>JAOWAV010000012.1:116584629-116606632 GCA_028571045.1 Scolopax bukidnonensis
GGGAGGTGTCCCTGCCCAGGGCAGGGGGTTGGAACTGGATGATCTTTAAGGTCCCTTCCAACCCAAACCATTCTGTGGTTCTATGAAATTGAGTACCTTGAACAACAACAAAAAAACAAAAGACACTAGAATACCTGCCATTTGCAAAAGGAGATCAAGAGTATTTGCTGAGACTCTGTAGAAAGCTGGCTGCTCACGCAATGATGGCTCTTTCTTCCTTCCAGATGTTTAATTTCATTAAAGAAAACTAAAAATATATCAGTCCATGTTCTTACTACTGGTTTCCCATGACAGCAATTGTTACCACTGGAGGAAATGAAGTGATCCCAAAGAGAAGATGTCTTATGAATTACCTACCAAAATACAACCCAAACTACTAGAGGAAGATTGGCCAAGCCACTAGTTCTTCCATGGCAATTGATCCATCAAAACTGTGACTCAAAAAAATTTCCTATGATACTCAATAAGTTTTCCATTAGGATTTTGAATACATTTATCACTTCTATAAGTGATAAATGCTATAAGCAAGCTTGAAAAAAACCAAAACAAAACTGTATCTCTTGTTATTCTTAGGGGTTTTTTTTTGTACATAGACACAGAAGAGAAGACATACCTGAAACACAGCCTAAATCATCGATAAGAAAAACACAGGAAACAGTAGCTAATAAAAACAAAATGATGTCACACAAAACAGTCTGCATAAATCATTCTATTAAGTGGTGGGTTTTTCGGTTTGGGGTTTTTTTTGGTTTTTTTTTTTTTTTCTTATTTGAACACCAGCTTTGCGCCAAGTTGAAATTCTAGAGCAAGCCTGGTGACTTGTGGTGATACAACTTGGCAACACACAGAAGCTTACGCTCAGGAAACCTCCAGATCTCAGCTAGTAGGGGTCTGAACCACTTTTCACCTTCTGGAGGATCACCTCAGGGTTAAAGGAAAGACAAAGCAAGATAAACTCTGTATACCAATAATAAAGTCACTCTTCTTCACACCTGATAGCAGGCCTGATCTTTAACTTTTTTAATTATTTCACAGTATTATTTTGTATCTGAGGTTTCTGTCTGGAAGTTGTGTGTGGGAACTCCCACACTCCCCCACCACAGCTGGAGTCAGAAGACACTTCAGATTATATTTCTCCTTGAGGAAAAAGAAGAGAGGCAAATCAAGCATTCCCTACAAAAGCTTTTTTAACCTCTGCATCTTGAATCCATCCTCTTTCCAAACAGCTCAAATGGGTGACCTTCAGGGCACGCTGCAGGAGTTGGTCAGACTCGGAGGATGAGCCAGCCAGCAACTCTGCCTACCATGGGGATATGACGATGTGGTTTGGTTAAGGATTTAATTAGAAAAAAACCTTCATGTTTCAAGCATAGGGCAGGTTTTTTTGGTGCAGGGCTGCTGGAATTTCCTTACTCCAGCACTATTTTTAGCAGCTAGCAAATGGGTAGCTGTAGGACCTCTCCTATCACCAGAAAGCTATCCAGCTGAAGTGGCACAGCAGCCCAACTCCTGCGTGCTAGCAATTCTTCAGATACAGGCTACGAGCCCGGCCCTGCTCTCTTCTGCTGCAAACTACCTCTTTGTTATAGGCACTTTAGTGTAGCAGGCAGAAGAAGGGCTTTTTTTTTTTGGCCTTTGTAAATAAACCTTTGATTGAAATACTTTAAAATAAATTTGCATATTTTCTGTCTTCATAATCCTTATAGCAGTATGCTATTTACATCTCATAGAACAGTAGAATGGTTCAGATTGAAAAGGACCTTAAAGATCACCCCCTGCCCTGGGCAGGGACACCTCCCACCAGACCAGGTTGCTCCAAGCCCCATCCAGCCTGGCCTTGAACCCCTCCAGGGATGGGGCAGCCATAGCTTCTCTAGGCAACCTCTGCCAGGGTCTCACCACCCTCACAGCAAAGAATTTCTTCCTGAAATCTCATCTCAATCTCCCCTCTTTCAGTTTAAAGCCGTTCCCTCTCATCCTATGGCTCCCCTCCCTGATCCAGAGTCCCTCCCCATCTCTCCTGGAGCCCCTTCAGGGTCTGGAAGATGCTCTAAGGTCTTCCCAGAGCCTTCTCTTCTGTCAGCTCCTAGAAAGCACAGAAAACCTTCCATATCCTAAAAAATTCCCCTCCCCTACACATGTACAGAACTGATGACTATGTCGTTTCACCCAGTATTTCCTCCCAAAAATCACAAGTCCTCAGACCTGGTCAAGACTTCCCTTTCTATAGCTATCACCAACTTCAAAAACACGCCGCAACATGTTAATATACAAATTAAAAATTGATTACAAATTGATATAAATGGAACTGTACAAGAATATACTCGTGGTCTTAAGAAAAAAAAAAATTCTCAGAAGCAACAGTGAGTAAATTCTGTTAAATATGCAATTCAAACCATGTGCAGCCACAGTTATTCAAATCAGAAATCTTAAGTGAAATACAAGGCACGTGGTAGGCAACAGACTGGCAATGGAAAGTTCTGCAGGACAGTTCTGCAGGACAGCTGAGCCCCCAACTCATTTCAAAACTCAAGAAATCTTGTGAAATTTCTCAGTCCCTGCACTGCACACTGCACAGCTCCTCTCCGCTCAATACTCCTAGAGGAGAGACCGAGCGCCGTTAAAGTGATGTATTGTGCTAAGCTTTTCATTGCATTAATTTATACCCTATGACATCACAAACTATAGAGGCTTAAAAATTCAATTTAATTTGTAAGACAGAAAAAAGCGTCACCTGCTAAAATATGACTAGGTATGTTATATGGCTTTTAAAGGTGAACTGCAGCTGGAAAACATTCCTACAGCAACATGCACAGAATATCCAACATAAAATAGAACAATAAGTAAAACGTTGGAGTAAATTCATTAACTGAAATCTTGCTTTCCCCCCTCCTCCCCCCTCCAAATTCAAGTTACTCATTAACTGCCAAATACTCCCTTTATATATGACACAGCATAAAACATTTGAGTACATGTACTTCAATACTTTGCAAATTAATTTGAAGGTTTTGGCAGGATAAACGTTACATGCGTAGACTTGCAAAATATTCAAGCTGCTTCTTTGTCTACTTATAAAAAGCAGAACTTCTGCCTTCCATTCCACACTCACATGAATGTTATTTAATAGTCGATTTTATTACCAAAAAAAAATAACATCTTGCTGGGGCACAAAAATTTATGTATATAGAAGAAACACAAAAGACAAACTTCTCCATGCACTAAAGACAAAACAAATACTAAAACCCTAACCCCATCCCCCCACCCCCGAGGTAAAGAAGGCCTTTTTCCCTTATTCTTCAATTAGATCAATCTCCAACGATACAGTTGATGTTAAGTGCAACTGAAGGAAAAAGAAAAAAAAGAAGTGCAACTTTCAACCTCAAGATGGATCTCAAAAATAAATGCCGTTCATATAATTCCTTAGTCATCAGGTGACAATCCTAATTTAAAACAACAAACTCTCCCATGTGGCTCCATTATAAGGTGATAGTTAGCACCTCGAGGAATTTAAGGACATCCCATTTTCCTTGAGGTTAACCAGACAGCAAATCAAATAATCCCACAGAGGATTCAGAGCAGGCTTGACCCATTACTGAGGTGTTAAATTAGAATTTCAAAGAGTAACTCCATAGTCACCCTTCACAGAGAAAATTTTTTAATTCTCCCTCTGTGAAATGTGAGGTCAAGTCAATACTCGATGTTTTATCTCATAACATAAGCAGACAAAGATACTGTTAACTCAAAACAATCTAGAGGTTGATTCCTGCTTAATAAAACAGCAAAGCCCACTGCTTTTACATTTTAATAGTAAAACATTCTAGAGAGAACTTGTCTATTTCAGCATTAATTCACAACATGGGTAGATAGAAGCACTTTAATTACATTTGAGGAAATTAAATACATAAATATGTGTTTATTTATTCTCCTTATGTAATCAACTCGCACACAAATGAATCTGAATTCTGGAGAAAGTAATGAGGGTTGACCCCATTTTACAGCTAAGAAAGTCAGTGTATTTACAGGGAAATTTCCACCACACGCAGGGTGAAAACATTCCAAGTCCCCAAATTCTACAAATGCTTCCTGCCACCATATCTAAATTTTTTGTTGATTAAAAAAAGTTGTCCAAGGTAAACAGTATGTTCAATTTTTTGTAGCTTACCCCGAGCCAGCTCGAATAAACCCTTTTAACTGCCTGTTCAACACAGCACAAGACCAGGAGAACCTTGACACCATGAGACCACAGAGCCCATCATCCACGTGGCACGAGAGTGGCTGACATTTCTCAGTACCCTGAGCTAAGCAACAGGACAGAACTAAAAACTGGTAATACTATCAATACAAATTACAAAGAAGAAACAAACACACACCTACAATTCACCCTCTATCCCTCCCATTTTCAATTATTAAAATATTAAATACAAAAATGCTCATGTTCTTGCAGGTACGCACCCTCACAGAAAACCACAGGGCATTAATTTAGTCTGCTCTTCAAGACATTGTCTGTGTAAGAAAATACCAGTTCCCTCTTACTGACTTCCTTCCCTGCCAGTGGTAAGCAAAATCAGTTAAAAACCAGTAAAACACGGTGTCGTTTTTACATTCAGCTAATGCAAGTGAGAAATATTTTCAATTAGCAGATAAAGGTTTGACCCAATATTGGATTTTACGTTTCCATCTCTGAGCATTGCTAGTTAGCTCAGCCTTTCCACAAGAAACCTTCTTATTTCCCTTCTCAGAATCTCGTCTCTCTAAAAAAGTCCCTCCTCCCCCGAGGAAATTCTAAGGGCAGGCTCACCGTCTTCCTTTCTCAGCTTCTGCAACACAACTTGAATAAAAATTATTTACACAACCGTAGCAGAAGAGAGTACAGCTCATTATGAAAAAGTTACAGCTATGCCTATACAAGAGTATTTCCACACAACCAGAACAGTAAGAACACTCCTCAAGTCATGTCAACAGGCAAGAAAAGTTATGGCCTTTCCCACCATAACATAAAATACTCACTTATTACTGGTTTAAAATTAAGAGGTTATTTCTACCTTTGCCAGATGCATTTTACATAGCTCTGAAGAGGAGAGATCTAAATGTCTTTTTTTGATCTTTTCAGGTTTTCAAGAATTCCTCAAGTTTACATGGTAAAATAATTCATACTGACCTTATCAACGGATTTGGAAGGAAAGACGGCACACACAGTGGCGACCATGTGAAACTTTAATTTGTATTACATCTTTGTAGTCAAACATATCCATTTAATTAAGGACAATTATACCTCTGATAGGAGGAACAGAGCTGTGCCTGTAATGGATTTTTCATTTTAGCCACTGAACAGGAAAAAAAACACACCTGAAAACCAAAGGTATTTTAGAACTGTTTCAAGTTGTGCAAATTCGCCCGGAAAAATGCCCTTGTTTCAGACAGCTTATTTCATGTCAAAGTAGGGTAAGCTATCTCAAAGCATTAAGAGCATCCACAAGGGGATTTAATTGCTAAATATATCTGTGAATGTATACCTTAGCTTCCTTTGCAGCACCTTGGCTGAGACCAGAACCTTATGAGTACCAGATAAATAAATAAAATCTATAAAAGCAGGCAAGTGAAGAAACTACTGTCCTTTACTGTAGGGCACCACAACAGATAGGGAGCTCACTGTCAACATGGGGAATTGGGTCCTCTGAAATTATTTATGCACCAATAAAAAGCAGGGCTGTTCCAGAGGCACTCAAAAACATTCAGCAGCAACCTTCTTCTAAAAAGGCAGGAGACACAAATGCAAACCCACTCATAGAATGGTTTGGGTTGGAAGGGACCTTCAAGATCATCCAGTTCCAACCCCCTGCCCTGGGCAGGGACACCTCCCACCAGACCAGGTTGCTCCAAGCCCCATCCAGCCTGGCCTTGAACTCCTCCAGGGATGGGGCAGCCACAGCTTCTCTGTGAGAACTTCTTCCAGGGTCTCACCACCCTCACAGGATCCCAAAATTTAATCTTAATCTCCCATCTTTCAGTTTAAAACCATCCCCCCTCATCCTATGGCTCCCCTCCCTGATCAAGAATCCCTGCCCATCTCTCCTGGAGCCCCTTTAGGAACTGGAAGGGGCTCAAAGGTCTCCCCAAAGTCTTTTTTTCTCCAGGCTGAACACCTCCAAGTCCCCTAGCTTGTCCTCACAGCAGAAGTGCTCCAGCCCTCTGAGCTTCTCTGTTGCCTCCTCTTGACCCATTCCAACAGGTCCATTAGGAACATCATGACTCTCCTCCATCTCATGGCACCCATATTGATGCGGAGGAGGTGGCGGTGCCTTCCCACAACTATCCCACTGGAAGGAGGCAGGGCTTGGCCACCCTGGACCAGGTAAACTGCAGTTCCTGAGGAGTAAAATCAGATGAGTGCTATAATCCATCACAAACTGTTCCTCTACTCAGGGCACAGGCTGTGCCACCAAAACTGTCCTGGCAAAAGCCCTCCCCTCACACACCTGCTCAGAGCCAGACGCCATGGCCAGGCCATTTCACAGTGTCTTTCTGTGAATCTGACCTCAAAATTCAAAACTGTCAAATTTCAGAATTTCCTAAGTAAGCCACTCTGGTATTTCTGATTAGCAGGGAATTTTCCCTCTTCCTCAGTGAAGCTACTCATGAAATTCAAGCCAATCACTGATAGCATTTTCAGCTAGTAATTCCCCCTCAAAACACACACCAAGACATCTGACTGTAGTAAGAGACTCTCATAACCATGGATCAAGCTGCCCTGACCCAAAACATCACTCCTCCTTCATTGCTGCCCGGGGGCTTTGACTGATGGAGGAGAATGGACTATCCCAAAGTCCAAAATCTATTACCAGATTGTATCAGAAGACCACGACACACAACACACTTCTCCTGGAAGCTGGGGGCGGATGGAAAATAGCTCAGAAAAATAGAGTGATGAAGCAAATAAGAGGAAGACTAAGTAGGAGGCAACTTTGATAACTACTGTTACTGGAATCAAGCTCAGCAGAAGCTGTTACTTTTTTTTTTTATTTTTCTTTTTTTCTTTTAAGAAGTGCCCACAGTACCTAAAAAGAGGACCAGAGCACTGCATGCATGGTTCCACACTGATATTAAAAAAAAATAAATACATACTACTGTGAATCAGATGTGCTATACACACAATATATTTGACACTAACCAGCAAAAGCATAAAATTAATAAAAAAATCCATTTAACACTTTAGGTTTTGGCACATAGCACGTGGTAAATAAAGAGTAGCAGTGTGCTTGGGGTATGACAGCAGTAGAATAGCATGTGATATTTCACATAAAATGGTCTAATTTGGGGTGGTTTGGAATTTTTTTTTTTTGCTTCTGTGAATTTTTGTCGAGTATGTTTTAAGCATGACAACCATAGTGTAATACAATACACTCAGATGTATTGATTCCTCAAATATTTAAGTGTTGATCAAGAGCCTAGAAGTTGGATAGCAACAAGAGAGCGAGCTCAGGAGGAAGGAAAGACTAAAACCACAGTCAGGGACACGGAATATTTTAAACATCAGTAGTCACGCAGCAAGTTTCAAGCTGCACAAAAATCCTGTTCCACTGCAGCATGTATTCTGGAAGTCACATACTGTAACTCCAGACAGGAAAAAAAAAAAAAGTTTTACATGAGCCTGTTCAGCAGGACTGAGCAATAAAAACACAGTTAACCAGGATTTGTGAAGAGAAGCCAAGCAAAAAACCACAACTGAAAACTGAAAGGCCATAAAAATTAACTCAAGTGAAATTTCATATGTGTTGGTCACCTACTTTTAGAGAAATGTAGATGTATTTATCCCATTTTAAAACACTACTAAAGCGTGGCACCACAGAGTAGAGTTTCAAGCTCACAACAAAGAAAACAAAGAAAAAGCAGGAGACACCTCACTCTCTCTCAGCAGTGGAACAGGCACCTGATTGAAGACCTGATTGAGATTGAAGGACAAAGGAACCCAATGCATAAAGGGATCTGCAATTCCATGTGTTACTTATAAGGACAATGATACAAAGCTGAAGCTAGAATATCCAAATATAAGCAAAACACACTAAAAAACACAAATGGAAACATTTTAACTCCCTCTGACACTACTACAGTTCCCCTCAAAGGATGAGCTGATTTGCAATACCTATTATAAAAGCAATTCTTTTCTCAATTCTTATTTTAAATATTTCTAGATTTTGCCTACTGCTGTCATTTGGAAAGATACACAGTTTGGCGTACACAGAACGCTGTATCTCACTGAACTGGGATTACTGAAGGAACCAAAGTACTGATAAGGAAAAAAGGGAAGAATCTGGAGCATAAAAACAGAGAATAGAGCATATTCTTCATTTATCACGGCCACAGCTGTAAACAGAGTTTTACCAACACATTTACACACTGACAGGTTGTGTTTGTAAAACATTTTGAGCCCTTTCACACCAAAACTGTAAAATTCACCAATACTTCTAAATCATTTTCATAATACTTAACTTCTTAACATCTGTAACTTATCTAAGACCATTCATCTGGATTTTTCAACATCCAAAATTTGTTTTAAAAAGAAAACCTCTAATTTCTTGCCAGTCCAGTTAATACTAAAGGTAAATTAATCAAATGAAAATGCACTGTGCCAGACTTTATATTAAGCAGCTGCAAATTTGCTTACTATGCTAGTCGCATAAGTCTTCTGAGCCTAACACCCTACCATTGTGACATTATAAAACTTCACCCACTTCAATGTACAGAAATATCCATGAAACTCAAATGATTGTACTATAATGCTGTCAAATAAACAGACTACTGGAATTCAATTCCCAGAAAGCCAAGGCAAAATCTACTGGCCTTAATCTGAAATACCAGTGTCATTTTCAAGCCCTGTATTTAATTAATACTATTTACTGTCAAGAGCTGAGCCGGGTAAATATTTCACTCTTCCCAATTCAGGGGCTAAAGGCAGGCCCAGAGGAAAATCTGCCCAAGTAAATGTATCTCATCTTCTTTGATGATGCAAGAGCTCAGTTGTCCTGTTCTTGACCCCTCTAGAATTCCCAGGCTCCAATACTGGTGGTACAATGTCATCAATCTGTATTTAAAATATATATTGATTTTCCACAGATGATAACGATGGCTATTTCTTCTGCAAATGCATATATACCATACCTTTGCCCATATAAAAAGGTTTCTAGCAAGGTAAGAAATGAAAAAATCTTAGCAAAGCCCATTACTAAGTCCAAACCAATATTTAAGAAGTGAATTAAATCAAGTTAGCAATCTCATTTCCTAAATATTTTTATTTATCTCACTGAAACTGAAATGTTAAAAATAATGTTCCAGGATATAGCTACATACAAAAGGCAAGCTTCAGTCAATTGAATGACAGCGTTTTCAACATTCCTGGATATATATGAAGTTTTATTCCATCAATTTGGTAAAAAGTTCACTGACAGAGCACTCCATTTAAATCTATTTATAGTAATTAATGAGTTTTACATACTTAAAAAAGGTTTACTCCAGGTTTATAATGAATTTCAGCATCGTGGCCTCAAAACTGTGAAAGTACTTTAAAAATACTTCCATTATTAACAAATCTAGTTCTTCAGTTGCAAGCATTATGAAATTTCTGTCCACAATATTCTCAGTTTTCATTGATTTTAAAGGAAATGCAATACATTTGTGTAAATTTCAGCTTTTCCACAAAATAAAAATCGTAAGCTCCCATTTCCAATTTTAAGGCAAAAAAAAATAATTAAAAAACCGTAGGGTGCAACAGCATAAATCTTAATTGGTGCTCATTTCTCAATACTTCTGTTCCCCTTTTACCACCCACACAGAACGTCGCTCTCAGATTCAGAGTATCATTTTAACACTGATTGCATTAAATTCACTATAATCAAGCATCCACTTTTACAGGCATCTTTATGGGCAATTCACGTTAACTAACGTCACTCCTGAACGGGAGTGACTGAAAACAGAAAAATCTGATCACATTTCATGCAAAACACAACTCCCCCAGTTTGGAGGCTGAGGAATGATAAGAACACATTTCACCGAATTTCACTGAATTTTTAGAGTTGGAAGGGACCGTAGAGATCATCCAGTCCAACTCCCCCACTGAAGCAGGATTGCCCAGAGCTAGAGCATGTCACTCAGGGCTGCATCCAGGTGGGTCTTGAAAATCTCCAGAGAAGGGGACTCCATGATCTCCCTGGGCAGCCTGTTCCAGGGCTCCATCACCCTCACTGGGAAGCAGTTTTTTCATATCCCCTTTATCACAAACCAATCCAACAGAGATTAACTACCCCTCCCAGATCCCTCAGCAAAGGAAAAGACCTGATTCAGTACAGCTTATCCATACCTGTGATCAATACCTATATTTTATTTCAGGTATTTGACAAAAACACAGCTCCTGTGGGGATTCGGGTGCTCTAAACAGACTTCCAGAGCTCTAAGCAGGCACCATCCCACCCAAGCTTGGCTCTCTCTTATTCGGATTTAAGACTCAGAACCTACTCTCTTTTTTCCTCACTTGTATCCTTAAAGCTAATACTAAAGGCTCTTAAAACTGGTCTCAACACAAGACATTCTTTATTTTCAGTATTTCACTTTATTTTCTGACAGCGTTCCCTTTACACACATGCATTAGGAGGACACAGTCAAAAATGAGACATCTGTCAGAATTTTCTTTATCTACTGCTGCCGTAAACAACAATAAGGAACACTATAACTCAGAACAAAAAGACATACAAATATTTTCTATCTATCACACCTGACAGTAACTACAACACAAACGCCAATGAAATCACTACAAAGTTAGATTGAAACACACTCCTGATCGAGAGTGACAGAAAACTGAGATTTCTCTATTCTATGCTCTTTTTTTTGCTGAGAAAGTGTTCCTTGCAAAGCAAGCCATTTCATGCAAAAAGAAAAAAGGAGAAAGGGAGAGAGAGAAAAAAAACCAACATATTTTCTGACTGAAAACTTTTAGGCTAGGAATTAAAGGCAATATTTTTATCTGTTCGTTTTCTCTTTTTTTTTTTTTTTGAAGTCTAAACTTCTTACCATCCTAATTGCACTGCTGTTTGGTAACACACAGCAGCTACTTTTCCCACCACCTCAACTAACAATCTGGTTTTTTTTACGGTGGTTTCCTTCCTCGCTATCATACCACAGACCTCATAGACACATATTTATCAACTATTTGCTCTTACTGAAGGTTTCAAGCTTTTAAAACACAGCAACTCTGTTTTACTCAGTAACTGGAAAGGTACTGGATTACTTTCTGACACAGTAACAACCCCATTTATACCTTTGGTGAAGAATGTAGCAACACAGAATCACAGAATTATATGGGGTTGGAAGTGATCTGTAGAGTCTGGCCCCATCCTCCTGACACCCACCCTTTAAATATTTCTAAGAATTGATCAGATCCCCCCTCAGCCTTCTCTTCTCCAGATTAAAAAGACCCAAGTCCTTCAGCCTTCCCTCATCAGAGAGACATTTTAGTCCCCCAAATCATCTTTGTAGCCCTCTGCTGTACCCTCTCTGGCAGTTCCCAGTCTGCAACTGGGAAGCCCAGAACTGGGCACAGTGCTCCAGATGGGGCCTCCCTAGTTCAAGAAGGACAGGGAACTGATGGAGAGGACCACCAAGACTAAGCAAAAGAGGGGAAGGAAGTTTGCCCACTTACATTAATTGGGGTGGGGAGGCAATTGTATGCAAAATGATTTGCATTTGAATATCAACCTTTTCCAGTTTTTACCTAATGCATTCCTTTTTTAATGGAAAAATTACAATCAAGACAACTGAAAACAAATATACTATCAACGTGACAATAAAATTTCATGTTCTTTTTGGAGAATTCTGGCAGTGGCATTTTCCTCTTTTTTTCTCACACATACCTAACTCATTCTATTGAGAGCCCTATTCACTAGAAAAAAAAATATTTTAGATTTTTACTGTTTCCTTTTTTTGAAACAATTTGCTTAAACAATCACAAAAGCAGCTTATCATCAAGAAGACCTGCACGTGCATATTATGAACATTATGCAGACCAGCTAAGTAGTGTAAATAAATAAGTAATACAGTGTAAGTAATAAGTGTAAATATGTAACAACATCTATGTGGCTGAGCACTTTCAAGTTAATACAATACATAAACAAACTATTAACCAGTATTATAACCTTCATTGAATGCAATGAGCTACAAATTGTTTTCTAAGAAAAAAAGCAGAAGCACTGGAAAGCTTCTTAATCTGTTTTCATTCACTGATGCTGCAAAATTCAGTAAGTTTAAAAAAAAGCATTTTTAGATTCCAAAAATTGCTCAACATAATTAACAAAAGAGGAAATGATGCTTGATGGTGGACATACATAATTTTACCCATAAATGGTTGGCATTTTATAAACAGTTATCCCCCAAACAACTAAAAACCTTTTCAGCAGGCTCATTTCCCGCCTCTATATTTAGTGTGCAAGCCTCAAAAATACATATTTCTGACCTTAATAAGTCACTCTACATGTTGAAAGACAACATTTATTCATGAGTACCCTGAAAAGGTTCTCACATGAAGTCTCAAATGCATATTTGTAAAGATTTATACCAAGCGAGTATACTGATATATTATACATACCTAAAATAAAAACACAGCATTTATATTCTACTTACTTTCACTGCGCTACCAAACTATTATTAGTCTGCATTTAAACAATCCGCAGGGGTCCCTTTTTCTAATTCTCAGCGGTATTATCCTTTCTTCTGAGTGGAGTTAAACAGGCACAGCACTGCCTGATGGAGTCATCAGACAGTAATTCTTGAGCAACAAGCAGTTTAAGTCGTCAGTGTCATTATACCGATTTCAATCCTCAATTTAAGCAATTTATTAGCGCATACAGTTGGGTGGAAAAGCTTCTGTTTTTTCATTTTCAACCTTTGCCATGAGACAGACCATAATCAGCACATTTGAAAAATGTCGTTTCCTTAGTTACAGTATAAAATATCAAACAAGCTTAATGTGAAAGAACATCACACATTGATCCCTTCAGCCTTTCTCAGCAGAGAGCCCCATTCCTGCTCCTGGCACTAAGGCAAGTTCCCCGCTTCCATAACCAGTCCAGGCATTGTTTTCCAAAGTCTCCAAAATGTTTGTATTTTGACTCACTGTATAATACCACACATTACTTAAAATCAAGGTGTGTTCTGCTGTAGCCACACAATCAATTTAAGACATCTCACATTAAATTCCCCAGTGAAGAAGATAAAACTCTAAGAGAGATGAATTAAATGCCATAGCATATAGATAACTCACCAAGACTCAGCGAGGCGGGCAACGATTTCTAGGAGCTGTGGGTGCAGTGGCCCTCACTGCTCAGATACATCTCAAGCATGCTGGGAACAAAATCGAGAGAAAAATACTAGCCTTAGTTATTTGGAGACAGGCACAGAAAAATAAAAATATTATGCTTAGCGCATCACAGTCTTAAGCACAATACAAGAAGGGAAACATAAACTTTGCAGAGCATTATCTGCTTTTCCAGACATAACTACAACCCCCTTCCAGTTGCACAATCACTCCAGGCACACAACTTCCTCTCTACCTGCCACAAGTTCACACTGATAGCAACGGAGACATTTACATTAACTTCACAGGGTGCACAGCCTTTATTTTCACAAAAGAAATCTGTGGGAACTCTCTGCGAAAGTGGCAGGTTCCTTTTTTGCTTGACTTTATAACACAGTAGTTTCAGATCTCTAAAAAGGAGAAACTGGTGTTCTTATAAAATGTCTTTCAACCATTATTAAAAGCTGTAGATAGAGAAGCAGGGTTCTTCTCCGAGTCTCCACTTACAACACTCCTGAGCCGAGTGGTGAGCATCAGCAGCCAAATAAACAGAAAGCTCTTCATTACTGTAGAGCTTAAGAGTCCAGCAGTGCAGAGGACATACATCGCATGGTAACACACATTTCTTCAGGGGAGAGGACCATGCCACTGCCCACATAAATATTATACCTGCATTTCTGTTTATAGGTCAAACAGTACTTTATGTCAAATGTAACCAAGCAAGCTACCAAAACAAAAAAAAAAAAAGGCTTTTCTACCTTCTTGTTCTGACAAACAAAAAGGCAGAAGATAAAGAAAATGTAAGATAACACTAGAAGAGTCATCAACAGGGGAAAAAAAGCACACTAATTATGCATCAAGAGAAATGGAATTTAGAAGCATAATTCTTTCTGTCGTTTCTGCCATCTCACAGAAACCCTCTTCAAACAAACTCCGCTTAAGTTCTTTCAGTTACTGGCAGGATACCACAGTAACAGGCTATTCAGGGGCATCACTACCAAAAAGTACTCTTTTAGAAAATATATACACAGAAGATATGAATACATTATTTCCTCAGAAATGCCCAAGAAACACACAAGCTCTAAGATCACAAACATGAGGCTTTGAGTGGGTCCTCACTGACAGAAAACATCATCTGGTCTTCAAATAAAATTTTCAGTAAAACACCATTACATCTTTTGGTGATTTAGCAAGGTTTTACAGTGTCTCTCAAGACACCTGCACTTCAGAGAGACACCCACCGATGGGGGCTGCAGGTCCAGCCCACGGTGAAGAGACCTCTTCCATGGAGGAACAGTAATGATGAGAATGCCCATGCAGACAGGAGCATTTCCCACTCAGTTCCTGACCTTTGGCTCTGCATGCCAGTGAACGAGGATGACTCCTCTGCTACCATTTTGTTTCTGGACAACTGGCAAAGCCACTCACTGGTGTTTTCCTACTGTTAATTTTTTGGGAGGATCCCACCTCACGGAGTCTGCACGCATGTACCATGGCTCCTGACCCAGGGAATTACTGGAGAGTGTACAGCAGAGGGCTACAAAGATGATGCAAGGCTTAAAACACCTCTGATGAGGAAAGGTTGAGGCACTTGGGTCTTTTTAGTCTGGAGAAGAGAAGGTTGAGGGGGGAATCTGACCAATGCTGAGAAATACTGAAAGGGTGGGTGTCAGGAGGATAGGGCCAGTCTTTTTTCAATGGCGCCCAGTGACAGGACAAGAGGAAATGGGCACAATCTTCAATTTAATAAACTCCATCTAAAGATGAGGAGGAACTTCTTGGGGGGTGTGAGGGTGGCAGAGGCCTCCTATAGAGACTGCCCAGAGAGGTGGTGGAGTCTCCTTCTCTGGAGACATTGCAAACCGCCTGGACATATTCCTGTGGGACCTGCTCTGGGTGGACCTGTTCTGGCAGGGGGTTGGACTGGATGATCTCCAGAGGTCCCTTCCAACCCCAAATCATTCTGTGATTCTGTGATCCTGACACTGTGGCCTGTGGGCTGCCATGTGTCAACAACGGAAATGACCAATTTCGCCAATTTCAATTTGTTCTATTGTATTTAATAATACTAATAATGCTGCCTGAAAACCAAGCCAATATGTTGTAGTTTCACAGCAGTAGCCTTACCTTCAAAATACTGCCAACTAGGTCTTTCTTTCCAAGCAAAACTCTTGAATAATACGGCAACTAGGGACAAGCTTATGTACCCAAACAGAAGTATAATCTGGTATATTCCAAATTTATTCCTAAAACTAAACTATACGGCCAGTGAAGAAAAGTGATGGATGTGAAGCGATGGACAATGAAATTACCTATTCGTCCTTGCCTTCCCTCCTCAAGCTTTTTCTGCAGCTTGAAATAAAGGAACACCAACACTGGGGCAAAAAGCAATGCTAATACCTATCCCCACGCAAATTTCTACCCGAATACAAAAGAAAGCCCTCTTGGATAAAGCCAGCTTTCACGGTGACACAGTGCTGCTAATGGCGGTGCCCAAAGGCTTGCAGGTCAGCCAAGTGCAGAAGCCAACGTGAAGAAGGGGCCTAGCACAGATGCCTACACAAAGAACCGTTCTCTGCCTCAGATTATTACACAAATATCAGCATTAGCCATCACATAAAAACGGAACACACCACAGCCATCACCACTCTGCATACTTGTCACGTTCCAACATCATCTTTCAACCCTCCACCCCCCCAAAGGGTAAAAGAAAACTCTGTAGAGGTCAACACAATAGCTACAACCATCCGATGCGGCCCAGAGCAACATGCTGTCCTCTGACTTCAGACCACTTTATGTCTGTATTTTCCATTCATGCACAGTCATTTCTTCCTTTCGTTTCCAGTGCAAAGGGACATCTGTATTCCACCTACCCGAGATATGATACCTCCTCACCTCATAAACACTATAAATTGTCAACAAAACACACGATGTCAACTCTGCAAAGTAGTTTATTTAAAAGCAAGCCAACAACTACTACGTTCAGACATACTTAGAGATCATCATCCTCAGCGTGCAAGCTTAGTGAACTTATTTTTTTCCATCTACTTCCAGCCTTCAGGTTCCCTCAATGTTATACCAAGAAGAAAAGGTGTCACA
Source organism: Scolopax bukidnonensis (assembly GCA_028571045.1). Lineage (NCBI taxonomy): Eukaryota > Metazoa > Chordata > Aves > Charadriiformes > Scolopacidae > Scolopax > Scolopax bukidnonensis. Next base: position 116,601,065 of record JAOWAV010000012.1, read on the forward strand.
AATGATCCCACCATTGTGCAGTTAACACTAATTTCACAAAGAACTGCAGCATGAAAATAATTTGAGGGCTCAATAAAAATTCAGTATCTTTGTATCAAAATAAGTCCTGGTTCTTTAAAAAAAAAAAAAAAGGCAAGCAAAAGTATGTCTGCACTGCAAATGCCAACACAAATTGGTAAGCAATTAAACAAGAAAGCTTTAAATTATGTCTAGAACTACATTTTATAGCCAGTAAATTATCAAGGCTGACTTTCTCTTTTAAGATAAAGGCAATGAGTATTCTGTCCACGCTGAAACAAAATAGTATGTTTCAGTTGTAAATTTTTACTTTGGAAAAAAATACAAAGATTTAGACTTGAAAAAGAGCTTTTCTTCCTGAGAATGTAATTGAAATCTGCTAAAATAAATAATGTATTTATCTGTAGACACTCATAGTCTTCCTCCACAAAGAATTTATTTCAGCAAACTGATAGAACAGGATGAGGACATTGCTCAGATTGCTGGAGACCAAGGTACAAATTTGTGTAAGGACAACAAGTGAAATTATCTGACAACAATCACATTCATTTATGGGAATAGCATAAGTGGCTGTTCAGCAAGTCCTGACATTAACTTTTAAATAGTAAAGAATAAGGACTGAAGAGCTACCTTGTGAACTCAAAGAATGGTGGAAGGAAGTAATCTCTGCTGCAGACCGGATGATACTCGAACTCTCACAAGTATTAAAACATACGACCTTGGGTTTTGGGTTGGCTTTTTTTGGTTTCTGATTTTTTTAATTTGAACTTCTACATTCATAAAAATACCTGTAATAAAAGTATCAGTATATACTAGCCAATTTACTCATAAGCAGACTTTCCTCTATCCTTAAAGTTCTCTTTTTAAATGTGATTCAGCGCATCCTATGTAATCTGCGAGGCACAAACAGGTGACATACTGCATTGTTTTTAATTGGAGTGATTTTCTTCAAAATCCACATGCAAGGCTCATTAGAGATCAATACTGACAGCAACGAAAAACTAAATCCGCTTGCACACAGATGAATTACAGCATGGGCAGAGTAAGAGTAAAGTTCCATAATAATTCTGACCTAACAAGTAAAATGTTATTTCACTTTCCATGCCCATTCTTCAATCCCAGACTTTTCCACTGAGGCAGCCAATAAAGCAGCCAATTGTGATATGCCCACTATAAATCCTACCCAAGAGCAACAATATGTCTTACACAGCTCACTAAAAAAAGCATCAGAATAGCAACTCTCAGTCATCACTACATCAGATACATGTTCTCACTACGTCCAATAGAAGCTCACGTGATCCATACTACCCAAGATTTATGGATCAATCAACACATTCAGTAGATATTTGAATTAATTTGTCACTTATGCTCTCTGCCCTTTAATTAATATATTAATGGTTTCCATGTACCGTGGGCTATTGTAGCAAAATATAAAGTTGTACTTTCCAAACAGCATGTAATTTCTTGAAGTTTAAAAACAAACAGAAAAATGTAATTAGGCTTTACAAAGGGCATTGCCTCTCAGCAGCAAAAAGTAAATTCACGTTACAAAGAGGCTTCTGAATATCTAAATAATGGGAGCACGCTCACAGAAAGAGTGAGATTTACCTTCGGTTATAACTCCTAAAATGAGAGCAAAGCAAGAATAATATCTTGCCAGTAACTGCATTAATGGGAGGTTGTTATGGAAGCCATTTAAGGAAATGCAAGACTTGGAATGGTATAATGATGCAGCTGCAGAAGGAAAAAACGTGTATGTTGTTAATATGTTGTTCTATAGCTTCCGACATTTAAATTAACGAACTAATTTCAAACTTCAAAATGCCAAGCACCCCAGTGACCATACACTTTCCATAAGAATTGTGCCTATTTTTATTTCCATAAAACTCTTAAGTAAAATTTCCATTAGTCTCTAACTTGAATAACATGCAATTTCCATAGAAGAAGATTGAAAAATCATAAACGGTAACAAAACGCAATGCAGTAAATCCACCACGTTCAAGACCTATTTTTCAAACTATTCATCAACTCAAAATAATAGTATAAAAATCAGCAGAAGTATCCCAAATGCTCAGGAGAAGAAACGCTGTTCTAGGTAATAGGTAGATGTGGGACTGAATAAAAGAGAATTCATTTCTTCCACTGGGTTTTTTCATCATGTAAATACTACTTCTGAATACTTGCAACACTGACAAAATAGCTTTGGTTTAAAACCCTGTTTAAAAAAAAAAATTTAAAATTCCTGGTATATTTGTTGGGGTTTTTTTTTTTTAATTCTATGTCCTAAATTGATTAAACTACACAAGCTGTCATTTCTCATGTCACATTTCTACTCTGTATGTTTTGAAAAGGCAAAGCTACCGAATAATTAAAAATAGGGAGTGTTTGCATAATGTAAATACTGCTGACAAACTACTAACCGTAGCACTGGTGAGATGCCTCAGTAACATGTAACCACTGATGTAATATTACAAAATATTCTTACTGCTCAAAGTTGCCACTTCACAAATACAGATGCCTGTTCAAAATGTTATTCCAACACAGAGCAGCAGTCCTGGCAACTGTATTTATTCCCTGAAATCTGACAATGTTAGTAAAATATTAGCTGTAATAAATACATGGAATATATGTTATCTAAGCTCGATTATCCCGAGGGGCAAAAGCCAAAGAATACTTCTCTAAGGTTTGAATTCCCAAGAGGAAAAACAGCTCGGATCCCGTCTGCAAGCACACAATGGAATCACAGCTGACGATGCACATCTTTTTCTGGATGTCTCCATATGCTCAGGAGGGGTTTTTTTTTTTCTTTTTCTCCCCCCCCCTCTTCTCCCTCCCCGTTTCTCCTTCCCCGCCTCCCTCGCTCCCAGCATTACACTGGAAGGATTTGTCATTCTCTGCCGCCGGGAGCATGAGAATGTTTTAACAACTAACAAAAATAAAGTAGTTCACTGAAACTTCATCTCGTTTAAAAATAAAAATAAGGGATCCTGCCAGGGTAGCCATCTGTAACTAAATTAACTAATAGTAGAAAAGGGGTGGATGAATGGCTGGTGTAATACACCCTCTAGGAAATAAATATCAACCTTACTCCCTCCTTGGTTTGAAATGTTGTGTCACACGGAGGAGCATACACTGTAACATATACTCACCTAACCTTTGACCTCCAAAGCCAAACATGCAAATAAATGGAACACTGGGCATTTTAGTGTCAATAAGAACACTAAATAAACACGTGGGATTTGTTAAATTCTTTATACCTACTTGCATACTCGCCACATTGTCCAGAGAGGCCAACCACACCACACACACAAAAAACAAGTGTCACAAGAACCATTTTTAGTTCCCTTTCTCCCAAGGCACAATCCGTTAGTGCTCAGCAGACAAAGAGGGGTTAGTTTATACTTCTTTGGTGCCAGTCTTAAGTTTGGCTTTTTTTTCCCCCCGCCTCCTAAACGCACCCCTCGACGCTCAGCCCTCACAAGCCTCTGCAATTCCAGCATAAGGTGCTGGAGAAGCTCCAGCTGAAGGCAGGAGCCCTGATTTTTATTTTATTTCTTTTTTTTGCCAATGAGGCAGCGAGAGTCACAACAAAGGCAAGGAGCAGAAGACCCTGGGCATTGTAGCAGCAGCAGCTGGCTCCCTCGCCGACTTTGTCCCTTCCTCCCCAGGCTCCCCACAGGGGAGGGCTGCTCCTCACTGGGAGGTTCTGGGGGAAAAGTTGGGAATGTCAGCAGTATGGACCACTCACACACCCCTTTCCACACAGCAAGTTACATCCTAAGGGATCACAAAAACATTAAATATTACATTTTGACTTCAGCACTTCAGTTTAACGCAACACACTCCACTACATGCAAGTAAATCCCTAGTATTTTCTATTTTTTTTTCCCCCACCAGGAATAACCTTGGACTATTATCTCTCTCGAACAACATAGCTCCAGTTTATAAACCCTAAAAAGGCATCCTTCTTGACAGCAATAAGGTATTCCTTCCTCAAATGCCTCGGGTTTCAAATTTAGCACCGAGACCACCAGGACACACAAGGAGACGCACACATTTCGTAAAGAAGCATCTTCAAACACCGCAGAGAAGCACATCACACGTGGCTACTCTCTCCCTCGTAAAGACCACAAGCTCGAGAAGATACAAAGTTGAGGAATCTTCAGTTTTTATGTGAAATGAAAGAGTATGGCGGCTGAAAAGAAATAAATAAATAAAGGAGATGATTACACACACCCCCTCCCTCCGATTACGTCAGGCATTTATGGCATGATGCTCAAAAAAATGAGCCCCAAACATTCAAAATGACACGATCCTTCAAATGCTTGGACGATGCCAAAGAGATCGACCTTTCTTCTTAAAGTTGTTCTCAGTATTTCTGAGGGTTGAGCCCACGACACAGTATCTTTGGCTACGAAGGCGAAGATTACCACGGCACCCCTCATGAACTCGGGGATTAACCATTCGGGGGCAATTTACACCTCTCCTTAGCTCCTGTGAGGCAGAGGAGTTGCCTTCACCCTTCCAGTCCCCAAGTAGCTCTATGGCCAGTGCCAAAACAAGGGAGGCAAACCCACCAGCCTCCATGCAGGTCCATACGTGCAAACGCACACACCAGCCTGGTGCATCCTATTTGTGACCCCACCACCCGTGTAAACAAGCAAATGGGCTGAAAACAGCCGTAGGAGGAGCAGAACCTGCACCAACTGCAATAAAATGACCAGTCTCCATTTTCCCAGTGGTTTTAAGGCTCGTGGAAGCAAACCATCCCCCCCCCCCAATAGTTTTGGCCTGACATTAACGAGGGTGTGTGACACCATCACTTCTCCGAGAGCATCCACCAGCAGCTCCCTCCCTTGAGGCACTGGGAGAGGATTCCCCCATGAGAGGAGCCCACCAGGTGGCCCGATGGGCTGGAAAGAGCCAGGAAATTAACCAGGCAGAGTCGATTTCACAGTTCAGTAGGTGAAAACCCAAAGGAAGAAAAAAAAAATAATAATAAAATCAAAGCCTTCAGCCACCATGGCAGCAAACTAATAATAAAAGATGCTTTAAGTAAACAAACAAAAAAAAAGTCTTAAATTGCTTATTTATTTACAGCAGCAACAGAGTTCTGCTGTAACTGTCGTAGCCAGGCTTAGCTCAAACTATACTTAAACACCATTAAAATATTATTAGTTCGGTTCTAAAGCCTATTCACCTGCTTCCCACTACCCGGGGGAGAAAAAAAAAAGAAAAGAAAAAAAAAGAAGAGATAAATACAAACCCCATTGATTATTACTGAAGAAGGAGACCTGTTCTCCTCTCACAAGGAGACACTTTCCTGGATAAATCACAAGTGTATTTACACGGTGGGCTCCCACGTACGCACGCTCCGGTCGGAGGCAGGCAGGTTAAACACAAACTAAGCTTCAGAAATCCCTATTTCCTGGTAAATATATATATTTATATTTTTTTTTTCCCCTCTCATTTTTGCTCCCAGGCAGGTTTCCCACAGATAAAACTCCCCGGCCGGAATGCCCCGCTCGGGAAGGAGAAGCATGTGATTCC
>JAOWAV010000012.1:116608807-116621385 GCA_028571045.1 Scolopax bukidnonensis
GAGGGGGAGTGGGGGGGGGATAAAGATTCAGGCTTTTCCCAGGTTGGAGGAGTGAACAGAAAATCATAGAATGATGGAATGGTTTGGGTTGGAAGGGACCTGAAAGATCATCCCGTTCCAACCCCCTGCCCTGGGCAGGGACACCTCCCACCAGCCCAGGTTGCTCCAAGCCCCATCCAACCCGGTCTTGAACCCCTCCAGGGCTGAGGCGGCCACAACTAAATGCGAGTTCAAAAATGCGAGTTAAAAATTATTAAAGTCTGGAGGGTGATTGTTAAACGTTGCCCTTAGTTCAAGAAGCGACCCCCCCGATGCAGAAATCTTGTCTTTTAAGAAAGAAAGAAAGAAGTAAGTAAGTAAATAAAGCTTTGCCTTTTCCCGTGTGCTGATAGTGGCAAACTCCAGTCTCCACACTGTAACTAGTGTGATCTTTGATATTTTCTTTTGGGGGGGGTGCAGCCCCAAGTTTTTTCTGCCGCTGCCCACAGACTATACGTTGTCACTGGTGGGATGTCTGACCCTGTTCCCCATCGGGCTCCTCCGATACTTTTTTTGATCATAACCCTTATTTTTCAGATGGTTACATTTCGCCCTCCGGTGCTGCATACCATTTCCCATACTTGTGTCTGACTCCATATTTTAAAAGCTGCTTTTTTTTTTTTTCTTCTTTTTTTTTTTCTTTTTTCTTTCATTGGGCAAAAATAGTTCAATTGTTTCTGCAAACAAATTAAAAGAAAGCTGTTTTTCCCTCTCTCCTCCCCCATATTAAAAAAAAAAAAAAAGAAGAAGAAAAAGTCTTTGCAACCGAGTCAGTGATAATTTGTAATATTTTCCTCTTCTGGAGAAAGAGGTTGGGTATGGGAAGGGATGGCCAACAGAGATTTATTTGTATTTAGTCCACTGGGGATGGAGGCACTGTAGTTTGTGTATGCTCAATTAGAGCTTTGCTGCTAAATTAACCAGAGATCCTACCTACCTTAAATGCCACTGTTTGGGGGGGAGTACTTTTTGGCATCATCTCCAACCTTTTGACAACCTTTCTCCATGTCCCTCCCCAGCAGTCCTACTCAGCAGATAAATTACTCTGTCTTCAGGAAGCCCTTCCACCCTGCCCGTACGCAGGCAGGCAGCAAAGAGATTGAAGGTTAATTCTATCTGGAGTGCAAAAAAATCAGAATATTCCCCTGAAATAACATGGCAAATAAGAGTTGCTTGTATGTGAAAAAAAAAACAACGAAAAACCAACAAACCTGGGGCAAAGAGTTCTGGAGAGACGGAGCTTTTCCTCTGGCCTCATTTGTTCTATCTATCTGTGCCAATCCCTGTAGCAAATAAGCCAACAGTTATAGAGGCAATAATCTCATTTACCTCACAGTCGTGATTCATTCGTTCTTCTATGCTAAGTGAAACAGTAGTCTGCTGGGAAGGAAAAAAAAAAAAAAAAAAAAGCCTTTAATTTTATGACCATGAGCAGATCGATTTAGAATTTTAGAATTGCACAGGTAATTTTAATTCCAGCATTCCTTATTTATGAAAGCTTGGCTTCTCCCAACTTCATACTTCTTTTAACATAATCAAAAGTCTTCTTAAACCTAGTACCTAAGTCCACCAGGAAGAGCCTTTTAACTTCCTGTCGTACAAACGTAAAACATAGACCATAAACCTTGTGTTACCTGGGCTCAATGTTGACAAAACCCCCCAAATCTGATGCGACTGAGTTTATCAGAGCAGGTGGGAGAGGGGGTTAATTACATGCGTACACTCAGATCCCCTGAAATTCGTTATGAGCTTCTCACTCATGAGCGAATACATTTTGGCATCTAAGGCCAAACCCTAGTTACAAATATCATGGTGTGCACCGTGTTATTCCTCACTGTGCACGGGTTATTTCTTGCAAGGGAAAGCACCACCTTCCAGGTGGGAAAGAGATCCGACATTTCAGCGCTGGACGTTATTCATTCCAGCTCTTCTCTGAACCTCCTCCGGTGTCCCCATCGCTGCATTGTGCTCATTTCACAGAATCACAGAATACTATGGGGTTGGAAGGGACCTCTGGAGATCATCCAGTCCAACCCCCTGCCAGAGCAGGGTCACCCAGAGCAGGTGCCACAGGAACATGTCCAGGCGGGTTTGAATGTCTCCAGAGAAGGAGACTCCACCACCTCTCTGGCAGCCTCTTGCAGGGCTCTGCCACCCTCACAGCAAAGAAATTCCTCCTCATGTTTAGGTGGAACTTCTTATATTCAATTTTGGGCCCATTTCCTCTTGTCCTGTCCCTGGGCACCACTGAAAAAAGACTGGCCCCATCCTCCTGACACCCACCCTTTGAGTATTTCTCATCATTGATCAGGTCTCCCCCCAGCCTTCTCTTCTCCAGACTAAAAAGACCCAAGTCCCTCAGCCTTTTCTCATAGGAGAGATGCTCCAGGCCCCTCATCATCTTTGCAGCCCTCTGCTGTACCCTCTCCAGCAGTTCCCTGTCCTCCTTGAATCAGGGAGCCCAGAACTGGACACAGTACTAAAGATGGGGTTTCACCAGGGTAGAGTAGAGAGGGAGGATGACCTCTCTTGACCTGCTGGTCACACTCTTCCTGATGCACGTGGTCTAAACAAGACCAATATAAACTTTCTGCCATCTTCTCATATTCATCCTCCTTCCATTTATACTTCCAGCTGTTTCGCTCACAGCATCACTTCATACATTCACTTGATTATTCACTGTGATCTGCAAACCTTTTCCGGTGTGAAATTTAACACAGAGATAAGCTTTTAATTATTTTGAATTTTCGGTGAAGTTTGGTTGAATTTGTTCTTGTAACTTTTGTTTTTCTTTCTAAATCAACAAGAAAAAACAAACAAAAACAAAAAACAGAACTAGTGTTTTCCTGGTCATTATAACCAGGAATTTGGTCAACGATATTTTGTAAACCATTATATTGTCAATGTTCTTTTTTCTTACTTTTTCTACATTATATGCTCCTTAAAAAAGGAAGGGAGGGGGTACTGTGAGTAAAACTGGCACTTGCAGGTGCATTTCTAACTGATTTTCAAGTGAGTTCAAGTTCTTCTTCCCTGAGGTGGAAGGATATGGACAAATGGTTGGCTGCCTATGAACTCGTTGGGTCCTTCAGGTCTCATAAAGCTCTGTCTGCAGCTTTAACACGTAACAAGGGAGTGTGGGGATGTGTCAAGGTCTTCTGATTGAACCAAAGATGCCACAAGGTCATCTTAGGGCCACGAAGATGCTCCGAGAGCTATGAGGACAGGCTGAGATAGTTGGGGGTGTTCAGCATGGAGAAGACAAGGCTCCGGAGAGACCTTAGAGCCTCTTCCAGTCCCTAAAGGGGTTCGAGAAGAGATGGGGAGGGACTCTTGATCAGGGAGTGGAGCAATAGGATGAGTGGTAACAGTTTTAAACTGAGAGGGGGGAGATTTAGGTTAGATTTTAAGAAGAAATTCTTTGCTGTGAGGGTGGTAAGACCCTGGCCCAGGTTGCCCAGAGAAGCTGTGGCTGCCACAATCCTGAAGGTGTTCAAGGATGGATCATCTTAGACTAGATGATCTTGAAGGTCCCTTCCAACCTAGATGATTCTATGACTCTAATGCCAGGCTGGATGGAGCTTTGAGCAACCTGATCTAGTGGCAGGGGATTTGGAACTGGATGATCTTTAGTGTCCCTTCCAACCCAAACCATTCCATAATGATCCTAACCCTTAACTCCAAATAGGGCCAATTTTGAAGTTACGCCAGATTTCCCAGAGTCAAATTCAGTTGAGCTCTTACTCTCCAAGGATGGAAAGCCCACAGCCTCTCTGAGCAACCCATTCCGGTGTTCTCCTGCACTTGTGATTTCCCTCCCCTTCTTGCAGGGCAGAGCATATCCTAGGTGTATAGTGCTGATGTGCTAAAACTAAAAATAAGATTTTTTTTTTTCATCCTAGAAAAACTTCAGATATAAAAAAAATGACTCTTTGCACCTCAAATAACAAATTTGTAAATTAAAAAGTAGCTAATGAAACATCTTATTGTATGATGATGTCTTACTAATGCAATAATTTCCTTCCCAATCTTTTTCTTTTAAATCTAGATAGATTTACTAGATTTAAAGATAACTTTAAAATGTTCCATACATTTTAATGCAAGAAATCGACCTAGATCAATTTCACCTTATAAAATGATTTTTAAAAAATTATAATTGTATAGGGTGAGAGTTAGGTTTTTTTTAATGAATACTTGTGCAAATATTTTTATACTGGAATAGATGACTAATTTTACTCGTGCTACTTCAGTAGCAGTTCATGCTGAGACAAAATAATATTCTCAAACCCTGCGATGGGATTGCTCAGCAGCTGGGACCAAATTCCAACTGTGAGAAGAGGGGTAGTGCCTGGTGGGCTCTCCTGGGCTCCTTCAGCAGAGGGGTTGGACGAGGTGACCTCCAGTGGCCTCCAGCCTCTGAGGCACTTTGTGGAAAATAAAATTATTTCTGCTATTCTGCTTTATTTCACACTTCTGTTCCACCTTCTCCAATTATTCTTCCATTTTACCATATTTTTTTTCTTTCTCTTGCCCTTTTTCCTCCTTTTAACTTTATTTTTACTAGTCTTTTATCCTCTGTCTCTCCCATCATAGAATCATAGACTGGTTTGGATTGGAAGGGACCTTAAAGATCATCCAGTTCCAACCCCCTGCCCTGGGCAGGGACACCTCCCACCAGGCCAGGTTGCTCCAAGCCCCATCCAGCCTGGCCTTGAACCCCTCCAGGGATGGGGCAGCCACAACTTCTCTGGGCAACCTCTGCCAGGCTCCCACCACCCTCACAGCAAAGAATTTCTTCCTGAGATCTCATCTCAATCTCCCCTCTTTCAGTTTAAAACCATTCCCCTTCATCCTATGACTCCCCTCCCTGATCAGGAGTCCCTCCCCATCTCTCCTGGAGCCCCTTGAGGGACTGGAAGGGACTCTAAGGTTTCCCCAGAGCCTTCTCTTCTCTAGGCTGAACACCCCCAACTCTCTCAGCCTGTCCTCACAGCAGAGGGGCTCCAGCCCTTGGAGCATCTTCATGCCTCCTCTGGGCCTGTTCCAACAGGTCCATGTCCTTCCTGTGCTGAGGGCTCCAGAGCTGGACACAGTGCTCCAGGTGGGGTCTCCCCAGAACGGAGCAGAGGGACAGAATCCCCCCCTCACCCTGCTGGCCACGCTGCTGGGGATGCAGCCCAGGATGGGGTTGGTTTTCTGGGCTGTGAGCACACACGTGCTCAGCAACAGCTATGCCGTGACATACCCTGTATATTCATGCAACCTCTTCAAAAAGACATTTGTCTTTCCTCCTACTGAGGATGAAAAAACCCTGGCTCACCCCTATACTCCAACTTCAAGCAAAAATGCTATCAGCCCTCAGGCCCACACGGAAAGGGGCATAACTGAGCCACCTACAAGAAAGAGAGCTAGAAGTGTTTATGATGGTTTTGCTGTTCAAAAAACGCTGTTCCCCTCCCCTTGTACTCGCACTGTTGAATATGTTAACTTACCTTTTGTTCAGGATTGTGCAACACTCTCTTCTTCCCTCGATTTCCTGCGCTTGAATACATACATTTTTGTACCTTTGCAAGAATTTGATAATAAAGAACAGTGCTGAGGACGGGCAGAATTAAAAGCCATAGCCATCCCACTGTTAGCAAGTGGAAACGAATACCTTAAATAGCCCCCCTTTGTGCTGCTTTTTTTTGGGACGGCCTCTGAAAAGTTATCCTAAGGCAGCTTTATTAATTCATATTGAACAGCTGCTTCTCCTCACTGACCACATCCATTAGAATGTTTTCCTCCTGAATCGTGATTGTGCAACCCCCAGCCCAAGTGGCCCCACATCTTTTATCTTGAATGTACTTTCTAAATTCACTATTAAGCTGATTACATCTTGAGCCTGATCAATCTGTGTTCTCTGTTGGCTATTGGTCTCCATTTACTCCGATCTAGACTTATGTACACACTTAAATTTACTAATTCATGTAATTAGAGCACAGAACATATTAAAAAAAAAATCAGAGTGGTGGTGAAGCGTGTTTTTAACTAACAAAAACTCAGCGTGTCTGTACAAGTAGCACATTTCACGCAGCAGACTTAAGATCTGCCTCTCTCTGTTGCAGCTCTTAATGCCATTATGAAAGAGATGAAATCAAGATGGAAGGATGACAGTGATTTAGTCACAGAACCAGTTAAATGGCTTTCCAAACTTGAGGCCACGGATGGCTTTCAGATTTACAGATAGCACAGAAGCTTGATCTCACAAGTAAATAAAGTCCAGAAAGTGTGGAAGGAAATACAAGAAGCCTGGCTTCACTTCAGGGTAGAGTTCTGTGTTTTGACATCCATATGTAAGAGGTTTATGTTCAAGTTCTGCAAATTTAGACATTCAGCTGTTTGCTGGCTTTTTTAAAAAATTATTTTTATTTTGATTATCACAATTACATTTTCATTAGAGCTTCTTAAGCGCGTGTTTTTAGTTCTGCTTCCACTCCTAAACTCCAGAATAACCAGGTATTTGTGTGGAATTATTTAATCTAAAAAAATATTAGAAAAAATATATTGTCCCTGAGCTTTTTGTACTACATAGTAGAAAAGAGGTTTTTCCACCCCCTCAAACTGCCTCCAGTTCTCCCTCACGGCATGCCCTCTGAAAGCACCTGAACATCAGCTTCATCTGACTCACCAGAAGAAAGCATCAGGGATGGGGAACAGTCATTCTTAAAGACCAAGCCAGAGAGGGCAGAGGAACCAGAAGAGTTGAAGATTTTCCTGATCACCTTAGAACATCTTTACTTGTGAAGGGTGGTGAGACACTGGCAGAGGTTGCCCAGAGAAGCTGTGGCTGCCCCATCCCTGGAGGGGTTCAAGGCCAGGCTGGATGGGGCTTGGAGCAACCTGGTCTAGTGGGAGGTGTCCCTGCCCAGGGCAGGGGGGGTGGAACTCCACGATCTTTAAGATTCCTTCCAACCAAAACCATTCTATGATCCATCCTCCCCTTCCTCAAGCATCTCCTTGGACTCTGGTGATCTCCTTGAGCCGGCTTCCTCCACTTTTGGACTTGAGCAGATACTGCTACTGCATGAACCTCCATATGCAGGATCAAGATGACACATTTCTCACAATACAGCAAGCAGTTCTATGCTTTTATTTCTCCTCTCTTCTATCAGAAAGGAAAGGTGACAGTGTTGAGTTTTAAATAATTACTGGGCATTGAATTAACAGTTCGCCCAAATGAGTCTCAGCCCCAGCCTCAAGTCGCCAGCTCTGTACTGAGCTGGTCACGTTCCTGAAGTTGCAGTCTTCCCATTCTCACATCTCTGGGGTTTGTAGACAGCTATATTGCTTTTGGTTTTACTACGTGTGCCTGTTCTATATCTATTAAATATGTCTCGTCGGGAAACAGCACAGTCAGCAAAGCCAAGGCTGAAGGAGGAAGAGGCTACAATTGCATTACACTTTGAAATTTGTTTCTTATGCCATCCCTCTCCAGCACTTAAGTTCTTAAATACGTTTGTAATAATTCTAAGTGCAAAACCAAACATTAAACAGTAAAGCTGTTTCATAAAAACAAACATACACACACACACACACACACACAAAAATACACAAAGGAACCAAGAGAGAAATGGACAAAATAAGTTGGGGCTTGTGTTTGCAGTAAGATGCTGCAATAGGTGTTTGAGAGATGATGGAAATGCACTGAATGGTTTGGAAAAGCACAGTTTGTAACCCATGTATGCACTTACCCATAACTTCACCTGCTCAGCCTCACCGTTGTCTGGTGACCACTGAGGCCGTGGGCACCCTCAGTAGTTCTGCTCCCCCTGTTCAAACCAACAGGTCTTTGGCAAGAGCCCCCACAACCCCAACGTTTGGAAGATGAGTGGTGTAAAGTTATCCCTCCTCCCCTACCTCTGTCCTGTCCCATCTCAGAAGACAAGCTACAACCTAAGGTTTCCCCTTGTCATTTTGACTCTTCTCATTAAGAAACGGTCCTTTGTTGCACAATTCAAGTGTATTTGATGAAGTGGCTGCAGACACTTGCTCTCAGGCTTCCAAACCCCATCGTCCTGTGTATATTCCTCTACCCAATCTCAGCCTTGTGCTTACTAAAGGGAAAGAACCCCAGTCCTCTGAAGGACAGACTGAGCTGAGACAAAGTTGTGAATTTTTTTACATCAGAGAGTGACAGAGCGTGAGAGGGAATTTAATTTCTAAACAGAAAAACTAGCACATTCCTTCTTAGTTTAAATACAGCTGGGTTGGTTAAATATATACCCTGAATCCTGAAAAAAAAAAACCACCAAACCAACAACCAGAAACAAGATCATGAGGCTGAAAGAGGTCAAGAGGCCACCCTTCCTTTGAGGCAGGATGATCAACACCTATCTCACTCCTAATGCCTTGGTCTAACCTGTTCTGAATGACTTGTGATGAAGACATCTCGGCCTCCCAGGCATTGCTATACTCCTCTCTCCATTAGTTTTTCTAATGCTTAAACACGGGGTTTTTTGCTGCATTTTAGGCCTTGATCTTCTTTTCAAATCTACAAGAGATATGGATATTTTTTCTTTTCCCCACTCTCTTTTTGCCAGTTCTCACCCTGCTGCTGCAGTGTTTCTCCTCAGCCTTTTTCTCGCCTGAGCAATCCCAGTTCCTCCCAGTTCTCCTTTTAGGTCATGTTTTGCAGGTTCCTTCTCGGTCAAGCTGCTATGGACCTTCTCCAGTTGGTGCAGAGAAAAGGATGCATTTTTGATAATTTTGCATAATTTGAGGCTTTACTGGTGCTGGGAGCATGACTCCATTTGCCACGCAGGCTGCATGTCCATTCCCACATCCCAGTAAGCACTTTATTCCTCCCCGTGCCTCTCCAACAACAAAGGGGCATTGCTCGATGCTGGCTGGAGATCACATCCACCATCCTACCTTTAGGATTCCCAAATTTAAAAATTGCAGAATCATAGATGGATTTGGGTTGGAAGGGACCTTAAAGATCATGGAGTTCCAACCCCCGCTGCCCTGGGCAGGGACACCTCCCACCAGACCAGGTTGCTCAAAAATGCAGTTTTATACATTATTGCAGACATTTTATCGCCGTGAAGGCATACATCACTTCAACTGAAGACCTGAAGACCTCACCCAGTCATTACTTAAAAAAAAGTACTAAAGAAAGAAACCTAACACAAATGCGTGTACATTTTGGCAAGATCAAAATTCTACATTAAAGCATAATAAACAAAGCTTATTGCTGCTGCTTGTGTGTAGATCTGCCTGAATTTTTCAGAGACAGCAACACATATTTCATTTTCTCTACTGGTCCTATTTCTAGAGATCAGGAATATCAGAGAACCCCTCTTTTAACTACAGAAAAGTCTTAATAACATCTTATTATAGTCTAAGCCAAACAGTCTGATTTGTTAAAAAAACACCCAAACTTCCAAGGGTGGAGAAAGATAGTATCTGTGTCAATGAAATGGGCACATTTACTCAGGTATTGTGCTCATACCTATATATTTTTTGAAACTGGTGACATAACTCTAGGTTCACACAGGGAACCACAATTTGGCTGTTGCAGTGATTAGTTACTGAACGGGGTCTTGTTTTCCTAAGAAGGACTGTACAAGTTTATTGCTAAAAGATTTTTCCCTGCCCAAACATTACAAGCCAAAAAAAAAAAAAAGAAGAAAAAATATAAATCAGATAAGGGATGGGTGGATTGAAAAAAATAAAAATAAATAAAAATCCCAACCTACAACCCCCTTCCAACCCCACCCCATGCCTATGGAAGGGAGTTAAAAGGGAGAATATAAAATTGGTATGACAGAGAGGTGTCCTTCTCCAGCAGCTGCTGAACTGCTGTTGAGTCACTCTTGGTAGAAACTAGAGCAGGGTAAACAATGCAACAATTCCAAAAATCCAGGAGACACCCTTAGGTAAGTGCTTGGGCAAATATATTTAGCTTTACTGGGGATACTCCTCGCGGAGACTACTTACCCGCCTAAGCACCTTGCTAATCAGGAGGTTATTTAAGCTATTTGGAGCCAGAAATTGAAATGGGTTGGTTTGTATGAGGCTGGTGGGCCTGGTTTTAGGAAGCTCTTGCAAGGGGGGAAATCAGGTAGATCACGATATGCTTTCCAGACATTTACACTTTTAAAATTTTTAATGTTCATTATTGTAGATCTACTTATTCCTTTTCTTTTTCTGTTAAAGTGAAAACTATCAATGAAAGAAATGAATCAACCCAACACTTCAGCATTCATAAAATACTTACAATTTTGAGGCAAAAGATGTTTGCCAGAAGAAAAGAAGCTTTTTTAGAAATTACTTAAATCTTATCCCCTAGTGCTTTGGTAAAATCTTTCATTTTCTTTTAAGAACAATGGTAAAGAAGGAACCCTGGATTGTGACGTGTACAATGAGCACTATTCAAGGAAAGTAATGTATAATTGAGTATAACTTGTGTATAATTTTGAATCTATCCATAAATATCATGCATTGTGTATTGGTGTATGCTTATTGGTAAACAGAGAGCACAGGGTTTGGTTTTCCACACCAACTGTCTTCCATGGGATTTTACGGCAAAATCCATTTTACTTTGTAATCCACCCATTAGAAAAGAGTAAAATATTACATACCCCTGTTAAAAGGATGAAAGCCCTTTTTTTCTGGAGGAGATGCTCATGATATTGTCCAAGAAGCCTATTTGAGTCGTTACTTCAAAGGGTGTTAAATTCCTTAGTGCCTGCTTCTGAGCATCCTCCTCGCTGACACATTGTTTGTGAACGCTTGCAAATTTTGGTGGAGTAAAATGAGATGTTGGTTTGGGGAAGAGACGCATTCTATTGCTACTTAACCATCAGCTGGTCTGCACAACTCTGCAGTGCTAAACTCCAATTTGATTTTTCACACAAGGGCGGACAAAAAACCCAAGCAGTCCTTGGCGGAACCCACCGTTGTTCTTACTCTGCTGATTTCCCAAGAATTTTTTTGCTGTTCTGTCAAAACTGGGAAAAAGTGACCGGTAACCACGGATGCCAAGGAGGATGCAGGAGACAGGCGTCGGAGGTTTGCCTGCGTGGAGTAAGGCTTCCTAACTCACATGACTCAAACGAGAAAATCAAGTGAGCTGGCAAACCCCAAACAATGGAATGAAGAAGTAATGCAGGAGGAATACCTAATTAACGCTGTTCGTTGGGTAGCAGCAGGGTATTTAAACACTTGGAATTTCAGCTGAGCACCACCATTCAGAATCTTCTGCTTTTAAAACCCATATTTATAATTTGCAACGTAATGCATGGTATCTCAAGGTGTGCCTATACCCAGCACAGGCATAAAAAGCCATCTATAAAGTCACCATCTGCAATTATTCATACTGATTGTAATTAAACAAGCTGAAGTCAAAGCAGAGACAGTGTAAGAGAAGCTAAAAGAGGAAAAGATAAAACTATGCATATTTCTGGGCAGATAAAATCCTAATATACAAGAACACTTTCACGAGATAATTTACCTTCTTTCCATGCAAAATGCCACTTTGGTGACTAGAGTAAGAAACTCTGGAAATGAAATGCAAATGAAGGTGAAGCTGAAAATCAAGTTGTTTCTTACACAAGGAAACATGCATACATATTAGATATCCCATAATCCATAACCAAATCATGATTTGAATTTCTACTTCAGAGCAAGTGAAAAGGTTTACAAAAAAAAAAAAAAGATTCCTGAATAGTCAAGCTATGGAAATATCTATTTATACCTGCAGCAACAGGATCTTAAACTTCTTCTTCTGTCCACCTAAGAACTACCTACCTTTAATCCAATAGGAAAAAACATGAGAAAACACTGTACAGATGACAAGAAGGACAAAATCTGCATGGAAATACAGCCTGATTTTAATTGAAAAAAAAAGGCTGCCGAGGGAGGCAATGTGAAGATTCAACCCGATCCTGTGTTTTGTAAATGCAAGTATTATCCTAAATACAAGCCGAACGGAACCTCGCCCTGCCCCAAATCATAGTGTCTGCAACTACCACTTAAAAAAAAAAAAAAAGAACAGAGCTCTTTGTAGTTCTGGTGTGACTGGTTTGCACCCAGGTGGGTAGAAATCTGCACCACAACCCTGCCTCAGCTCTTTTTTAGACAAATGCCTGGTGTTACCCTTCCCTTGCCCCCTGCACAGCACCGAAACAAGACTGCAGATGGATTTTCTTTCTCTGCCTGTGTTCTGGGCTTATTTGTTTATTTATCTATTTATTTTTCCCCAGCCAGTGGCAGCCCTCTCTCCGCACTGCAAGCTGCTCCTAGCGATACTGATGCTTCTTGCCTGCTTTTAAATCTAAATACTACTCTGCAGAAGGTGTCCCCATGAGTAGGGCAAGGGAAGCCAAGCAGTTTGCAGCATATCAGGTTCCAAACTAAAGGCTTAAAATTCAAATTCGCTAAACATAGAAGCACAGAATGGTTAGAATTGGAAGACACCTTAAAGGCCATCCAGTTCCAACCCCCTGCCCTGGGCAGGGACACCTCCCACCAGACCAGGTTGCTCCAAGCCCCAT
>JAOWAV010000012.1:116629114-116643259 GCA_028571045.1 Scolopax bukidnonensis
AGAAGTTAAACCATAGATTTTTAGAAATGCTGCCTCCAGCTGTACCAAAGCTCATGAAGCCCCAGCATATGAGGTTTATTTCTGGACATAATGTTCCTGCGTTTGAGGCTGAGGCAAACGGCGTTGCCAAGGTTTTTACCGGCCCCGGACTCTCCGTGCCACGGCAATGATTAACGCGCCGCCGGCGGCGCATGCCCGTTACCGGCCAGGGCCCTCGGTGCCCCCACGTCCCCCCCTCGCCTCCCGCATCCCCCGAGGGGAAAAAAGGGGGTGTCGGTGGCAGAGGCAGAGGTTTCCTCTGCGTTTTGCATCCCAGAGAAGGAGCAAAAGCTGGGAAAGCCGCCGCACCGGGATTTCTCACGCCTCTGGCCGGGAGGGCACCGATGCCACCGCCCTGGCAGGCTCCAGAAACTGTGCCCCAAAAAAGTGCTTTTCTGTGCAAAACCCCGTGGGCCACCAGGATGCATCCCACGCCGAGGGACCGGCTTCAAACCACACATCCCAAAAACAGGGAAAAACAAAAAAACCCAAACCAGTCTCTTTGGGCTTTTTGGAAAACCGGCTCCATTTTCCAAACTCCTGCCGCGACCACAGGCTCAACACTCCCCAAACCTCCCCAAAAAGTGAATAAATACCCCCCCTCTCCCTTCCTATTTACACTGGGAGCAGATGGAGGTCTCCCGGGACCTAACCCAGAGCATCCCAAATTCCTGTAGCATCCTCCCTGCTGGTATGGAGCGGAGCGGATGCTTCCAGCAGGATTTTCCCTGGAAAAAATTCTCCCGCTGTCAGTAGCCACTGGCACACAAGTTTTCAGCTTTGGCTTATTCTTCCCCAACCTGGCCACGGAAAGGCTCCCCATATGCACGGTGGGGAGACATCAGTGGGAAGGGACTCATCCAAGCCGTGAAACCCACTGATTTAGGGAATAAAAACAACCTTTAGCTGCTCCAGACGGGTATTTCCCAGGAAATATTAAGAACCCGATGGCCCAGGGAGGGCTCTCCCCCCTCCTGACCCCCACGTCCTCTCCTTTGCCACGTGCCTCAACGGGTGGCCCGTCCTTAGGGCCACATTTGGGCTCAGGGGACGCTGTTTCTCCAGCTTTCCTGGTGCGGAAAATCACCCCAAAGGGTCCCCGGGCTGTGGCGCAGGCCTGAGGCCGGGTGATGGGCATCATCCAGGGACCGAGCGGCCGCCTGGCTCCTTCCTCCTGGGAAAGCTCTGGTGGCTGTTTGCGAGCCCGGAAGCTGGGCTGCTGCCACGTTTCTGCTAAAAATGGCCATTTTTTTGGCAATTCAAAAGGAAATTGGCACAAACAAGGCCAACGGGCTGGGTGGGTGGACATCTGCAGTCCACCGTGCCTCAGTTTCCCCAGCAGCCCACGTCTCCATGAGCTCAGGGTGGCTCCTGGGGACACATCCCTGCTTGTGGGGACGAGTTTGTGGCCTCGGGTGGGTGCTCCTGCTCTTCCCCACGCGGGGGAGACCCCTGGGTAAATTTTGGGGACCCACCCCCTCCTTGCTCCCAGCAAACACTGCCATCATCTCACAGGGTCCGGATGAACAGGGCACAGGGACGGCCCCCCCCCCCCCCAGTAACACCAAATAGGGATGAGTTGCCCATCGATTCCCGGAGGTTTTGGGGGGGGACAACCCCCCCCACGTCCCCCCGCCAGCCCCCGTACCTGTCTCATCAGCGTGCCCTCCTCCAGGGCGTCCTGCTTCTGCTGGGCGACGGTGACACCGAGGACCAGGGTGTGGACACCACAGGAGAGGGCGGTGATGAGGACGATGGGGGCCAGGCGCAGCGGCAGGGTGATGAAGAAGGAGAAGACGAAGAAAGCCTGCCAGCCCACCGTGTCGCCGGCCTCGGGCCAGCGGGAGAAGTTGAGCCCCAGGTAGCAGAAGACCTGGGCCAAGATGAGGACCCAGAGGACGTAGGGCAGGAACCTGCGGGTCACCCTCTCGGGGAGCAACCGGTACTTGCAGAGGATGAAGAGCAGCCCGTGGGCCACCAGCCCGGCCATTGCCGCCAGCACCGGGGCCAGCTTGTCGGCGGCGTAGACCACGGCACACATGACGAGGACGTAGCAGTCGAAGAGGGCGGCGAAGACCACCAGCACCAGGAGGGTCTCGTGGCGTTGGCGGCGGAAATAAGTCTGGTAGAGGTTCTCCAAGGACTCGGGAGCGAAGGTGAGACGCGTGAAACGGGGCAGGCAGAGGCAAGGGCCCGAGCTCCGCACCGTCACCTCGTGGGTCCGCCCCACGCCGTGCTCGGGGTCCGACGGCAGGCTCACCGAATAGTCGGCGGAGTATTCGGCCGAACACTCCGGCTCCGAAAAAGCCCTTTTCCTGGCCATGGCGACGCTTTTCACCCCCCCGCGCAGAAACACCCGTGGGGTGGGGTGTGTGTGGTGTCCCCCCTTCCCCGCCGCCACCCCCGCTGCTCACCGGGGCAGCCCCCGCAGCATCCCCATCTCAGCGGCCGCCGAGCCCCGAGGCCTTTCCCCTTCTCCCGCAGCCCTCACCCCCGAATCCCGCTGCTGCCGAGGAGCGGCCGAAGGAGGGAATAAAGGCGGGGAGGGGGGGGGAGGGATGACGGAGGGAGACACACACACACACACACACACACACACGTATTTGAGCTCTTTGGCGATAAAAGCCACGACAAAATCCTGCCCAGCACAAGTACACGCCGAATCGCAGCTGCTTATTTCTCCTCTGAGCGATTAGAGCCTCCCATTGCCCTCATTACAGGCCCGGTGCTACTGAAGCAAAGCCAACAGCCAGTTAGCGAGCCAGCGGGGGAGCAAATTGATTATACAGTTAGCGGCGGAAAAAACTGAAATTCTTTATTAAGGGGAAATGAAATACACTTAATTTATGCTTCAGCTGAACCCCTCCCACACTACACTCACTCTGCTGGTACTCTGAATTTTCTCTCAAGCTACAAGACAGCCAAGAAATTACAGAAGCTTTATTGATACAAAAATAAGCCAGGCCTTCAGGATTTATTTTTTTTTAAAGGATTTTTCTATCGCTAATTACCATAACTCACTATATGGGACAACGTGGCATTAAAGCTGAAAAGAAAGAAAGGAGGAAGGTATTTGAGTTTATGTAGACTAGAAGACTTTGCTATCTGTCATTAAATGGTGGTGTGGAGGCAGCCCACAGATAAATGTAAACATCACCCAATCTGGAAAGCAAGAATTCAATTTTTGCAGTATTTCAAATAAATATCTCTTTCCCAGAATGAAGGAAATAATCCTTTGGGGCCAGAAGTCATTTCCAGAGAACAACAGCAGGGCTGTTACTTTATTTCTGAGAAGAGCAGTAGCTTAAGCAGACCATGAGAGAAAGTTCATTTCTGCAATGAGACCTTGCAGAAGACACCACACTTGTCCCGTCCCAAGTGATCGTTCAAGATCTTCCCTAAAGAAAGAAAAAATCCCGAGAGCTCACACACCTGAAGACATTCCTCCAGCCCCAAATGCTCACCCTTGGGACCCCACCAAGGAACACTCCCTCTCCAAAGAGCTGTCACCTCCCATTGCTCTCAGCAGGTCCCAGGCCACCAGCCACCCTTCCCAAAGATGGATGCTGCTGCTTTTAATCTATTTTCCACTGTCCCTCTTCCTCCCCTTGTGGGACAAGGGTACATTCTCTTCAGAGGGCACCTTGGCTTCTGAACCATGGGGCACCAAGGATGCGAGAACTTGTGGAAGATGAGCATCTTAACGCAAGAGAGCCCCCACAAAAGTCACATGGAGGGAAATGCTTAACGAAACCACTCTGCAGGAAGAGACAACATCCTACAACACATCTTTCATAAAAAGTATGATTTAGGATTGACAACCTTAATCAAACTGCAAGGAGGAGCAGCCCCTCTAATTGCTGTCACACCTCAGGTAGACCTTCCTGTGTTTCATTAGACCTTTTTTTTGCCTCCTTGGTATTTCTGATGCTTTCTTCACGACATACCTGTGAAATACAGTAATTTTTTTCCTCCCAATTACTGATGTGTGCTTTGAGATTTCCCCTGGATTTCAGACAAAACTTCTACCAATTTTCTACATCCGTCAGTGTCTTTCTGGCTGAAAACATTCAATGGTCTTATTGGAACAGAAGCAACCAAGCTTGATTTGCACAACCCACTTAGGCAATAGTAATACTAAAGGAGAAGTAAAAATACACGTTATGCTTTTATTTCCTGTTACCCTCCTCCCCCCAAGAACTGGAGAAAATAAACATCATCTTTTCACTTGCTGCTATAATATCCACTGACTAATCCAAGGAAGTGATAATAAATGCAAGTGAAGGTTTGCACACAACCTGAGGCGTCAAAGTGCTTATTTCACCAAAAACTGGATGTTTACCACGAAATGAGAAGGGCTCAAATTGCCCTTGTGGCCGCTTGAGACATATACTCATTAAAGACACCATTGAAGTAATATGGAGGAGGAGATAAATTGTTGGAGAGGATAGTGCCAAGACCGGCAAATCTAAAATTTACTACACGGTCATACCGAAGCTATTTTGGGAGCCACAGTCACCTCTTGGAAAAATAAACACATTTCCACAGAACAGCAATTCCCTGTGTTGCACTTGGCCATCTTGACTGAAGCGAATGACTTTTACAAGTGGCAAAAACCAGTCCAGTGGCAAAATCGATCCCTGGCCTCATGAAACACGGAACTGTTAAAATGAATAATAATAATAATAAAAAAAAGAAACGTTTACCTAAATCTGTACCTAAACATCTCGATATATACTTATGGGAAAATTCCTATGAGGAAAAAAACAGTAAATCCACAGAACACAAACTCCAAGATAAGCAACCACTGACATAAAAATGCCACTTCTGTGCTGGCAGGTGGGTTAGGAAAAGACACCAAACCCAACTGCTTCACAAGAAATTAAGCAAGAGAGATTTCCAAGAAATTCTCAGTGCCTTTCTGAACAAATTCTTTCTTGATCCATAGCATCTACCCATTTTAAACAGTGTTATTCCCATATGATACAAAAGCACCATAAAGAAACCAACCTGAGAACAGGGAAGACAGCGTAGCTGTGATTGGGATGTATCCAGAAAGCATCCAGGAAGCCATGTGTGTATGTATATACACATATAGACACACACACACAGAGTCTTTTAAAAGGCTTTCCTCCTACATTTGGCTACGTTTCATTTTACTTCTCATTCATTATGTGGCTATTTTTAAAAATTTATAATATACATATATATAAATTAAATCATATATATATATATATATAATATCACAAAACTTTCCATTTTGCGAAGGGAGCATGGCAAAAGACTCTAGAAGAGCTATGGCTCTTGCCACGAACCTGAGTGGAAGGAGGCCAGGTAAAATTCCCGTTGGGAAAATTAGCCCTCACGTGGCCACATAAGCTCCTTCGCCAAGCAGTGTCAGCCTCAGGAAAAGGCTTGGTGGAATCAAGAGACTGAGCACCAATTTGGAGAGCTCTCCCCATGGTTTGCAATAGTGCTGCCAGAAATAGCAAATACTATGGGATTTCATAGTGTATGTCCAAGAAAACCCCATCCCACCACAGCATAACAAAAGCACAGGGGACAGAGGCTTTCTGTTAGGAACAAGTTGTTTTTATGAAGATCATAGAATCACAGAATGGCTAGAATTGGAAGACACCTTAAAGACCATCCAGTTCCAACCCCCTGCCCTGGGCAGGGACACCTCCCACCAGACCAGGTTGCTCCAAGCCCCATCCAGCCTGGCCTTGAACCCCTCCAGGGATGGGGCAGACACAGCTTCTCTGGGCAACCTCTGCCAGGCTCTCACCACCCTCACAACAAAGAATTTCTTCCTGAGATCTCATCTCAGTCTCCCCTCTTTCAGTTTAAAACCATTCCCCCTTGTCCTATGTCTCCCCTCCCTGATCCAGAGTCCCTCCCCATCTCTCCTGGAGCACCTTTAAGGACTGGAAGGGGCTTGAAGTTCTCCCTGGAGCCTCCTCTTCTCCAAGCCAAACAATCCCAACTGTCTCATCCTGTCTTCATAGCAGAGGGGCTCCAGCCCTCTGAGCATCTTCGTGGCCCCCTCTGGTCTCATTCCAACAGGTCCATGTCCTTCTTGTGTTGAGGATTCCAAAGCTGGATGCGCTGTTCCAGGTCTCATGAGAGAGGAGCAGAGGGATAGGGCTGGATACACATAATCAAACTGCATGACTAAATGGATCTGCAACAAACCTGACACTGGGCTCCCCCATGAACACAGAGAACCTTAATCTTTGCCATGATGAAGCCAACCTGATCTCCTTACTGTGCATAGGCCATTTAACCACCTGGGGCCATTGAAGCCCCCAGACTGTGGCCGAGAATTTGGAGGTCCAAGGTCTCTAAAGTCCTTTGGGTGGCCCAAAGGTGGTCTTAAATATGAAATAAAATACAGTTCTTATATCCTGAAGATGAGAAAAATCTCTTTCATACAGCAGACAACAAAGAAAGGTGGGTGACAGCATCTCCTGAGTGAATCAGTCCCTGTCCTGGCCAAATGCTTTGTGTGCTACACAATGTAGTTTCCTAATAATACAGGTGCTTCTAATGCTTTTCTGCTAATGAGCCCCAAGTGCTTCACAAAGATGCAGACACTTCAAAAAATCATCACTGTTTTTGAGTCTGTTTTTCTGTGAACCCAAGCTGAAATCAAAGATGGAGCCTTTAAGAAGTTAGCCTGGCGGGTAGTGCCGCAGACGGGTATCTCCAAGGCATGGCTGTCATCAAGAAGAAGTGACAAAAATGAAGGCACTCAAAAGTCCTCAGTGAGTTTCAGAAATCTGTGGCCCTGTGAGTCCCATTTCCTGCATCTTTAAGACGTGATGTGTCGTTTGTTCTGCATCAGGAAGTGCCCGACTGCAGCTGGGAGAAACGGGCACCACTGATACCAACCCTGGCTTTGCCAGGTGTGTGACCCTGGAGTTAATCTGGGCTGCAAGTTGACGAAGGTGAATTAAAAGGGCTCTAAAATGGAAGAGGGAGGGAGAAATGATGTCCCACCCTTGTCACGCCGTGCTAGCGACACCACCTCCTGAGTGAGGCTGAGGCACCACAACGGGCATCTGGGCTGGTTTGCTCTAAGGGGAAGGTTAGCTAAATGAGTAGGGGGTCTCTGCAGAGACAAAGGATGTGTCAAAAAGGTGGAGATTGCAAAAGCCAGATCTGGTTCCCAGAAAGGACACAGCGAACTAAGCACCAGTATAGGAATTTGGAGGCTTGTAGCTGCTATGGCTTCTGGAGCTTTTATAACCTGGATAGAAACAACTCTTCAGCATTTAGAGCAGTTTAGAGACCGTATGGAACTGGAAAACTAAAAAAACCAAACCACCAACCAACCCGAAACCATCTGAAGTAGTATAGCTCTGTTGATTCACTTGGAATCCTACGTGATTAATCCCATCACATCTAAAATCTCCTACGGGGACCCAAATGGGAAGCAGAGAAAGGTAAAAGGAAAAACAAGGGAAAGAAGGAAGTTTGACGTAGTGATAAAACATTGTTGAATTCTATATTTATTCTGGAGAAGTTGTATTTTGAGGTACTAGGGGTTCCCAGTGTGTGGAAGAGGTGCACTCCCCCAGCCAAGGAGCGATACACCACCATGATGAGTGGTGCATCCAGTGGAGTAACCACACAAAGTGAGATTACGTACTTGGGGACATGGAAGATTGGAACCAGAATAAACCAGGCAAAACTACCAAACAACACGAAACTTCTAGAAGCTTTTTGCTCACCCAGGACTGAAGGCGAGGGCAAGCCTGCTCAGTGTGCTTTTGAAAAGCAACTGGAGACCAGCTGGGATAGTCGGGGTATTAAAGTAGATAAATAATGAAGTGGGCAAAGCATCCAGGTGACACCTGAGCAGCGTATCTGAAACATCCAGAAGTACTTAAGGACTAGGGAAAGAAAAAAAAAATCCCTGCTTTTGCATCATAAGTCCATTACAAGTCCTATTTTCAGATCACTGGTGTTTTAAAAAGGTTTTCAAGAAGAGTGGGGTTTTTTTTTAAAAAAAAAAAAAGAAAAACAACAAAAAAACCCCCAAACAATTACCGTGAGGTACTGGATGACTTCGGGTGAAGAGAAAGGCTTTGGCACGGGTGTCTCGGGAAGACAGCCCGGAGTCCTGGCCGGGCTCCAGCCTGGGAAGCTGTCCTCAGCCTCCTCCGAGATGACTATCGGCTCCTCTTCCTGCTCGAAGCTGTTGAGCAATAACGCTCTGAGTTGTCAAACTGATACTGCTCTTCCAAGCAGAAGTGGCTGTGATTCAGTCATCGGTGAAAGAACCCTCCTGATACTAAAACTCCCTGAGCTCTGCTGGAATTAGAAAGGCAATTATACAGACAAAGAATATGTTTTGCTAAGCTTTTTTTGGGTCAATATTGGTTTGTTATTATCTTTGCGTTGCGATGCCTCATTAGGAATGACTGACCACACTCCCCCGGAAATCTTTTACTACAGACAGGAGTAAGGTTGTTGCCCTTCACAGCTGCATTTTAGTAGCATGAGCAATATTATGAAATAGGGTTTTACTCCTTCATCCTGTCATCTCATTACAAAAAGAGAAAAGAGGATGTTTGAGCCCAACAGAATCACTTCAAGTCACGGGACTGGCAAAGCTCAATTTGAAAGATCCCTCCTCCCCCCACGGAAGCGTTGTCCTCATCACGCTGACATTTCTTCAGCATCCCTAAACC
This sequence comes from Scolopax bukidnonensis, assembly GCA_028571045.1. Lineage (NCBI taxonomy): Eukaryota > Metazoa > Chordata > Aves > Charadriiformes > Scolopacidae > Scolopax > Scolopax bukidnonensis. The sequence continues at coordinate 116,637,853 of JAOWAV010000012.1, forward strand.
TGAACCAGGATTTCCTTTGAGTACTGAAACCAACTCTCTCTTGCCTGTCATCGCTTTGTTTATTTTTCTTTTATTTTGGGGCGGGAGCTTTGTGGCTGTTTTTTGTGTTCTGTTTTAAATGTTTGTTTTCCAGTGCGACCAAAACGTTGCACCCATAATGTTTCATTTTCCAAACCAAATTCAAACTTCTGGTCACCAGCACCTGTACCTCGGCACTGATTTCTTCCTGGCTGTTTTTCTTGACTATTCCACTAGAAATCATTTCCCCTCCATAACATTTCCCAGATTGCTAAGACTTTTCTGAAACAGCAACACTCCTTTCCGCATTCTCCAAATGCTGCTGTCAGGAACTTTCTAGTGCCTTTGTGAATCAAAGCTAGTATTTCCTAGAGAAAAACAAAGAGTAAAGGTCTAGCTTGCTTATATAGAATCACAAAATCATATAATTGCCGGGGTTGGAAGGGACCTTTCAGATCATTGAGTCCAACCATCAACCTAACTCTGATAAAAGAACCTCATCACTAAACCATGTCTCTAAGCACTATATCTACTCATCTTTTAAACACCTCCAGGGATGGTGCCTCAACCACTTCCCTGGGCAGCCCATTCCAAGTCTTAATAACCCTTTCAGAGTAAAAATTGTTCATAATCTCCAATCCAAACTTCCTCTGGTGCACCTTGAGGCTGTTTCCTCTTGTCCCATGGCCTGTTCCTTGGGAGAAGAGACCGAACCCCACCTCTCTACAACCTCCATATTCATACAACAAACAAGCCTCTAACAGGAGATGTGCTCCTATTCTCTTTTTCTCTGTCTCACCACTGCCTTTGCTGTGAGAATGAAAGCCACACCGTGATGCCTGAAACAATATTGAAGTGACCAAGGACACAGCTCCCCTGGTTGAGTGGTGATGGAAGGGAACCTGTGTTTTCAGAAAAATCTCTGTGGCCAACAAACCACCATAGTAATGTATTTTCCTTGTAAAAGAGGCCCCTTCCAATCCAAACAATTCTATGATTCTAAGAGTAAACAGCAACTGAAGTCACCATGTATCTATTACTGAAGTAAACATATATGTCTTAAGCAACTAAGCTTCCACGAGAAATGAGGCAGGGAGAAATAATTAATCAACAAACCAGCTAGAAATGGATATAAAAACTAGATTTTGTAAATTTATTTTTTTTTTAGTAATGCCAAGCTTCTCTGCTGTATCTATGTAAATAAAAACAGATCAAAACTGCCCAGTCTTTCTGATTTAAAGCATATTTCTGGTTGTGTTGCAAAAAAAGCCTTCTTCAGGATACACCCATCGGGAAGTTCCAATATTTTTGGTCATGTTGGCTGTCAAAAACGCGCATAGAGCTTTGTTCATGGGAAGGACCATTTTCTGTTTCCAAGCTCAGGCTCTTATTATAGCTTAGATCAAACCCTGTAATAAAACCCTCTAACAGGCGCCAACTCTATCATACGCAAATACTTAAACTTCTGCTGAATCCTCTGGCCTGACCCACCATCTACAGCCTTACCCCGAGGATATTGCCAAAGGTGCATTTGTTCCTCATCATTTCATATTCCAAGCATGGCCAAAGAGTAAATTTCAGTCATGTCCACCTTATAGCAGGAAAGGAACTGCCTTAACATCACCAGCGACAGATTCAGATATGTTCTTATTGTCTGAAAACTGAGTTTCAAACTAACAGACTCTCATGGTTTTCTTAGATAAATAGATTTCCCCTGTGAAGTCTTGGAAAGGACACAGACCACTACTAGGTGCACTTGTAAGAACTCAAAAAACACACCATACACATACTCCCCCCCAAGACCAAGCTGCCCCTGGCCCTTCCCTTTAACCCCCTCCAAAAAAAGGCAGGAGGAAGAGGCATCTCTGGGTACCCAGAGGCTGCCACAGCGATGCTGCTGCAAATACGTGTCATTTCTCATTTTTGCCAGAGAAGAGAACCTGCGAACAGTGACAAGACTGCTGTTGAGACAGCAGTCTCTAAGTATTACAGACCAGCTCTCTAGCCTGCAATCAAGGGGGAAGATACATCCAAAAAAAAAAAAAAAAAGAAAACAAACCAAAAAAAACCCCAAACAAACATAAAACCCAACCCAAGTGAGAGCCACTGCACGAAAACAAAAAATGCAAAATGGCACGTAGAGAACAAGGAAACACAAGAATGGCAGTGTCTTTCGTTTGTAACACCACCTTTAAACTTCACTTAAGCCTTATTCATTAAGTCAAGAAAGCACACATAAACTCTTTAGGTGGAGCCAGGATGAGCACATAATGACAATAAGAGGTTTCTGTTAAACCACTTCACTATCTGCTACCAGATCACAGAGATTTCTTCATTAAGGAGCTGGATAAAGGCGGTAGCAGATGCTCATCTAACCCAGACCTGTATCCATGGTGTGGAGACATCTAATAGCCGTTTGGTTGTACCTACAAGATCTGAGGATTTTTAGGACTGACTTGAGGCCCGTCCCAGCCTCAGCCTCCCCAGCCCTTACACCTCTCCTCCTCTGGAGAGCCACCTCCTTCCCTACCGCAGCTGGAGATGCCAGCCCTCCCTGGCAGGTTCTGGCCATGGGACCTCAAGCTGAACAGCAGAAGACTTCTCCTTCCCGTCCCTGACCAGCTGCCTGACCTCCTTGGCTCCTCACCCCTCCTTCCCACCCCACTCTTGATGTTTTTTCTTTTCCATGCTTTGTATCTCCAACACATCCCCACAGCTACTGGCTGATTTCCCCTGGCTTCTGCTTTGTTTTATAACCTCTATTGCACAACTGGATGTATGTTCATTACCCTCTGGCTGGTGGAGGTAATCAGAGCCCCTTCTTAGCCCTTTCAGCTTCCCCTCTGCAGGGGTTTGTATCCCAGCTCAGGAATCACCTAAAAAAAGTGGCCAGTGTCCAGGACTGAAGCTTTTCATAGCTTAACTAGAATATTTTAGGGGCAAAACAACATGGAGGAAAAAAGCACACCAGCAGCCTGCAGCAGCAAAAGATGGTAATTTGCTTTCTGAGCTCATTTGCTGCCGAGTAAATTACAAAATAAAATTATATTTCCAATTGCTGCCTCTGAGGGAGCAGAAGGGGATGGGAGAGAAAAGCATAGCTCTGGAGAATCAGGAGATGAGGCTCCAGGTTTCAACGCTGCTCAAGAAATCCTCTGCCATAAGCGTTATCTCGGCCAGGCTGTAGGTTGAGCACTAATTAACCAGGGCACGGTGGACAACAGGGTTTCGACAACTCTGTTGAAAACAACTTTGCAATTTTCAGGTGAAAGTTGGTGCAGTTGGAGGTTCGTCATCAACCGCTTTGTGCTTTTTTCCCTCAACATTCTCTTTATCGCGCACTTCGCCAAGAGACGTAGAAAAACGAAGGCAGAACAGCCATAAGAATGGAAAATAAAGACCTTTTAACCTCGTAAATAAGTGCTAAGCTTTTCCAGTGGCAGCAGCGTTCTTCCCACTGAAGATAAACGTCGCTCCCTCTTGTGGCTAAAACTGACTATTGCTAACTTTGGGCCACTTCCATTTTTTTTTTTTCCGTGGAAATTTATTGAAGAAAGAATTCTTCACCTCACTGCGTCTCGATGCGCAGTCACATTCGTGTTCTCTCATGCAAGAGTGTAATAACACACCACGCTGAAGTTCATGTTGGCTATATAATTTCACCTAGTCTCTCTGTTAAAAGGCTACCAAAAAAAAAACCACAACAAACCAAACAAACAAACAAGTTCAAAAAACCTCAAATCCCTCAAAAGAGTGATAAAACCAGAGGGGGAAACTTACAGGGATCTGATATGTACAAATTTATGACTCCATCCGAAAGAGACTGGGAGTGATGGAGTTTGTCACACCCAGACTCTGACTGAACTGTTACCCTTCCCAGGTAACAAAGAGTTAAACTCGCAGACTGGCTTGGAAATTGAAGCTATGAAACTGCTGGATGCCTTCACAGGATTAACACAACCTCTGAAATCTCCCTTCTCAGGGTATGCAGAACCCTATAGGAGACTTTCTGCGAGCAATTCAAGACCTCAGTGGTTCCAGGGGCCTCAACAATTTTATTTTTCAGTTGACCTGAATGGCCATTAAAAGTCAAATCACAGAATGCTATGGGGTTAGAAGGGACCTCTGGAGATCATCACGTCCAACCCCCTGCCAGAGCAGGGTCAACCAGAGCAGGTCCCACAGGAATGTGTCCAGTTGGGCTTTGAATGTCTCCAGAGAAGGAGACTCCACCACCTCTCTGGGCAGCCTCTGCCAGGGCTCTGCCACCCTCACAGGAAAGAAGTTCCTCCTCATGTTTAGGTGGAGCTTCTTATGTTCCAGTTTGTGCCCGTTCCCTCTTGTCCTGTCCCTGGGCACCACTGGAAAAAGCCTGGCCCCATCCTCCTGACACCCACCCTTGAAGTATTTATAGGTGTTGATGAGATCCGCCCCCAAATATAGAGTGTAATGCCACCGACCCTCGCCACCTGTAAGTAGACAGGAGATGTGTCACTAGTGCTGTTTAGTGAAGCTGGACACACACTTTCTCATGGCTTGAAGCCCCCTCCCTCACCCTGGTTGTTTTCCCTCAACAGCAAAAGAGAGGGTGCCTCTTATTTGTCTCAGTAAAGAAGACCCTTCTTTATGCATATTTGGACACTAAACTTGCCTAAACAGATCCCCAAAGACAAAAAAAATAATAAAATAAACCAAACAGTACTACTTCCAGTCAAGCTGCAATTTCATCAGCAGAACAATGAATTATTTTCCCTGCTTTCATTGCTAACAAAGCACAGTTTATATAAAATGCCAAGTAGGTTAGAATTTTTGTATGAAATATCACTGTACAATAAACCCCCGCCCCCAAAATAAAACCCCATTGCAGTGTGAACATGGGAATAGAATACTACAGAATTACTAATGTTTGTGCTTTCTTTTAACTCAATAGTAAGTTATTTAAACAAGAAAGCATTATTTCATTATATAGAATGAATTATATGGTTATTGCCAGGAGCAACAGCTAACTCGGGTATTTCCAGCAGATCTCAGGGAACTTTCAAATTTATCTAAAATACACTAAAATATCTAAGCTACTATTATTTGTTGCAAAGACTGGTTGGAGACCAAGAGCTAAAATACCTTGAGCGTAGGACAGACAATGTCATTTCATCCCAGACAGAAAAGCAAACCCGCGTTCTGGGATTTTTCCACTCCACCTTCTGTAAATCTCTTTCCAAACATTTGTCCCGCTCAAGGTGCGAATGTCCTTGAAACAGGGAAAATAAAGAGAGCATAAAGGTGTAAAGGTGATGTTTGGGGAGCAAACTGCGACGACGTATGTCCACACTTTCCAAGAATTTGCAGATGCTTTTTTTTTTGTGGGGGGGGGGGGGGGGGGGGGGGGGGG
>JAOWAV010000012.1:116660422-116671214 GCA_028571045.1 Scolopax bukidnonensis
ACCCCTCCAGGGATGGGGCAGCCACAGCTTCTCTGGGCAACCTCTGCCAGGGTCTCACCACCCTCACAGCAAAGAATATCCTCCTGAGATCTCATTTAAATCTTTCAGTTTAAAACCCTTCCTCCTTGTCCTGTGGCTCCCCTCCCCATCCAGAGTCCCTCCCCATCTCTCCTGGAGCCCTCTGAGGCACTGGAAGGGGCTGCAAGGTCTCTCCAGAGCCTTCTCCAGGCCGAACAACCTCAACTCTCTGAAATCTTTGCTTCTCCATCAAAACTGGGCAGCACTAGATTTCTTTCTGGCTTTCTCCTTTCTCAGTATTATTCTCAAGGTACCAGATAGCAACAGCTGAAAATAGTTTAAGAGAGTCTTGCAGTCAGGAGTATCTATTCTGCAGAGTAATGCTGACACTGTCAATGTCTTAACAACTTCCTTTTCTGGATTTAATTCATAAAAAAGGCCAGGTGGTTCACTGAATGTTCTGCAGCACACAGCAGCAATAGGAGACTAATAATGAAGGCAAAGAAAGAGGTAGGAAGGTCTGGGCGTAATGCCCTGACCTCTATAAACTCATTGCAATTATGTCTAGAATTCAATTCACTAAATCTAAAACATTTGAAAGTAATCTCTGTAATTGGATATTCCTTTTGGTTTTTTTTTCTGACCAAAAAAAGAAGTAACCGGTTACAGATTTCTCAGCTGTAGACTGTAAATTCTTCAATTCATTTCACTTTGCCTTGCAGGTTTGTTACAGAAGATATGCCTATTGATCCCACTGGTTGCATGAAAACACCCAGCTATTCAGAATTATTAGCATTAATACCATTACTATTTACATTGTGTATTTAACACAGGTTTATAGCTCACGTTTACGAGCTGTTCCATGTTCACTATACCTGACAGCCAGGATATTGAAGTTCCCAGTGCTGAAATTCAGCTGCTGATCTTCTGCTCTTGCCAATCCAAAGCCAAAAGTGAGGACAGAGAGAATCAAGGTGAGAAGCCTTCCCAAAACAAAAAGAACTGCCCACAGTGAAAATCTACAAAGAAAAATACCACACACGAAATAAATTTTCCATTCATGATACAAGTGCTGACAATGCAAATGTTTACCCTTTACCACGTGAAACTTGAGAATTTAAATTCATTATTATTTCACACCTATCCTAAACCAGTCTTGTATTTCTAATGTTCATAGAAGAGAAAAAGCAAGCAAAGTCCTGCCTCACAATCTCCTTTTTTTATTACAAACCGATTTCAACTCAACACTAAGTGCTTTCCATTAGTATCAGAACATAAACATATTATTAGTACCTACAAAACCATATAAGCAACATATTCTGTTCCTTTCTTCTACAAAACCTCTTAAAAATATTGCAAAGGATTTTATTTCGTTTGATACTGCTACTAACATTTACTTAAATATGTAAATAAGGTAAAAACCCCAGTTGTTTTAGAGATATAAATACTAGAACTACTCTGCAGAACTCTAAGGGAACACTGAACTCCCTTGCAATTTTAGTTTCTGATCAGTTAAATGCACAAGATTTTGAGACAGAAGTTTGGTGAATTTAAAAGATGAAGACCACTTACCCTTTCTGGTATCTTTCATCACTGAAGTAGAAAAGACGGGATATATGGAAAAGAAATTCAACGAAGTAATGCAATACCAGGAGAACGAGTCCAAGATGGGTCAGACTATCAAAACAAATAAAACAAACATTCAGGTATTTTGTCAGATGTTTAAGACAGAGACCGAAGCCAGCAAAAGCTTACAATTGACTTACTTCAGGAGATAGGCTCCAGCAATATGGAAGAGATAAAGTCCAATGTAGACAATCTGGCGAAAGATATCTTCCTATGGAGGAGAAAAAAGGCATTATGCATTATATACAGTGTTACACATTATTGTCCAATGTTATGTATTATTACAAACCATTCCCTTGTCTTGGAAATTCTTTGTGGTTTATCAGCTACACAACATGGCCTGTTCTGCCACGGAATTACTCAGCCTAGATCATCTAATCCCACACATAATTTATTGCTTACTCACAATGTTCAGTATCTATCTTAGCTGTACACTATTGTGAGCAAACACATCAAAAGCATGCTTTTTAAAAGAGCCTATTTTTATCTGATACAACTACTATGGATTTGTACCAGCTATCACAATACTTATTTAGGATTTATTACTGCATAATCAGATAACTTCCTACAGTTCTGCACGTTTGTGGCCCATCAGGTGGCTACAAAGATAAAATAACAATCTATGAACCAAAATGACAAGGTTGCCAAGTGTTGCCATCTATTTTAAAAATTGAAGATCACCCAAGATTCTGGTATATTATTCTCTGTATTTGCCAGCAATAATGTCATTGACCAGGCATGCTCAGCCACGTGGTCACGCTTCAAGATGGGTTCTAGCCAGACCCACTCAATTTAACACTTTACAAAGATGAAACAATAAAGAGGAAGAGACATGAAATGAAGTATAGATGCACAGCACATGGAAAGCAGCAGGTGCCATCTGTGAATAAACACATCACTAGATCACAATAAAAATCTGTCTTGAAGTGGCAAGCAGAGTACGTTCAGTTGTGCTTAAGAAAAACTCCTATGTTTTGGGGAGATTCCTTAAAATTCAAGCAAAATCCCTCTCTCTCTTGTTTAGAGGTAAGATTGCTGTGAATCTTAACCACGAGAAAAGCCTTAGCAGAAGTTGAGGTAGCTCTTCCCTCATCCACTGATGCAGTCACTCCACCACAGAAGGCCACGCAATGAGTCAAGCATGACTTGTCCTTGGTGAAGCAACTTTGAAGAGTTTAAAACAGAAAAGCTTAAAACAGAAAAGCTTAAAAAGGAGGCAAAAATAAAAATACTAATCTCAGTATTTTGAGAATCCCAACAGAGAAAACCCTGAGGAGGGAAGGATGCTGTTAAAAATTGAGCACTGAAAAAAATCTCAGTATACAACTAACCAGAACTTCTGCTAAGGAGAGTAGTAAAATCCCAGATTTTAACATTCCTTGGATTTATGAAATTATTTACTGCTTGTAATCTACACTTGTATCAAAATTCATCAAGCAATGCTAGATTTCAGTGAGACTATTCAGGCTATTAACTACAAGAAACAAAAGAGTTTGAAAACAAAGTTTCACATTCATTTGCTTAAGGGAAAACTCTTTTAGGAGATAAGAAATGCTAGTAATTTTTATTTACAAAACAGATATATAGCAATTCTACTGCAATTAGAAAGACAGGATTTAGCTGAAAAGACAAAGCCCTACCTTCTCACATAGACAACTGAGCACCCAAAATTCCATCAGGAAAAGTGGGTAACACAAGTAAGAACAGGGTAGGAAATCAAGGGTAGCAAATAACTCTACAAGTCCAAAGGACATAAACTTTTCCACTGTTCGAGTTGCTTTGTCTGGAGCTCATTTGATTTACATTTTGAACTTACTTTTTTAGTTTTCTGGAAGTACAACTCTGGAAAAGCATGAAACCAGTATGCCAACTGTAAGATGTAGAAAAACTTCATCTGAAACCTGTACAATACAGCAAGAATTGAAGAATATTATTTCTTATTAATGAGCTTAAAACATTTGAGAAGCTTTCGAGTGAACACGTTAAATCAACATCTCTAAAGGAAGAAAAACACAGATCCCACCTACCAGTCAATTCAAAAGTAAGATTTTTTTTTTTAGAAAACAAATTCATAAATATAAATAAAACTTGCAAAAATACAATTCTTTAAATAGCCTACAGAAAGTAGAAAGAGAACTCTATATGCTATAAATTGTCATAAAAACAAGCTCCTCCATAAATAAGAGCAAAAATAAATTAATGACTAATAATAGTTTTACAGACTACTTATTCTACACACCCCAAGTTTAAAACACTCCCTCCTCTCCCCAACAACCCTCTAAGGAAGAGGCCTTACGGAATAAGAGTGTGTGGATAGTCCCTCCACAGAGAGGTTGGATCTGATATATAGTTCTCCTAAAAAAAAAAAACCAAACACACAAACAAAAAACCACCAATAAATCCTCAAAGATGTTACTTCCTAGTCAGAAATACAAGAATGAAGATACATACACGCCCATATTCATGTATACATACAAACATGCATGTTTCTACACAAATAAGAACTGCAGATCAATATAGTTCCTTTTACAAAAACAACCCCACAAACATCAAACCTAAACCAACCAAACAACAGCTGTATGGGCTTAGAAAAATAGAAAGCAACCAAACAAACCAAGTATTCATTCAAAATAAGAGTGTCCCTATAAGGCAGAGGTTATTTCAGCATCACTGCAGCCATAAGTCTTCCCTTGTAAACTGCTGACAAGTTTTGAGCTTAATGAAGAGACAGTAAGTTTTTTCAGAAGTCATTATGTTAAAGAAAAAAATAAGATTACAAGAGTCTTCCCTTCCTTTGAAACTTAGCTCATGCACAACCACTAGCAAAGAGCATGGCATCTAAAAGCACACGCTCACCTGAGCCTATAGCAATGTCCCCACACCCCCATTCCCCAGGCTGCCAAAATGCTACACATGATGCTTTTTAAACATTTATTTCACCCTAATAAGTCAACACAGGAAAAACTACAGAGAATGAAGTAGCCAAACAGAATTAAAAAAATCTTCTCTTATTCAGTTGATGGTAAATAAAACTAATTCAGACTGAGAAACAGTAATACTATTGGACTTTATATTGTTATCACTACACCAAATCCCTAAACTTGTCCCTGCTTAACATTGAAACCAGCTAACCTCCCCCCCCACCCAAAAAAGCCAAAAACCTCCTTATTTCTCATCCAGATAAGCAAAGCTTTTGAAATCTCATAATACAAACAGAAGAGAGCATACTTACAGAGACCAGAATGCTTATTCCCCAAACACAGGAGAAAAGATAGAACGCGCTGAGTTGGCCAGACTCATTGAACTTGCTATGCTTTGTTTTTGAAAAGTGCATTTTCCTGTTAATTTTCTGAAAAGAAAGCCCACTGTTATTTATATGCTGTAGTACTTCACACATTTACCTGCTAACTGCATTAGAACATCTAAAACTTTCAATGCATGTTTTAACAGTTACAAGTTTTAACGCTAAAGTTTAAAGTTAATAGTTTAAAACTCTAATTAAAACCTGACAATTATCTCGATGAAAGGGATTAATATTTTGTACTTACATCCAGTACATACTCCTGAATTATAGCATGTATGATTATTGCTACAAGCATGTAGAAGAAAATTGTAGCCAAGTCTTTGATGCCATAGTGATAGAGGGAGATTGTTTCTGCAGATTGTTCTTCTAAAAGACAAACAAAATTAACTGTTAAGCACCAATATGGTTTAATCACTAATAAGTTTGTTCTTTCAAAGGGACACCTTTTAACACAGGTAGTTTGTAGTCAAATTAAAAATCACTAGATTCTTTGGTCATCTTTTCCATCAAACCACAAACTAAAGTTGATTTCGGAAAGATGTACTACAAAATAAGAAAACTTAAGCCCATTCATGAACTTACCCAAATGCACTGAAAGGGGACAATAATGTGATGTTAAACTATCACCCTGCTTTGACTAGTAAAGATTGCTACTTTGAAAACCAGAGTAAGAATTGACCTGAACTTATCTACCAGTCAGGTGGTGTTTCAGCACTAATGATTAACCCAGCATAACAGAAACATTGTCCCTAACCTAATTAACAGGGAGTTTTACTAAAAATAAAGTGGAGTCCCTGAAGATTGCTTAGTATCTCTTCAAATTGACACGTTCACTTGTACCCTCAGTTTATAAAGGGCAGCAGACTGAGGTCTGAATAGAACACAATGAACCTCCTGCAAGATACATACCTGTGGCAGGAATGGTAACGTTGTACTGAAGAGTAACAAAAATTACTGCTGCTTTTGCTGTAATCTGGAAGAGGAAAAAACAAACATGTTAAATGCTATAAATTCTCATGGAAATAAACTCCATTAAACTGAAAACATTCGCCCATAATTCCCCAGCACGTTGGTCCCCTCCCGTGAATCTGATCAATTCATAAATCAAATCACACCATTTCACCTGACTTTCCAAAGGCTGTTACAGAATACCCAATCTCCTGAATGAAATATCCTCAAAAATCCTACTTACAAACAGTCTTTTCTACAACTCTAAAATGAAAACACACGCTGCAATTCTCTCTCCAGTCTGTACTGTATTAATATGTTAACAGCATCCACAAAATCGTGCAATCCCTAGACCCCGATGCACAGAGCTGTGACCGAGAATAAACTTTATTTAAAACTGCTTCTTGACAAAATCTGAAGGTCAGTATTGTTTTCGGAAATCTGTGGGTGATCTGGAAAAACGTGGAGAGGAAAGGAGAAAAGGCATGAAGAATGGAGAACGGTTTCAGGCCAGCTTGCATACCAACTCAATACGATTAGCATTCCTTCGACCCCGGGGATCCTCTGGCAAGAAGTGTAAAACAAAAGAAATGAAATTTAGCAGCAGTGCTACCACTCCTTTATGATGGACAGCAAGAAAAAAACCCATAATGAATAAAAAATTAGCAGGGGGAAAAAGATAGTGGTTTTTTTTTTGTTGTTTTTTTTTTTTTTTGGGGGGGTGGTGATACTATAAACCCCCTAATAACGAGAAGCAGCACAAATTCTTATCTATCAATACGCACCAATTATTTTTCATTTTCAACACAGCTTTCTTGAATCCCAACAAAAATCAAGGTGTCTTAGCAGGGAGGTAAAAAAAAAAAGATAAACATACCATCATAACCAATAGTTATGGTCTGATCTGTTTCCCACTGCTGTGAAAACCTACCATCCTTGTTACGAGACTGACTGGGGAGAAAAAAAAAACCAACACAAAAAACCTCAACAAAACCCTTTATGAATCAGGGATGGGTATGTTGGGTATCTGAAGATAATGACTAGGTTATTACCAGCTTTTATTATCACTCACAAGAAATGAGACTTACTTAGAATTAGCACCTTCATAAATTCCCTAGTTTTTCTATGAATCCCTGAATACACACTCAACCACTCACTCCATGGAAATTCAGGGAATACAACAAGTTTGTCTAAATTAACAAAGCTGCCTCGGGCTCCCTATTCATCAAAGGAGCCCTCAGAGGACAATTCCAAATGTTCAGTCAATTCTTCAACAGCCCTCTGAAGGCTCTGCTGGCTACTCAAAAAGTCCTAATTGTGTGCCCCAAGTCAGGCAGCACAAACACCAGACACACCTTGACCACAGCAGGTGATTTCCAAAACCTATATATCAAGGTATTTGAAAAAAAAAAAAAAAATAAAAATGGCAAAAAAATCTCCTCAGCTGTACCCCACGTGCCAACAGGGCATATGGCCCATCTACGCTGGGGTACAAAACACCCCAGATTTATAAAAAATTGGAAACAACAATTTTAGCACATAGAATGGTTTGGGTTGGAAGGGATCTTCAAGATCATTGAGTTCCAACCCCCTGCCATGGGGGGCACCCACCTCCCACCACCAGACCAGGATGCTCAAAGCCCCATCCAGCCTGGCCTTGAACACTTTCAACCCTCCCAAAACTCCCAGCCCAACCAGTCACGCTGTAAATACAGTAAGGCAGAAGGAGACATACCAGGTCATGGTTTAAATCCACCTCTTCAACCTCAATGCCCCCAAAATAACCATAGAAGGACCATCATGGTGTTTTTTGATTGTAAACCCAGAAGTAACAGCTTTCTTGGTTTGCCCTGCTTTGTCTTTCCATATGTTTATTCCCCCCCCCACACCTGCCCCGGCCTCTAGCCCCGAGCGGTACCAACAGCTGGATAAAATCATTCTGAAAATCGCCTGTGTAACCAAAAAGGCCCACGGCTCTAAAAGAAAACGGCTAAAACACTGGAAAGCCAGAAACACGTAGCCAACGGAAACGGGAGCGTCTTACTTTGACGGGACAGGAGGGAGGTGGGTTTGGAAGTCAGGCCGGTAGACCACCTTTCCCCCTGAAGGTAACCCAAAAGAGGCAAAAAAAAAAGGGGCACGTTTTGGACCAAGGCTTGGTTGCCCCCTCCACCCGAGGTTACTTCCATCCTCTTGTCGTTTAGGAAGCGCGTTAACGACAGCATCCACCGCCGAGGCCCAAGGAGAGGGCCTCACCCGGGCCCCAGCGCTCCAAGCCCGGCGGAGGAGGGGATGAGAGGGAGGCGGCCTCACCGCCAGCCCTCACCCCGCACCGACACCCCCCCTCAGCGAGCTAACGGCTCCGCAAACCCCTCGCCACCCCGGGGAGCCCCCCCTGAGGGGCAGGATGGGGGAACCCGCCATATCCGACCCCCCCCCCCCCCCCGGCTCCGCGAGCGGCGGCCGTTGGTACACGTCACCACTTCCCCCCCCTCCGCGGCCTGCCGGGAGCCGTAGTGCCGGTGGGGCCCCGCACACAAAGCGCGGGGGGGGGAATGGCCCGTGTGGCGGCTGCTGGGCCTCACCGCGCCAATCCCCCCCCCGCACACCACCACCACCACCACCACCACCACTCCTCCTCCTCCTCCTCCTCCTCCTCCCTCGTCCGCCGCGCTCCGACTGCCACGTAACCCCGCCGCCGGCAGGAACTACCCCCCGCCGCCGCGGCGGGAGGAAACGCGCCGCCCCGCTACGCCTCCCCTCAGGGCGGCGGAGGTGGTTTGAGGCGGGGGGGGGGGAGAGAGGAAAGAGGGAAGGCCTCTCCCTCACAGGCGGCGGAGGGGAACCGGGAGCTCTTCTCCGGGGCAAGAGGGGCGTTCCCCGCGGGGATGGCGGAGGCCTCGGCTCCTCCGGCTGTATGGCCGGGGAAGGGGGCGGGGGGCGCAGGTGCGGCGGCTGTGAGGGGAGGCCGCCGCCATCTCGCCGCCCTCCCCAAGAACCCCCCGGGGGAGGAGGAGGAGGAGGAGGGAGAAGCAGGACGAGTCGTCATCGTCGTCCCCATCCCGCCTCACCTCGAACATGAGCCCCAGCAGGAAGATCATGGCCATGCAGGACACGATGTCGGCGTGGTTCTGCACGATGAACTCGTGGCTCAGCACCGGCGGGTTCTTGTTGCTCTTCTTACGGATCGCCATGGCGGGCAGGGAGCTGGGGGCAGCCGCTGCCGCCGCCTCCTCCTCCTCCTCCCCGCTGCCAGCACGGCTCTCTTTCTCGCCGCGGCCAGGAAGAGGCGGAGGAGGGAGAGAGGGAGGGAGGGAGAGAGGAGGCGGCCGCGCAGCCCAGCAATGGCAGCCGCCGCGCCGCTTTCACCCCGCCCCGGCCGCAGGGAGCAGCCCCCGCCGCCGACAGCAGCGCCCCTGCCGGCCGGCGGGCTGTCTGTCTGTCTGTCCTTCCATCCCTCCCTCTCTCCGTGCGCCCCACCCGGGGGTCAGACCCACCGACGGCGGGGGCAGAGAATGGCCGTGGGTCGCGGAGGAGGAGGATGGAGTCCGGTGTGCGCCCGCAGAGCTGGGCTGGACCCCCCCCCTCCCTGCCATCCAGCTTCGCCTTCGGTTTCTTTCTTTCTGGTTTTCCTTTTTTGTTTTTTTTTTTTTTCCCCAGAAGGTGTCAGAAGAGGCATTAAAATGGAGGGTAAATGTGGATTAAAAAAAAAGCCCACCCCACCCCAGAAGGCTGTAACCCCCCGGGGGTTAAAGCAGGAGGAGGAGGTCTGAGAAAACAACACTGAGGCAGAAAATGTCCAGGCCGAATTGAGCTGTCCTTCAATCCCCTCCAAAATACATGCTACTTTTATTTATTAAAGCTTCTGGCTGATAGAGGTGCCCAATATATGGAGAAGGTTCAAGAAAATGAGCAATTTATGGCCAAAGTTTAGCGTCGCCTGAAAGGCTTTTGCAGCCAACGAATTTTTTTGCAGCTAACGAATACGGGGAGGTTAAAATCAAACCATTCAGTAATGCTTTGCCTTGCTGGAATGGAGACCTTGCACCAAATGCACTGTTTTTTAATAGATTTGTTTCTTCCCGCTATACTGAGCCGTGAGTGACCCCTGGAGAGGACTAATTAGTGCAGGACCAGGTCTTTCAACTACAAAACACCTTCATCATCAGCTGTGAAGCAGCTTAGAGAGTTTTTATGAGTTTGCTGAATCAGGAGATGGGGATACTCAGCATCTGGAGTACTTCAAAAATACAGAAAAGGCTACAGAATTTTTTTCCCTTCGTTATTGGGAGTTGGTTTTAAATATAAAAGTTTAAACAGAAGCAGCATTTTTATTTCTACCCCAAATCTCCTCATCCCCGGACACACCAGTGTTTTGTAACTCTTAAGAACGTTACTTCAATAATAACAATGTGAAAAAAAAATAAAATATATCTGCCCAATTGCATACCACGGAGCCATGGACTTGACACACTATTTCCCACCTCAGCCTTAAAAGAAATCAGGTCATGTCATCTCCACAGAACATGGCAACCAGGACTTAACGAGGACAAGGCATCCTTTCCTCAAGCTGTAATCAGCAAATGCCTCAGGTGCTGGCTAGAAGTCTTCTCCTACTGGCACATAGCTCCTGGGGTTGGTGATTGTCCTGAGGCCAGAGTGCACCCTGAAACGCTGAAATGGAAAACAAGGCAACCATCTGAACAGTTTCCACACCCTTCTTTTTACTGGAGGTCTCTCTTCTGCCATATGATGTGGTGGATGAGAAGCTCAACATGAGCCAGCAATGAGCACTCACAGCCCAGAAAGCCAACCCCATCCTGGGCTGCATCCCCAGCAGCGTGGCCAGCAGGACCAGGGGGGGATTCTGCCCCTCTGCTCCGCTCTGGGGAGACC
>JAOWAV010000012.1:116693593-116714285 GCA_028571045.1 Scolopax bukidnonensis
AATCTGCTCTTCTCCAGTTTAAACCCATTAGCCCTTGTTCTGTCACTGCAGGCCTTTGTGAACAGACTCTCCCCAGCCTTCCTGTAGTCCCCTCAGGTACTGGAAGGCTGATATTAGGTCTCCTCAGAGCCTCTTCTTCTCCAGGCTGAACAACCCCAGCTCCCTCAGCCTGCCAAAAGACGGGTAAACATCATGCTTAGAAATATAGTTTAGGGATGGCTTCTGTCAGTGTTGGGTTGATGGTTGGACTTGATGATCCGAGAGGTCCCTTCCAACCCAGGCGATTCTATGATTCTACTCAAAGAGGTCACAGGAGCCCTTGAAACATTCTACAATGTAAATGTAGTTTGGACTGTGAATGAATTCTATTTGTAGTAGAATTTGTGGTCAGGTCATGTGTGTAGCTACTACTCATGCAGCGTGGGAGACATTTTCCAAAGAAGTGTAGACTGGTTCAAGTCTGGCTCTTTAGAAGACTCTAACAGGAGAGCTGCGATCCCGCTGCGACCCCCTTCAGTACTTTCTTGCTGCACATGGAAAAACAAGAAAGAAATGGTGCAAACACTAGATATATGCACACAAATGCAGTAACACAGTTGGAAATGACATAATGATGTGTGCTCTGATACGATGGTGGGTACTTGAGACAGGAGTTTTCTCAGTGTTTTGTGCTGTGCACAGTAAGGGAGAATAGCTTGGAAGTTGAGAAAGTTCTGGGAAGGAATCAGTCTTTCAACGGAGGGGTCTGGAGCACAAGCCTGGTGAGGAGAGGCTGAGGGAGCTGGGGGTGTTCAGTCTGGAGAAAAGGAGGCTGAGGGGAGACCTTCTGGCTCTCTCCAACTCCCTGAAAGGAGGGGGTAGCCAGGGGGGGTCGGTCTCTTCTCCCAAGGAACAGGCCATGGGATGAGAGGAAACGGCCTCAAGTTGCACCAGGGGAGGTTCAGATTGGAGATTAGGAACAGTTTTTACAGGGAAAGGGTTATTGTACATTGGAATGGGCTGCCCAGGGGGGTGGTGGAGTCCCCATCCCTGGAGGGACTTAAAAGAGAGCCAGGCACAGTGCTTAGAGACATGGTTTAGTGATAGTTTTTGTCAGTGTTGGGTTGATGGTTGGACTTGATGATCCGAGAGGTCCCTTCCAACCCAGACAATTCTATGATTTTTTTTTTCCCTGCTTTTAAAATCTAGTAGAGGTGAGCTTGTTTCTTAGGATTTTGCAACTATTAGGAATTATCTCAACGGCTGCTTCGTAAATGGAGACTCAGGGTGGTTGGGAGACCGGGTGACCTCAGCAGGTTCAGAGGTGCAGTTTCTCTTGCACTGATGGATCACAGATATCTTACACACTCTGCATTTTGTACTTGATTGTTTAAATGGTCACGTGAATTGCTGTATGATACTTTAAAATAAAACGATGTTACTGCTGACCTTCCTTTTTTCTTCTTCTTCTTTTTAGGAATGAAGGAATGAAGTATGACTCCATCAATTAAAAAGACAAATTGCATTTACCTTTTCCAGAAAAACACATGTATCGGTGTAGTTAATTTAATATTTAAATCAAGAATCCAGAAAAATGCAAGTCCCTTTGACACAATAAAAATACATAACCCAATTTTCCTCTCTATGAGGAGGTGGTGTCATCAGGAAAGAGACTTCATTGTAGATTTAAATTAATTTTGACTTTCCTATACACGAAGTGAGGATAGAATGACAACAGTGACAGTCTAATGCATGATGAAATTTACTAAGCAGAACTTTATATTTTTAGTTGTTGGGTTTATAATTTATGTAGTTGATATTGGAATGGACTTCTGGGTAGTTATTAAATATTTCTGTCAAGGACAATATTCTTGGAGTCTATTGATCCTGTGTTTTAGGGGTCTTTCATCATTAATAACTCAGATATTCAGTTATGAGTGGTTTGAAAATGACTGGGAAGGCACTAATACTGGGAAGCTGAAATGGATTTTTCTAGTTCATTTCTTTCACTGTGGAATTTTTATAAGGTAAGCACATTTTAAACTTTATTGTAAAATGAGAAATCATCTTATTAAGAAATGCTTAATATGGCTTCAGGCACAAGGCTACTTCTGGCTTTAGCATGTAAAAAAAAAGGACTTTTGTCTACTTATGCCAGGGGTAAATTACATCAGGTTTTGATGGGAATGTAGATCTTTCATTTTACCTGTAAGTAATAATTTTTATCATCCACAGCCTAACTCTATTTGATTCATCAGCCTTTTGATAGGGCACGCTCAATAAAAATGCTCGCTTTACAGAACAACACTGTTGTGGCAGAAAAATGTAACTTTTGAAAGTGATGTGAAGAGGGGAATTAATTTGATTACACTTAGCAGGTGAGACAGCTGAAGTAAGAGGTAATTTTTGAACCAGAAAGCCTAACCCTGTGTAGAAAACTCACCAAGATTCAGGAGAGAAATGAATAGTTGAATAGTTAGTAAGAATACTGGCAGCAGTACTTCCCACACAGACTGAGTTAAAGGTGACAGGAACGTTTATTTGCTGAAAGGCACATGTCCAGGAATAGTTTAAGATACCATATGTTTAACATTCTGTGGTGGCTTTGCTATATGATATCATTATCATTCTCATTATAGAGATCATTTGTGTCCATATTTTACATCATTTTAAAACTGGGGTGAAAGATGTCGCTGAAAAGTCCCGAATTTTAATTATTTTGGGTATGTACACACAAGAAACATAAATGAAGGCTTATTGGAGACTCTTTAAAGAATACTTATTTAAAATGTCTCCTTTAACTTCCTATAATATCCTACAGACAGCGATGAAAGATATGTTTAAGCCAATGTAAAACTTCCCCTCACACATATATTTTAATTCACTTGATGTTATCATGGAGTAAGAAAAACAATGGAGCTTTCAGGTGTTAAAATTAAATTTTTGCCTCTTAAGATTCTTCTTCTTTTTGGCTGTCAGCTTTACTTTCCTGCTCCTTCTCCTTTACAGTCCTGAAGTTTTAGACCAGATCCACGGCTCTGGGTTAGTTCATGTGAGACACCAAGACCTGGCCACGGGGACTCTACTGGGTTCTGCCTTTTAGAAGGGACGTCTCATGGTCCACTGTGACACTCTCCTTTTTGTCTGTCCCCAAAGGTTTTCACTATGGCTGGAAGAGCCATTTTTGTGTTTGTGATTTACAGACCTGCCCTTCTGAGTTTCTTTCTTCCAAAGGAAATTAAAGCCATGACCTTTTTTTTTTTTGATAACTGATGATAAATATTAAGCCACTAAATGCGGTGTAGAATGATGTAGAATGGCAGAAGCCACTCTTTTAATGTTTGACCAAAACATTCCCTTCTTCCCCTTTCTCTTCCATTCCCTGTAATCTATTTGGGGTTGTAATTCTGGTTTCACCTTTGGCTATTTACAGTCCCAGGTTATCCCTAAAATTTCCTGCTGATTGGTGCCTATCTCTGAGATCTCACCTTTCAACACACCTTTCCAAATTCAGATCCAAGCTCCAATCATCCAGAACTCTAGATGCTGGAAACTTGATTCAGCACTTGTATCTACTTAAAATGCTGCTTTTATGCTTCATCTAAGGTAATCCATGAAACTCTTGGATTTGCCTGAACTCATACCTTTTCCAATGCATAATACCCCTGGCCAGGAATTTCTATCATTTTCAAAGCTTCCCTCCCTGAATTAGCCCCATCTTCTCTTTACTTATTATCTAGTAAACATAATATTTTCCTTTGCACTGATGGTGTTGTCATCTTGGTTACATGTTCTTTTTGGCACAAATAATATTTTCTCCTTATGCATGAAAAATGTTTCCAAGTTGATATTTATAAATTACAAAGTTCTTTCAGCCACACCTCAAAATTCAGCAGTGTGATAATGTAGAGTGTAAAATATAAGCTGATAACAGCAAGCTGGCATCTGTGCTTGTACTTTTGTTTTCGACTCTTATCTACTTCCTATTATATGTGTTTTCTGGGGTGTTTCCATGTACAACTCCCTTCTGTCCTCCCTCTTAGTCATGTGATTTATCTGTTTAATTTAGACAATGAGACTCTCAGGTTTATCGATACAGTCAATGGATAAAAGTAGATTTTGTCAGGAGTCAGGTCCTACTTTTTAAGGTGAGCTTCTCCAAAAAGTCCTTTGGGGCAGGAACCTATATTCTCCATCCACTGCAGAGGAAAATAGGGGTCCATCTGGTAAATATGACTTGGGCAGTGAATTTAGGATGCCTGAAATGATAAGGTGTGAATACACCTTACCAAATTATCTATCTTTCTTCCTTTCTTCCTTTCTTTCTCAGTCTGGTTTTGTTGTCATACCACTAATGCTAAGTAATAGATATGGAAATAACACGTGTGTATGCACTTAGGTACATATATATATTAAAAATAAAGGAAAAAAAGAAATTAAAACTATTTCATATCTAACGAGGCTTTAGTTTATATTAATGGAAAGAATGTACAGCTCTAATTATATTTCACATGAGATGTTATTCTCTGCAAGGAGCAAAATTAAGTTGTTAAAATATATCTATCTTAGCTATGCTGACTAAAATGATTTTCAGCCTGGCCCGTTGAAATGGGTCACACAGATGTTGGCAGAATTGAGAACAGGCTGCAGCGAAACAGTCAGCATAAAGACAATAACACAGTCAGTGAATATGGAAAAAGAGGACATTTCCATGGGGCACTGTATGAATTCTGGAGTCCACTGACGTGTAGCAGTTTACAGCATCAGTCAAGGATGCCTGAGGAAGACTTAATTTTGGCCATTAATAACATTCACTGTCAGAATAGAAGGTGATACAGGCAAGCAGCCGTGGTGATCATGAATTATAGAATCAGAATGGTTTGGGTTGGGAGGGACCTTCAAGATCATCCAGTTCCAACCCCCTGCCCTGGGCAGGGACACCTCCCACCAGACCAGGTTGCTCCAAGCCCCATCCAGCCTGGCCTTGAACCCCTCCAGGGATGGGGCAGCCACAGCTTCTCTGGGAAACCTCTGCCAGGGTCTCACCATCCTCACAGGAAAATTTCTTCCTCAGATCTCATCTAAATCTCCCCTCTTTCACTTTAAAACTATTACCCGTCATCCTATAGCTCCATTCCCTGATCAAGAGTCTGTTCCCATCTCTCCTGTAGCCCCTTTAAGGAGTGGAAGGGACTCTAAGGTCTCCCTGAAGCCTTCTCTTCTCCAGGCTATTTTCAGAAAAAAAGTGAATTTTCAGAAATGTGGTACTTTTAAAGAAATATGAACCTATCAGAATAAAACTTATCGTCTTTATTCAGGCAAGCCTCGTTCTAGTCGAGCAGTTTTTATATTGCGTCAGTATCGCTGGTCATGAATGATTACCTGATATCACTGATACCAGACAGATATTGGACTAAATTGTATTTGAGTAGAAGGTGCTGGATTACATTCAAAGATAAAATGTGAATAGAGAACAAAATGGGAAAAGTTGTTGTTGTTAAGCTATGTCATGTTAATGAGTTGGGCTTTTAAAAAGTGCTGTCTAATCAAATCTCCTTTTTCTGTTTTTTTTTTTTGTAGGTATTGGTTTGCTTTGAAGTACGGCTGTCAAGCTGCATTTAAACAAAACAACGTTGGAGATGCGTCAGAAACAGACTCTCCCAACTTCATTCAAAAAAGAGCTGTTGATGTAGTGACTGATATTAACATGCTCAGGGTGTTCAAGACTTTTCTTGAGAGCACACCGCAGCTTTTTGTCCAAATCTATATCCTCATGGAACATGGCAAAAGTGATATCTGTCAATGTGAGTCTGCCTTTCTCCTTAATTTGCATCTTGAATATCTTACCTAAAAAGATAACTCGTGTGATGGGGATAACATTTTAAACATACCTTGGAAAACATACACTCTATTGTATAATTACTCTGCATTTAGGTAGAATTTCTGTCTAGTAGATGGTTTGTTCTGTTCTGTTAAATCCACAAGAAGGAAGATTTCACTATAACAAATCAAAATATCTAATAGAAACGTAACGATACATCACTTGAAAATAAGCTATTGAATACAATTAGTATAACACTTGCAGATCAATTTGTTTTGTGGGCCTTTGCTTACAGTTTCTTTTAAAACTACTGAGCCCTGTGAACTGTTAAACTGATACAGATGAGGGAGAGAGTCAAAAAACCCCTAAGGCTATTTCAGCATTGCAGAATGCTGTGAAGAGATGCGGGTTCAGCTCTCAGAAGCAAGACAGGAGCTGTGCCATTTCCTGCCATTTCCAACCTTATTGGCAAAATGTTGACTTACTCAGGGTTGGAATTTATTTAACCAAACGGAGAGACCTACCCTGCTGCCTAGTGTTCCTTCAAAGTCCATGGAGTCAACAGGTACTTGGATAAAATGGTCAGATGAATCTCGTCTTAAGTACAACCATGTGAAGTGTCAAGTCTTAGTTACAGATTTCTACATTGTGGGCACTCCAGAGTCAATACCAGTTGCTGAAACATAAGTTTTTTATGGGCTTTTTGCAATACTTTGGGAATTTTGAAGTGTATGGAGATGGCAAATATGGCACATAACTTAGGCATGACCATCAGGAGCCAGAGGATGGGCAGGATAACATAGGCATACCCAACAGCATTAGATGCCTAGATTTAGGAAATTAAACTGAGCCTTAAAATGAAGGTAACTTGCTCAGGAGCAGAGGAAATACAAAATTGGTATAAAGAACGTGTTAAGACAGCACAAACTTGTCCAAAGCTTCATTCAGAAATTATAATGTAAAATAAGTGGCTTTTTCTTCAGACTAACATTTTTCCCTGTGTTTTGTTTAGATGCTGCCATTATGATGTCTTTTTGTGGTATCTCCATTTCAACGGTTGACTATCAGATATCATTACGAAAATCTCTGCCTGATAAAGATGAATTTCGTGTGCTTCCCAAGTTAGTGTACCTCTTCTATAAACTGCTTACCATCACTTCTTGGCTATTCACCATTTCCCTGATCACTCTATTAAGTGTTGGAAGTTCTGTAATCCTGCTGATAATTCTTTGGATCTGTGGTTTCACCTGGGCTTTGAGACAACGCACGACATTTTGCAAATCTAAGAAGATGGAATATCTGTACAGAACTGTTGTTGGAATCATTCTCATTTTTACCTTTTTTAATGTAAAGGGGAGAAAAACAAAAGGTTGCATTTCTATTTATTATGCTACTCACACTGTTGTAACTTTAGGTGTTTTGTTTGGATATATATTTTGGAAACCTTCCGTTATCAAGGACATACATTTTACAGTTGTGAGCAGCCTAACGATGCTTAGTCTGGTGTTAGGTATTATTTTTCTTATTGTTTACTACAGGCATTTTCATCCCAGTGCTTATTGCACACCACAGGTGTGTTCAGATGAAGTTGATGG
This sequence comes from Scolopax bukidnonensis, assembly GCA_028571045.1. Lineage (NCBI taxonomy): Eukaryota > Metazoa > Chordata > Aves > Charadriiformes > Scolopacidae > Scolopax > Scolopax bukidnonensis. The sequence continues at coordinate 116,700,989 of JAOWAV010000012.1, forward strand.
AGAGGCAGGACAAAGAGTGGAAATCAGGAGATTTCAAAATTTCCTAATGCAATGAACAGTAGAGAATTATTTTTTCCTATGTGCGTGTGGACTTCAAAGCAAATACTTGCTGGACGGTCTGTTTCTCTGTCATTGTTTCTCATGTATCATCCATGACCAGAGTTACTGGCTCTGAGTAACTATTGTTTTCTGTGATGTTGTACAAAGTGTTTAGAACACAACTATTTCTCTACGTGCTGCTCAAAGTTACTTTGGAAAAGAAGCAATTTCATCTATCCATCCAACACAATTCACTGTTTCAGTTTTTAGCAATGGAAAAGCTCAACGTTGATCGAATGAAAGCCAGCATTAAAACCATATTCTGTTCCTTTATGTTGATGTTAAAAATGAGGCTTGTTTTTTTTTTCTTGCTGGGAGGAAGGAGTGTATTTGAAATAATTGAGTGATCAGTTATCTCTGTCTACTTTTCCCCTTTGGAGTAAGAGCTGCAGTTCTTTAGATGAGCATAGTGACAAACCCTACTGCCTTCTCCCTAAATATCCCCTCAAGAAGAATAGCTTTGATTTATGGCTCAATCACTGTCTTGCCACAAGGAAATCTGGGGAGATATTTTCAAGCAGTTTACCTTCTATGTGTTTTAATAGCTCCTTTTTTGTTTTTGTTCTGCTAATCTTTCACATAACCTTCTATATTTAGGGGTGATGCCAGCTTGTTGTTCTGGATTGTAATAGCAGCCTGAGTGATTTATGGAGGGCAACGGGAGTCTTGCATATAAAGGAAGAACTGTCTTCCTTGAAGCTTTCCCCTCCTTTGAGCTCTTAAATGAGACCTTTAAATGCTGTTTTTTGAAACAGGGGGCTACACAAGATATGCAGTGGTGCAGCTTCTTTTGTCTTTGTCATTGGAGAAGAGAGAAACAACTGTTCTGATGGATTGCACTCACAGGGGCTGGGAAACGATGGAATAACCAGCTTGTCCATCAAGACTTTTGGGCAAAAGGCAGAGTGAAATTAGACAACATTTCAGTCCTGTGTTAAAATGCTAAATCAACAGCAAAGGAAACGAGGCTGATAGCTACAACTTCTTTAGAAATAAAATTTAAGGGGAGGTCTTTCAGAGCTTCTGGGTTTCAAATCTGAATTATGAAAACTGAGGCTCCTTCTCTCCCCTCCTTTCCCCTCCTGATAATTCACATTTGCAGTCAGAGTAGCCACAGGCAAAGGGAAGAAATAGGCTTTGAGAAAAGTGACTAGAGATAAGAAAAACTGATAAACTTTGCCAGGAACCAAATCTGTTCGCATTACTGACTGACAGCAAACAGCCCTGAGACTTTGGGGAAAGGGCTGATGCTTTGGTTGATAATTAGGGTGCTGAAAAGACGTGTCTTGTGCCTTTTGTGTCAAGTCCATGGACCACAGGCTGCCTTTTTCTCGTTGCCCTCCCAGCCTTAGCAGAGCTCAGGGTGGTTTCTAAATCTGTTTCATTCCTGTTGCAGTTCCATAGTTCTCTTCACCGGGCTGACTGTTTACATCTCCTTAATCCTATTGAAGGAAATTAATTTCTAGGTGCATAGCTCGGACTGAATAGTCTGGCTTTCTAAGGACACACATGAAAAAGCAGTTTAGTAAGAAGAATTTACTTCTAAAATCCCTCATTTCCACTTAGGGCTAACTAGCATGTAGGTCCAGAACTTAAGACACTAAAAAAGCACAGTCCATGAGACTTAAGCAATAGTTTTCCTAAAATGAATATATAAAACAATACCTTCCCTCTCTCTGCTCTGGAAAGAGAGATTTGTTTGCCCTGGAAAGGCTGCTTAGAAAAGAGAAAAAGCCAAAGGCTCTGTCCTGCTTCATGGACCATGATTGCCCTAAGTTCTGTCTCTTTTATATAGAGAGTATTTATATAGTGGTGGGGCCTTTGGCAGCAAAATGCACGCCTGGTTTTAGGCTGAATGTACTCTTATTTTGCTATGGAAAAATAGGATTCTAAATAGTGGAGACCATCCCTATCTTGCTTCCCACACTTGTATTGTTTGTTCATCTGAAATCCTGAGAAGGGCCTAAGGTACGACGAGGTGAAAAATGGAGAATATTATCTCCATCTCGCAGAAAATGACCAAATTTTGTCTAACCGTTAATTGGAAGAAGACCTTAAACTTCGTAAGTTATCTGAAAGCTGATCTCTGGGGAAACACGAGCTCCTGAGAAGCCCCCAGATTGGGAGTTTCAGCACTGGGGCCTCCAGGTTGACTGCTCTGCGGCCAGATGCCAAAAATCTGGAGCCTGAGTCGCTCTTGAGAAAGGTTGGTTTCTGGTGAAACAAACCAAATTTGTCTTGGTGATTTTCACCCACCCCCCACCCCCCCCCCCCTTCAGTCAACTGACAAATTCCAAGTAGAAGTATTTCGTTGCCATCTCTCTGGCCAACTATTAACAGGCAATTTCTTTCATGGGAGAGAAGCTGAATGTTGTGCTGCCTCCTGATGCTTTCCTTATGTCTCCTTGTTCCCTCTTCGGTGCCACTGAGAGGAATTCTGTACTGAAGCTGAGGAGGTAGGAAAGGAAAGGTATCTATGGGGCTATTTATGTATGACACTAATACACACCAAGCCCAATTACTTAAGTTTCAATACCTGATTTAATCTTGTAAGTCCTAGGCTGTATCCTGAAACTAGGAAATCACGCAGATTCTTCTCATAAAGCTTAAACAGATCTTTGGTTTCCAGCCACAAAAGTGCAAACGTCTCCATTTTGCTGTCATCAGCTAGAGGGCCTCAAGAGATGGAAATTCCTGTTAGATTGTCCTTTGTAGCCTTTTATTTATTTTCAGCTTCAACATCCTCCCTTTCTTCTTGACTTTGAGTTCAAGATTTTCACTCGATTCCCTTCATACTTTTCATATTGAAATGTATGAAAAAATTTCAGCCATACTGAAAATGGCTCCTAATTAATTTGGGCATCCTAACTCAGCGTCACTGTAGCAGGGAGGCCAAAGAAGGACATGAATTGATTCCAAACACACTTCTTATCATCAGCGACTGTTTCAGACAAAACAAGTGAAGCCCCGTATCACCTAGATGTAAACTTCAAACAATAGACTTCATCCATACCCTTTCTGTTCCTCAGCTACTCTTAAAATTCAGCTGCCACTCAGTTCATGCATCGTGCCTGACCTTGTCATTTTAATCTAACTGCAAATTGAAAACAAATGTGGGGTTTTTTTTCTTTTCTGTTAAGTATGTCCATTACATCTTACAAGAAGTATTTTAATAAGTTAAATAAAAATAATAAACAATTTCTTCCTGTTTTGACTACTGTCAGACCTGGGTAAGAGGGACAACATTCAACAGAATTGTTTTAATTATCCTACTAATAATCAACGTGCCATTTGATGGCATTGGTGAGCTCACCTGATGCACCACAGATAGCACTGATTTATGAAGCCATAATTGGGTTTCCAATAAACATTTGTCAAAATAATGTATTCATTCAAACCAAAGCCTTCTTTATTTATTCATATAAAAGAGCACTTAACTTTCAACAAAGAATTGCCTGCCATCAGAAACACTCCATAAATGGGGGAAATTTATGAAGACACAGTACCAGAGGGTGATGGGTGGAAGACTAAAGTTCACTTTAACCCTTCAGAGTACTGAGTTCCACCCCTTCCTTGTTACTGGTACTATACCTATTTCTTTCTAAAACCCCCAAGCCCAAAGATTAACCTTTGTATATTTATTCATTGAATTACTAGCTCTTTTTTATACCCTAGAGTCTTCTCAAAGATAGCTTCAAAACAAAGATCTCTCACTGTTATTACGCAGTGGTGAAGCACACACACAGCTCAAAGATGGCTGGTTTTAGGATTACCCACGTTCTGCCCAGTTTTCATTATGGGTATATTCTTCCATAAAAAAGACAAAAAAAAAAAAAAAGCTTTGAGAGGTTAAACTTATTTTGCCCGAACCTGAGGCAATACATGTATTTGTCATTCATTCCAGCTGAAGAATTTTCCTGTTCTACCTCTTTGTGCTATTCTCTACTTCCTAGCACTTCATTTTACATATTTTTAATAGAAGGTGAGCAAAGTACGTGGTCTGTACAACCAAGGCGTGAATGAAGTGCAGATGGCCCCTTGGGATCCATCTTCACCAGAAATTTTCTTTCTTTTGCCTCCAATTAGCTAACATATAACAAATTCCCAGAGAAGCTGTGGCTGCCCCATCCCTGGAGGGGTTCAAGACCACCTGGATGGGGCTTGGAGCAACCTGGTCTGGAGGGAAATGTCCCTGCCCATGGCAGGGGGGTTGGAACTTGATGAACTTTAAGTTCCCTTCCAACCCAAACCATTCTATGATTTGTGATTTAGAATGTGGTGAATCTTCCTTTAGAGGTCCCCTTTCCCATTGACTGCAGAAGGAACATCAACAGGATACACTTCAGGGTGTAAAATTAGGTGATGTAACTGAGCCTTTGCACAGTAATTCTATCAAATGTAGCAGAACCTCAGCACATTGTCAGTCAGGATCTTTCCTCAGAATGTCTCCATAGGGGTGTCAGTTGGCTATTTCAATGACTAAAAAGCTAAAAACTGAATGCTGGGAGTGCATCTTCTTTCTCCTATAGACACAGTCTTCTGAGATACTGAGATCCTTTGAATCTCATTGGCTGCTTCTGCAGAATGGCTCATGTTTAGCATTTCAGACCTCTTTATTAATGCCTTTGGGTCATTTCTGAGCAACATGATGAAGGAAGTAGCCTTCCTCTGAAACTTAACCTCTTTGGTGTAGTCAGCAACCATCTCATGTATTTTAAAGTTAAACACTTACCAACTTCTATCAGGTTTTGCTTAAAGGCAAACAGCTGATTGGTCCCTATGACATTTTCTGACTTGAGGAAGAAAGTGGAAGGAACTTACTCCTTGTGAATTCTCCCTGGGTTCTCTGCCACGGCTCTGACTACACGATCTTACCTAAGCGTGCCCTTCAAGTCTGCACAACTGAACAGCACAATTGCCTAAACACAAGGGGAAACAGGGTAGGCCACCTAATATGGAAGAAGCCCCCTTATAAACAGCTTCTTATGTGAGACTAGCAGCATTTGCATAAGCTAATGAGCTTGCGCTTTGGCAAGCAGGTGTTGTAATCAACAGCTTTTTAAACGAGTGTAATACGAGCAAAATTATTTTTCAAGTTATGTGTCCATTTCTACTGTGTTCTGTTAAACAGTCTGGGGAATTTTATGAAAAGCAGTTTCAAGCAAGAACGAGTTTTGTGTGAAAAAAATGAATATAAAATTATAATTAAGGATTTAATGCCTATAATTATAACCAGGTTTGAACAACAATTGTAGCTATCAGCAACTAATTTATGCCTGCCTTTGAAAGAAAAGAAACGAAAAGCCAAAAAGCCTTCTCTCACTTACATTGTCCCAGCCAAAACAATAATGTTTACATGTATGTATTTAGAAGTCTAATTAAAGCAGCCGGGTGTGGCCTTCCTCAGGCAGAAAGAAAACCAACACACAAAAACACAAGGATTTGAATTTTTTTTTTTTCCCCCACTGCTAATGAGGGATTGAGGATGGGAGAATAGAAATTAATAACTTGCAGGCCTGGTCATGGGCAGTAATTGTTTTTGCTCCACCAAAGAGAGCTGGGCCTCTGAGGTTCAGCAGTGACCAAACCCCACATGGAAGTCTGGTGGCCCCTCGTTTGCTGGTTAATGGCTACTTACTCTTGGGTGTTTTGAGAAAGGATGGAGTGAGTTTTCAGCTCAACCACTTAGGAAGAAAGCAGCAGAATCCCCACTAAAATACTAAGTCTTCCACTTCCCGCTTCCATTTATCAGTAAAAAGTGCAAATGCACAACTGTCAAAGCAGCAATTTATTCACTGCTCACAAAAGTGTCAACAATATTGTGCCATTGATATCTTATGTATGTGTTAGACAGCCATACACCAAGCCAAGGATTTTACGTGATTTAAGACCTCCTTCTGAATTCTTATTTAAAAACAAAGAGTTTTCTCAGCAGTAGATTATAAACAATCTGTGGTTGCTGATACAGTTTACTGTAGCTGATCTCAGGAAGTTGATGAGTGTTGCTTAAGAGAAGAAACTGGTCAATTCAATATGGTAGCATGCTAAAACAAAACAAAACAAAGACTTGTTTCATAAATTTTGGAAGACTCTACTCTCCTACTGAGCCCTAGAAGCAGGTTCATGCAATTCACCATTGTCCTGTCATCCGGCAGCTGGAGCATGTCTTGAGAAGACACCACAGACAACTTACATCATCTAGCATGGTATATCTTGAAATCCCAAGCAACTAGAAAATGTTTTCAAAGATGCTTGCCCATACCTTGTCCCTCATTCCTTCATTTTGTATTAAGGCCTATCTGGTGATTCAGGAGTTTGTTCTGCTGCTGCTGGTCTCTGATGAGCACTTTTGCATGATGGCTGGGCAGTCTATGCATGGGAAGACCAAATGGCAACAGGATTTTGGATACAACTTAAGTGGGACCAAGATGTGGAGGGGAGAGGAAGAAGAGCCAGGTTAGTCCCTGCCCTGTTCCAGCATGGAGCAGCCCAGTATTCAGCTCAACTTCCACTAGTCCATGGCTTGTACCCATGGAAGAGGGCATAAGCCCAGCTCTTGCACAGGAGGAAAGCCTGGCTGTGCAGTCAGAGAAGCAACTTGAAGAGAGGTTCCTATGCAGCAGGGGTGAAGTGCAGCAGATCTGAAGATAATTTGAGTGTGACGTGGTCCCCTTGCTTCTGCGAACCTGATTATTGTAGATACATGGACAACTTTTCCATATCTTTTTGCTTGGTGTGTCAGTGTCCCATCCCCACATGTTAGGATGCTGTGCAGCCTCCCCTTTCCTTTCAGATGAGGAATCTTCTAGAGTCCACCCTTCTCTATGCCAGAGATCCTGTAACACTTTTTCCTCCCATTGCAGGGATTCTACTGCTTCTGTAGGTTCGTCCTCATTTTCCCAGGCCTTGTCCTGCCCCTTCATGCTTTTATGTGCTCTCTCAATCCTCCAGTGCCTACACCAATGCCATTGCTGCACTTGTTTTTTTTATTACTGACATAATTTTTATTACTCACTTACGACTTCTTCTCTTTCTGTCCAGGTGGGTCACAGTCACAGAATGGTTGAAGATGAAGGGGACCTCTGGAGGTCGTCTGATCCAACATCCCTCACTGAAGCAGGGCCAACTAGAGCCTGTTGAGATAAGACATACTACGTTGGAACATGCTAGTTGCTGCTGCTGACCATTCTTTGATCTATAATCAAATGCAAGTGTGTTTGGATTAGTGGCTTAAATAAACAGACACAAAGGTCTTCGTTTGCTCTTCTGCCTTCTTTCATATCCATCCAGATTTCCCCCAGCTACAAGCAGTTGTCTTCAGTCATCAGAACATCAGGGGACAGCTGGCCTACTAACACTCAGGAGTCAGTATACTACAGCTGGACAGACAGAAGTGGCGTCAAGTCATCTGCAGGTCAGCAAACAAGACAAAAATAGGAACCTTTAAAACCCCCTAATTTTGATGATGATAATCTTGAAGGGATACTGGCAATAGTTGAAGAGGAAATATTTTTCAGACAGCAACATGGCTTCTGAGCCAGCAATATTGCTGTACGTTGCAGCTGTAACAGGATTACATTTGGGGAATTTTTGAAACTATAGAAAAGCAGTAAAGTCTTTCGAAAAAATAAAAATTCTTATCACATAATATAATCACATATATAGATTCATAGAATGGTTTGGTTTACAAGGGACCCTAAAGATTTCAAATTCCCCTGCCCTGGGCAGGGACACCTCCCACCAGACCAGGTTGCTCCAAGCCCCATCCAGCCTGGCCTTGAACCCCTCCAGAGATGGGGCAGCCACAGCTTCTCTGGGCAACCTCTGCCAGGCTCTCACCACCCTCACAGCAAAGAATTTCTTCCTCAGATCTCATTTAAATCTCCCCTCTTTAAGGTTAAAAACATTCCCCCTCATCCTATGGCTCCCCTCCCTGATCCAGAGTCCCTCCCCATCTCTCCTGGAACCCCTTTAGGAACTGGAAGGGGCTCTAAGTTCTCCCTGGAGCCTTCTTTTCTCCAGGCTGAACAACCCCAACTCTCTCATCCTGTCCTCACAGCAGAGGTGTTCCAGTCCTCTGATCTTTGTGGCTTCTGCTGGATATTTTGAATAACCAGTGAAAATGAGGTAAAATATGCAATTTCTGTCTATATTTCATTATTGTCGGAGGTTGTCACATGATGAATTTAATTGTAGTTTGGAATCTTGAGCTGTGAGAACCTGAAAAACGAAGCATAGCATGAAAAGCCCCCAGACCCTAAGATAGCATTGTGACCTGTGAGCAGGCTACAGTACTTGGAGTTTCTAGGTAGAGTTGGGAAACATAACATGGACCCAGTTGCCAGAAAAAAGCTGTAGCTTTTACAAGGCTCTCAATACCTAAATATTAGAGGAGAACCCTGATATAGTCTTCCTCGTTTATATTGTTTGTGGAAAATATGACCTAAATATTGTTCTTATACCATAGGTCTGGGACTTATACCATAGGATTGGGCTTTGGGCAACCTGGTCTGGTGGGAGGTGTCTCTGCCCATGGCAGGAGGTTGGAACTTAACAATCTTGAAGGTCCCTTCCAACCCGAACCATTCTATGATTCTATGACCCTTCTTAAGATTGCTGTTTCCTATAGAGTAAGGCTGAAGAGTCATGTCTTCGTTGCTCGTGGGTGTCCACACAAGCTGCAGAACTGCCCACACTGCGAAGGCAGGAACATGGGTACAGGTCTAAATCCTGCTGAAGGAAGGCATGAAGAGGTGAACCATGGGAACCTACTTAGGGAGCATCTTGGGCCCCAAGAGTTCATTAGCGTGGAGGTGGTGCCATGTAAAAGGGAGTGAGGTCCTCTGGGGCTGCTGCTGAGATCCACGCAGATGGGCTGGTTTGGGTCTCTTGACTTCTCTTTTAAACTTAACTGTATGTTCCTATAGCCTGGCATATATATATGTATAATCTGCATTTTTTTTTAGCGTTTTACCCCAATTACTCTAGGCAAGATGCTTGCAAAAAAAGCAGCTCTGACAATGATGCCTTCTAGTGTGACAAACGTGGGCAAACATGATTCTAACAAAAATAACGAGAAGCACCACAATATATATTCATATATATTATGAAAACAGATGGTTGTTGCTGTGCTGGGAGGGGCAACGCTGTTTACTGGAGAAGCAACCATAAGTGTGGGGGCTGCTTTTCATTTTCCTAATCCTTCCTTGACATCCTTGGTCTGTTGCCTACCAACTAATCTACTTCATGCATAAACTATTAATCAGCAGTTCTAGCATTCACTGCGCAGCCGCTTGTCTTTATCTAGGCACTACTTTCATTTGGAAAACAGTTTTCATTAGAAAATGTGCATTTTTTGCAGCATTACTAAAAGGACTTTGTGATCTTTCAAAGAGACATCAATCAGGGTGAGGTATGATGATTTCCTTGAACAGTAATAATGACAGAAGCTCAGTTTGTGAAGAAAACATTCTCCATTTTGGAGATTTAATTGCCTAAGTGATCATTAAAGTAAAGAATGTAATAGAGGGGCCAAAATAATTTCACAGACTAAATCTTTTTAGCAACATTTTGTATCACTCCATTCTACTCTCTACTCCCCTTCTGACTGTCAAGGATTTTTTTTTCTTCCCTTGGCTTGCAAAGGTGGGAGGTTGACAGTGCCAGAGGTAGAATTTCTCTTTTTAGCCACAAAAGTTTACAACAAAGGTAACAGCACGTTTTCAACTCACCCTGTCCCATCAAGTCAGCCTCTTCATTTAACCACTGTCAGCCTGAAAAAGGTCAAGTAGCAGGAAACTGAACATTAATTTTTTTAAGAGCATTTACCACATGGAAAAAGTGGCCTCAGTGTTACTTATGTCAGTTACAGTGTGGGATAAGGAATTGTTAGCTTCTTTCATTTAAATTTTGTGGTTAAATTGCCCCAGCACCCCCAGATGAGAACTTCAGTAGGGTCAGCAAGTAGTCAGAGAAGTTCTAGCAGTAGGGAGTTCTACCTACTCAACACAGTAAAGGTTAGGTTCAAAAACGTAGGCTGATGGGTTTGGATTTACCTGAAGAATTCTAATTATTCTAGGATTAGGTAGGAATCTCTGGATTATTACAAAAGAATATTTCAATCCCCTGTTACCCAAGACTTGTTCCATCAGGTCAAGGGTTTGATCAGCTGTTTGATTGAATGGAAAAATTATTTAAGATATGGCAGTTTAAGTTGGTTAAAATTCCTTGTGATGCCGAGTAAATCACCTGCCTTGGTAGATGAACTGTAGGCCTGGCCTCTCTTTAAGCCAGAAGAGCCCTTGAACTCCAAACTGAGGTAACATTTTGTTTCTCAACACTTTTGTGAAAGGGATTGTTTTTGCAGCAACATTTTGTCACGCTACAACTCCACAATATGCTGTTCTTGTTTCCCCATCTGTGGGTCTTATTTCCCCATCTCAGGAGAAGATTATAGTATGATATATAGCACCTCCCTTACGAGGAAAGGCTCAAGGAGCTGGGACACTTTAGCCTGGACAAGGGAAGGCTGAGGGGAGACCTTATTTATGTTTATAAGTATCTAAAGGGTGGGTTGAAGGATGTTGGAGTTGGACTTTTTTCAGTAGTTTCCAGTGATAGAACAAGGGGCAACGGGTTCAAGATGGAACATGGGAAGTTCCATTCAAATATGAGGAAAAACTTTAGGATGAGAGTGACGGAACCCTGAACAGGCTGCCCAGGGAGGTTGTGGAGTCCCCTTCTCTGGAGAGCTTCAAGCCTCACCTGGATGCAGCCCTGAGGGATGTGCTCTGGGTGTTCCTGCTTTAGCAGGAAAGTTGGACTAGATGGTCTCTAGAGGTCCCTTCCAACTCTGACAACTCCATGATTACAGAAGATACCAGTTGGGAAACAAGCATGATCAAAGCTATTTCATAACTTTCACAGAAAAGAACATACTATGTCAAAACTCTTTAGAGTAAACGGAAAGGTGATATACTACAGGTCTACAAATTTGCTATTGACACAAAAAAAATAAGGAATTAATCACCTCATATTTGCTTATCTTTTGTGGTATAAGAGGGAGACATCAATTAAAACAGATGTGCCTGTTCCAAAACACAAACTTATTTGATAGATGACTAAAAAGAATTAACAACGTTTTTCCCCATCGTGTTTTCCTTCCTGAATGCCAGACTTCTTACCTGCACGGTGTTCTATTCTCAGTGGCATCAGCTCCCACTGAGCACTTAGTGTCTGGGGGACATTACCAGGGAGCAGCAAGAACAGGGTGGGTAAGTGAGGAGCTGAGGGTGGCCACAGCACAGACAGTGACCTTCCCAAACAAAGCCACAGTCCCACGGTACCTGAACAGGGTCCTGCTGGTGATGACAGCTTCAAATGGCAGTTTCTAACAAGCCAAAGAAATTCTTTGGTTCCAAAATCCAGCCAAGGACTCCAGTCAAGAACACTGGAGACAAGATGAGGCTACTGCCCAGGAGATGTCCATCCAGGAGATGGAGATAGAAGAGAAAGCCAGCCAGACATCCACCACACAGACCTACTATCTCTCCAGGAAAATCAGCCAACAACTCAGGGCTGAACTTAAATGGGCATCCTGACCCTCCCCGTGGACAGAAGGTGTGGTGGGGGGTTCCAGGTGGGGCTGGTCAGGGCAATTAAAGCCAATTTGTGCAGACAGGGCTCTGGCAGACTCCAGGGAAGCGTACCTAGCAGGAAAGACCTGAGCCCATGTTTTTTGATTTCATAGCCTCTGGTTTGCAGAGGAAATCAGAGGGAGATTTCTCAGTCTCCCTGAAATCTCTGCCCATCTTGCGATATTTGTGTGCTCAAGCCAAGCAGGTAACTCTTTTAAACTTAGGAATAAGTCAAGCTTTGTCCCACTGAGGTCAGTAATAAAATTCCCGTTGATTTCAGTGGGATCAAGGCTTTACCTTCCTGTTTCTTTTCCTGAGCTGCTGTTTTGAAGTCCAACACAGCAATAAAAATAATTAGAGGAAGTGCCACAGACTCTCTTTTTTCCAAGCCTTTTCTGGAAATCACGTGAATCCCTCTTCTATCAGTGCATTTTATGCTCCCTGCTTTGACCCTTGTGTCAGGCTAATGGCTTTCTGATTAAGAGTCTGATAAACCCTCTCCAGAGCGCATCAGTATCACTCCCTTTCGGCCAGAGGTCTGGGTCAGCAACGTGAGCATGAAATATGCCTTTCCCCCTGACCTGCTGATGGAAAAATGTTGTGCTACTGTGGGGCTTGATGGTCTGAGTTACAGACAGCCTCACAAATGAACCAGGAGTGGGGTCCTTCTCATGGTAATTCTTTATCCCCAAATTGTCTGACCCTCTTTATCGCCAACTTCTGCTGGCAATACTTTTACCCCATCTGTTTCTGGGAAGAGATGAATGCTGTTAGTGTCGTCTTGTCATAGACCTGGGGATTTGTGGTTGTTTGGTTTTTTGCTTGAGAAGGATAAATAAACTGGGACAATGTGACTAGTAACGTGCCAAGAATTTACAGACACGAAATGCGTAATTAGTGATTTTAATGTTTTTCTTCTCTGAGAGTCATTGTTGCACAGTGTTTGGCAAATGACTGCTTGTAAGATTATCCTCTGCTCTGCTCTTGGTGTCCCATGTAACTCAGGTAATTGGAAGTATGTGGCCATCCATTCTTGTAGCTAGGAACTATGGAGCTGGTCTGGTGTGGGATTTAGGTGCCTTCCTAAATTTAGCAGTGAAGGCCTGTGTGCACTAGCTGTCTAGTCTGTACATGTAGAACCCCATAGACAGCTCTTCAATTGCCTGTCCAGAACAGATGGGATTTAGTTGCCTAATTATGTGTGTCTAGTGACCTTTTTGATGCCCCAACATATTTCACCTGGTGACCGCTTCCTCCTTTTGAAGGGCAAAGATTTTCTGTAGGTCTTGAGCCCAGCCTCCCCTGGTTCTGTTCTGAGTATCCTAGATCATCTCAAACAGCTCTGGACATCTCTCTTTAGCAGAGGGAATGACTCTTTTATTTATTTATCTTAGGATAAGGTGAATTTCTCTCTTAGCTTAGGGCCATGAAGATGCTCAGAGGACTGGAGCACCTCTGCTGTGAGGACAGGCTGAGAGAGTTGGAGGTGTTCAGCCTGGAGAAGAGAAGGCTCCAGGGAGACCTTAGAGCCCCTTCCAGTCCCTAAAGGGGCTCCAGGAGAG
>JAOWAV010000012.1:116731742-116766984 GCA_028571045.1 Scolopax bukidnonensis
CCTAATATCCAATCTAAACCTCCCCTGGCACAACTTGAGGCCATTGCCCCTTGTCCTATCTCCTGTGACTTGGGAGATGATACCAACCCCCGCCTCTCTACACCCCCCTTTCAGGTAGTTATAAAGCATGGTAAGATGCTCCCATTATAGTAGTCAACCTGAATCATTACTGAGCTACCTACTTCCACATGGGAAGAGCTGTTGGAAAAGTGTCCTCATGGTCCACAAGAGGAAAGGGCTTGTGCCAACTATATACCTGCAAACTTAAGCCCTGACACAAGGACAGAAGGCAGCTGAAGGATGCCCAAGGAAAAGGGTCAATAGGGCTGTCAGGGGAATGGCTTGGGCACTGTGGCTACAAACTTCTAAGGTGGGTACATTGCTCACAGGGGCATTCTGGGGGCAAACTGTGGCCATCACAGGTGCTCAGTGAGTGTGTTTGGGGTGGCCATGATCACAGAATCAAGCTGGAACATGGGAAGTTCCATCTGAACACATGGAAAAACTTTCCTGTGAGGGCCCTGGCAGAGGCTGCCCAGAGAGGTGGTGGAGTCTCCTTCTCTGGAGACATTCCAACCCACCTGGACACGTTCCTGTGGGACCTGCTCTGGGTGACCCTGCTGTCAGGGGGTTGGACTGGATGATCTCCAGAGGTCCCTTCCAACCCTGTATCATTCTGTGATTCTATGAAAGGATCTGGGGCTCCTGAAAAGCTATTTTGTACTTTCTAGGGTGAAAAGAAGTAATTTGGTTTGGGTTGGTGTCATAAAGCTGGCCTCGGGAGGGAGATTACTTCGCTGAGTCCCCTGTTGTGTGGTGTGTGAGCATCTCTGGGGCCCATGGGAGGGAAATCCAAGGCATGGGAGCAGATGCTGTCTGGGGCAGGAGCAATGCTCCAACAACACTCCTACACCAGCAGTTAGAGGAGTTCTGGCGTTTCTTAAACTGTGTCTGCTTGTGCAGCCTCTCTTTGCTGGATAAGAAGCAAGGAGAAACAGCTCAGACCAACTGCAGTCGAGGCCGTGCGTTTCCTGTCTGCCATTAACAGCTTGGTAAGTGAAAAATTGGTTTTGTAAGAAACACGCATTACGTTTTAACCCAAGTCACATAAAATAGCTATAGCTGTGGAGTATGAAACAGTCCAAGCTGAAGCGGTGAATCCAGCTAACTGTTATTTGCAGGTCATGTCACCCACGTGTTTTGAGTGCTCAGACGGCGTAAAAGGCTGTAACTCTCCACGCTAAAGCATTTCGCCATAATTGATTAATCTTTTGGCACAGACCTTTTCAAGTGTTTTATTCTCTGGGTGCTATTTTTCACATTTTGTCTCCTTATTAAAAACTGCAGTCGCCCAATCAGCTCTCAGAAACAACGACCTATGACTCATGTAACCATTGACAGACTGTTTTGGAACAACTCACAAAAAGCTGAAATGCATTAACTATTCAGCTAATACATAAATAGAATACAGGGTCAGCTTGCAAGCCATTTGTTAATAGACTAAAGGGCTCCCTTCCCACAAAAATAATTTAAAACATGGTGTATCCAGCTTCTCCCAGAACAATTCATTCTTTCCAGAGTCTCCTCGATGCAAGTTACAGATGTAAACGTTAGCCTGGCTATAGCTGTCAAGGACAACCTTTTTTGGGTTTTTTTGACCATTTCTGGTTCCTTGTATGTTGGCACAAGCCTAGCTGGCCATGGAGACCTGGCCTGTGGATAAATTTCAAGAGTCTTTGTTCTTTCTGTCAGTTCAACAGTGGAGCCCCCTTAATATTGAAGAGTTGGTCTGTTACAGGAGCTTCTAAAGACTTGTGGTGATCCTAGTTGAGCAAACTGATAAAGCAGAGAAGTTCTTCACATAAACAGGCCAAATGATGAAGAAGTTGATCACAGGCTGTGATCAAGAAGTCGGCCAGAGGATTGGGCTTGACTGTAAGAGGATTGGAAATCACTTTCTCCACACTGGGTTATGTTGGAAGATATTTTGTGGTTCTAAGTAGATGCCAGGTCTCAATGTAGAAAGGTGGAAATGCCAACTGACCACTAAACTAGTTGCTCCTCACTTTTCCCTGCAGTGCAGTTAAGAATATGTAGATATCAAGGCATACAGCAGGTGATTAGAGGTTTATCTCTACCAGTATTCTGTTTTTAGTAGTGTTCAATGGCAAATGGTTACAGAAATGTTAAAGAATAGGGCAGATAGTCATAAGTGCAATGCCTATTTTGCAGCTCAGAGTCTTCCTCGTGTAGACAAACTATCTGGCTTTCTGATAGCCCTCATGGGAGCTTTTTTCTGTGAGTTTGTAGAGTCAGTGCTTAAACCCTTGTAACCTCAGCATCCATTACATTCTAGGGTCCTATGAGGGATAGCATACAGCTTCTTCTATTTATTTTGAACATAATTCCAGATAATTTTAATTGATGCCACCTACTTTTAGTGTACTGTGCAACAGCAAACTGCAGCTCCCCATTCAAAATACCTCATACCACACAAGATTTTACAGATTGCTATCTTTACTGCCTTGATTGCCTCTTCTTCAAACTAAGCATTTTAGACTATGCTGAAGACATCTGATCAGTCATATATATCTTTCCATCTCAAATTCTAATATAGACATTATGTCTCATTACTGGTGCATGTAGCTGAATGTGCCAAAAGGCTTCACTGTCTGTAAGTTTGAGTTATTTGGAGTATCTGACAAAGCTGGCTGCCAAACCAAAAGCCTACTTGTCGGATTTCTGGATCTTTCCTGTGGATCCCTCAAGCCTGCAATGATCCCAAACCTCCCTGCAGCAGCAGAGCACTGGGATGCAGACCCAGGCTGGTCCCCTCTGCACCAGGTTCTTAGTGGTCACATGCATTGCACTGGGCCGCTCTTCATTCCCTCTGCTCTTTTTTTTTTTTGGCCAAAATGGGAGGCAAACATAACATTCTGCAAGGACAGGCTGGGAGAGTTGGGATTGTTCAGCCTGGAGAAGAGAAGGCTCCAAGGAGACCTTAGAGCTCCTTTCAGTCCCTAAAGGGGCTCCAGGAGAGATGGGAAGGGATTCTTGA
The DNA here is from genome assembly GCA_028571045.1 of Scolopax bukidnonensis. Lineage (NCBI taxonomy): Eukaryota > Metazoa > Chordata > Aves > Charadriiformes > Scolopacidae > Scolopax > Scolopax bukidnonensis. Next base: position 116,734,801 of record JAOWAV010000012.1, read on the forward strand.
TCAAGGAGGGGAGCCATAGGATGAGGGGGATTGGTTTTAAACAGAAAGAGGGGAGACTGAGATGAGATCTCAAGAAGAAATTCATTGCTCTAAGGGTGGTGAGACCCTGGCAGAGGTTGCCCAGAGAAGCTGTGGTTGCCCCATCCCTGGAGGGGTTCAAGGCCAGGCTGGATGGGGCTTGGAGCAACCTGGTCTGGTGGGAGGTGTCCCTGCCCAGGGCAGGGGACTGGATCTCCATGATCTTTAATGTCCCTTCCAATATGAACCATTCTATGATTCTATTCCACCTGCCCATCCACAGTACACAAATCCTTTTAACCACAACTGACCCCTCTCTTGTCCTGTCGTGGCCGAGAGGGTGGGCTCCAGCAGCACTGCTGACCTCTTGCTGGGGAGAACCTCCCTGGTCAGTGGTGGGCTAGGGCTCGGTCAACTGGGTTGCCATATGGCTCCTCTTGAGTCATTCCCATGCTGGTGAGGGTCAGTGGGCTGGTAGCAGACCCAAACCAGGGGCTGCACCCCAAAGCACAGACAAGATTAGGCGCAAACTGCAGCTCACTTTGTAGAGGAAGAACGTGGCCAGATGGGGAAATACACACGTGGCGTTATGTCACCAAGTACAGCTGGGCTTGACGTGCTACATGGTCATAATTTTGCATATAATTACATGAAATCTTTCTGGTCTTACAAGGCTTTTCTTTCAAAGGTCAACTGTGTTGTACTGATATTTTTTGCTAGTGCTTTAATATGTAATTGTGATATTATAGAACTATGAAGGGTATTCTACTGGGTTACCTATAAACATCCATCCTAAATGATCCATATTGTATAAAGCAATGTATTTGGAAATGAAATATAAGCCTAAAAAAAGCAAACAGCTTTTTAAATAAATACATTACCGTTTTGTTTTAAAAGGTAAAGGAAGTTGTAAAGATTCATTATTTTTCACACATGGTTGTGCTTTAAAAGGCATCAGATGGACAGAGCTAAGTTTCACAGCCAGAAGTAAGTCACTGGCATCCTCTGTAAATCAGCTTTCCTTTCTTTTACTCTCCTGAGCCAGGTGCTCCAAAGGATTACAATCCAAGAAGTTAAATCTTTCCAATGGGGAAAATTGCTTTACGTAAAACCATGTAACTTTCAAGAAGTGAGAATTGGTAAAACTTGGTGACACTGAAAACATGTCAGAAAAGCCCAGAGCTCCAGCTTTTTTAATGAACTGTAAGCTATGAACTTCCTGGGACTGCAGAGATCGCTTTGCAGCTTCTCAGTTGAGACAGAGAAGCTCTGAAAACTTCTGAGAAAGAGAGAGAGAAAGAGAGAGAAAGAAAGAAAGAGAGAGAGAGTGAAAGAAAGAGGGAGAGAGAAAGAGAGAGAGAAAGAGAAAGAAAGAGAGAGAAAGAGAGAGAGAAAGAAAGAAAGAATGAAAAAGAAAGAAAGAAAGAAAGTAAGAAAGAAAGAAAGAAAAGAAGGAAGGGAGGAACGAAATGGAAGAGCCCATTTTTGAATGACAGTGGTAAAACTGAATTCATCAGAGAGGTCACTATGGATGTCAATGTGGGCACAATCTAAATTTGGTTGATGTGGAATCTGGATGCAAAAAGGCACCACCATTTCTCATCCTAGACATACAATTTGTTATTTTTCTTTATGTGAAAAAGCTTAGCAATCATAAACATTACATATATCCCCAGTCCTAAAAGTTACCTATTTAAGGTAAGATGGGGGAAGTAGGAGAACCAACCGTAGGTGTTTACAGGGAGACAGACATTAGAAAAGCATTGGAGGCTACTTATGATTATCTCTACACGTTTCATTAGATATACCTGTAAATATACATATATCAAATTAATATGTTTATTATGTCTACATATATGTATGAATAAAAATAAACATCTTATAAGATGTACAGAAACTTATATACCTACCATCCCCAACCCTAAATTCTAAGGGTTATCAGTTCTGAAAATCCCAGGTATCCCATTTGATTTTATAAGTCAGGAAATGGCACAGTCTAACAGAAGGTCTAAAACTAATATGTGCTAGTTGAATCTTTGAGTCCTGACATGGTGTAAAACTCTTTCTAAACAGATTCTGGAAGGAAAAAACATTTGGAAACATCTTCCTCATGGGAAGGCTTTGGGACAAGCTAGAAAACATGCCTCAGGGTTTGTTTGGATACAAGTGGACTTCGTTTGGGTGAGAGGAAAGAGGCAGACTAAACAATGGTTCATAGTCAGCTCTCATTTCTAACTCTGTGAGAAGAAGAGCAATGCTGTGTTGGATACTCTTCCATAAAGTCTGGGTGCTTCTCCCCAAAGGTGATAAAACAGCACAGAGAAGGCGATAGAACAGCTGTAGGAATTTCTGTCATTCTATGCATTCTATGGCATTACACTAATGGAGAAGGTAATGCCCCCAAACACATTGAGTTTTGCTCTCCTTCAGTGTAATTCGAGTTAATATTTGCTTTTATTATTCCTTGATACACAGAGCCAACAGATTTCTTATCATCAGTGTGCACAGGTCCTGAAACAACCGAAATGTAGTGTCCTACACGATCGTCAAACAGAATCAATGTCACATCACACGCTGCCTGCATCTCACGCAGGTGAGTAGTCAGATGAGCAAATGGCCACCTGAAATGAATGCTGTTTCTATTTTGCCAGTTTTAATAAAAAACCTGACCCAATGATTTCTCTGTATTTTCCGATTGCTTTTGATGACATGGGAAAGCCATTGTAGATTTTATCTACCCATCTGCTTTTTTCATTGATGAATAGTTACAGAAGGAATTTTTTTTTAGAGAAGACACAATTTTCACCTGCAATTCTGCTGTGAACACAAACTGGCTGTAGAGATAAAAACGCCATTTTATTGTTGCAAAACAAAACTGAAATTTGAAATGAGCAGAATACACAAATCCGTGGAAAGCTGCCTGCTGGTGTAACCTGGCAGAACTAGAACTAGAAATACCCTCCACAGCAGCCTGTGTCATCAGCTCCAGCATCATGCTTTGTGGAGAGGTCATAAATCAGAATATAAATGAGAATTAGATCTATATAATCGTCTAAATGTTTTCTGCAGGAAAAAAAAAAAAAGGAGTTGATTTGTTAGCTAACAGCGTTATACGTGAAGCTATGCCGTGGCCTAGAAATTATTTCCAAACTATTATCATTACCCTTAAGGAAATCTGCAGGAGGATTTGCCAGAGCTGAGCACACACAGTTGGGGATGTGTTTAAGGCTGAGCTGTTACCAGGATGTCACGGAGAGGAGCAACAGCAAGTTCTTTATCTGCAAAAGCAATTAGATAGCAGTCTCGCAAATGAATTGGCTGCTGAGTGGTGCTCAGAGGAACACTTCTCTTCACACCTGCCCTGTGTGGCATCTGACAAACAGTAGTGAGCTATTAGCGGTTATTGACATTTGTCAACTCTCCGGTTTTCCAGCAGGAAAACGGAAATGGCAGCAATCACGCCCAATTTAGTTTCTCATGATGTCAGGGCTTCGTGGACTCGCACACACGTCAAGAAGCACCCAGAAAAGGTTTACAGATGTGCGGAAGGCAGTCAGCTATGACAGTGATGTTGCCAATGTTGCACATGGATCAACGAACGATTAAGATATCAAAAGCGATCACCGTGGCTTACTGACAGCCAGCTCAATTGTTTGCACCTGTTTCCCTGCATTACACACGAGTCTGGAACGGATTACCCTGCCTTGTGCTGGGCACATTTCACCTTTCCACACCATGATGTACTCCAGCCACATCTCTGCTAAAGATCATGCAACTCACTTCACCAGAAGGACCAGGAAAAAGAATGAGACGTCTTGCTGCCTGTCTGCTCCCTGGTGAAAGATTTCAATTGCTACGGTGATTTAACGAGAACTTATTGGCTTAAACAAGAACTTATTGTGTGTCCTCTGCAGAATTAGAATTGTAGAACCATAGAATGGTTTGGGTTGAAAGGGACTTAATGATCATCCAGTTCCAACCCCTGCCCTGGGCAGGGACACCTCCCACCAGACCAGGTTACTCCAAGCCCCATCCAGCCTGGCCTTGAACCCCTCCAGGGATGGGGCAGCTACAGCTTCTGTGGGCAACCTCTTCCAGGGTCTCACCACCCTCACAGCAAAGAATTTTTTTCAGAAATCTAGTCTAACTCTCCCTTCTTTCAGTATAAAACCATTCCCCCTCATCCCTATAGCTGGGAATTATCAGCCAGGAATTAAAGTTGATTTTTCCAGAAGTTCTCATTGAAAGTACGTTGTTGGGAGTAGACTGGTGAGATGACTGGGTTCGGTGGTCTGAATTAATGCTAAAACCACTCAGAAACCAGGAAGGATGTCTTCAGAGAAAGCCAGTGTCGATTCAGAAGTGGTTTTCTATGAAAACAGGCTAAATTTATAAAGAACATTCATAACAAATACTCCAGCTGTGTGTCATGTACCAAATACAGGGACCAACATGCCAGTTGGTAGTATAATTTTTGCATGAAGTCAGCGATGAAAAGACATAAACCAAGCCCAAAGCATCACACAGTGAATGGATCATAAATATCACATTTTCTTGTGTAGCACCAAAGCATAGAACTTAATGGAATTTCTAATAATTCACATTTTTTTCTGCTATGTGATGTCGCCATCTGTCACAGATTTGTATGTGTGTATGTGTGTATAATTAGTTATTTATTCATTCATTTACTGAGGCAGATTCTCAGTAAGAAATGATAAGACAACACAGGTATTTTCCACAAATGAGGAAAGTCAATATTTGTTAGATCACTTGGGTGATATTTTATGCATTATTATACATATCACACTATTACTAAAGACTAAAATTATAAACAGGTAAAAACTGTAAAATATATGCAAACACTCAATAATAATCTTAGCTACATAGATAGCATATTTCAGCCTGTTGGGCTTGTTTCATTGTGTTAGTTTTGCGAAGAAGCTGAAAGAACTAAATAAACAAATACTTTCCACAGCTCGGGGTTAAAATCCAGTACTGGACCTGACGTTTTCTGAAGAGCCCTTTGCAGTCAGAGCTTGATCCGCCTAGATGGAAAATTTGAGATCTCACGGGAGAGGGATGGGACATCCAAATGACAGGGCAGTCGCATGAAAAGTGAGCTATTCTTCTCCTGTGAAGAATATAAGAACACAATTCTTTGAATGCACGGGGAACACAATATCAGCTTTGAGAACGGGTCAGCTCTTTTTGGGCTGAGCTTCATCCCTTGTTAGGCTGGGATATTTTTTTTCATACTATAAATATCATGGTTAACAAACACCACTCTCTGATTCTTTGGCTGGTGTTCACACCAGTTTGGCCTGATGGACAAGGCAGTGCCCTTGGACTCGTAAGAGCTGGATGCCATTCCTGACTTTGTTGGAGGCTGGCTGGTATTTTATCACTGTTTTCCAGCTTATACATTGAAGATAAAACTATTAGTCTACTATATAAGAGGGGAAGAACTGGTGAAAGGCCTTACAAAGGTCTGTAATTACTTCTGTCAACATTTACGGGATCACAGAATGGCTCAGATTGAAGTGACCTCTGGAGATCATCTGGTCCAACCCTGCTCCTCAAGCAGGGCCACCTGGAGCCAGGTGTCCAGGACCATGTCCAGATGGCTTTTGAATATCTCCAAGGAGGGAGACCCCATAATCTCCCTGGACAATCTTGGTCACCCTCACAGGGAAGAAGTATTTCCTGATGTTCAGACGGAACCTCCTGCATTTCAGTGTGTGCCCATTGCCTCTGGTCCTGACACTGGACAACAACTGGAAAGAGGCTGACTTCCTTTTTGCACCTTTTTTTGAGATATATATTTATCTTTATAATATCTCCCCTGTACCGGTGATCCCAGTACTGGGGCCAGCACTCCACAGGAGTCTCCCACCAGTGCTGAGTAGAGAGGAAGGATCACCTCTCTTTACCTGCTGGGAACTTGCTGCCTAATGCAGCTCAAGAGGATTTTGGCTGCCTTTTCCATAAGGACATGCTACTGTCTTCTGTTGAATTTGGTGTCCACCAGGAGCCCCAGGTGCTCCTGAAAAGCTCATTTCCATCCATTTGGCCCCCAGTGAACCCAGGACATTGCTCTTCTCCTTGTTGAACTGCATGAGGTTCCTCCCAGGCTTGTCAGGGTTCCTCTGGATGGTGACAACTAGTTATTAGTTAATTCTTATGTTTTACTGTTTACTATTGATATTTTCCAAAATGAACTCAAGATGACTTCTTTTCTCTTCTCTATAATGAAAGTTTAAACAAAATAGCAAAAAATTTAAAAATTAGTGCTTAGTCTATGTAACTCCCTATTCAGACATAATTGTCCCAGTTTTTCTCAAAAATTATTCCTGAGCCACAGGGCCTTTAAGGAAGCCTTCTGAGCACTGAAATTTTTGGGAACAGAGAAATAGCTAATTAAGGTCAAAGCATATTCTGTAGATTATGTTGATAATCTAACTTGCCCCCGAGTCCCTGAGTTGATTTTATTAATATTGTAGGGTATTTTTTTTATTATTATTATTTTTATTAACCATTTTACTTGTTTTGTGAGCTGCCTCTGGACTGGAAAGGCTTAATTCTGATGTCATGTGTAGACTTCAAGTGCAGAAGTCAGCACCCCTCTTGAGAAATCAGCTACTCTGAGTGAGCAAGAGGTGTGTTACAAGGTTCTCTAGTATCTGTAAAAATCATCAAAGAGATGAACTTAACTCTTTTATTTTCTCTTTAAGGCAAGTCATTTGGATCTCTTTTCAATAATAACAATCATCATCATCATCATTAAATATTCAGCATTTCCCATGGTTTTGTTATTGCTTTTATTTCAGTTTATCCTACAAGATGCTGGTCAGAGCCAGGGTTGTCTGAAAGGTGGACACCAGCTGGACTGCAATGGGGATGGCCAAGAAGGTCAGCAACGTGTTCAGGGTTCTGGGCTGTTTGTTCCAGGCACACGTGGTTTAAAGTAACCGAGGATGCCATGGAAATCGAGGAACATGGAAAACTAAAGAATGTTCTCAAAGAAAACATTGAGAATTACAATAATTAGAAAAAAGCAAAGTAGTATAGCAGCCTTTTCGTTTTCCTGCATTTTACAATAAAATCAATTTTTCTTAATGCATTTTTTATATCTATTTATTTTTGGGTGCATTAAAACAAAGCCCATATTTTAAAGGACGTTACAAAGGATGTCATTTAAAGACCCCTCAAATTCAAAACAAATTCCCTTAGCACATACGATATCACAACATCTAGCCCTTGGCCCTTAGGAATAAAATAAGCCAATAGGAAATTTCTATAGGGTTTTCTTTAAAAAAAAAAAAAAAGTCATTTATATGAACTGCTGCTGATGGTTACATAAAGTCATTATTTTACAAACATTAGTAAAGTAAGTGGGTCACAGAAATGGGACAGACATTAACTGAAGTATGTGGTCAGATTACAAAGATAAAGTGACATGTAAGAAGGCCCCAGACTATTGGGCCATAGTTCTAGGAAATATTTTTTTACAATTTAGAAAGATGAACCCACTATTAGTGTATAAAGAATTCCCTTTATGCCATGCCACAGGTAAAACCAAAAGAATAATGCCCTATCCAAGTCGAAGTACGTTTATTTGTACCTTAAGAATTAGTCTGGAATCTGGGCCACTTGCTTTTATACAAGCAAAACTAGTGGTTAAGTCAATGACCTTAAAGAAGTCTAAGAGAGTAAAAGCTTGCATGGCAGTCTAGATAGCTGTCCAAAATTAAAACCGTATATATATATATAATTTTGTGTGTATGTTTTTATTGCATATATATATGAAATTTAACATGCATATTGCATATTTTAAAAAAATTATGGAAAATGGATAACCCTCCTCATGGAAAAATTCATTGTACAGCATCAAACAAAGGAAATTAATGGAATTAATTGCTTACAAATGTATGCTACAGAACATTTTTTCACAGTGACAAGGGAAAGGGATAATGCAGGTCTAACAAGAACAAAAATTTTTTAAGAGCTGATATGGACAGTTTCGCAGATAAATTGAAGTATTTGCAATGCATAAAACATTTATTGCTCCTTCATACTCAGAAATGACATGTCATTCACTCTCATTATTAATAATAATTAACAGAATCAAAATCTTCCCCATTAATTTATTTCTGAGGTGCAACAGAAGGTCCCACACCAGCAAACCCCTCTGGCTCAGCAGCACAGCTGTAGCCGAAGCGTAATTGAACTGCATTATGTAAAAACTAGCAGAAAGGGAAAAGAAAACCAAGAAACTGCTACAAATATTTGGTGAGATCGAAGAATCACAGAATGGTTCAGGTTGAAAGGAACCTTCAAGATCATCCAGTTCCAGCCCCTGCCCTGGGCAGGGACACCTCCCAGCAGACCAGGTTGCTCCAAGCCCCATCCAGCCTGGCCTTGAACCCCTCCAGGGATGGGGCAGCCACAGCTTCTCTGGGCAACCTCTGCCAGGGTCTCACCACCCTCACAGCAAAAATTTCTTCCTGAGATCTTATCTCAATCTCCCCTCTTTCAGTTTAAAACGTTACCCCTTGTCCTGACACTACACTACACTACACACCTCAGAGACTTGAGGTTCAAGGAGTTCACTTAACTCCTGGGTAAGCTCTTACCTGTCATTGCATGGGGTAGGAGGCAGTTCCAAAGTTTAGCTGTTTGTTGTGCCTACGCCCCTATAGACCTTTTGTCTGCTTTAAACCTGCCACCTCCTAATTGCATCTGATGCTGTTTAGACTGATGTTAGGAAGGGAATGAGCAGTTGATAGGTATCTGCTGTGTGATTCTTCCTTTCACAGATTTCGACCCCAGCCTCTCTCAGTTGTCTTCTCCAGGCCAAAAAGCCCTCACCATTTCCTGCCTAGAGCACTTTCCCCTCCCTTTGATCATCCCTGTTGCTTTTAGAATCATAGAATGGTTTGGGTTGGAAGGGACCTTAAATATCATTGAGTTCCACCCCCTGCCCTGGGCAGGGAGAGGAGTTGGAAGTAGATGATCTTAAGATTCAGATTTTATATTTGTCTGTTCTCCTGTATCCTTTGTGAGAAGGAGGATCTGAGCTGCATGATGATGAAGATGTGGGCAGACCTTCTCTGCAGCTGTGTGGTGGTGAACAGACCTTGCTGTCCCTCGATTTTGAGAACACTGAGTGACACGTGCCTCTGCCCAGAGCCCTGGGAACTCTCTTGGTGACCGTCTTTGCTGTGAAAGAAACTTCTGAGTCCTAACTTCTGCTTTGGAAGCGTCTTCCCACATCATTCTTTGCCTCCAATCAGATCTGGGGAGGCCCCATCTGAAGCATTGTGTCCAGTTCTGGGCTCCCCAGTTCAAGAAGGACAGGCAACTGCTGGAGTGGGGACAGCGGAGGGCTACAAAGATGATGAGGGGATGAGAACATCTCTCTGATGAGGAAAGGCTGAGGGACTTGGGTCTTTTTTGTCTGGAGAAGAGAAGGCTGAGGGGGAATCTGATCAATTCTTATAAATACTTGAAGGGAAGGTGTCAGGGGCCAGTCTTTTTTCAGTGGTGCCCAGTGACAGGACAAGAGGGAATGGGCACAAACTGGAACATAGGAAGTTCATGAACATGAACATGAGGAACTTCTTTCCTGTGAGGGTGGCAGAGCCCTGGAAGAGGCTGCCCAGAGAGGTGGTGGAGTCTCTTTCTCTGGAGACATTCAAACCAGCCTGGACACATTCCTGTGAGATGTACTCTGGGTGGACTGCTTTGGCAGGGGGTTGGACTGGATGATGTCCAGAGGTCCCTTCCAACCTCTGCTATTCTGTCATTTTCTGATTCTATTACTACTCTTGCTTACGTGAATGATTGGTCTCATTTGAAGTACTGTAATAGTTTTCTGAGCCGTGACTTCTCTCTGCAAAAGTTCTGCTCACTTTTCTCTGGTACTTCTCATTCCAGGAATTTCTGATGTTGACTGAGCACAGAAGGCAGTAGGTGACACCTCCCAGGAATGTGCCCAGCAGCATCCTGGCACAGATGCAGAATATTTGCATCTTGAACAGGCAAAGCTGGAGATGTGTTTTAGCTCTTCGTGGAGCATCACACTTGAAAGAAATGTGAGAAGACAAATTTTCCAAAAATGACGGTTACCAAATTTACTGTAAAAAGATATTTAGCTTATAGAAATCGCAGTTTATATATACAGGGGTTGTATCACACACATTTGTTTATATATGCACACTATCTAAGGGATATATGAAAAAAATAAAGAAGTCAAACAGGTCTACAAAACCCCTGTGTTACAAGTAATTGTGGAACCATCATTGAAACCATGGTCCTGCAAAATCTATACTTTCCTTTTGAATGTCCAAATCCTTGGGCTTCATATTTGTTTCCATTTGGTTTCTGTTAAGTTTTCTAAAAGGAGATCCAGACTGCGTGAAGGGAGTTTCCCTTGCTGTAGCTGGGTATCTATTTCATACAGGGGGAACTGGGGCAGAAAAAGAGCAAATGAATTCCCGAAGGTCACAGGGGCCGTGGAGAGCAGCAGGCGTGGAAGAGGGTGCACGTTTTCAGGCTCAGGTTAATGCCAAGCCCTAGGACCATGTCGCTTCCCCGAGTTAGGGCTAATTTCATCGATGATACCGGTAATAAAGGGGACAAAGAGGTTTCAAAAGGGTGATTATTTCTCCCCAGCCCTATTCAAACCAGCTCAGTGAGTACAATCCCGTGATTGTGAAGACTCGGAGTGCTTCGCTGCTTCTGAGGAAAAAAAAAAAAATTAAAAAATGTTTGCCTCCGGGCTACTTAAGCAGAAAGAGAAATGTCCCACAGTGTTAGCAAACAGTCTGTCTTAGTCAAATGAATCACGCATAGACGGCCATAAGCAGTACAGATGTGTTGTAATCGCTGCTTGATAATTGCTTTCAGATCAAATAATGTTCACGAGATTACCACATCTGTAGGATGCTCTAAATAAAAGTACAGGACATTTTGTACAGACCGATTTAAAAAAGCAGGCTGTTATTTATAGGGACAGCAACCTTGTGTTGTGTTACTGATGGACACCGAGGCGGAACCTACATGTTAACATAAATCATCTCAGTGCTCCCATGATTGCAATCTTATTAGCTCAGCCTTCCTTCGACGTGGTCTTTGATTCAGAAAGCACCTGTAGAGCTGTTTGCGCCCTTTGTGGATCCTCCCCCGGCTCCTCCTGGATGATGTTTATCATCCTGCCTGTGTGTGCTGGGAGCACCGGCTGAATTATTTCCCCCTGATTGTCTGAAAGCGTCTCATCCCAGTCCAGAACCAAATTAAACACACTCCTGCAAGAGGCACATTGAGTTTGGGGACGAACCGGCTACAAAAGCGTCGGCACAATAACCAGAGGATGAGGAGGTTTCAGCTCCGTGTCGGTGTGGTTTGGTGTGGGTTGGTTTGTTTTCTTTCCCCCTGCTTTTTAGGAACAGGTGGTATTTATCCACAGGGCAGCTGGCCGATGGGTCCCTCCAGCTGGACATCTCCTCTAGGTTTAGTCCAACCACACCTGCTCCCGAGAGCAAACAAGAGGTGTTTTTATCTTCCCTATCTGGAGGAGAAGGGGGGCTTATGTGAGATGAGGGGGAGGAAGAGGAGGGTGGAAAACCCTGAGCCAATCACACCTCTTCCAGCTGTAATATTTTGTGAGGTTTGCAGAGCCCATCTGGTCTTGTAACAGAGAAAAAGAAAAAAAGAAAAAGAGTGAAGTTCAAGGGCTTTTTCTTTTGCTCTGTTACACTACTCTCTTTAACACAGTTATTTCATTATCTCTTCCTATCATTTGATCAGATTTATCTTCCATTAAAACTTCCTTTCCCTTGAAGTAGACAGTGACATGAGAATGCATGCCTTTCCAAGCCTTTATTGTTCTGAATTAAGAAATGGTAGAATAGTCTCATGAAAGATTAATGACTTCCCGTAAGCATCTTTGTACCTGAGGACAAGCAATTACAAAAATATGTCCAAAAGAAAACAAGAAAGGATATTAGACTGTATTGGCCAGGTATTTCTTGGCAGACAGTAAGCTTAGCTCATTACACTCCCAGCATACTAAGAGCTAAGGCAACTTCTGTCTTGACCCCATGTATCATATTTTGTTTTGGACATTAGTAGCAGTGTTGTCCTTGCAAGAAAAATTGGCACTCTACAGGTATTTTCCTTGATGCTTCATTGTACTTAAGTTCTCATTTATGTGCTAGTACCTGTTTCTGAGAGGTAGGTCTCTGCTCAAAACTAACACTTATGGTCTGAGAGCAAAAAATACATATTGTCAGGAACTGTTTCATGCTTAATAATTCTTGTTTTCTTTCCTATTTTTTTCCCATGTGCAGAGAATTTCCGTAAGATTTGCTTTCAGCTCACAAAGAGAGTTAAGCCAAGAATCTTTAAGACTGCCTAAAACTTACAGAGGTTTTAATTCTCTAACTACTGAAGTGAACATTCATAGTATTGTAGAATCATAGAATGGTTTGGGTTGGAAGGGACCTTCAAGATCATGGAGTTCCAACCCCCTGTCTTCATAAGAGAGGTGCTCCAGCCCTCTGAGAATCTTCAAGGTCCTCCCCTGGGACATGGACCATTCTAACTGGCCCATGACCTTTCTGTTACTGCCTTTGAGAGAGTTTGGAAACCAAAGAGCCTCCTGGTCCTCTAAAGAGAGCCCCAAGACTGCCATATGGACTGAGTGCAGCTTTTCTATTTATCCCACCAATACTTTGCGACTAGATGGAAGCAACTCCTGATGACAAAATATTGTGGAAAATCAGGGTTAAATGTATAAAAACCAGTGGGGTGGAAGCTCTTTATCACTCTCTGACCTTGGCCTACCATCTCAGGAAAGTAGGGGACCACCTCTGTGACTGCCCAGTGAACCATTTGGGCAGGCATATCCTTTGCCTCTTGCTTTGCTGGAACTGGTGGGCTGGAGGGACTCCTGTAGAATCCTCACTGGAGGGTCATCTTGTAATCCTGCTGCTTTCGAAAGCTGAAGGGTGATCCTACAGACTGCCTCAAAAGGTGGGACTTGACCAGGTTTAGTCATGATGCCCCTGGTTTCCCTGTCTAGATCCTCAACACTATGGTCATTTTAGCATAGATGACTAATCTATGTAAAATTACTGAATTTCATCCTTTTCCCATTTAAGCCAGTAAGTGGGGACCTGGACAAGTGCATTCCTTGGGGACCCACATTTCATTAAGTCTAAGATTTTTCAGTGAACTCTACTGTAAAATCTCTCCTTCGAAGAAGTTGCTATTTCATGCCTGCAGGTGGGTGTTCTACAGCCTCTTCTTTTGGTGAATGTATAGAAATATGCTGTTCATATAGGACCAGCACAGTACAGTCCATCCTGACATCAAAGCAGCTTTAGTGGTGAGGGGACCAGATGTTACTCAGCCGAGAGTAAAGGTGTGTTATGGCTGCTTTTGTAATCTCAGCGAAACGAACCGAGACGAGCCAAAGCAGAACAATTAAAAGTGCATTATTCATTTTTATTCAATTAGGGTTCCTTAAGTAAAAACACAGGCTGCACTTAACGCACTGTAGAGGAACAAGCAACATTGGGAGTAAAACTATCTTTTTACTTCAATGGATGAGTTTTTTGTTTCAGCCAATTGCCCGGCAGTTGCACTGCTAAAATCTGAGACTGAAGGGTACCTTTGAAAACAGAGCAGGCGCGTGGGGATACATCAGCCTCCAAAAGCAGTAATAGCTTCTCTGCAGTGGTCATCAGAGGATGTTTATCCTTCATCAAGAGCTTCTAGTCAGATTTTCTCCTTGCCTATGAAGGCGTGAGAACCCGACAGAAAACAAGGATGGGCTTACTGCATCTTAAAAAAAAAAAAAGAAAAAAGAAGAAAGAAATTAAGAAAGGATAAATATATTTTTTATAGGTAAGTGACACCTTAATGGACACTGTTAAACCCACCTAAAGCAGAAGGACTGAATTAACCAGAGGGACTATTGTAGGCTCCTGAAAGTGAGTGACTTAAATGTGTCAAAAACCAAAAATGGCAATGAAATTAAAATAATGAGGAAAGGGCGGAGGGGGGAGGAAGTCCTTACAAATGATGAAGTAAGTGAAAATTAAATCACCATTTTGACCCTGGCTATGGATGAATTATTTATATCAATAATAATGCTGACATACAATGTCCTTATAAAAACCTGCCACTGTTCCTAGCTGGGTTAGTCACTTTTCCTTCTGTCAGTTCTCCGCAATGAAATTATGTGAATAGGACCTTTTCTTGGTGTGAAATAAGAAGAGAGCTCACAGAGCATCATCTGTCCCAAAAGAGTAGGAGTGCTGTTGAAGGAAATTCCTACTTCTGTGATGTCATTTCACATCTTTGGAAGATAAACATGGACTGTGTTGCTGCTAATATTAATCTTTAAAGCAAAAAGGAAGCCATAACTAAATCACAGAATCATAGAATAGTTTGGGTTGGAAGGGACCTTCAAGATCATGGAGTTCCAACCCCCTGCCCTGGGCAGGGACATCTCCCACCAGACCAGGTTGCTCCAAGCCCCATCCAGCCTGGCCTTGAACCCCTCCAGGGATGGGGCAGCCACAGCTTCTCTGGGCAACCTCTGCCAGGATCTCACCACCATCTCAGAAAAGATTTTCTTACTGAGATTTCATCTAAATCTCCTCTCTTTCAGTATAAAACCGTTTCCCCTTGTCCTGTGGCTCCCCTCCCTGATCAAGAGTCCCTTCCCATCTCTCCTGGAGCCCCTTTAGGCACTGAAAGGGGCTCTAAGCTCTCACTAGAGACCTTACAGTAGGTGAAGATCCCATTTTTCAGGATTTTGAGAGCAAACTCACAGATAATCTGTTCTTATATAGTTCTTTTGCTTTCATGAGATCATATACTCTGTTTTATTCTCAACTCCAGATAACTTGCTTACTGTATTTTCCTTGTCAGTATGAGAGCTGGTTCGTTTACCGCTACCTGCTCCTCATTGCAGTTATAATTTTCACAACTGTTTAGGTTTTGTTTCGCTTTAGCTGTTTTTTTGTTTGTTTTAAATATCTTTTACTTGCAGGAAAGACTCTAAGTCAAATCAGTTCTGTCTCTCATGAGTTTCAATCCTATTGCCCGAAGAAGTAGAATCACAGAATCACAAGATTCTGGATAGGATAATTTGATAGGATAATTTTCCATACAGCTTTTGGTGTATCAAAAATCTGTGAAAGTGAGTGCAGAAGTGAAGTGTGGCACACACAGAAAACACAAGATGCTGTTCTTTATCTGAGGTCACTCCAAGAAAGCTAGGACAAGCCCGAGCCAATTGTCAGGCGAAAGGAAGATCAGTATGAACATAAATACATTAATAATATGAATGTTTGAAGTTACTGTTCGCAGAGAAATCATGAAAGTGCCTTCAGTTTCTAATTTCTAGATGTGTTGTGCCTGCAGTGGATGCGTGGCACACTCCTGCCAGTAGCCCTTATTGACAGAATTACTCGTATTGAGCCTCGACTGACTGCAGGTAGGTCTTTCAACAATGGGATTTAACATTCTGACCTAACATTTAATGTATTAAATCCTAATTTTATGCTGATACTAAGACTCTCCGCTGTATTAAATCAGCCTAGGTTAATTCCGAATTATATCTCTCCCACCCACTATCAATAGGTCCACTGTCTGGCTCCCCCAGAACTGACCACCCACTTTTATGAGAATCTGCAGTGAATTAGAAAATCTGTCATTGCTGGAGGAGCCGGACAGCTCGGACGTGGCCTGTCATTCCTTCCACACAATACACACCCTTTGTCTGCTATCTCTTAAACTAACCTGACATAACTTAGCCTCCCGGTCAATGGTATCTTTATTCTCTCCCAAGGAATGCTTCGTTCACCAGAGTTATTAAGAAATTTCTGGACAATGTTTAGTGGCTGCGCAACCATCCAAGGTTCTATTAAAAAGCCATCTGGGTAATTAATAGCACATTTGTTCTCAGCCTCCTCCCAATTTGTCCATTAGTGGAATAAAAGCACAGGACAAAGGGTAATGTGGTTAAGTTATATTTTACAAGAATTCTTCGGGAAGTTGAAAACACATGATAGTTTTCCAAAGATACATATGTTTATGGGCACTCTACGAGAGAGGCCAAACCGGCACAAGCCGGGGGTCCTCAATCAGGCTTGTCCCCTGTCGATAGTGGGCTGACGACCGACTGCACATTGCCTTGTGTTGATGCTCTCCAACCTGGGATGGGGAGGGTGTGGGAATGGTTCTCCCTCATCCCAAGTCAATTACAGCCGAGAGAAACGATTCCAGGATCCGCGTCAGGGCACCACATCAAAAACGGCACGCATGACTCTTATACTCTTTCACCTGATATTTGAAGGCTTTTCTGAGGTTTCTTTTTAATGTTTCCTCTTGGAAGCGGGATTACAGCCTCAGGCTGCACTCTCTGAGGTTGTTTTATTCTTTCCCTTTCATTTGCTCTTTCTTCTTCTCCTCCCTTGAAAGCACCTGAAGAAGAAACACTTTTAAGATTTTAGAAGATTGCTGTTAAAACTAAGAAATACTCCACTTGAGCTTGGATTTTTAGTCCTTTTATTATTTTTTTAACTCTGTTAAGAAAGAGAGCTACTATTAATTCGTGCCTGTTGGCACGGAGAAAAGCCAAGTCTGTATTTTTTTAAACTACTGTGAAATGAACTATTGCTAAGCAACTCCACTTGAGCAGCAGGGATCTCTCTTGTAACACAGACAATTAAAGCTAATGTTTGTGTGTACTCAGTTATAACTGGGTGTAGGGCCAGAGCTGGTGTAAACTCAGCGATGAGCTCAATAGGACAGTGATGGTTTACACCAAGAGTGGATCTGGTCTCTTGAGAAAATGAGAGAGCCTGAAATTCATCAGCCAGTCAGATTTTTCATATAAACTACAACACTTAAAAAGTTGGTTTGTGGGCGAAACGTGATTTTTCATCAAAAAAGCACTTGCTTCCGGTGGAAATTGTTTGTTTCTTGGTGTTCAAAAATGGAATTTCTGAAAACCAAGACTCATTTATTTGCCTATATGGTCTCAGAGACTATTGAAGATTATATTTCTGTTGTTTTATTTGTCTCTGTGGGCTGTGCTCTGCAGGGAAAAATGCAGCTCCCCAGTGAATCATGATCTGACATTGTCAAGGTCCACCATCTCCTGGAGCTCGCAGCACAGATTCAGAAAGTCCATCTAGACACCACGTCGAGTCCATGATTTACACATACAGCCCCATGTACACAGCACTGGGGCAGGGGTTTGGGAACCACCACCCTCCACTTTTATGGATATTGATTTTCATTTTCTTGACATGAGGGTGTTTTTATGTTGTTTTGGGGTTTTTTTTCCAAATTTTATTTTTTTATATTTTAGCAGATTCCCAGGTAGGTACAGCTACCCAGTGTCATTCAACATTTCTTGGAACATGCTTTCCATTCTTAGTGGTTCTCTGTTTTCCACACTGACAGCAACTCTCCTTTGTCTTGTATTTTAACAGATAATTATAGATCAATAACAAGCAGTGTGTGAAATTACCATTTTCACTGTATCTGCTGAATTGTTGAAGCCAATGGGATTTCTAACGTGGTGACAAGGAACCATTCTTTATAATTCTCTTCTCCAAACAGCAAACAGAGCTTTTTATTAAAAAAAAAAAATAACGTTTGCAAAACAGTTTTCCATTGAAAAATGGAAAAACTTTCCTGTTTCTGTTCAGCTCTACTTTAGGAGATAAAAGACTAAGTCCCATAGACAGCTTTTTCCCACCCCCATGGAGAGTGTTGGGATTTCAGCCTGGATTTCAGCCAAAGCAAAGAGGGTGTAGAGCACAGAAGCAACACAACACACATACGCGGTGGGTTTTTAATTTACTTTGCCCTCCAAAGCTTCCCCCCACACTTGTGTGAAGGAGCTCTTTCCACAGAAGTATAAATATTTGTTGACACTTCACAGCCTCAAGTGCCTGTAAGAAAACTGCGCTTATGAAGTTAAGTGTTCTGTAAATATTCGAAGGACTTAAGGTCGGTCTGTCTGACCGTGCAGCACCCATATTTATGTTTTGTTTGCCTGCTGTAGACCTACCGACTTAAGTAGTGTTCTCAGTAATGGTTGTCAAAGCCCTTTGAGTTTAACTTTCATTCTGAGAGTAATCTTATTACTGACAGGCTGAGAGAGTTGGGGGGGTTCAGCCTGGAGAAGAGAAGGCACTGGGGAGACCTTAGAGTCCCTTCCAGGCCCTAAAGGGGCTCCAGGAGAGATGGGGAGGGGCTCCTGATCAGAGAGTAGAGCCATAGGACAAGGGGGGATGGTTTTATACTGAAAGAGGGGAGATTTAGATGAGATCTGAAGAAGAAATTCTTTGCTGAGAGGATGGTGAGACCGTGGAACAGGTTACCCAGAGAAGCTGTGGCTGCCCCATCCCTGGAGGGGTTCAAGGCCAGGCTGGATGGGGCTTGGAGCAACCTGGTCTGGTGGGAGGTGTCCCTGCCTAGGACAGGGGGATTGGAACTCCATGATCTCTAAGGTCTCTTCCAACCCCAACCATTCTATGATTCATTAAAATTAACAGTGCACTTGTAATTCCACAGATTCCAATGGACTTGCAGCTGCCTTGCTGTTGCCACACCAGCCAGCAGGCTTGCCAATCTTTTTTGGCATGGCTTCTCCTGCACACAACGTCCCTTAGTGTCTCAGCTCTGTACATCACACTGATATATTCCTTAGGGCCCTTCTGGGCAGCAGTGCCTCTCCGGGTAATATTTCTCTTGCTCTTGCTTAGAAAGCACAGCAACTCCCCAACATATACCCCTGGGAACCTGAGCATATTTTCTGACTTCTTTGGGCCAGAGCACAGAAACTGGGGAGCACATACACGCTTCTTCATATATCTTCAATGAAAAGGGGCACGAAGACCATTTGGAGGAAGAAAGGACAACAGCACCGATAAATTGGGTTAAAAGTCTAAAACCACTCAGTAGAAGGCACACATGGTAGTAAAACAATTCAGAAGGATTTCCACCACAGCCCCCCAGCTCACAGCTTCCACGAATCCCAGCCATCACATTCCCAACCTTGGGACCCTCAGGGCAGTCCCTCCAGAGTTGCCAATGACACTCCATCACCAGTTGCACATGCCACTCTTTATGTCTAAATTAGCTTGTATGGGAGAAGCCTGTCATCTTAGAATAATACTTAGGTCTACATCTGTGTGTGCTATTGGTATAAATATCCCTTGAATCTCTGAATCCATAAATGGTGCTGGTTGTGCCATTTGGTGCTTACACAAAATGACTTGAACCCCTTTTGTCTCAAGTTTTTACATGCTCTTCTTTTTGTTCCCGCTCCCCCTTCGAGTTTGCTTCCCCGGTGGCTCTCATGTGAAGGTCTCCCTCCAAGGGATTTACAGAAATGGTTTGTCATGGAGCTCAACTGAGTGGCAAAAAATAATTTTCTGGCTTGTTTTAGACCCTTGTTCAAAGCGTACTGGTGTCCAAGCGTTAGGTAACTTCTCCGGCTTGGTCTACAAGCTCAGACAGAAGACTTTTTTAGAGAAACTGGAATTTCTCTGGGTCAGAGGCGAGGTGTGTGGTGTTTCAGTAAGGAAACTGGGGCATTTCTTGTATGTCTTGGCTGAGCTGCCTCGAACAAATTGGCTCGCTTGCACCTGAGGTTTTTAACTGAACTCAGGAGCTTTTAATTGCGTGGGTGCATTAGGTAGGAGAGAAAAAAAATGTCTGATTTTGCAGATCGCATAGCAGGAAGATTTCATTCTATGCCTGCTGTCTTTTCGTTGCACCATCCTTTTTCAAAATAATATGGCATTTTGTCTTTGTTTTTGTTTGTGAGACTGTGTCCTGGAAGAAGTTACGTAGGATAGCCACTTACTGGATATTTTAGAACTGGAAGCCAGTTAGTTACATAGGATATTTTTGTCCCATTGACTTTCTGACAAATGAAGGCTGCCTTCTATAAAACTTAAAAGCAGTGTGAGCTGAACTGTTTCTGACCTGTACTTGACCTATTCAGCTTCATCTGCTCCTGACAGACTTTTCAACAGTAAGCTCACAAAACTCTTTTTTTTTTTTTTTTTTTGCATTAATCTTGGATTAAGCTGTTAGGCTATTTTTTTTTTTTTTCCTCTTCACTGCTTTAGTTTCATTGAGCTTTGTGTTTCATTATTTCTGCTCACTCTTTCCTCCCCAGGTTCAGCTTGTAAGAAAAGCACAGAGAAGGGTTTATTTACTGGTGGTGGCAGAGTGCATTTCCAAGGGTGCGAGCGTGTTGGGAGCTTTCCCCACATGGAAGAATAGGTACAATTTAGGAAAAAAAAGCTCCCAGTCACTTCATAGAAAGATATTTTCTAGATGAATATATGCACAGAAATCTGCATATGGTGAGCTTAAAATGCTCCCTGAGGTTCTCAGTCATGTGTTAGAGGTGGTCGAACCGAGAAGGAAAAAAAAATCCCACAATTTCCTCTCTTCTGCTTTTCTCTTTATATGTCTTGAAACAAAGTGTTTCATAGTCAACATAATTTCATTTTAAGTAGTTCCATTTTTAGTGTTTTGAGTCCAATTTTCTGAAATATTAAGTGTATCCTGTGAGGTGCTGAATATGTACTGAAAACAGTAGGAGTAGGAGTTAAATACTAAGCATTTCCTGGAAAACTTCAGTGACAGAAAAAGTATAAGTAAAGTTAAAGTCTTTTTTTTCACCATCCTGTTCAACAAAAAAGAGTCATGTTAAGATGAGATGATTAAGCTAATACTTTGGATTAGTTTCCTTTGATTTTCAGTTTGTGGGGTGAATCAGTTTGTGTCCTTTGCATAGGAAAAAACCGAACAAAAATTGATCTGTTTTCTGCTTTATACATGTAATTATAAATCAGACCATATAGATTATATGAAGTCAGTGAAGGAAATGCTGTACACTTTGGAAGACTTTTATGTGCACAATAAGGAGCAAAAATCATCCTGCTGTATGAGAACACTGTAATGACTTCTTCCAATAATCTGCTCTGTAGAAAACAACATCGTTTGCCCCTGTTAGGGCAAGCTCATTAGAAAACTCATGGACTACACTCAAATGAACAGATTATGGACTAAATTAACCTGATAGATCCCCATTGCCTTGTTTCACATTCATGAACTTCTGTGTCAGAATGTGATACACAAAGAAATCAAGAGGTCTATGCATCTACAGTTTCAAGGAATTTTACCTATTTTGGTGAAGTCCACTGCCCTGCAGTTGCTGCCTGTGTTTTGCATGCTCTCCGTGGAAGAGGTGGTGTCACCACAGGCACTGAAATGACATCAAAGTAGCATTTCTAAAGAATTCCATACAAAAGAGAGAGGCAAAAGGAAGGCCGATGCCTTCCTTAGTCTTCTGTGCTGCCTGAGACAATAAAATATGTACAGCTGTTGTGAAGTCTCTGTCCAGAGAAAGACTGTGAATCCATTCTAGGCTGAAAGATGAGGTTTTTTTTCCTTAGGATAAATGGATAATATATTTTTTCTGCTCCATCCTCAGAAGATTTTTTCTGTGGATACAATACCTCTCTTACACAGTGATTCTGAATCAGACCTCAGTGCATATATCAAGGCATTTGTCTTCCATTTGGCTGCTTGTTGCTGACTTCATTTTAGTAAGGCTCTGAGATAAGATACTGTCCTTCCATGCACTTTCAATTTGCCTTTCTTTTCCTCTGCTTCTCCCCACATCTCTCCCAGTCTCCTGTTCCCACCTGGTCCCTGTTTGACCCAGCCCCACTTTTCCTTTCACACCCTCCCAGCCTCCCTCACTCACAGAATCGCAGAATCACAGAATCACCCATGTTGGAGGGGACCTTTTAAGATCATCTAGTCCAACCAATTAAAAAAACCCAAACAACCAACCAAAGAAACCACCAAACAATAAGAAAAAACCCCACAAATAAACAAAAAACCCCACACAAACCCCACACTAACCCATCACTAATCCATATCCCCAAGCACCATGTCAACTTGTCTCTTGAATAGCACCAGGGATGGTGCCTCAACCACTTCCCTGGGCAGCCCATGCCAATGCCTGATAATGCTCTCCATGAAGAAATATTTCCTAATATCTAACCTGAACCTCCCCTGGTGCAACTTGAAGCCATTACCCCTTGTCCTGTCATCTGTGACCTGGGAGAAGAGACTGACCCCCGCCTCTCTACACCCTCCTTTCAGGGACTTGGAGAGAGCGAGAAGGTCTCCCCTCAGTCTCCTCTTCCCCAGACTGAACACCCCCAGCTCCCTTGGCTGCTCCTCATAAGGCTTGTGCTCCAAACCCCTCACCAGCTCCATTGCCCTTCTCTGGACCCGCTACAGCCCCTCAATGTCTTTCTTGTGGTAGGGTCCTTGGGATTTCCCCCGTCTGCATCCTTCCACCACCACCTCCCCCCCACCTAATGTCCTTGCTCTAAGCATATGAACTCATAGGAATGGTTTTGTATTAACAAATTCAACATACTTTCACAGAGAAATAAAAATCTCTTGGCTAATGGTGCAAATATGAGGTCACAGCTCTAGATGTGATTTCTAATGATTTTCAATTTCTCTCTTGCCTCTCAGAATTCTTATTAACTCAACAGTATAACATGGACGATACACAGCTTCTCTATGTGTGACCATCATGCCTTTTGCCACAGTTCCTAATTTTTTCAGGGAAGTCATCACAGGAGAAACTATTTATACATCCAGAAAATCCTAGAACTGGAATTTTGTTCCTATTTATGTAACTACTGTGGCAAAGGCAGCCTGGTGGGGAAATCTGCACCCACTTCAAGGGCTCAGTTCACTGGAGCAACCCAACGCCCAATGCCCTGAATCTCTTGTCGGAAAAATTTGGTTTATTAGCTTGGGACTGTCATGTAACCATTCCTTCACATGTTCCTCCTTTCCTTTACCCTAAAGTATCCTGGAGGTTGAGCAGCTCTTTTCCTCCCTTAACTCACAATGTGCTGGAGAATACGTGGCTTTTCTGGCAATGTAGGTGGCAAATTCAGGGCTGGTGTGAATGAAGAGCCTCTGGCAGAACTGTGCTTTCTGATCTGCCCTGAAATCCTTCCTGAAAATTATTGCCTTGACAGGACTAAACAAAAAATTAATAAGGAATCTGAAGGATACATTTTTCCATTGGGTTACTCATAATCTAGGTACTGACATGCAGTTCCTTCAAGGTTATCTGTTTTCACAGATTTATTTGGAAAGGCAGAGGAAGAGGATGGGTAAGGTTAAATGCTAGGATATTTCAAGTATGATTATAGTTGTGGATGCTAGTCTCATGTGCAAGGTTTCCCTTAACAGTCCATACAAATTTTATTTAAATCACTCAAAAGAAAAGTAAGTTGGGTGTTGTTGGGAACTGGACTGCAGAAGATATCCACAGTTCTGTCTATGTGCAATTATATCAGCAATTTCAAAGCAAAAAGCATGACCGCAGCCAGGAAAGTAAAAGGATATTTTGCATACTTGAGTGAGTTTATCTTCTGCAGCTAAAGGCCTTCAGAAAACTTGTTATAGCTGGAATATGGAATTGAGTAGTCTCAGTGTGAAAGAGGTTATAAATCTTGGCGTAGAAATCCTCATTTTCTTCTGTGTCCTGAAAGGTTACCTGTTTGCTATCATATATTGGACTGCTTTTAACACAAAATATAAATCACAGAAGTAATGTCTCTGACTGTGCATATTCCTGTTGTTCAGCCAGAAAGATTTTGCTGGACTAAGCAGGCGTTTTACATGTGACATTCTGGAAAATCATGAATCAGTCAAGCTTAAGCTTATGGTCCCAAGAAGAACACTCTCTTACACAGAATGAAACTGTAAGCAATAATGAGAAACATTAATATAAAAATAGTAAACAATAAAATTATGAGAAGCAGTCAGAACAGATTGCCAAAAGCAGACTGAGCCAAAGCTAGCTCCACGTTTAATTTTCTTCCTTGCTGAATAAGTGGTGTGATGGATAGGCAGGAAACAATAATAGTGACATATTTTGCCTCTAGGAAAGTTTTTAAAAATACAATCTCCATGTGCCATAACCATAAAGAATGGGAAAATAGTATTTTGACTGCCCTAGGTCAGAACTAGGTCAACATCAGAAGATACAGAGTTGCTTGAAAACGTGGACCCAAACAGTAGTTATTTCTTATTTTCGTTACGCCTATAAGTAGGGTTCTGCAAGGACATCTTCAGCCAGTATCATTCAACACTTTCCGTGCAGACTTGGCTGGGACATTAGAGAACTTGTTTACAAAATATGCAAACAACAAAAGTCTCTGAAGGGTTACTGTCAGACTGGAAAAAAGGATCAGCATTTAAAATGACTTTGAAAAGCTGAGAAAGTCAGAAATCAATTAATTGGATTAATTGCATTCCATGGAGAATGGAATGCATTCTCTGCACCACTTCAAGGTGCAGAATAATTGGTTGAGGTAGTAGTAAACAAGTAAACAAAATAAGAGCCAAAGGGAAATGTGGTTCTGATTTTTAATGTCAAAAATTGTCTATCTAGAACTAAAGAAAAAGAATTTATTTGGCTTTTATTAGGCTTTATCTAGACAAGTTTCCATATTAGCATACCTCCTTTCCAAAACGGGTGAAGATCAATTCGAGACAGTCCAAAATGGAAATAGCAAAAGAGCTTTATAAAACACTATGTTTCATAAATAAGAATAGGAAAGGTGAAGTTAATTAGTAAACATGCGTCTGGGAGATACAAAAAGAGTAACTACATCTATGAAAGCCCAAGTGGCACCTGACAGGGATGGTCTGTACGTAAACTTGAACCTGCCTTAGAGGTTGGCCTAAACACTATTTTAGGGCCCCTCCATATCTGTTTTACCTGGTTATAGAGATGAACTCTTCACTTCAAAGCAGCATTTGTCATGTTTTCCTTCTTCACGGTCTCTGAGCTGGCTATTCAGGAAGCTGGGGGCAGGTCCAGGCATGTTAATGGAGTTAATGGATGTTTACACAAGGAGCAATGTCTTTGCATTTAAGGTATTCAAAACCAGATGAAATCAGAAAAAAAGAACCTCAGTGGTGCAAAGAGAATTTGGATGCAAGTCTGTACCCTGTAAAATAGAATAGAAGGGTTGGAAGGGACATAAAATGATCATCTCGTCCAACTGCCTGACCAATTCAGCGCTGACCAAAAGTTTACACACGTAGTTAAGGACATTGTGCAAATGCCTCTTAAACACTAACAGACCTTGGGCATCGACATCCTCTCTAGGAAGCCTGTTCAGTGTTTGACAACCCTCTCGGTAAAGAAATGTGTCCTAGTACCTGGTCTGAACCTCCCCTAGTGCAACTTTGAATCGTTTCCACACATCCAATCCCTGGATCCCAAGGAGAAGGGCTCAGCACCTCCCTCTCCACTTCCCCTCCTCAGGAAGCTGTAGAGAGCCATGAGGTCACCCCTTAGCCTCCTTTTCTCTAAACTAGACAAACCCAAAGTCCTCCATTGCTCCTCACAGGTCTTTCCTTCCAGCCTTTTCACCAGTTTTGTTGCCCTCCTCTGGATGCATTCAAGCAGCCAGACCTTCCCTAACACACCAAAGCCATAGGCTAGGGCTACCATTTAGCCATATCCTAATCCATTAATTACTGAAAGAGTTACTTGCCCACCCTGCTGGAGGTTTTGGCACACTTTTGGGACATAAGAACATCATTCTCTGCAGATGGCCTGATGCTCAGAGGGTCTGAGCAGTAAGTCAAGTTGTTACAAGGCTTATCTTCAACGGTGGAGTTACCACTGGGTTGCTGTTTCTCTGTGCTCGTGTGTGTACAATGAACCTGATTTTTTTTTGAGGATGAAGGAAGGTATTTGTTGAGTTCCAAGTCTGACATTTGGCTTGGAGTCCTCAGGGCAGTCTTAGGAGAATCCACTCTGAATTATGGGTTATGTGATGAAGACCCATGTAGCTCCTTAATACCTCATTTGTGATGGTGAAGAACACAGGGAAGTAACACAAAGGAAACACAGAACTCTGACCTGATGCTTAAACTGATTTCTGTGTCTGTTGTCACTGCATATCTTGATGGATGGACAAAAGCAGCCTTGTCCAGTTTGGTTCAGATAAAGGGAATACACAATATACCATTTGTGCGGTTGCAGGAAGAATAGGCTTTGATTTCTAATTTAAGTTATACAAGTTTGCTTGATACCTCTTTTTTAATTAAAAAAGACAACAGCAACCACCAAAAAGATAAGCATGTGGCATTTTATTTTAATGATGATAATGGTTTTTTTCAGTGAAGTTAGTAATTTCACTAATGATGAAAATACTCAGCAGTACTCATTAGATCAATATGCAGATCAAGGTATTAATTGGATAATCGATTGCCAGAGAATGCACATTCATTTTCAAGCAAAACATTATGTCTCCCCTCTACATTATTCAGAGTGTAAGGTAATAAAATGCATGGACAAAAAGTTTGATTGTGGTGGCTATTTGTCACTCAACTAATTTTGAGTCAAAAGGGAAATTGCAATATAATTTTATTAACTTACAGCTTGTTCTGGTATAGCCTAATGCCATCTTGTATTCATGCATCACCAAAGAGCACAAATAGGACAGATCAGGTCTTCTGCAATATCTTATAGGGTTTCCATCCCTTCAACTCTCTTCCTTTCTTCATTTCGTTTTTGCTGTTTTCATGCTGAGGTCCAGGTGTCCTTGTCCCAATCAGCCAAAATAGCTGTTCAGTGCAGGCATATCTGGCTCACGCTCACCCTGCTGTCTACATGTCCCTGCCAAAACCCCTTCTCCTCCTACACACAGTCCCTCCACACTCTACAGCAAATTCAAAGCTTCCAGGACACAAAAAAAAACCCCACCCCAAAGCCTTTAAAAGCTTTTAAATCTACCGTGCACCCTTGAAAGAGATCAGGAGTTTCGTCAGTGCACCAGGCTGCTCTTACTGGAAAGGAATTTGTTCGATGAAATTATCTGTGAAGATCATTTCCTAGGGTAATTCCTCAGAGCTGCCCCTGTTCTCAGAGAAATACAAACTTCCTTTCCCCTGCATAATCCTCAGTAGTCTCTGCCAATCTTATTTGGGCAAAAAGTCTTTAAAATTTAGACACAGGGCCTAGCTTGGACCCTTTCCCTTTGTGTTCGGGTACCAAGTAGTGCTTTGGTTGTTAGTGATTAATTTTATCAACGTAACATGAACACAGTTGTATGTTGGAGCTTTTTTTTCACTGTACATACCTGATTAAGCATTTGGCCATATGCAGCAATTGCTCGCATTAGTGCACTAGGCAGAATCCTTAATGAAGTGTTAAATAGATTCCTATGGCACATTGCCCTTTACTGCGATGAAAAAGGTAAATTAATAAAGATTTGTGAACAAAATAATGAGTTATTTGGGGAGACAAGATATGATGTGACAGTGTACATAGGCCTGATTTACAAATCATCTTTTGTATTCTAGGATAATCTTGGCTTTCAGTGTCTTTCAGGATTTACCTTTTACTTACCCCTTTTCAACTTTTACAATTTATTTACAATTTTTCAAGTTTAACTTTTACTTACCATTTCCAGATGGGTCCCTACAATCACTCTAAGTCTTTGAAATCATAGTTCTTCCGTCCTCTGCATCCCAAGCCCTTCAAAAAGATAAGTATGTTTTTGCATAAAACAGATGCTTCCCTTTAAAAAAAAAAAGCTTGTTAGAAGAGAATAGACTTCAGGATCAAGGGAATTAGGTAGGCTGCGCAATTACCAGAAAATACATGCTCCAGTGAAACTGGAAAGCACCATCTGGGATGTTTCAGACTCTAACAGTTGTGCAAAAGTCCACTTGTTGAAAGAAACAGACACTGCAAGGGCGTTTAATCATCTCACTTTCTCATATAAAAGGATATCTCTTAACTCCTTTAAAATATCAGCTTTGGGTATAATTAGCCTGTTGATAATGTGCTTCAGAAAGAGTGGTGGGTTTTTTTTTTTTGGAAAGAATTCAAGTATCTGAAAAACATTTATCAGATGATGTTATCTCTTGTCACCATCACCCAGCAATTTTATAGAATCATAGAATGGTTTGGGTTGGAAGGGACATTAAAGATCATGGAGTTCCAACCCCCTGCCCTGGGCAGGGACACCTCCCACCAGACCAGGTTACTCCAAGCCCCATCCAGCCTGGCCTTGAACCCCTCCAGGGATGGGGCAGCCACAGCTTCTCTGGGAAACCTCTTCCAGGCTCTCACCACCCTCAGCAAAGAATTTCTTCCTGAGATCTCATCTCAATCTCCCCTCTTTCAATTTAAAATCTTTACCAATCGTTCTATCACTGTCACTGACATGGCCTAAGACCACTTTGCCCACTCTATCCTGTAGACTTCTATATTGCTATGGTGGCAAAACTTCTGAGGCCGGAGGCATTAGCCAATTTTTGACTCAGACATTATCAACATCCATCCAAAAAGGTTTCCTCAGACGTCAAAAATGATTCACGGAATAAATTGTGATCCTTCTACTCATGTGTCATGCCTTTGGACACCGAGATGCTGTGCAGGTGCAACAGTGGCCTTGTTGGGAGTCCTGATTTCAAAACCTCAACTATGGCAGGAGTTAACATTAAGAAACCTAACCCAACCAATACCTATTCAGTCGCAGGATCACAGAATGGTAGGGGTTGGAAGGGACCTCTGGAGAACACCCAGTCCAACCCCCTGCCAGAGCAGGGTCACCCAGAGCAGGATGGACAAGAGAACATCCAGGTGAACTTGGAATGTCTCCAGAGAAGGAGACTCCACCTCTCTGGGCAGCCTCTTCCAGGGCTCTTCCACCCTCACAGGAAAGATTTTCCTTCATGTTCAGATGAAACTTCTTGTGTTCCAGAAGAAGCCTCTACCAGAGGCACAGGCTTGCTGTCAAGAATATTGTCTCAGAAAAAACTTCTGGCCCAGTCCATGAAGACTTGAGAACATATTTCAAGTGTGTGGAGGGTATCTATATATACCTCTATGGTCTCCAGCGTCTCTGCTCTAACACCTCCTTTGATACAAAATTGGCTCTAACGTGACTGTGGTCACTTGTGACGCCGTTTTCAGCACAATTACATCCACATTAGGAGCAGCTTGAATACCGGTGAGGAAATCCCAATGTACTCATTGCCTAAATCTCACTCGCCCAATATAAACCAAAGCCCTAAAACTTCTACTGTATTATTGTGCAGCAAGGACAGTAGCTGGTATAATATCTTTTAGTGGTTGAACATAAAAGGGAATTTACACAACCAGCTCAGGCAGCCTGGGCCCCCCTTTTCAGGTGTGAAAAGTGAATCTAAAGCATATGAGGAGCTACAGCAAAGGCAGCCTATTATACAATGTCTGTCTTTGTTACGAGCCCAAGCCAGTCTTACTGGAACCTGACATTCTGCCATCTATACGACTTCAATCAAACCAACAGATGTTAATCAGCTGGCATTGCTTTGTTCACATGGAGCATTATGTGCTGCTTCTGTGGAAAAGGACTTAAAAGAGAAAGCAAAGCACAGATGTCCTAAGCTCTAAACCCTGGGACCAGATGACGGACTCCGCCGGAGCTGCTTATACTCATGTCCCTTGCGAAATGTTCAGAAATTAAACGTGTCTCTCTTTAGTTTATGGTACAAGCCATGCTGTTGTGTGATTACTCCCACAGCGTCATCCCACCAAAACTCAAGTCCTGGTCCAAAATGTATTCTTCTGTTTCTACGCAGGGCTTATTTTACTAGTGTCTGTAAGACCACATGCTTCCTTGTAAGCCAATAAATGCTGAGTATTTTAAGTCAAAAGAATGATGATGCTTGGCCTCTGTTTTTCATTAGGACTCTCTTCCTACAGTGGGACTTTTGGAAAGTAGCTAGAAATTTAGCTACTCAACATCACTGGAAGGGAAAGAAAATTCCAATAACATTTTTTTGAATGTTTTGGAAAAAAATAGAACTTGTGTGTCAGAGGAGATTCCAGAGTCCTCCTTTTTGGCAAAAGTGATAATTTTGGCAAAACAATATTATAATTTTCAGCTATTTCTTTTTTGATTTTATATACAATGTTTTTTAATTTAATATACACAATTATTTATTGCCATCTAAGAAGAGAAAGAAGACTGTAGTTTGATGTGACCAAAGAGTCCTGACTCAGCGCAGTCCAAGCAAGCCGTTTCAAGTGTTCAGTCATTAATTATCACAAGACTGGACTTGCATTAACAGACATTAGTTGCTGACAAACAAGAGGAAAAATAGGAGGAATTGTGGATAAAAAGGAGGCATTGAATAAAAATGCAGATATAGCATAACTGAATGGGAGATCACTCATTTGAGAGTTCAAGTGAGAGAATGGAGAATGGTTGAGGCTGAGATCATCCATTAGGCCTTGAAGTGTTCCAGGCTCCCTTGCACAAGGAGCCAGGTGGGAAGCAACTATCCACAAAACAGAATATAGAGAGAAATAAATAAGATTGCTGTGCATGTGACTGAATCCATAGAGCCATGCTACCACAGTGCAAAACTCAGTCTAAAAAGCTGGATGAAGATTGTGAGAAATATTAGGAGAACCTAACAGTCATGTAACTTGAATCATCGTTAGGTCATGTCTAACGATGTGTGTTGGACAGATTCTGTATCAACCTTGGTATCAGAATCACAGAATCACACAACTGTAGGGGTTGGAAGGGACCTCTGGAGATCATCTAGTCCAACTCCCTGCCAGAGCAGGGTAACCCAGAGCAGGTCCCACAGGGATGTGTATGGGTGGGGTGTGAACGTCTCCATAGAAGGAGACTCTTTGGTTGACTCCAAAAAGACAGGGTATGTTTGTCTTCTTTTGCAAGGAGGACCAGAGAGTGGTTTAGTGTTGGTGATGCCTGATGTTTCAGATGTAACATAAGAGCTCAGAGTTTGCATGAATTCAGGTGAACCCATGGCTGAAAGTTGAAGAAGTCTCCAATAGAAATTCTGTGGAGGTGGCCAGCAGAGTGTTGCCCCCAGTCTGTTCTGATCATCACCCCATGTACCGTTTTTGGCTGGGACAGAGTTAATTTTCTCACAGTAGCTTATATGGTGTCAGGTTTTTTTGGGATTTGTGATGAAAACAGCGTTGATAACACAGGGATATTTTAGTTATTGTTGAGCAGTGCTTGCAGAGCACCACAGTCTTTCCTGCTCCTCACATCACTCTACCAGTGAGCAGGCTGGGGGTCCACAAGAAGCTGTGAGGGGGTCCCCACCTGAGCAAAGGGATATTCCATGCCATATGATGTCTTTCTCAGCAATAAAAGCTGGGAGAAGATGAGTCAGGAGGGAGGTTCAGTGTTATGGTCTTCCAAAGTAACTGTTACATGTGATAAAGCCCTGCTTTTCCTGGAAATGACTAAACACCTGCTTGCTGATCTGTAGCTGTCACATGTGTAACTGCAGAAAATTTTACAAGAGTACCCCATTTGTAGCATTTTAGAAATGTTAAGAGTCATAACAGAAAACATCCTTTCTCAACAGCATTTCACTGCAGTGTCCTTATGAGGCTGATTGACTTGTCCAGAGGTAACATCTTGCACATCTATAGGAAGGCCCAACAGAAGAAAAGGGAGCTTTTAAGCAGCCTGTGGCAATCCTCATTTCTATACGGGAGTATTTTACCTTTGTCTGGATTTAAGTACTTAACTGGTACATCTCTATTAGGATCCCGCTTGCCCAACCCTTGCCATATAACCACTGGGGTAAGATCTCCAGTGTCCACCCTCCATTCACTCTATAGGCAACCTAGTATTTTAGTTGCCTAGTGTTGGGTAGCTTAAACCTCCCAGTAATATCTGGTACTGATCAGAGGGCTGGAGCCTCTCTGCTGTGAAGACAGGCTGAGAGAGTTGGGGGTGCTCAGCTTGGAGAAGAGAAGGCTCTGGGGAGACATTAGAGCCCCTTCCAGGCCCTAAAGCGGCTCCAGGAAAGATGGGGAGGGACTCTGGATCAGGGAGGGGAGCTATAGGATGAGGGGAAATGGCTTTAAATTGAAAGAGGGGAGATTGAGATGAGATCTCAGGAAGAAATTCTTTGTTGTGTTTCCCAGAGAAGCTGTGGCTGCCCCATCCCTGGAGGGGTTCAAGGCCAGGCTGGATGGGGCTTGGAGCAACCTGG
>JAOWAV010000012.1:116782676-116797233 GCA_028571045.1 Scolopax bukidnonensis
CCAAAACTTTATAAGGTGGGGGTCGGCGGCGGGGGAAGTGCTTTCGGCTACCGTTTTCCACCCAGAAGATGGATAGAGATTCCACTTGATAAATATGACTCTTGGCCGCTCTTCTGAATCAGAGCTCAGACGCCTCTTTTTATTCCTGTCTCAATCCCCAATTTATCCTCCGGTGAAACAGAGGCATCCGGCCCCAAAAGGATGGTTAGCTTCCCGCAGGAGGCAGGTTTTCTCAAGCCCCAGGGGCCTGAAACTAAGCTTAAAACTGCAGTGGGAACCGGGTGACCGGGCTGGTGGCAAAGCCATCGCTGCCCGGCAGGAGAAACTCTTTCTTGGATGGAGTGATCTTCCCTGCGGCGAATAAAGGCAATAAATTCTGGTCTGGCCCTTGTGCCCCAGAAAAAAAAAGGTGCTGACTGCACCGTTCCTACTGTCTGATCCCTGCTGGCAACTGCCAGACAAATAAAACAGGGGAAAGGAAAGGGGTGGTGGGGTGTGTGTGTGTGTGTGTGTGTGTGTGTGTTTGGAGGGAACCGCAAGCTTTATGCTGTTAAATGGGGTTGTCTCTGCACTGAAAAACAGGCACAAAGAGATAAGACTTGGTATTTCCCTGACCTATCTGTGCTGACAGGTGAAATCACTCCAGATGACATATCTGACTCAAATCCTTGGAAAAAAGCACCTGAACTTGTCCCCAAGTTCTGCTTCAAACCTCAGTTCTTCTACAAGCTCCCTCACAAGCTGCCGACTTGCATTTTGTTTTAGAAAGAGGTAGTATCATAGAATCATAGAATTATAGAATGATATGGGGTTGGAAGGGACCTCTGGAGAACATCTAGTCCAACCCCCCTGCTGGAGTGGGTCTACCTAGAGCAGGTTGCACAGGAACTTGTCCAGATGGGTTTTGAACGTCTCCAGAGAAGGTAGTTTTGCCATCAAGAGCTTCTCCAGTCTGATGCTGTGATTGCTGATCTTCTTCCCACAACCAGCTTGCCCTCCCTGGGAGCTTTTACAAGTTTGGGTTTAATAAAACTCAATTTAAGACCTAGAACTAAAAGATTTTTTTTTTTTGAGCATTGTGAGGATGATCCAGAGAAAATAAACAGAGAGCTAGTTATTGTGGAACAGCTTGCATATTACACGGGTTGGTGACAGGGATTGGTTATGAGCTCTGAAAAGGATATCAGGATATCAACAAGCTGTTATCCTCTTTTGCAAAACAGAATATTAAATAAACAAAATGTGAGATCAGGTAGAATCAAACTTTTTAATTTCAACAAAGTCAAACAAGTGTGAAGCTACGCAGGAGCGAAGAAAAGGCCGATAGGGAGTTTTGCTGCCCAGCAAAAGTCTATATTTTAGACATCTGGAAAGTGAAAATAATCCATAAATCCCTAAATACACTTGCTCTGGAGAAAGGGAAACAAAGAAAGTAGAAAAAGAGCAAAAAAAATAGAAACACCTACTAGAAGAAGTGAACTCCACTGTGGGTTGTTCCGTTACAGACATCTATCTGTCATCATTGCTTTTATGAACATCGGAATCAATGACAAGTCTGTCAATAAAAGGAGGGGAAAATGAAACCATGTCTTTAAAATAGAGGGGAAATATATCGTTTATGTAGATCTGTGATTGTATATGTATATCTGCAGGCTGTCAAGCTAACTTACACATGGAAAATGAAAAGTAGAATGCCCTCTAAGGAGGTCATTGAAATCTGGAGGACAAAGTCACGGTAGAGTTGTTTTAGCTTCTGCTTTTTTCTTGTTTAGTGAAGAACTAGAAATGTCTGAAAAAAATTTTGGTTGCAAAAAAAACCAAAAAGAAGTTTGATATCTAGTTGAAGATTCATTTATAATTTGCAATGAATAACATTTTGGACAAAAATAGACTTGCTGGATAGTGAAGGGCTGGCAGATTGCATTTTGCTTGTGATTATTTTTGGTAACTAGTCAGAGAGTAATATACTGTCTCACCAAGAAACTATTGGACTAATTTTGAAAAATAATTAAATTATTAATAATAATTAAATTAGTAATTTTAAATTTAGTAATTTTAAATAAATAAATTAATAATAATTAAATGAATAATAACTAATTCCACCTCCAGTGGAAAAGGTGGAGACAAGACATGCTGAATTCTAACAAGTTAAAACCCCTTCTGCTCTTTACCCAGTGGGCCATGCCAAGGACATACTTCTTAGAAATGTAAGGTTGAATAGTGAAAGAGTGAAAGGGCTCATTTTCACAGAGCAGTTGTGTGGGTGTGGGTTTGGGTGTGTAAAAAGAGAGGGCAGATTATCAACACTGACTTGAATTATCCCAGATGAAGCATCAGGGATCTCTATACACTTGAAGAGTAAATTAATTTGATCTGTGTAAACTTACTGCAGGCAGGGCTTACAGCTTAATTTCTCTATGTCCTTGTCCTTTCCTGCCCCCTTGGTGTGCTGCTTTCTCTCCTTTAGGTCCCACCCCAGTTTCTACAAGAACTTCCTCATTTTCTGTCCCAGTGCTTCTGCTCACACTGAGATGACAGAGGTTACCCAGCTGCTCCCAGACCACCTCACTCCAGTCACAAATACAGGTTGGGCAGAGAATGGCTGGAAAGCAGCCCTGAGGAGAAGGACTTGGGAGTGCTTGTGGATGAGAAGCTCAACTCAGTGAGTCGGCAGTTGCGCGCTGGCAGCCCAGAGAGTCAACTGTGTCCTGGGCTGCATCAAGAGAAGTGTGGCCAGTAGGTCTCAGGATGTAATTCTGCCCCTCTCCCCTGCACTCGTGAGACCCCACCTGGAGCTGTGTCCAGCTTTGGAGTCCTCAACACAGGAACGACATGGACCTGTTGGAACGGGTCCAGCGGAGGGCCACCAAGATGATCAGAGGGATGGAGCACCTCTCCTATGAAGATAGACTGAGAGAGCTGGGGTTGTTCAGCCTGGAGAAGAGAAGGCTCCAGGGAGACCTTATAACAGCCTTTCAATATCTGAAGGGAGCTCCAGGAGAGCCGGGAAGGGACTCTTGATCAGGAAGTGACAGGTAGTGACAGGACAAGGGGTAACAGTTTTAAATTGGAAGAGGGGAGATTTAGATTAGACACCAGAAAGAAATTCTTTCCTGTGAGGGTGGTGAGGCACTGTAACAGGTTGCCCATGGAAGCTGTAGCTGCCCCATCCCTGGAGGGGTTCAAGACCAGGCTGGATGGGGCTTTGAGCAGCTTGGATTGGTGGGAGGTGTCCCTGCCCAGGGCAGGGGGTTGGAACTGGATTATCTTTAAGGTCCCTTCCAACTCAAACAATTCTATGATTCTGTTCTATGATTCTAAGGTGGTGCCTCAACTACAAGGACAGCATCAAGGTTCATTTGGTTTCTACTGTGGTCCAACATCCTTTAGAGTAGCATGCAACACATTTCAGGTAAGTAGAATCACAGAATCATAGAATGGTTTCAGTTGGAATGGACCTTCAAGACCATCAAGTTCCAACCCCCTGCCCTGGGCAGAGACACCTCCCACTAGACCAGGTTGGACTTGAACACCTCCAAGTATGGGATATCCACAACTTCTCTGGGCAAGCAGTAAAAGATGAAGAAAAAAACCAATTCTATCAGATAACTATAAAAACTCTGAAATGAGCCAAGAAGAATGGCTCATTCTTCTAAACTATTGCAATTTACTTTTTTTTAAACATAGTCATGAAAGTGGAGCTGGTATGAGGGAACCCACTGCTCTCTGGAAGAGTAGAAACAGTTGGAGATATATGGGGAAGTGTATCTGTGAGAGTGACCTTTACCCTTGGAGCAGAAGAGCTCTTTGATGCATAAATCTCAAGGAGAGATAAGCAGAAGGAGTTTTAGCTGCTGATTAAACTCTCTTTTTTAGTGAGAGTGAGACCAGACAGTAAAAAAACCCCACAACCTGAGAGATGGTTACTTAAGAAGTACTAACAAGCCCTTTGAAGGAAAGAGAGTCCCCCCAAAAGGCTAAAGAAACCTCAGGTTAATGACCGACAGGCTCAGTATGCTATATTTAGCTAAGGAAAATGGTTAACAGATCCACTACCCTTGTATATTTATTTTTTTTTTTAGAACAGATGTAGTCTGGAGTCCCCCTGTTATGGCACCAGGCTGATCCGTGTCCTTCTCAACTGTTTTGGGGTTTTACGCCGCTACAGAGGATTCAGGAGAAATCATGGGAATTTTTACAGCGCTGAGATAAAGCTGTGCGAAAGCGCCTCTGCCTCTCCAGAAATATTTCAAAACTCATGAGGAGACTCATTTTTGCACTTAAAACTGACACGTGAAATTCTGCAAGCATGGGACTTTGAGCAAAAGCCATCCGTTTTCTTCAGCGGAGAGTGAAGCCACCGCACACATCTGAGTGGCCCCGGTGGCTGATTATCTAATTAAGGAAGGTTCTTAACTACCACGTCCCCAAACCTGGTGTAACAAATCAGATGCAGCAGCAGCTTTCTGGGAACTGTATCGTTGCCTTTACTCCCTGTCTAAATCCCCGCTGGCTTTTTTTTTGGGCTTGCCAACATGTTTGCAAATGTAGAGTTAACGGGAGGACTAGGAGCCGGGGCATTAGCCTCGGTTCCTCACTCTCTTGCCTGAAGATCTGTTGTGAGGTGGAGGTTCTACATAAATACTCGGGAAAACAAATGAAAACACCAGTAAGCTGAGTGCCAGCATTTTTCTTTGGCACTAAATAAAATGAGCATGGAAATATGATTGTAAATGGAATGTATTATGCAGTCCTCTCAAGTGAAATACAAGAGTTCTCTGGCTACGTAAGTCAAGGGAATTAAATAAATGAGTAATCTAGAGCAAAGAAGAATTTAATGCAGCCAAAGACCCTTGATGCCACAGATGGTTTTCTGGGCACCTTAAAAAATGACGTCAATGGAACGTGAAAATATTGTAAAATGCAACAAAATTTCAGTCTCTGCAATAATTATAAGTAGATAGATCAAATCTGACTTTGTAGACCATTTATACCCCCCCTCTAAGAACACAAGGCAAAAGGCCAGATGAAATTCATAACAACCATAGAAGGACTGGGCATCACGGCACACAACATCATCTGAATGATGGGCTGAAATATTCCCTGTAGAAACAGACTGAGACTGCTGGTGTTCAAAGACGATGTACTGAAGCCACTAGTACTTCTTTTTGACTGAAATTCCAAATCTGAAGAACGTTTTCTAGTGTGGAAACTGAGCACTTAGAGAAGAGGGAAAGGGAAAAGGCAAGAGAAAGCAGAAGAAAAAGACAAAGAGAAAGGGAAAGAGGAAAGCTTTTCTATTAACAGAGGTTTTTCTACTGACCTGATCTGATGCTTTGATGAATGCACTGACTATTTTGTATGGCTGATGTCCCGTCTCCAAATGGCTTTTTAGTACAAGGTCTATCTCCTTCACAGTTGTATCATAAACCAGATTTCCACTTCCTAAGTGAGGCAGAGATGTAAAACAGAAAGTACAAATCACTATATGGTCATCCAGTCTATTTTGACAGAGTGCATTGGATTTATATTATATTTATATTTAAGTAGCTTCAATTTCACGCTCAGTGTAACAAAAATGAGAAGAAGAAGGACCATCTGTTATATATAACAGCATTGCTCTAGTGGCTTGGTAGGCTATTACGGTGACAAGTGCAACCGATCAATTTGAACAGAACAGGCTGCTCCTCCCAGTTTTCAGTAAATCAAATGTTGAGCTCCAAATTAATAAGCCTTGCCCATCATATTTTGTTAGAATATTTCCTGGGTTTGATTCTGGACATTTTTCTGAGGGTTCCATTTCTCACTTTGCCCTAAATTGCAATTATCTTCATAGAATTTTAGAATAATTTAAGTTGGAAAAGTTCCTTAAGACCATCTTGTTGCTCTTTGTACTTTTCCTTTTTCAGTTTTGAGTGTTAAATGTCACCCTCCCTTCTCTAGATTATTGGATTCCTCATAGGAAGTGTCAGTGAACAATTACAGACTATAAATGGTTGCCCAAGATAAACAATACAAAAATCAGTTTTTAAAATGTGTTCTCATGTGTAGATCTCACTTTACTAGAATATACTATAGTATTAGAGCACAAAATAAGAAAACAGAGTATGTACATATTGAAGTTATAATTGCCATGTAAGGGAATCTAAAACATATAAATTAAATATCCAAAGCACTGTTAAGCTGAACATGTCCCCTGCCAAATTTTTTACTTGTAAGATATTGTTTGCACTGTCAAAGAAATCCAAATATCTTTCAAGGATCTTCTAAAATTAGACTTTGCTTTCTGTGTTTAAATAAATGCTTTTAAGTCTTTGATGCAGAGTTGCCCTCTGTTTTACCTGTAGCGAGGGCAAAAAACCTGTGTGGACCAGAAATCACCTCTAGGCATCAAACCTGCCGCCTCAAAAACCACTAAAGGAGTTTTCTTTTTCTTTCACACATCCCTCCTACACCGCAAAATATTTAAAGTGATGCCAGAAACATAAAGAAGATGAGCTACCTCGTAAACTCTTGGCTACCGATGCTCGCCCTGGAGGCACAAGCCCATTGTTTACCTTTCCTTTTGAAGCCTGGGGAAAAAAAAAAAAAAAAGAAACAACAAAAAAAATCAAAGTATTTCAGGCTGCCAGAACTTTGCACACACAGACACTGGCACTGTGACAGGAAACCCAGATGAGAAAAGATGTCTAGGCTTAAATATCACGCTCTCCCCCGAGCTCTTCTCAGGAACTTGAAAGCCAGCCCACTGCCAGGTAATGGTTATAGAGTCTTAGAATCTTGCATGGGAATGGAAGCCCCTTATGACAGACCTACTCTTCCTTCTGTGAACCCCTTGGGTCTGACATCAGCCGGCATTTCTTCACCCAGCTGCGATGGGGAGAGGCCTGCAATGGGCTGGGGTCTTTTTTTGGTTGGTTTGGTTTTTTTTGGCCCTTCCATACGCTTTGCTATTATCCAGTGGAGGAGAGAGTGCCCATTTTGAGCATATAATTTGCTGTGGAGCGGAGGAAGTAAGTAATTTTCTAGGGTCACCTACCCTAGAAATTCACCAATTTGCTGAATCTTCATAGATCCTTTCTTTATCAAAAGGTGTGTCACAGCTCAGCATAAACTGCATAGCTCTACTGGAAGAAATCCTAGCTATAACAACATCATTTTTTTTCAGGAATACCTTCTCTTTTCCTGTGACCAGTACTGCTTTTTCCTCTCTACACACTTTCCACCTCTGTCCCAAGGGAAATATTCCACTCTACCAGGGAAAATGCTCTGCTTCAGACCAGTACCTTTTGATCATATGGAACTTGTGTCTTTCAGATACTGCATCAAATGCCCTTTATAGAATCATAAATGGTTTGGGATGGAAGAGACCTTAAAGACCACCCAGCTCAAACCTGGGCAGGGACACCTCCCACCAGACCAGGTTGCTCAAAGCCCCATCCAGCCTGGTCTTGAACACCTCCAAGGCCATGGGTACAGCCATGGGTATAACAGTCCTGTACTCCAGGCATCCTGCAGCATTACAACAGCAAACTCTGCAGTTTAAGTGAATGAGACAACTCCTCTTTCTCAGTGTAAATAATGGCCAAAGAAGCCAAGCTCCTTGAAACAAAGACACTATATCTTCTGTACCAGTTCCATGTATCAGAATTTTCCCCCTGGATCACAACCCTGAGATGTCCAAGACAGAAATTAATAACACGATGGTAATCCTTTATATGTTCCAAATATGTGGTATGCCTTCAGGCTGAAAGGAGCAACAGTTCTGGTTTATTTAAAAAATGTTTCTACCACAAATTAGCAATACTCTTGTACTGAAGAGGAAGGAAAAAGAAATCCCACCAACACACACATTTCTCTGTTCTGAAGTAGCCGTCCCTTCTCTCAGCAGGTTCCTTCAGAAAAACAGGAATTGAGCAATGGCTCTAGCTTCCTCAGGTCTGCTTCCAAATGTATTTAAGCAATTGCCCTGTGTTTTTAAGGCTAATCCACACAACCCTCTTGGCTCTTTCTGATATAGCCTATGTAGTGGTTGGGCAACAGAAAGGCCACAGGCACGTATAGACACAGTAGTAAAAAGAGGATAAGGCATAACAAGGCAATAATAGTCTTCCATGTTATGCATATCCCATTCATTTGCCCCCCACCCCTGCCGTAACATTCCTTCAGGAGACCACCCTGTCACACCATATAACAAGGTGATACCTTCTCCCATCACTCCATGAGATTTCACTTTTCTTAAACAACGTAGCATCTTGGTATTCCAGATGTTCCCTCTGAAAACCATTTCAATAGTACATTGAAGATTAAACTGTTCCAAGATGTTGGCAACTACCAACTGAAATTCCAGTAACACACAATTTTAACACCAAGATCCTCTGTTTGAGCAATCTCTTTGCTCTGGGCTATATTCCAGCAACACCCTTCTCTATTGTCCTAGCAGCAGAAATAGGAACTGTGAACATGCAAAAACCTTGGGGACCAAACCCCCCCACGCAACCAGTTCCCTGTTCTATGAGGGGACAATGTTTGCAGATGTTGCTCCTTTGAGGCCACCTGTACAAATCTCATGGTTGTCCCTAAGCCCACAGCTTTGCCTGTGAAGGTGTAGCCCCACCACAGACAAATATTTTTTAATTATGAGGAACCCTTGTAAAAAT
The DNA here is from genome assembly GCA_028571045.1 of Scolopax bukidnonensis. Taxonomy (NCBI): domain Eukaryota; kingdom Metazoa; phylum Chordata; class Aves; order Charadriiformes; family Scolopacidae; genus Scolopax; species Scolopax bukidnonensis. The sequence continues at coordinate 116,791,337 of JAOWAV010000012.1, forward strand.
GTACGTTCCATTTTCACTAGAATTTTGTCTGATGTGGGCAAATTAAAAATAAGTCTACAGGTAGCTGAAAACTCTTACTATTTCAGGTATTTCTATATTTTGGTGTGTCAGAGACTGACTCATCCCACTCTTCAGTATCCTTTTTTCCAGCACGCCTTCAACTCTGCTTCAAATGGGGACAAATTTTCAAAATGCAACTCAAGTAACTGAGAATTATTTTTACCTCTACAGGCTCCTGATACAGGGAATAAAATCCTCTTTTTCTCTGCTATTCCAAACCACATTACAGTTCTGGGAATATGGAAATAGACCTTCCGTACTACTAGTGCAGCCCTGTAAGAAAGTCTGAGAATGACTGGGGAGTTAACCAGATCTGTACCACTGACATTCTCTCTTGTTAGTGGAAATTCCCTCTGTGTTGAGCATCCACCTGAGGTAGGTGACCTCTTTCTGAAAGAGCTCGCGTTTCTTTGGATGCTGTTTCCAGCTGACACGCTTAATCTTATCACAATTATCTGTGAGTTCATCGGTTCAGTCTGGACATGGTTGTTGTGCACCAAATTTTCAGCCAGCTGCATAAGCAGGCATGAAATAACTCTCTGTCAACGTCCAAGAGGCCCTAGGAGAATCACACAAGATAAATCCAGAGCTCTCACCCTGATAACACTCCTTTTCCCATCTTTTGGATCCAATTCCACCTGCTGCAAGGAACCTTTAAGAAAGAGGTTTGGAAAAACATAGATGAAGCTTCTAGCTCTCAGCCTATCCCATCTAGGTGACAAAAGGTGGGATCTTTAAGATACCGAATTATTTAAAAGCCAGACAGTTCTGGTCTTGGTTTTGGGGTTTTTCTTTGAATGACTGAAACTGTGAGTGAGACCCCACAACCAGTTGAAAGCATAGTTATGTTTTTTCAATATCATAAAAATCTTCTTCTTCAAAGATGTCTGTCTTGTACCTGATCTTGCTTTATCCCACCAAATAAAACCCACATCTCTGTTATGTTTGGAGAACCGTTTCCTTTTCCTTATGCTTTCAAATATTTTTATTGCACTCCATTTAAAGGTACAGCAATGCCTGAAACTGCTCCAATAAAAACTCAAGAGTCCACAATCTCCCCTTTACTCTGTAACATTTGTCTGGAGCCAGCTATTGCTGGAATTACACATCTCACCACTGTGGATCACTTATTTGCTAGTGTCCTTTTAAGAAATATTTAGTCGCCAAGGACAAACTAGATCCTACAACAAGCCCACTGCAATGGTAGATGTTAGAAATTCCATCCACATTTGTTTTCTTCCAAGCCATTACTCTGACTGCGTTCAGCATAGGTCAGATGAGTTCCTGTCCGCATTTCAACTCCAGCAAAGTGGTTGTTCCCACCAAGCCACATAGTTTTGGGGTTCCCATCATGCTTCTATCAGCAGATATTACAAAATTACACGTGTGACGTTTAAACAGAGTTTCATAATGCACTTAAGCTTTAAATTACCAATATGCCTCAACCATGACTGAATTTTAATGTATGGTTTTGTAATGTTATTGCCAAGATCAACATTTTATTATTTGCATATTTACCTATTCCAGTTATAATTAGGAAAAACATGTTCCAATTTATCCCAACCCACAACTTTCTTTCCTCACTTGTTCCCACCTAATCTTTGTGTATCTTAGTTTCCAGCAAACTATATTAGAATTACTTTAGCAATTAGAATTATAGTTAGCAAACTATATTATTAGATTTGTTGTCTCTTTTTTTTTTTTTCCCCAATGCAGAACTATTTAGCAAAAGCAACAAAAGAATCTCAGAACAAAAATGGTTAAAGGAACCTTTCCTGACTCAGGAATTTGTTTGAGCTTGCTGAGTTAATGGCTCACAATGATTGAGCTATAACAAAACCACTTCATCCCTGAGACAACAGAAATTGTGAGATAAACTCTGGAAACAAATCAAGGATTTTTGTGGGGAAATTCATGTGGTCCTGTGGAGCAAGAAGACTTGTAGGAAATGTCTTTGAAATCAAAGTTTATGAATCACTAGTGTCTATAAAAATTGCATGCAGATGTTATAAAGTACCCTTTCTGTTTTGATTGCCAGGAAGGTAAACTGGAAACACAGTAGTTGTAAAACAAAGGCATGGAAGTCTGATCAGTGTTATGTACATACAGGAGAAAATCTGCTATTTTTACTATTTGTATCATCTGTTGATGGAACTTTTGCAGCTGATATCAAAATACAGCTATAACAAGTTGCCTCCAGCCCTTCTGCATAGGTGCTATGCTCTACCGTTTGCTCGTGTGTACAATTTAAAAGAGTTCTCATCAGAAGTTCAATCCTTCACAAAGCTGCAATCTCTCTACTTTCTTGGAACAACTTTCAAACCTTTTCTCAAATCCTTGCACAGCTTCATGACTTCCTCTGATTATTAGGGTTGGGTTTTTGGTGGGTTTTTTTGCCTCCTTACTTTTCTTTACTTCCCAGTGCTTGGGAATGGCTGGACCACATCCTTTTAGCCACCTTTTCCTGGAACCAACAGCCCAGTGGTAAAAATTTCAAAAAGGTAATACAATAGCTAGGGATCGTGCCTGTTCTCCAGCCATGCTCCTACCACTTCTTCAGAGATTCAAATGGACTGGAAAAGTCCTTATCTAAATTTAGTAATACTTAAAATCCCGGAATTAGCTGGTGGCATTAGCCTTAGGAGAGCTGAAGCTGTGCAAAGAGTCTGTGATGTGCCCCAGGATTTCCCTCTGTTGCCATTTTTTAGCTTTGCTGGCTGTTTCTGGGTGCCAGCTACACTGAAATAGTCTATGAACGTTATAGAATGTCCTCCTACGAAAACTAATTCTGCAGAGCCAGTCTAGCATCCCTGCCTGATTACTTTTAGCTATCCAAAATACAGTTCTTCAGCTGCCTCTAACAGATCTCCATTTTCCATGTTTCTTGGTCACATACTTAGGAGACAGGAATCATCCTGAGATCTCAAATTTGGTTTTACTTATACAAACTTCATGGGAATATATTTCATGACAACAGCACCAAGAACAAAGGTATTTTGGTTTCATGGTCATTTTTTTAACTACGATAGAAAGGAGGAAGGGGAAGAGACATGTTTCCTTTGTTTTGCCCCTCACATGGATGGTTGGGTACATCTGAAAATAAAATCTGTCTGGGAAATAATTCACTGAGTTTAAGTAAGTGATGAAACAGCATGATGTATAGACTTAAACAAATTGTTCAGGCATGTGTGCATAGCGCTTCAGATATGTAACAGGACATTAAGAAATCTGGACTTCTTACCAAATAAAAAATATGGTATATATTACTAAACCACTCCCCTGAGCCCCGGTATCAAAGATATTGCTTTAAGACTCTCATTTTCACTTATGCCACTGAGTCTTGTTCTATACAGAGGGGAAGAAGTTAAGCTCAGCATTTCCTGTCCTCGGTTATTTTTAGAAAATGGAGGTGCTGTATACATCTGCGAAACTGCCGCGTCCCTACAGAGCACGTTGTGCCAGGCTGCTCTGATATTGTGTTCAGAGGGAGCTGAAGGCAGGAGTCAAAGGGGTGATGCTCTCGTCTCAAAGAGCCCTCCATCTGGCAGAAGTGTGGGTGAAGAGGGCACATGGAGATGGTTGTCCTGCAGAGCCCGGGAGCACAGGCCCTTTTTCTTTGGGTTTTTTCCCCCCTCCATTTCCACTGACTGAAGAGGCAGAGTTCGGAACAGCCTGGGCTGTTTTCCAAGATGGTTTTTGGTGATGTGTTTGAAACAATAATAGTTTCACATTTTCTTCACTTGCACTGTTCTACTCCAGCTTCCAATGCTGAAACATTGTGCTCAGTTTGGACATAAGAGACAGGGCAAGGGGAGAAGTACTACAGCATGAGTCAAATTGGAAAAAAATTGCATCAGCGTTAAAAAAAGGGTCACCTGCAATTTAAAGCTCATTATTATTTTAGAAGGAAATAATCTACAGAGCGGCAAGTGAGACAAAAGCCTTCAGGGCTCGATGCCTAAAGAAAGAGATGCCTCTAACAGTGAGGGACAGCAGTTCCTCTACAGCTGCAGAAATAGAGTGCCCTCAAACATCCAGGTTGAAGTGCGCATGGATATGGCTCGCATCACACTGAGTATGCTTCTACTCATGTTCTCCAAGGTCACTATCCCAAACTCCACACGATTCAAGAGCTTTTCCAGCCCTGACAGTCTTTATGGCTGAGCTTGTGAGGTTTGTGATTCCTTTCACCGGCACTCCATCACCAATTTTCTTAAATTACCTTGAAACGAAGTTATCCCAACCAGCTCTTGTCCATACCCTGAGACATGATGTTTTTCCCACTCTCAGGCAGAGTCAGATTTTCCATTTGTGATGGAAGACAGTGACTACTAACACGACCAACCTAACAACCCCTCTGCTAAACACCTACTTAGACCACTCACGTCTTACTTTTCAGTTTACAGTGGTTCACAATTTCATTCCAAAGGGGTTGTTCAAATAGTTTTGCACTCCCATTCATTTTGCATGACAGAGCTTTTAATTTCCTTCTTTCACTCATTACAGTTGCTTCTGCTTGTTCAAATCTTCCTCCCTAATGTTCCAAAAACTGCATGTACACCCCTACACATGTCCTCTTCTTTTTCTGAATCCTGATTACAAGTGATATCCTTATATTTGTATGAGTGTGTGTTTAAAATCAGACTTTCTGAATACATATATCTTTCTGCTAATTCTTTTGATTTATGTGAGTTGTGGCCAGAGCCCAAGAATTAATTCCTGCTATTATCAGGCGTCCCCTTCAGCTACAGTTTGAATCCAATGAAAGGCTCTACAAAATGTAGCGCAAAGTGATTTCCCTTCCACAGAGGAAAAAGGTAAGTCATTCCTAAACTCCAACCATGGCTAAATTATCTGATGTTGGCGTGGTTCAGAGACAATCTACAAACAAAATTATAATCATTATGCCTTCAGTTTCCATCAGTCTGGCCAGAAAGGATTTTTCTCCCAGACCTTATCCCATTTAATCTTGTTTCCTTTGTCTTCTTCCTTTCACTCTCTTTTTCGTACTTAATTTCTCACGCTCCTCTCTAATTCACTTTCTCAATCTCTACTTTGGTTTCCCATTCCAATTATCGTCCATCTGTTAATAACACTAGGTGCAAGAAAATTCCAAATGAATCAGATTTGGCTCAGGCTTTCTTTTTTTTTTTTTCCTCTTCTAAATAAAGTTTAGATAAGACTTGGAATCTGCATCACAGATACTAAAACCTAAGTGAATACCGCAGTCTGAATTTTGGCTCCTACATTTGTATTTTGGCATCTAAGTAAAAGTGGTTATTCAATGATTTTGAGTATCTTCAGCTGAAGTGTTAGGTTTAGTTGTATTTAGACACCCACTTATAAAATGTTTTTAACTGCAAAATTTAAACATTTATGGTGACAAAAGTCTTCTGTAAGTGAATCACTAGTCTTGTCTAGAAATAAATACCAATAAAGCTAAAAAGGCTCCATTCCAGTCCCAGGAAGGCTTTTATTCCACTCCTTCAGTGGGTTACAGGAGAAAAAAAGAGCAACAGAACATTTTCAATTATTTATATTATGGTCTGATATTTCTTTCCCTTACACCAATGTAATAAAGAATTTTTGAAATAATGCCATCGATTTTTAGAAATTCCAGTGCTGGTATCCGAGGTTAAAATGAGGCTGTATCTTCAGTTAAGGATCAGATACTGTTTGAAGAAACCTCCCGTGGGGGAGGGCCAGGAGGATGATCAGAGGGATGGAGCACCTGCCCTATGAGGACAGGCTGAGAGAGCTGGGTTGTTCAGCCTGGAGAAGAGAAGGCTCCGGGGAGACCTTATAACAGCCTTTCAATATCTGAAGGGAGCTACAGG
>JAOWAV010000012.1:116797309-116862618 GCA_028571045.1 Scolopax bukidnonensis
GGGGTCGGTCTCTTCTCCCAAGGAACAGGCCATGGGACAAGAGGAAACGGCCTCAAGTTGCACCAGGGGAGGTTTAGATTATCACATATTATAAAATCACAGATTAATAAAGAAGGAGACCTACTGATCTGTAGCACCATTCTGCTGCAGGGTGGACCTTACCTCCCCTGAATCTCCACTTTGCTCATCACCTTTACAACTTCAGCTTGAGAGCATTTGGTCCACAACGTCAGCTACCTGCCTTTCTCTGTCTCTGTGCCCAGGATGAGAGGAATTTAAGTGGAAACAATGGAGTTCTAATGATTTAAGGGAAATGTTACAATAAAAGTGAAATTACTTTGCATTTTTAACATTTCTTAGGGACTGCAGCATAGGTGCACATGTGCAGCCATAGCCTGAAGAGTAATCTCAGTAATGCCACGTTTCTTGTATTATGTTTAATTAAGGTGTTTCTTAGCCAAGATAATGACATAAGAGTTCAAAAGGAGCTGCAAGAGCCTAATTGATAATAATCCCCATTCCAAAGAGTATAGAGAAATTTGGGAAATTAGAATGAAGAGAACTATTGGTCTTTCTAATCCATCCTTTTTCTTCGGACTGCTATTCATTAGCCATGCCCCAAAGTGCTCTCCACTCACTGCCGTTCAACTCCATGCTGTTTGAATCTTCATCTTTTGTTAGGCTTTTCAATATCCTAATTATTTTTCTAAGTGAAAAAATCTCTCACTAAACCCCAACCTAAACCTCCTTCCCATTTCTCATTTCAAGTCACAGTGGAAACAAGACAATGGCCATTACAGAGTGTAGCCCTTTTTCATACGGCATTTGTTACTTTTAAGTTTTCCTGTCAGCACTATTTTTCAGACTACAGACATTCCAGCTCTGCAAAACAAGCATTGGCTGTAACATAGCCAAAGGCAACAGCAGCAAGGGAGCAGCAGTCACCATCTTTAGGGCAGCTTGTACATTGGGAATTGTCTCTAGCTTGGCTCAAGTTATTTATTTATTAATGACGTGACATTTCTAGACCAGCTAGAGGAATATGGACAAAAAAAAACATCTCTGGTGCCAACGCCTATGTGGGATTTATAGTGCTGTATGTAAACATAGAGCTTTGGTTCCTAGATCCAATCTCTCTCTCTCTCTGAACTAGGGGTCAAGATACGAATGGGGGGAAAAGTAGGCAAATTGCTTCTTTTCACCCATTAAAAGTGATGAAGAACTTCCTTATACAATTTAAATGTCATGTCCATGGTGGTATGTGAAAGATGTGTCTCCCCACAATGCATTTTCTTTTGTAAACATCCTGTCAGCGTGCTTCAGTGAGCTCTGGATTGTCTTATCTCTGCCTCAGGGGAAAAAGTCAGTTATCTTTATAATCCAGTGTTTTAGGATGCTTTAAAGGCTGATCCAGTCTATGAGGAAGAGGCACTTGCTGGCATGTTCCTTAATCCGGGCCCCACTGACTGCTGCACCTACAGCAGAGGGCATATTGGAAACTGATGGAGGTCCCTTCTGGGCTCAGCACCTGTGAAAAGCAAGGCATGGGAAGAAGGTGCTTGGGTCTTCTCCTGAAATGGGTTTACAAGACTCATGTTGCCCAGAGAAGCTGTGGCTGCCCCATCCCTGGAGGGGTTCAAGGCCAGGCTGGATGGGGCTTGGAGCAACCTGGTCTGGTGGGAGGTGTCCCATGGTTGGAACTCAATAGTCTTTAAGATCCCTTTCAACCTGAACCATTCTATGAGTCTATGAGTCTGTGCCCTGGCAGCATGGGCAAGCCTTTGGGTGCTGACCACACTGCACAGCTGCATCACCCACCCTGCATGTGAAACAGGAGCAGCTCCAGCAGTAGGGAAGGGGAAGAGAGCAGGCCACCACGTCCTTGGACCACGGGAGCTGCTGCCATGTGCATCCCTGGTTGCATTTGTTCCTTACTTGTGGCCACATCTGGCTCACTCTGGTCAGGCATTGACATGTCCCATCCATGGTCTGGGAAAAAAAAGGTTGCCTCTACATCTCTCGAGGATAGTGTGGAGTTGCATGTCCTTAAAGAAAAAAACACAAACGTAACTTCTGTCCATCTGCACCTCTTGATATTCATCCTACACAAAAATCATATTCTAACAGCAGGATGAGTGTTGTCTCAGGAACCAGCAAATCCTGCACTTTAATCCTACTCTAATCCTATTAATTTGTTATGTGACTCTGATGTACTCCATTCATGAAATAGAGAGAACACATTTTTTCTTTTCCTAACTAGTCAAATCACAAGGAGAATTTTCTGAAGTTTATATATTAATTTGAGCTGGTTTATGTACTGGTGACTGAACACGTTTATGTCTGTCTTGGAAGTCAGTTTTGTTGGTAACTCAGATGAAGGATTGGGCTGTAATAAAACTGTATTATCTGTATTTAGATTATCACCAGACATACAACAGCAACTATTTGGATTTCTTATAAATTTTACTATTTTTAAATATTAAAACATGCAGCTTATAAAATTATCTTTCTTTTGAATTCTTCACTATAGCTCTTGTCAGAGGTCTCTTGTGCTATTATTAACGTAGCAATAGCTATACTGCCACATAACATCACACATACAGAATGCACGATATAGATTTTTTTTTTTTTTCTGGTACTGCATATTATATTCTCTTCATTATAACAAAACATTTCTTCCTCAGATGACTCTCAGGAGAATGTGAACTCTGTGTTGTGATCTGAAGAGCTTGCATTATACATTTACCTGGAGTTTTCAATATTAATAGAGGCTCCTTGAGCACCTCTTAGAGGACTGACATTCATTTGAGACCCCTGGGTTCCTAAACTTCCCTGACCTTCCAGCATTAACTCAAGATTCACAGTCTCAAGTAGAATGGATAAATCAAATAAAACATTTTTATTATGAGGTCTCCAAAGTTGCTAAGCTGACAGCAACATAGACACAATAAAATTACACTGAAAAATGTTTCTCTAGAACAATATGCTTTTATTCCCCAGTTTACGATATTTTCCTTTTATTTCAATTAAAGCTAAACAATAATTTATTCACTTCTAGCATGGTGTTAGCATTTTAAAATAAAAATATTTATTAATTTAATTATATTGTTCTTGTAGTCAAATTTGCATAGAGATTTTTTCAAAAATTATTTTCATGAGTGTTTGAACAGTCAAATTAACTTCATGGTTTTTTTTACAGTAACATTACTCTTCACCAGCCATAGGATGTCAGTCAGTACAGCTGCAATATGAGACCCTGGCAGGGATAGGTATTGGATTTGTTTTATGTCAAGGTCTTCCTTCCGATTTTTCCGTAGACTCCCTGCTGAATGGTTTTTCTTTTTAACCTCTCCTGTGTTTTGAGTCACCCTGAGCGCTTTGTTCCTTTGTTTCCAACATTTGGACATGCAGAAACCAAGAGGAGAGGACACTCAGAGAAAAATCCTAGCCTCATTGCAGACAACACCAAAACCCCCTTGGTATTGGGGGATCCAAAACATGATGCTCAGCAAAGCACAGCTGGCAGCTGGCAGCAGCTGTGGAAATCTGGCGTTTGGTGTTCTTTCCACTACTGATATTGATGTTTCTACCACAAAACATGCTAGGAAGGAGGCGTTTCTTGAACCCTCGTAAGATATCCAAGTATCTCTAGCACACTGTATATCTAAGTCCTCAGGGTTCATTCCTCCTTATGTGGGTGGTAACCCGGAACAGCTAATTAAAAGCATAAATGCCTTTGTCATGCAGTTAACAGGAGATGGGTAAAAATAGGTGAGGAGAACTGAGCCTTTAGCCAAACATAGTCACAGAATCATAGAGTGGTTCAGGTTGGAAAGGACCTTCAAGATCACTGAGTTCCAACCTCCCTGCCCTGGGCAAAGACACCTCCTACCACACCAGGTTGCTCCAAGCCCCATCCAGCCTGGCCTTGAACCCCTCCAGGGATGGGGCAGCCACATCTTCTCTGTGCAACCTCTGCCAGGATCTCACCACCCTCACAGCAAAGAATTTCTTCCTAAGATCTCATCTAAATCTCCCCTCTTTCAGGTTAAAACCATTCTCCCTCATCTTATGGCTCCCCTCCCTGATCAAGAGTCCCTTCCCATTTCTCCCGGACCCCTTTAAGGACTGGAAGGGGCTCGAAGGTCTCCTTGGAGCCTTCTCTTCTCCAGGCTGAACACTCCCAACTCACCCTGTCAAGCCTAGTCCTCTGTCTAGGTGGACATACTATTTCACAGGACCTCTTTTTAAAAGCTGTGCTAGCAGAAGATGCATGAACTCTAGGCCATGTCCCAGCTACATGGCCAGTACTGAAATCCTCATAGCTGTGTTGTATTACCCTCTCTGGGGTATGCAGTTCTGTTTGAGGGATATGAAGTAGCATGTTTTCAGAAACACAAGTCCATCATTTCATTTTCAATACACTGTTTTTTAATAGATTAGGCAAAGGGTACTGAGTTTAGACTTATATTTAGCAAAGCACTGTAAAAAGAGAGATGATAAACTATGCACAAGGATATTTGTGTACCTAAGCTCTCTGAATTTTCCTTTGAAAGCAAGTCACCACCCCAAATGCAAATAAGAAGGTTGCATCTGATGTGCCACCTTAGGAACCTAATTTAAGTGATTTGAATATATGCCTTCAAGTATCTTTTTCCATTGACTACAGAAAAAGTCCAGGGCAATTGTCTGGGATAAATTATTCACTAAAGTTAGGTTCCTGAACTTAGACAGCATGACAGTCTCCGTTCTCCATATCTCTTGTCTTGACTAAAGGTGGGCAACCAGCAGATGGGGATGCAAAGACACAAAGCAAACACATCTGGTCAGAGTGAATAAATCAAGATAAAATAATTACAGATTCCTATTTTTAATGAAAAAAAAATATTTGAAAATGTTTTGAAGATTTTCCCTTTTGGGAACAATTTCTTTGCACTCCCTAAAGAAGGACATGGCTTCTGGAAGTCGTGCCTATTTTGATTTACTCAGGGTATGAAAATGGCTTGGGATTAACCCAAGGCAGGATGACACCTCATAAAGTTTCATGTGTTTTTTAATGTCTAGAAACCCTTCAAAGGGCACACTAGCTCTCAGAGAGTTAGGGTAGCATTAAAGCAACACAGAAATACTGAGCAAGGACAATGCCATCTCCTTCCCAGAGGTGTTTGTGGCAAGTGCCGTGCCTGTGGTGGTCCCTCTCCCATTGAGGGTGAGACACCATGGCTTCCAGCTACCACAGAGGCTCAGGCTAAGGATGGAGAGTTCAGAGCAAACATGAGGCAGAAGCACCGTTCACGGTCCTGTGCACAAGAAAAAGCAGGAAATGTCACAATTCCTGCAAACTGTGGGCCATGGGACCTGAGGGTGCTCACCAGGAACAGATAGAAAGGGACATGCTCCATTCTTGCTCCAGTGGAGAATAAAGTACCAGGCCCCATTGCCTGACTTTGGAGAAAAGCCAATGGTTTATCCCATGGGGAATAAATTATATGCATAAAATATGAGGCACCGAGTAATGTAATTAGCTCAATTTAGATGCACTATTGACATGACACTAGTGCTTATTACTAATGAATACACTGCTAGTGAATGATTAATAATGGGAGTATCCAGCTACCGTGCTTATGAATGCTTTATTGTGGAAAGGTGGAAAGTTCATTTAAGCTGTTGGATTTTGTGGGCCAGTTGTTTGCATCACTTTTGACCTTTTTTGATCAGCTATTCTGAGTTGGGTTTGTGAACAAAAGGAAAGAATATGAGTTGAGTTTTGAAGTAAATTGAGTATCAAGGGTAGTGGGCAAGTCTTGAATACCCTCAATACATTTTTGTTTGCACCATACTTCCAGTTAAGTGTCTCAGTACCTTCACAAGAAAGAATTTCTTCCTGAGGTCTAATCTAAATCTCCCCTCTTTCAGTTTAAAACCATTCCCCTTCATCCTATGGCTCCCCTCCCTGATCAAGAGTCCCTCCCCATCTCTCTTGGAGCCCCTTTAGGGACTGGAAGGGGCTCTAAGGTCTCCCTGGAGCCTTTTCTTCTCCAGGTTGAACAATCCCAACTCTCAGCTTGTCTTCACAGCAGAGGTGTGCCAGCCCTCTGAACATCTTCGTGGCCTCCTCTGGACCCACTCCAACAGGTCCATGCCCTTAGGGTAATCGTTTCCTTACAGGGATGTGATGGAAAGGACCAAGTCTTGTCCAAGTTCATCTGTGGCTTCTGGCACCAGAGCTTTAATAACAATCCCTGACCTGGCAAACTGGTGTCTTTGGGGCACCTCTGGTTTTTAAGGTAGAGCTCAGGGAGGGCTGGAAACCTTCAAGGGTGGTTGATGCTGTGCAGAAATAATAGCACCAGGGCAACAGCACTGCCAGCAAACCCAATCTATCATAGCCTGATGTTCCTTTGCTCACTGGAGACCAGGAAGACCCACTAAGATGGATTCAGGGAGTGTTTCAGGCCTCTCTCGGGACTTGCTGCTACATCCCAGGGTAACTGCTGCTTAACGAAATAAATCAGGGCTTCCAGGTGCATCAAAACTACACGGATAACAAGCATCCTACTGGAAACACCAGCTGGAGCCTCATCAAGCCCAAAATATTTCCTGACCTGTTTGGAGTCTGAGCAGTTGGATAGAGATGTGGTGTCTTGTGACAAGCTGGCTCAGCTTCTGGTTTTGAAACAATTCCACTGATGAGATTTTGCAAGCCCAGAATCAGTCTTGTCACGCCCTTGTTAATTGACTGAAGCTTTTCTGATACCCAATATTTTCCCATGCAAAAAGGAAGATCTTTTTGAAAAACACATCTGCCTGATGGGAAATAATGTTTTCAATTAAAAAAGCAAAGTATAATTTATCTAAATTTGGGGGTATTCAAAGTTATGTTACCAGTCCAGAGCCTGGGAGGTTGAACAAGCCCCCACAGAGACTCTCCCCGTACGACCACAGAGCAACCTCCAGCAGTGATTTGGCAATTTCAAACCAGCCCAAAAATCTGCCTTGTGTTTCCCAGTCCCATTCTCCTAGATACCTCCACAACACCCAAGACAAAGCTTCCTGTGAATACGTTGCGCGTAGGATGTCAGATGGCTAGAAATTGTATAAATATCATCTTAAAAAGTAGGGTTTCCCCCAATAGCTACTTCATTAATGGGAAAATCTTCTTTCAATGGGGATGCCCCAGGCACCAAATAAGTAGCTCTGAGTAACATGACTTGTAGAAGCTTTTCTTTTACAAAGCCCCACATCTTTTGTTCAATTTCCAGCTCAAAAGCAAGCAACTCTGTCATGGAGGCAGAATTTACTCTTATGTTTCAGTTTGTGCATTGTTTTTTCCCCTGGGAGTTACTAATTGAAAACCAAATTGCATTTAGTTGGGGGTAAACATTTTACGAGCTTACAGTCGCATTTTGTTCTGAATTCCTAAGGACGGATCTGGTTTGTGTGAGCAGGATTGGGTCTTGGCTCCATACTCACCACCCAAAAGGAAAAATGCCTGGTCAGGGTGTTTCATGACCTTGGCCTTCACCTCTGGATTCGCTTCCTTAGTCTGCAGAATTAAACCCAAAATAAATGTACTTGGCCTTTTCAGTGCACACACTGCACAGCCCCCTTTGCAAGTTTTCCTCCTCTTCCATAGTCCAGACTAATCATGTGAGGCCTAGGAATCAGCTAACCCCTGATCTACTGGACTTTATTAAACTATTTTGACAAAACTGTCAGGTTTTTAAACACAGTGGACCAAAAATCACACAGTATTCATGATTTGTGAATCATAGAATTGTCTAGGTTGGAAGGGACCTTAAAGATTATCTAGTCCAACCATCAACCTAACCCTGACAAAAATCACTAAACTATATTCTTAAGGACTACGTCAACCTGCCTTTTGAACACCTCCAGGGGTGGTGCCTCAACCACTTCCCTGGGCAGCCCATTACAATGCCCGATAACCCTCTCCATGAAGAAATGTTTCCTAATCTCCAATCTAAACCTCTCCTGGTGCAACTTGAAGCCATTTCCTCTTGTCCCATGGCCTGTTCCTTGGGAGAAGAGACTGACCCCCCTTGGCTACACCCTCCTTTCACCCTCAGGGAGTTGGAGAGAGCCAGAAGGTCTCCCCTCAGCCTCCTTTTCTCCAGACTGAACACCCCCAGCTCCCTCAGCTGCTCCTCACCAGACTTGTGCTCCAGACCCCTCACCAGCTCCGTTGCCCTTCTCTGGACCCGCTCCAGCTCCTCAATGTCTTTTTTTGTCGTGAGGGGCCCAAAACTGGACACAGCCCTTGAGGTGGGGCCTCACCAGTGCTGAGTACAGGGGGACGATCACCTTTCGGGTCCTACTCCCCACACTTGAGTTTCTGATACAGGCTAGGATGCTGTTGGCCTTCTTGGCCACCTGGGCCCACTGCTGGCTCATGTTGAGCCGAAACAGCTCCTCTTGTAGAGATCATTTGTTTAGGAGTGAAACAACTTGCAGAAAAACCTGAAAAAAAATGGAACCATAAGTGAACATGTAGTGCATTGTTTTTTATAGATCATACATTGGTTTAGCACAGTTATATGAATTTATAAAGGAAAATGAATTGACTTCAGGAAGCAAACATTGCATGTAAGCTAGGTGACTTCCGTGTGTGCTGTCCTTTCTTTTTTGAATTAAATATCCTATAGGGAACTGCAAGTGATTCCCAATTCCAAAGGCAGCTACAGAGGATGAAATAATTCTTCTGGAAGCCAGACTTTGGGGTTTTTTTTCCTGGCATGCTGTACATCAGGCAGAGCATATCTGGACTGCAGCTGATAAAAATGGGAGTCTTCCCCCCCTTAAAAAATGTATGAGTATTTGTTAGCACTTGTTATGATTTTCCCCAGAAGACTATTCCTGTGTGAACATAGAATAAAAGGTCCCAAATCTCCAATCAGATATGGGAGGGACGGAGCCTGAAACCCAACAAGGCTCCACATAAACCACAGCCCTGTATCCACCTCCCCGCGATGGCTCAGATTTCAGGATCAATGCTCTAATTATCCCAAACTTGAAAAGTACGCTAAAAAAATGGTTTTTGCCAAATAGAGGAGAAGGAAATGGAAAAGCCATTTCCAGTGTGAACAGACATGTCTATGCCGTAAAGACAATTGGGGTTAGTTTCAACAGAGTTGTCAACTGTCACTGTCAACCCTGGGAGTGTTTAATCATTGCAGTAGTGATATATCCTTCAGTATGGGAGGTGCTATTAAGGTGTTGTATTTCCTTCTAAAAGCTTCTACCAGTCTCCTTAGAATGACTGCCGTGGTGTTATACAGTCAGGAGTTAGGAGCAAGCAGGGCATTTACCATCCAGTATTCAGATTTTCAGAGGGTATTTTGTGCCACTGGTGTCATGGGAAGTTTTGACATGGAAGGAGGGCTGCCTTGTCCCCAAGGCAGCCCTCCCTGCCCTTGTATTTGCTCCAGGCTTCTTGCCCTCCTAGTTGCAGTTCTTGTTTCTCCGAGTTCTGCCCCCCCAACCCCCCAAATGCCAACTATTTCCACTCCCTGCACACAGATGAGCTTTACAGCATGTGCAGAGTAAATCCAATACTTCTGTGTCACATTAGACCCACTGCACATGTGCACATACTATGGGTACAGTAAGTGTGAAGAGGGGTCTGATTCTTATTTAAAACAGTATGCACGCTGCACTTCACAGCCCACACACACCTATTCCGTCATGGCCAATTCTTGGCTGCAATATCCCTTCTTCCTTTTTCCATCCTCCTCTCCACAGGGGAGCAATTTTCGATAAAGCTGTTTCCATTCTGGACCTCTGGTGGAAGATGCAGTGTTGTGTGCTGAGCTCCTGTGACAGCCCAGCTCCAAACATAATATGGCAGGGCTGTAGGCTATCTCATAGAATCATAGAATCATAGGATGGTTCAGGTTGGAAGGGACCTTCAAGATCATGGAGTTCCAAACACCCCTGCCCTGGGCAGGGACACCTCCCACCAGACCAGGTTGCTCAACCTTGGCCTGGCCTTGAACCCCTCCAGGGATGGGGCAGCCACAGCTTCTCTGGGCAACCTCTTCCAGGGTGTCACCACCCTCACAGTGAAGAATTTCTTCCCAGGATGTAGTCTAAATCTCCCCATTTTCAGTTTAAAACCATTACCTCTCGTCCTATGGCTCCCCTCCCTAATCAATTGTCCCTCCCCATCTCTCCTGGAGGCCCTTTAGGTACTAGTCTGACAATTTGTCTGTAATGCCTCAAAAAACTATGTATTAAATAATTCATATTTATATTACCCAGGAATATGGTTTACTGATTTTTATTTCTTGTTTCTTTTTTTTTTTTTTTTTTTTTTTGGTCAGAGTTAGATTGATTGTTGGATTAGATGCTCTTTAAGGTCCCTTCCAACCTAGATGATTCTATGATTTTACTCACTCTGTTCAGTAACTGTGTAGAGAAAAACAGCCACCCAACTAATAAGTGCAGCAAAGCTTAAATCTCAGTTTAATAAATCCAGGATTGACTATGGGGTGATTTCAGAGCTGTGCTCGCCACATAACATTTTAGTACAAGGCACATAAATGTTCACACTTCTGCAAAAAAATTTCTTCAGGTTTTGTAATCACGTGCTGAAAGGTGGGCCATGCTAGTGACAGCATAGTTTGGCTGCAGCTGTAAATAGTCCTATACAGTTGCCTATAGGAGACAGTTGACAACCCACAACACCTGCACAAATCAGACATGTAGATTTTTCAATCATTCTATGAATATCCCACATACAAAAACCAGTGTCTGTATTGAGAATACTGTAAATTTTAAGTTGGTACTTAATAATCTTGTGAAAAGAGAAAGACTTCTCCCCCTCCCCTATTTTTTGTTTTGTTTTTTTTTTTTTGCTAGTTGCTGTGGTAGTGATAATATAAAATTCTGTGTTTCAATATGAATATATTCATATATTTTGAGGGACGTTTGCAATTATCGATAGCTTCCTCATTTAGATTTGCGTTGGTGAATATTCTTAATATTAATTTATGTGCATGAGAGATGGATATTAAGGTAAGTCAAGTGTCTTGCAGTTTTATATTTGAAAACTTTTATATATTTCTTCATAACTTCAAACAACTAGAAAGTTTTGCAAATCTTCCATCCTCCCACCTCCTCCCAGATTTGCCAACACCTTGTGCTGTTCATTACTTATGGCAATTAATTTACAGTGAAGAATATGCATTTCTAGCTAAGAGGAAGCCTCTGCCATGGTTTTGTGATAGAAAGACATTCTTCCAATGTTCAGAAAAACGCAGGTGAGCTCACACAAATTGGTGAGCTCTACTTCTGCAGTGGCTGTTTAATAATGCAATGGCTCCCCAGCTCATTTTTCTTGTGGTATAGTTTGGCTCCATTGAAAGCACACTTTACGGTCAAATGAAGCTGACTTACAGCCCAATTTATTTTTATTTTATTTACTTTTATTTACTTATTTAATATGCCCTCTGTTCCTCTTTGTCCCTCTCTCCTTTTAATCCCTCCTCAGGAATTGAAAAATGAGATAATCACAGACTCATAGAATTATATGGGGTTGGAAGGGGGCCCTGGAGATCATCTACTCCAACCCCCCCACCAGAGCAGGTCTACCAAGAGCACGTTGCATGTCCAGGTGGGTTTTCAATGTCTCCAGAGAAAGAGACTCCACCACCTCTCTGGGTAGCCTCTGCCAGGGCTCCATCACTCTCACAGTAAAGAAGTTCCTCCTCATGTTTAGGTGGAACTTCCTATGTTCCAGTTTGTGCCTGTTACCTCTTGTCTTGTCACTGGGCACCACTGAGAAAAGACCAGCCCCGTCCTCCTGACACCCTCCCTTTAAGTATTTGTAGGCATTGATCAGATCTCCCCTAAGTCTTCTTTTCTCCAGACTAAAAAGACCCAAGTCCCTCAGCCTTTCCTCATAGAAGAGATTCTCCAGGCCCCTCATCATCTTTGTAGCCTCTGCTGTACCCTCTCCAGCAGTTCCCTGTCCTTCTTGAACTGTGGAGCCCAGAACTGGACCCAGTGCTCCCGATGGGGCCTCCTCAGGGCAGAGCAGAGTGGGAGGATGACCTTCCTCGACCTTCTGGCCACACTCTTCTTTATGCACTCTAGGATACCATTGGCCTTCTTGGCCACAAGGGCCCATTGCTGGCTCATGGGCATCCTATTGTCCACAAGAATGTAATGTTTGTGTTTACGCTAAACTCTCAAGCCCATCATGTTCAAATTTGCCTAAATTTGGGGAAAAAAGACCTTGTGGGGGCCAGCAAACATGACTGCCCCCCAGAAGTGGCTGAAATTACCCATGATAACTATTTTCATATTATCTGCTGTTACTCCAGCGTGATATATTTCCTGCCTTGCTCTGGCAGCGATACAGCAGCGCGATGTGGGCAAGGACATGGCAGACATTCCTGTGTTTGTAATTACGGTTCCTTGCACGTGCCAGATGCACTAAAGCGTGGCAGGAGTGCCTGTGTGTTTTTTCGGTCTAAAGCCACACACTTGCTCTAAGCTTTCACCAGTCTGGCAGGGGAATGTCTCATATTCAGCATTTCCCCTTCAGCCTGTAGAATTTTTTATTAAATTACAAGAGTGATGAAATATTGGGACCATCTTCTGCACATCTGATGCAATTTTATTGACTCATCTGAGCTGTTCATTTCAATGAAATCATTTTCATGGCTATAGCAGATAAATATTAGTAAAAATTCAGACTTGAGCTTTCTGTTATATTTGTTATGGATGAACGTGATGCAGCTACGAAACTGGGAAGTGAACCTTGTGAAACTGTGAAGTACCAAAAAGGGCACTATCAGGGAAATCCTGCTTCCAATGAAATTAATAGGAAACCTAATGTATAAAACAAGCGTCAGAAATATGGTGTATAACCTCAAGAATTCTCAGGCATATGCTTTTCGTTAGACAGTTTAGAAATTTTACTTCTTACATAAAATCTAATATTAAGAATATTTGTGTTAGTCTCGAACTCAAATAATTTGAAGAGCTCTTCATTTCAACAGTTCACCTTTCACATGGTGGGTTTTGTTATCTGTGGTAGAAAACTGAAATTTGTTTCCACTGAAGGACATAATTGTACTCTGCATGAAGTATTGCAGGTGAAATGGGAGTATGTGATATTTTTTTCTAATTAAAGCCAAGCTTAGCCTAATTACATCTGAGTAAGGATTTCAAAACTTGGGTCTGACAGGTTTTGTGTGTGTGATAATTTTATTGTGGCAAATAAATTAGATTCAGTCTTATGAAGCTACATTCATTGTGAGAGGGGAAAACAGGACCAGACCAAGACAACTTCATCTTTAGAACAGCTGGGAGCTCCTTGTGAAGTCTCAGGAATATTTTGAGACAATCTATCTCAGAATGCTTGTGTCCAGGCTGATCTGGAAGGTGGTATGATGGATCAGAGTTGCTCCCAGATTTTCCAGCCATATCCTTTGTTTTCATTTGGGGCTTCTGCAGAAAAGCCCTGGGGCTTGGGTTTAGGAAAAACGTATGATAGTCATATACGTTGGAGCCTATAGCAAAAAAAAATCCAACACTGCTATGCTTGTTATATATCAATGCATTCTGAAAAGTATTTGAGTTCTCTTTTCAATAACCAGACAGAAAATATTTACAATTATTTTAAGTTCCCCGTAGTCTAAACAAATCTGCTCATTAAAAACAACTGAGTAATAAAAACAAACATACCCAAGCATGTAAACTCAATGCAAAAACCTGCCAGTCATTTGTGAAAATGGTTTTGATTTGACTATAGTTAAATTGGTGGGGGCATTTATTTTCCCTCTGTACAAATGATGTGGTTCTACATAAAGGGTTTAATAAAATAGGTGGCATTAGTGAAATGCAAAAAAAAATGTGTCAGGGATGTTATTTTCACCCAACAATATTGAGAGGAAAAAGCAATAGGCACTGTGGGGCTTTTTTTGAGTCAAATTTACTTGGTACCATCTCTTGAGAGAGGAAAGACAGAGCTATGTTGTTAAATGCTCAGTGATAAATGCTCAATTACTTATAGAAACAAGTAACATAAATTGTACTTTCATATTTTACTAGTGTACTCTATATTCTACTTCTAAATATTCTACTTTTCCTATAGAACACACATAGGGCTCTGAGCCTGAGCACCCCATTGCCTTTTTGGTATTTTCATAAGTGGTATCTCACTAATTGGTACTGGAGCAAAAGTAATAATAGTTTGAGTATATAATGGTATATATGGGCAATTTAGACTACTGACTGTTTTTTTTTCACCAGGGAAGTGGACATTTTTATCACCAGGCTGATATGTTTCTTAAATGCAAATATCACATCTTGAATTTATATCAAAACCCCATTTTGGGTAACATCCATTCAAAATGTTGCATTTCAAACCTCTAATTCAAAACAAAGCATATTGTCTCCAATTTGCTCAGCAGAAATAACCCTTGAATGTAATGATATTCAATGTTTCCTAGCAATTAATTTTCATTTCAGTAAAACACCATATGCTCTGGAGCAAATAAATTGGACAAAAACTTTGCATTTAGAACATTTCCCACACAATGAAATGCCAGTTTGGGCTTATTATGTGCCTGGTAACTGCATTTCTAAAACTTTATGGCTAACTTTCATTATAGTTTTCCTGCACGGTATGTTAGTCAAAGCAAAACAATATTTGGTTAAATACCTTAACAGACATAGTGGGAAAAATCTGCAGAGATCTGCATCGAGATTCACTGACTTCCAGAGAGTTTAGAAGGATTTACACTGTCACTAACGGAGCGACATTTGGCCCTGCTCCTTTGCTTTATCCCCATATAGAATTTATAAATCTCAAATCTGGACTGTCCCAACCTCTCCACACATTAATTTCTTTATCTGATTGCATAGTGGTGTTTAAACCTTTTCGTTTTAGGCACGTAACAGTGTCTAAATCAGTGAAATTCACTGAATTTCAGTGAAATTCAGTAAATCTCTCTAAACAGGGAGATTTCTGATGTCAGATATTCTCCTGCACCTCCCAGACACGCACAGGGCAATGGGAAGACAAGTTGCATGTGGACCACGAGGCACCTGGTTGTCTTAATTTTCCCCAACCATTTTCAGTGCTAAATTATTAATTGCAAATTAAGACTGGCTTTTTTTCCCCTGCACCTCCCCTGCATAGAGCAGTGCAAGGGACCTCATAAGGAACGGGCTACGGTGACACTGAAGCTCTGGCACAACTCCATAGAGACAGAGAAGAGTTGCCAGTCCATTCAAGGATTTTTTTTCCTTCCCTGGTCAAACACATGTCACAGTGCTGTACCCAAACTCTGGAACTCCTTATCATTTTTTTTTTTGCCTAACTGAACGAAATATTACCTTGGAATTCCAAGCCCTTAAGAAACATGTTTCTGCACTTCATGGGAGACCAGATTCAGTGGTGCAGAAGGCACTTTCACTTCCTTTGTTCCTAACTCTGTTGTTATCTTTTCCAGAATTCACCCAAGGCAAAAGTTAATCTTTAGTTAAGGAGAGTTATATTTTATTGTGCCCATTCTCTATACCATTAATTGGAACTTTTCCCATTGAAATCACATGTTCTGGGCATAAAAATCTCATGCGTGGAAAGATGTCAGTTTTCAGGCATGTAAATGAATTGGTAAAAAACCATGTATTTCCAATTGCAATATTCCACAAGAGAAAAATATTCAATAAAAGTAATTATCATTTAGACAGAGATTTTATTTTCCTATTTTGTACATTCTTGGAATGGAAAATACTGCACTGGTCCATTGACTAAAGATCCAAAATTTCCTTTATTTAATATATTCTAGAGCTCTGCTAAATATTTTTTCAACCAGATCAGTACAGTGTAAGTCTATGGTTTTGTTTGTCATATGCTGTATGGTATTGTGTTACCTCCATGATATATTTTGAATCCCACACACATCCATTACTGTACAATGGGCAAGCACTTTCCTTTTGCTAAGCTCTCTTAGATATTTCCTTACACTTGACTGACATTCTCAAATACTAATTCTGTTTGTTAAATATATATTTATAATTTAATGATACATTCCAAGACTGGTCGCTTTAAAGCATCAGGTACTTGGAAAGTTTGCAGAGCAAAGCCAGTGCATATTTGTACACATTTCATGACCATTTGCCAACATGTACTGCATTTTCCTTGACCCATTCTTTGTTTTTGCAGCTGATGTTTCTTTTTTTAGGGTCACCTCATAATTTGGAATATAATCACTTGGACTACAGACATGGGTTCTGTCTTATTCAAGTTGTGCACCTAAAATCAGAACCTGAGTTCAGTCAAGTGTCAGAGCTCATGATTCTCTCCCAGACTCTTTGGGTCTCCACTGAGCGGGTGGGAAGTGTTTCTGTCAATACTGTCCTCACGTTCCCTAGCAATTATTCTAATTGTTTCCAATTTATATCAAGTTCTTACAGTTCCCAAGCTTTCATATAGGAAAGAAAAATCAGAACATTATTTACACTATCGATGTGCCTCTAAATGGTGACAGGAATATAACATCAACAGATGCCAATGAGAAAATTCCCCTTCCTGGGCAGAGGGAGATAAAAAGTCCATGGTATGTAATTATTTCTACAATTCACTTGGAAATATATTTTACTACAATGGAACTCCTAAAAAAACCTTTAGTGAGATTACCAGTGACAAAGGGAAAAAGTCCATCAATATGTGCAACATGAGACTGTAATAGAGGTTCTTTCCAAACCTGTATTTTAGCTAACTTAATTAATTTTTCTTGAATGCCACTGGAAAGTGTGCAGTCACTGGACTGTGCATTCACAATAGTTTTCAGTAAGGAACAGAAAGTAGAAGGCGTTTGGTGTGAGTTAATGAACTAATTAAGTTTCACCGATTTTGGAAGGCACTCAGATCCTCTACCCTCCTGCCCTTCCAAAAACTGTCCCATACAATTGTGTGCCATTCCATGGACAGTATCATGTGTTGCATGGGGCAGGAGGGCATTTACCTATCTGGCAAGGCAGAAAGGTTCAACTCTGAAGGGGAAAGGAGAGATGCTTCTTTTGGCCACTTAATCATTCCTGTTCATGGAAAAAGGTTGGTTGAAATTTCTCAGAGAGGTTCCAGATGTTAGAAGGAGTTCTAGGAAAGATGGATTAGTGGATATAACCAAAGTAGTCACCAATCTGAACTGCACTTTAACCCTTAGGTAGGTCTACAGTTTATCAAAACAAGTGTATGTTTACAGGTGCTAGCACCTGAAAACTGAACAGCTTCTTCTGCATATAGACATGACTCTTAAAGTGAATACATTTGGGTTCATTCCAGAGTCCCAACAGGCAGAAAGGGAAAGCAAACTCCTGGCTTTCAGGTAAGAAAACCTGCCTGTGGTGTTGTTGCTCAGGGTTTGGGTAGAGGTGAGTGGGGCAGAGTGGGGGGTTTATTTTTATTTTTGTAAGGGGGGCCAAGGATAATTCTCCTGAAGGATGCTCAGCAGGAAGAAGTGTTCCAGCTGGCCTGAGCCAGGCAGGTGCTGCTTCTTGTTTTCCTGAGGAGAAGCCATGATGGGTCTCCACATCTGCTGTCCCAGGAAGGGTTAAGGGATGCGTGAAGGAGAGAGGCATCCAGGAATCCCACCCAGGGAATTCCGACTACCTGGCTCTGGCCAGCAGCAAGGTCAAAAATCCTGGAGACACAGACCCTCATTGAGGGTTTGATTTAGATTCAGTCATCTGGGCAACTTGTTGGGCAATTAGCTGTACCTTGTGGATAATCCACAGATATAGCCCTATAACCCAGAGAGCTGAGATTAAAAACTATAAAATGATTCCTTCAGGCTGGAGAATAAAAGCCTGAAGCCATGTGAATGTCGGCAGAGATTGTACCTCAGGGCACAGATTGTGTCAGTAATCATTAATGTGCTACCTTTTGATATCACATGAAAATTTTCCACTGTAGAGAAGAATTAGCGAGGTTAATTTTTAGTGCTTTAGAAAAAAATAAATCAGCAAATACCTGTAAACACTCCTAGTCTGTAGATGAAGTATCCCAAAACCACCTGTCAGGTGAAAAAAAAGCACAGCTATGAGAGAGCTCCACTCAAATTACAGTGTAAAAAATAAAGAATGAGCCTGTGTGACTTTTAGCACTGCCAAACAGCCCCAGAAAAATAAATTGCTTTGACCTGACTGTATGATATGTCACTGACACACTGATACATATGATATGTGTTGTTTTCCAAATAAAAGTTTTTCTTGCTGAGAACATTTATTTCAGGAGTTTGTTCATCAAGTTGCAATTATTTTAATGTTATGAACCACAAGCCATAACTAGGTTAACCACAGATTTATTCCTGTGATAGGCAAATCCAGCAAGTGCAAAAGCTTCCAGTGGGTTCTCCCATCCTGGGAACCAGTTTAGAGCTGGGGGATGCTCCCTTCACTGCACTGGAATAATGCTGGAGGTACTGCTGCAGGAAGATCTCAGAGAAACAGCAAACACCATCTGAGCAATTCCTTAGGAGAGTTTCTTAGCATTGCTTTTACTTCTTATACATTTGTTTTTTAAAGATTCACAGAGCAGCTGAGGTTGGAAGGGAACTCTCTGGAGATAGACACATAGAATCAAACAGAGAATGGTTAGAGTTGGAAGGAACCTTAAAAGATCATCCAGTTCCAACCGCCCTGCCCTGGGCAGGGACAATTCCCACCAGGCCAGGTGGCTCAAAGCCCCATCCAGCCTGGCCTTGAACCCCACCAGGGATGGGGCAGCCACAGCTTCTCTGGGCAACCTCTTCCAGGGTCTCACCACCCTCACAGCAAAGAATTTCTTCCTAAGATCTCATCTAAATCTCCCCTCTTTCAGGTTAAAACCCTCATCTTATGGCTCCCCTCCCTGATCAAGAGTCCCTCCCCATCTCTCCTGGACCCCTTTAGGGACTGAAAGGAGCTCTAAGGTCTCCTTGGAGCCTTCTCTTCTCCAGGCTGAACAACCCCAATTCTCTCAGCCTGTCCTCACAGTAGAGTGGCTCTAGCCCTTGGAGAATCTTCATGGCCTCCTCTGGACCCATTCCAACAGGTCCATGTCCTTTCTGTGCTGAGGACTCCAGAGCTGGATGTCAAGTCCAACTTCCCCTACAAAGGGTGTAGTCCGAATTTTCTGTCCCTTTTGTAAATATCTCCTTTGAGGTGCTTTGAATTAAACCATACAGAAGAAATCTACAAGAGCTGTTAAAATCAACCCAAGCTATTGAGTATCTGCTTCGAGATGCTTTGGCTCACCCAGCTGAACAGCTCAGTGATGCTAAACAAGTGGCAATTTAATGAATGTTCTGGAAATTTGGGATGATCTGACAACTTGACTTTGGGTTTGTGCAGATACGAAGAACATGTTTGCTCAAAAGGGGGAAGATAGGCCTCCTCTCTGGTCTTTGAGGCCTGAGGCAAAGGTACATGAAAGCATGGGCATAAATGAAAGCATCTTGTACAGATGCTTGTACTTGAAAGCATCAAGTACATAATTGTGCATTTGTTCAGCACTGGTGAGGCCACAGCTCGAGTATTGTGTCCAGTTCTGGGCACCTCAATACAAGAGAGACATCGAGGTGCTGGAGCAAGTTCAGAGAAGGCAATGAAGCTGGTGAAGGGCCTGGAGAACAAATCGTATGAAGAGCAGTTGAAGGAGCTGGGCCTGTTTAGTTTGAGGAAGAGGAGGCTGAGGGGAGACCTCATCACTCTCTACAACTACTTGAAAGGACACTGTAGAGAGGTTGGTGCTGGTCTCTTCTCACAGGTCATTAGTAACAGAACAAGAGGGAATGGCTTCAAGTTCCAACAGGGTAGGTTTAGACTGAACATTAGGAAAGACTTTTTCCCAGAAAGAGTGGTCGGGCATTGGAATAGGCTGCCCAGGGAGGTGGTCGAGTTACCATCCCTGGATGGGTTTAAGAGTCATTTAGGTGTGGTGTTGGGGCATATGGTGTAGGGGAGAACTTTATACAGTAGGGTTGATAGTTGGACTCAATGACCCCAGGGGTCTTTTCCAACAGAAATGATTCTATGATTCTATGAGCACTGCCATCGACTTCAGTGGGACTGCTCCCGAGCCAAGGGGGAAACCAACACTTAAATGCTTTCCTGGGTTTGTGCTTTACCTTGCACAGATTTTTAAGGCATGATTTCACAGATAAGGGTCATTTCTTTTTTTAAAGTATTAAACATAAACAAAACATAAAACATAAACTTTGTGCTATTGCAGGCTAACGTAACAAGACGGGCCCACTTTTATCCACCAAATTATATAATAAATCTGTCCTCAGTTTTCACCTGAAGTTGACATTTCCCTTGCTTTCTTGGTGTATAAATCACGAAGTGGTAGCCTAAGGGAAGGCGTTTGAAGAGTTTCTGGGTTTATAAATGGTCTATATTATATTTTCTACACATGGGCAGCGGCTATAGTCTCCCCTTTTAGGCCTGAGGGGAAGGCAATGGTTTCCTGCGTCAGGGAGCTGTGGCTCCTGCCTGCAAGCAGGTACACAAAGCTGCCTTTAACGGGCTTGGAGGAGCGGTGAGATGAAACATGCCCACTGATGGTTAACAGATCTGTCCCTCAAGACTGCTTTTCACCGAACATGGCATTTGTTTACACTCAGCTAAAGCTTTTAGCATTTTCGGGCCTGTAAGAGGATTTGGCTGGTAGCCCTGCTGCTGATTGTCATATTCCCTAGCTAGAAACGTCAGTTACCACTTCTCTTTCTTCTTCCGTTCATTAAACTTTTTGTATATTTTCTCTGTCCTTTCTCAGGAATTAGTGATGACATGTGCCATTTGCATATTACTGTAGTTCTTCCAGGGATGTGAGTCCACACAGAGCTCGCAGCTTTTAACCCACTAGGGATTCGGGGGACCAGGAGGGACACAATATCATCTGAATATTATTTTGTAGCATCTTGTGTGTAGAAAAACCTAGTGAAAAAACAAGAGCTGTTCATCTGGAGCCGAGTATGCACACGGACTGCTTTTCTTTCATGACCTACCACTGAGTTTTTTCTCTGCAGACGACAGGGAAGGTATTTCTGGAAATTCATCACAGTATAACTAACTGGAAAGGTCTTGCAGCCAAAATTGTTTAACCCACCCTTTTATTAGCTTGTGGTGCTGAGTCCTCAGTGTGCCTACGTGGCTGATTTCTCAGATTTACTACTGAAGAACCCTCATGGGGTCCTTGCTTTGTGTTGCCTGCCTGAGAAGCTACCATGGGCTTTCTCTGCTTCTTTCCTCTGTGAACATGCGGTGGAGAAACTCTCTCTCCCTTTCCTTAGGGAAACAGGAATACATCCCTTCACAATATACAGAATACTCTGCCAAGCAGGGCTGAGGCTCAAGCCCACAGAATTAAAGCTTCAGTCATGGTCTGATGATGTAGCCCAGCTGCTGCTGATTCACGTTTGGTGGTTTCCACCCCAGATTGCTCTCTCCAGCCATTTTTCCCCCCTGGTTCATTCACAAGCCCAAAGTTCACCAACAACTGGTTATACCAGCAGAACTGAGGAGGCAATAGCCTCAGGGAGAAAGCTTAGGAGCAAGCAGCTGGGCATCAGTTCATTTAATTTGCCTACCACAGTTGTCTTTGGCTTGTAGCAAGAGTGAACTGGAGGGATTTAACTACACTGGAGCCATTTTGCATACATCTACTGAGATAAAAGTTATGAGCTTGTCCTAGCTCATGAGCTAAGGTCTCTTTGATGTCTAGAAAAGAGACAAACGCTTCCAGAAGGAAGTTCACCTGTCTTAGGTGCTTTCAGAGCAGCTCATTTGACTCTGTCTCCCTGGGGGATGGTGGAAGCATAGATTAGGGCAACCAGGCTGTATGGATGGGTCTGGGTCACCCAGGGACCCAAGAAAGCTTTTGAGTCATCATCTTGTTAAGATTTTAGTGACACTACTGAATACCCTGCAAAAGACTCATCTAGGATGTATCTTCTCCCTTGATATGAGTCTTAGACACCCTTATTCATTTCCCACCTGCAGTGGGACAGAAGAAGATTTTCTGTCTGTTGGGCTCCCCAACACATTTGCCAGTCCCATTATAGCCATTAATCCCATGTTTAGAGTCAAGCCAGATCTATCTGTCAAACCATCTATCCCTAGGCTAGATTAGACTATCTTTTTAACTTCAGATGGTTAAAAACTGGGGAAAGTAAGTGTATTTTTAAAGAATAAACATTCCACAATGGCTTTAAACTAGTTAGCTCAGAGACATGTAGCAAGTAGCTGCAGCAGCAGGGAGCTCTATCAAATACTCTATCAAATATCGAAGAAAGCATTCCATTCAAGCGGGGCTGCATCCACGGCCATATCCAGTAGCTACTCAAAACCCTGTCAGCCCCAAATGAGACTCCAGATACCCTTTGACAAAGACTCTGCCCTAGAAAGGCTGCCGTTTATTGAAAGACCCGCAGAAATCTCAGCTCAATTTGTGGCCAGCGCTTGGCTTTTATGTATGATGAATTAGAAAGTGGGATGGTTCCTCCTCACGCTACAGGTTTCGTTTTACTCTTCTTTGTGAGGAATTCCTTCCTTTCAAACTACAGACCTGGAAAGCATTTCAAAGCCTGTCCTGTTCATGTGATAGCTTGGTAAGTCCTCAAGAAGTGGTGAATTTAAGAAGTGACACTGTTCCCCACTTTCAGGTCCTGAAGCATATCTCGGGGCCACTCAGGTTGTTTCCATTTTGCACCACTTCTGGAGTTTCAAAGATGACTTATTTGATCTTAGTGGGTAAACAATGTAGTTTCAATCAGACCAGTCAAACATTTTCTGTGTCAGCATGAATGCCACCAAGGGAAAATCCTTCTGACAAAATCATCATTGAAAATGTCCTACAGAACCTTGTACAAATTGCAAGTCGATGTTTACTTATTCCAAACACACCTGGGGTTTCGGGGTTACTTTTTCAGTGAAGTAGTCCCTTTAAAAAGCGTTCATAACTATTTTTTTTTTAAGTGCATACTGTAATGTGCATGCAAGGCTGCACATCCTCCTGTTATCCTCTGGACAGTCCAGTGAAATCTTTGCTAGACACCCCACGTAACACAGCACAGCTGCTGTCGGATTCGGTTTCATTAGTCCCTTCCTGCGTCTCTGCGCCGTTGCTGGGACTCTCAGATATACTCCTTCCCTTCTTTCAGTTTACTCTCCCCTCATTTATTCTCAATAGAGTCATATACTGTAAGGTTCGTCAGCTCCGGTTCCTTTTCTGAGCAGTTTTCAAAAGAACTGGTGCTCTCCAAGTATGCACAGATGAACGTATCCGGTTTCACAAAAGTACACATAAATTGATCGGAAAAAGGGAAGTTTCAGGCAATGGCCCCAGGGCCAGCAGGTAGCGGGGCTGCATCTGTGGCTTGCACGTCAGCAAATTATTTACACCGCCTGAAAGTGCCGTGAGAGCACTTTCAGTGAGAGATGGAGAGAGAAGGACCTGCCATAACTTTGGAGAAAGGACAAGACTGATGTGAAAGTTTAAAAATGATGGCATATGCTGAAATGGGACACATTCTGCTCTCTGAGATGCTCTGCCAAGGCATCAAGTGTACAGGTTTCATGGAGTCCAGTTTGCCTTCTGTTTGCAGAGATTTGCTACCTTCAACTATTTTGTAATACTCTACCTGTTTAGAATGAAGGCTTTTCAGTGTGGATGGTCTTTCTTCGTGATTATACTTTATTAACTCAGTAAAAGTGGGTGGCTTGCCAATGCTGTATGATAAGAACAGTAGAACAGTAATGCTGCTGATTTAATAGGAGCTTACAGCCACCTAGGAATTTTCTCCTTTTATATTTCACCTTTCAAGCTGGATTAGCCTCCTGAAGGAGTGTTTTGGTTTGTTTTTTAGTGATTTATTTTTCCTTTTCCCACTCATTTACAAAACATGATCTATTAATTTTGAAGTGCACAAAATAATTTTTGATTTTATAAAACAAATTCACGCTCTTTTTTTTTTTTTTTTTTTTTTTTTAATACCCATAGCTGCTAAGTATTTCTTCTTGGATAAAGATTTGAGTTTGGCACACAAATAGTTCCATGGTCTGAAATCTTCCAGCACTTCAATGGCCTGGAAAAAGGCCATTTTCTTTTGTCCAGATTATCACAGTTAAGTTTATGTGGCTTTTGTAGAAAGCACAAAGTGGTTGTTTTCCTAACTATCTGCCTCTCAATTTTCTCCTGCCCCTGTGCATGCTTATGTAAGTAACCTGAGATGAGTGTTCAGTCTCTGAGGCTACAACTATTCTAGCAAATTAAAAAGTGGCAAGGAATGTTCCCAGGCATTGGGCTTCGATTGCCTCTACTCCTTAATTTTTTAAAAAAGTCCCAGGGATGGTTTAGGCTCTTGTCAAATAGCGCTCTCCTGGACAACACCCAGGCATGGTGTGAGGATGAGTAATGGGAAAGAAAGTCTTCCCAGTGGGCGACCTGCATGCAGAAATCTGGCTTTGGTGGGCAAAAAAAGTACAATGTGAACCCAAATGCCCAGTTGCACTCACTGCCCGAGAGCGGTGCCAAGCACATCTAGTTTATTAGTTGGGACACAATTTAAGTGGTATTAGTGGACCTCTACCTCTTTGATATTTGAAGGACCTATAAAAAACCCATCTCATTTCAAAGAAACTGCTAATGGACCCACAGAAACTTTGATGTACCAAGACATTTAACCAAGTAAGTGGTTCTCCGACAGTCAGCAGCGTAACTCATACGCTTGAGGTCGGCTCCATCCTTTTCACATCTTTGGGATGGAGCCTAAACTATGTAAGCTTTGAGTTATCTGGCCTCACTGAATTTGGATCTTCACAGGATGGTCTCTTGTTACATTGAGAAAAGTATCTGAGACGAAACAAGACAAATTCAGCCCAAAATTCAGAAAGGAGGCCTTTTTTGGTACAACCATTGTCTTTACCTGTACTGAAATATTTAGTTTCTGGATGCTTGTACATTACTCTAGATCAATCTTGCATAGTATAGGAAAAAAAAAAGCTTCAGGTGATACCTCGTCACCTGTTTCAGGAAACTGATGGCAACACTCATGATGTCATCCAAATTAGAATCTTCAAAATGGCACAGCTTGGGGACAAGGCCCATATAGATAAAGACTGACATGGCTGACTCAAAACTGGCAGGTGTCATTCACATTTTAGGTGATAAAACAGAAATGTTAGTGCATTTGTCACTGATGAAAAGAGAGGAATTTTGTTTCACTTAATTTTAGCCATCCAAAAGCTAGGATTTAACCTAGCTTTGGTTTTCTTTGGGAGAGAAACTGCATGAAAGGGAAGTAGTTCAAAGAGTGGTCTTAAAACACAAGGCTTCCGAAAGTACTTTGAGTTTGTTGTGTACCAAGGACCCAACTTTTATATTGCTATAAGTGAATCCTACTTTAAATCCTTCGTGAGGATTTGGGTGTCTTTCTGAAAAACAGATGCTGTTTCAGTTAGATATAATGGGCCTGGAGTTATTCTGTGAAATTGTTAGGTCTGTTTTTGTATTATGGCATATTTGTATCTACCAGCATCCAAAGCCACATTCAGGCATCAGTATTTGACATGGCATCATTTGGTATTGGAAAGCCTTTGTGCCAAACAGTAAAAAAGACAATGTCATTTTTTAATGTGGATCTTGGCTGCCTCCGTTGCTGCTTGTTTGTGTAAGCAGAAACTTTGCCATAACACAAAGGGATTCCCAGGTCAACAGCTGAGCTTTGATTAGCCTTTATTCACATGAAACTCTGGATGTGTTGGCAACTCTAACAGACTCAGCGTAGCCAAGCACTCACTGCAATAACTGAGCAATACAGCTCTGACCAAGAAGTCAGCATCTTCCTCTAGGATGGATTAGAAAGGCATCTGAGAAAGCTGAAAGAAGATTAGAAAATATAACTATTTTTTTTAACTACCTTTACCATTTTTTATCAACAATGGCAAACCTCCAAAAAGTGAACTGCAAACTTTGAGTCCGTAGACGTGGAGAAACAAAATCCAGAGAAATAAAATCTGTAGAACCCACAGGGAATTCTGTTGGGCCAAAGGCAAAAGGTTGCTATGAAGGGAGGGCAGACAGAATACCTATGTCAAGAAAATGCAGCAAAGAAAAGAAGAGTCTGGCTCTTTATTCAGACCAGAGGAAGCCCAGAACGTTGTGGGCTTATGTGGCATCCTTGTGAGAACCAGGCTGGTGGTGTTTTTCCATTCTATGTGCCTGCAACAGTTCCCATAACACCAGTTACAGCAGGAATGGACTGCATAGGATGCACAGAGATGGCTAGGAGTACCTCTCAGAGTAACAAAATAATCAGTCTACCCTGATATAACAACAAGTAAACAGCAAATAGTCTGGGTGTGAAAGAACAGCCCTTCCAAAGCTGTAGAGCTTGATTATAAATAGCTGGGCACAGGGACTTCTATGTGCTGATGACACCAAACTAAGTGGGGAAATGAACGCTTGGGAAGGGAGAACCACCCTACAGGAAGATTTGGATAAGCTGGAAGAGTGGGCTAACAAGAACTTATGAAGTTCAAGAAGGACATGTGTAAGTTCTTCCACCTGGGAAAGCATAATCCAGAAGTGCAGCACAGGCTGGGATCTACATGACTGGGAAGCAGTTCTGTGGAAAGAGACCTGGTGATCTTGATGGACAACAAGCTCAATAGGAGTGACCAGTCAGCTGCTGTGGCAACAGAATGCTGGGTGCATCAACAAGGACATCACCAGCAGAGACAAAGAAGGCATTATACCACCCTACTCAGCTCTGGTGAAGTCACACCTGGAATACTGTGTTCAGTTTTGGATGCCACTATCAAGAAAAGATGTGAACAGGCTGGAGAGGGTTCAGAGAAGGGCCACCAAGATAACCAAAAGAGTTGGGTTTGTTCAGCCTTGACCAAAGAAGGATTAGGGAAGGCCTTATCACAATGTTCTAGTATTTAAAGGGTGGCTACACAGAAGATAGAGACTCCCTTTTTACAAGAAGTCAAATGGGAAAAACAAGGGCTATTGGGTACAAGTTACTGCAGGGGAGATTCCAATTGGACACAAGAGGAAAATTTTTCAAAATGAGAATAGTCAGCCATTGGAATAGTCTCCCCAGGGAAGTGGTAGATTCCCCATCATTTGACACTTCTAAGATTCAGCTGGACAAGGTGTGGGCCATCTTGTCTAGACTGGGATTTTGCCAGGAGAAGTTGGACCAGATGATCCTTGAGGTCCCTTCCAACCCGGGTTTCTATGATTCTATGATACTTATTAAAGACACTTTACCTCTCCTGCTTTGGGTTAAAAAACATCAGCTCCTTAGAAAAAAAACCAAACACAACAACTCAGTCAGACAAGGATTTTCGAAGTCCAGAGAGCACAGCACAAGTGGAAAACACGAGAGTTAATTCCTGCTTCTCTTCTCCCACCCCTTCCCCTCGAACAATTTGTCATATCTGATTGAGGCTGGCTGATTTTATAGTGCAGATGACAGGTCTAGGCAGGCAGCACTGCTTGTACAGTAGGACTAGGAGGGAAGCCCAGGCAAATCTGTGCCAGCTCATGAAGTTAAAACAATTTTGCATATAAAAAGGAAACCATAACTAATTAACACCAGGCAGGTGGTCTAGCTGGAAAACTCAAATCCAAACTAGGTCACAAGGGACTATGAGACTTGGCAGATGAAACTGTAACTGAAATCATCTTCACAGACCAGCCAAGTGAGAGCAGAGCCAACTACCCTTATGAAAAAATATGCCTGTGCCAGTCATTTCTGGGAAAAACAAGCCAAGGACAAATGACTGCAGCTCTCAGAATGAGCACGATTGCATTTAGTCTTCAGGGCTTTGTTTCTAAAAAGGATTTTTTTTTTAAAAGGCCAATCTTATTTGGTCAGATTCACAGTGAGATCAAAATCAGCCTTCACAGTGCTTTAAGCAAATCAGCAGAGAAGACGACTGGAGGGGGGGAGGGGAGGGTACCAAATATTAAAACAAAGAGGAGGGTGTGAAAATTTATGTTAAATTGAGGTGGGGCTTGGAGGAAGCAATAGACCCTGCTGGCTTACAAAAGAGAAAGCAGATACCAGCAAAGTACAGAGCCGGCTACATATCAACCTCAGTATCAGGGATTGAGGCTCTTACCAAAAACCCAGAGGCAAGGGGGGAAGGTTTATTTTGGAGGAAAGAAATGGAGAAAGAGAGAGATTTGTGAGGTGAAAGGCTCTGCTCTTATACTGAAAGTACAGCCTGATCAAATACAAGTACAGTGCCTTAAAATTTAACCATTCCCAAAGCGTTTGGGCTTTGGGAAACTGAACACCCAGATCACGTTTTCAATTGGTGGCCCTTAGGGATATGGAAATTATTCCCTTCCCTCAGACTCCTGAAATGTAATCTTTTGAAATACCTAAATGCAAGAGCAGGCTGATGGGGACTTACCCACTCGCTAGAGAAATGCTTGATAGGTTTGGATTTTTAAAAGCTTATGAAAGCTCGCAAATGTGTAATGTAACAGTGTGTGCAAAGCCCCAGCTTTTTCAGGTAGGTTATTCTGCTCACCTCACTGCACTCATGGTCAGAGCATGTGTAGTTCTCTGTGTGAAAAACTTCAGCTGTGCATTTAATGCATACTAAAAATACAGCCTGTAAGGTCAATTGACTGTAGTTTAATGGAGTCCTTTGGCAAGCAATTCAGTGAAGAGCTAATTGTAATCAGTGAGCAGGAAAAGTAGCTATTTAGCTTTAATCAGCCTCATGGTACCATTTATACCTACTACCATAAACACTATTATGGTAATTCTATAACAATTCGTGCTCATACTTTGGTGAGATTATGATTGTTCTCCTTTACACTGCTCAGATGCAGTCACTCACACATGTATAGCATTATACACATGTCTAAAATACAAAGGGCCAAGCTCTTAGGTGGTGTCGCCTACTGATGCCAGCTAGAGACCACGAAATCCCCTCCTTGCAAATATTTTTCAGCCTTATTTAAATATGTACAAGGTGAGGCATAAGATACTAAGAGATCAGGGTTTGCTTGTAAAGAAGGTTTGGAGCATGGAATGATGTCTTCTGCCAAATCAAACTGGAGTACTTGAAGACCTAACTGTCCCCATTTCTCCATTGCTATCTCTCTGGACTTTCTCCCAGTCTTCAGCTCTATATTTTGCAGGTAATTCAGGGTAAACAAACTTCAAAACTCATCAAGGTGAGTTCAAAGGTGATCAAATTTTGATTTGATTAAAGGTGATCAAATACCCTGCCAGGGTGAGTAATATCTTCTGGCACCACAAGGTTTTCAAGGTAAACGTGTCATGCATATAAAAGAAATGTGCCCAATCATCACAACAAGTTCTTCCCTTAGGGAGAGAGAAAGGAGAAGTGATTTGTCACAAAAAGTACAAGAAACTATTTCAACTAGAAAACAGCAGCATGGAGGGGAAAAAACCCCAAGATTGTGAGGACTTGAAAAGGGTAGAGCTGATGCAAGAAGTTGGAGTGGCAGCATGATACATTTTATAG
Organism: Scolopax bukidnonensis; assembly: GCA_028571045.1. Classification (NCBI taxonomy): domain Eukaryota; kingdom Metazoa; phylum Chordata; class Aves; order Charadriiformes; family Scolopacidae; genus Scolopax; species Scolopax bukidnonensis. Next base: position 116,826,854 of record JAOWAV010000012.1, read on the forward strand.
TACTTGAGGCATACAAAGAGCTGTCAAGCTTCTGCAGCAGGTTGGGAACAGACAATGCAGGAGTAGCATCCATATCTTCAAGACAAAAGAAGAGATTAATTCCCCTTTCATATCAAGTTCTTACTAATTAACTGTTCCCAAGGCATTACCCTGCTAACTTCTTTTCTTGTGTCCCTCCACAAGTCCTCAGTTTATAAAAAAGAACCTATTAAAAAAGAGCAATCTGACAGCTGTGCAGCCAGCCTATCTTTGCACATAATCACAGAATAGTAGGGGTTGGAAGGGACCTCTGGAGATCATCCAGTCCAACGCCCTGACAGAGCAGGGTCATCCAGAGCAGGTCCCATAGGAACGTGTCCAGGTGAGTTTTTGAATGTCTCCAGAGAAAGAAACTCCACCACCTCTCTGGGCAGCCTCTTCCAGGGCTCTGCCACCTTCACAGGAAAGAAGTTCCTCCTCATGTTCAGATGGAACTTCCTGTGTTCCAGCTTGTGTCCATTGCCCCTTGTCCTGTCACCGGGCATCATTGAGAAGAGCCTGACTCCATCTTCTTGACACCAGCCCTTTAGATATTGCTCAGCATTGATGAGGTCCCCCCTCAATCTTCTCTTCTCCAGGATGAACATCTCCAGGTCTCAGCCTTTCCTCATCAGAGAGGTGCTCCATTCCCTTGATCATCTTTGTAGCCTCCACTGGGCTCTCTCCAGTAGTTCTCTGTCCTTCTTTGACTGCGGGGCCCAGAACTGGACACAGTACTCCAGACGCTTTCCATGCTCTACTTTAAGAAAAAATACTATCCTTCCAATAAGCAAAAATCCTCTCTGAACGGGAGCTAAACCATCTGAATACCATTGTTTCACAGCTCCATACTATCACTGAACTGCTGCAGGAAACTGTCTACTCAAATCATTTGGGACCCTTCCATAGTTTGGGCACAGAAGAATGATGGACTAATTTATACAGTCATCACAATCTCTATAGAAACAGTTCTTATTGTCTTGAGGGAAACATCTGAATCTCTAAGAACCTTTATTGTTTATATTAAAATTATTCTCTTGGACAATTATACCTGTTGACTTGGGCATTCAGTTGAAACTGAGCTATTAAAAAACCACCCTGAAGCGATCTTTGTAAAACTTTTAATTATTGAGTTAAATAAAACATCAGTTGTCTTTTAATGAAATATGTCACTGCATTCAGCCTTTCCCTTGGGTTTACCAGGTATGTTCAAATAAACACTTGGAGACAGCTCTGTTATTATCATTATTACATTTATAGTGCCAGATAAGTGCCTGTTGTATTCCAGAGAGAGAGAGAGTGTAGTCTGAGTATGCTTGGACTATTTAGCAATGTAAATGAAAATCACAGGAAAAGGGGCTCTAGGAGAATGAAATAGAAGAAGGTCAGTGTGTGACTCCCATAGAGGAAAGCTGGTAGTCTATACTGTAAAGTAACACTGTGTGGCTGCAGAAAAACCCAGGCACTGTAATAATAATGTTAATTAGCGTGATCAAAAAGGGTGACATTGCCAAATCCTATTCTCTGACCAATTTCACAGAGGTGACAGACCTGAAATACTCCCGAAGTAGAGGAAAGCAGTGCCCAGGGCTGGACTGTTCCTCTGCCAGGATACAACTGCTGTTCCTATGGCGCTGAGCCCAGGCACACTGAGAATCCCATCATGGCTTTGTTGTGCACAAAGTTCAAGGGAAGAGAGTGTCCAAAACGACCTGGGAATCACATTATGGAACTCCAGGAGGTTTGCCCGGAGGCCTCAGATGCTCCCATCCCTGTTAGGGCACTGGAAACAGCCCCGCTTTGTGAAACAGAATGGTCCTCAGCAGGATGAAGTCCTTCACTGACCTAAAGCTTCTTCTCTGTCTTTAACAAGCAGCAGGGTGACAGGGTAACCTCTTTGCTATCAGAGCACTGCTGTTCTGTAACCACTTAAAACACTGGTTTCCCTCCGAGGGAAGCAACATACTCCCGGGTGATACATATGCTACTGCTGGACTTGACCCAAAGATCTCTTTGGGTGAAATCAGAGTCATCCCTTTGGCCTTCCTGGGGTTTGGATGATGCCAGTTTGGCTCCCTGACCCCCAGGCACAGTTTGTCCTCTCATGCAGATTATACTGTTACTCTTTTCAGCTTGATTAACTATGCAAAAAAAAAAAAATAATGAACAGAGGCTGGAAGGTTATTCTCTTTAAGAAAAGAAATCGATGGTGGAGTCAGGTAGCTTTTATGGGGCTCTCTCTGGCTACAAGCCCTGTGCTCTTGAACCCAGGTGGTATTAAACAATGGCAGAAGAATTTGGGTTTAGCAGCAAAATTTTTAGGGCCGCTTTCGCCCAAAAGCTCTTTTTCCTCTTGATGACCCGGCGGGATCAGGCCACTCAATGTCCTTTCTGCTCCTGAGCTTCCTGCCACTGCCTCTGCAGTGAAGCACACACACTCACACACAAATACATATACTATATACTTTACATATTACGTATATATACACATTATATATTCTATATATACACTATATACCATATACTAGATAAAATGTATATGTCTACATCGCATTTGATGTAGGACCAAAGCCCTTCTACCCAAATTATTTACATTTTTGAGCGGAGGCACAGGCTTGTGTTCTGCTTCGGGAGATCGCTATCATTTCAGCTCTATACCCCCCCGGAGGCAATTAATATTTTTCTTCTAGCCCTTTTAAACGAAGGGTGGCAGCTTCTTTCAGTGAACTCATGCCCAGCCCGTTTCAGACTGCCTGGCTCCCCGTAGCCAGCCGTTCCTCAGACTGCACGATTCTCTCCATACGTCGCTCTTTCATTCGGTATCGGATTTTCTGCACGTTTTGTGTATTTTCTGCACTACGAAAATCAATAAAACAGATTGAATAATGAAATGTTAATGAATAACAACTGAGGGGCTGCAGCTGTTTCATTTTAAGATGCTTTTAATCTCCATTACCATAGCCAACAGCGTGCTCTTGAATGACAATAGTTACCCAGACAGACGGACTGCCCTCCTCACTAACGATAATAAAAAAACGATGAAAAAAAAAAACAAACCTACTCAGCTGCAGCGTTGCTCTGAGTGGTGCAAGTCCGGTTCAGGGAAGCTCCTCAACCAAAATCAAGGAGTGTCTGCACTGGATCAAACACCGAGATACATGGAATGGTTCCACGAAGGGATTGAACCAGCCCAGGCTCTTTCCATGTCTGTTTATCTGTCCAGGGACAGACGGGAAAGTTAAGGGGAAGCGGCACGAGGTGGGAAGTCCCCACACATAAATTACAGCTCACTAATCCCTTCCGCAGATGCTCTCATTTAGGTGTAAAATGGTTTTAAGGTTTATTGAAGTCCCATGCCACCCTTGGCAGGTTTTATTTACATTTCCTGTAGGAGGCTGAGGTTTGATGTTACAAAATGGTCAAGAGCGATACCAGCTTGAGAGAAATTTTCCCCAGTCAAAAAAACCCCAAAACAACAAACCCAAAACATGGTCAGAAAAATTTGTGTTAACTGATTTTGCACCCAGATCAGTTCACTGATCTTATTCACAATGAAGTCACACAAATAGCATGCTATCTTTTTCTAGATAAAATTTGTTCTGGATCCATTGAAGTTTTATGTCCAAGTTTTACTTTAAGCAGTTAAGGGTAGTCCCATTGTAATCAATCTTATTCAATTCTGCACAGTAATTGCAAAAGTAATTTCAAATAAATGCCCTAATTAGCTAAACATGTGCATGCACAGTTAAGGCAGAAACCAAAGAATGTTCATTCACAAGTTTTCCTCATCAGCCTGTACTTTTGCAAACCCTTTCAGCACTTGCACAGTTGCAGTGCAGCCCTAACACAGAATTGGGGAATAATGTGAAGGCAGTGAAATCTCCCTGGTTAATGAGGTAGAGTTCAAAAAGTACCTCAGAAAACACCTGGGATGGCAAGTCTCTGTGATTAGTCTTCCAGCTCAGAGACAGATGTGGAGATAAGAAAGTTAGGGATAGGAAGAGAAGAATCATAGAATCATATGGGGTTGGAAGGGACCTTTGGAGATCATGTAGTCCAACTAGAGTTGGAACCAGAGTGTGGGTGAGTGTGTATGAAGTGGAAAGAAAATGTGTGAGATACCAGTTCAGAATGGTAGCACTTGGAACCCCTCTAGGAGCTCCAGGAAATGGGTCAGGGCTTGGAAATCTCAGGAATTAGACCTGGAGGTAATCCCTTGACATAAGGATGGACTGTAACTTCTTCCTGTGACAGGGAAAACCTCATGAACTGCACAGTAACACAGGAAGAACTACTGAACTGGTACCTCCAGACCAAGCAAAAGACAATGACCTTTATTTTGCACTCTGCTGTGATTGGACACACTGGATAAGTACTGGGGGATCCACTGGTAAAATACATGGGACTATTCAGGAGTATTAATCTCCATTGCTAAAGAATGAGTCGACACAATTCCAATGCATTTGAAAAAGCTTGCAACTATTTAAAAATTCCCTTTCCCTAAACCTATTATCTGTTTAGGATTATTTCAACATTAGTCAGTAACATTCTTTGAATAATAGACTAGAGTCCAGCTCCCTGGCAAAACTCACCTTGATCTGTATTATCATTTAGGCTCCACCTGAAAACATCATTAATTTAAATAAGCAATAGAGACTGAAATAAAATTCCATACATGCTTAACTCTCCAATGTGGTTTTGAAAAACCTTTCTTCTTTAGCCAGTCTTATGTTACATGGTGGATGGTCTTTGCTTTGACCACCTCATAAAAAAAGGCTCATAAATAGTTTTCATGTGTTATTTAAACTAGCGGTACTCCCTCAGGCACCATGCTTTTATTTTTAAAAATCCTTTGTGTATTCCTAAAGCATTTCTAAACCAGTAGCAGAGGTAAATGTGTATTTTAACCCAGGAAAGCCATGTTCTGTCAATATCAGACCACAAATTTTCTTACTCCATGCTGATAAGAATAAAACACTTCTAGCAACTTCCACCTGATTTATGTGTTTTCCTTCTAAAAATCATCAATTTCTGAGCATGAGTGAAAATAGCTGAAGTGATTTTTCTTGACTAGATGATTTCCAAAACCAAAATCGCATTCCTTGTGTGCTACCATGGGCACAAGCAAGGGACCAAGAGCCTCTCCCCTTGCTGTTGCTTGGGAATGCTCTGAAGGAAGGAGGAGATGGGTGAAAGCACTACCTGGGATGGGTGAGAGCTTGCCTGGAGAAGAGTGGGACTACTAGAGGTGTGATGGGCAGTGACCGTAGGCAGATAGAGCAGGTGGGTAGATGGGAGCACAAAATTTCCCCTGTTGTAAGAAATGGTTTGTTTTCCCCAACTGACAAGTATAGATACTGCTAGAATTGTGTTCTACTGCAAGCAGAAGAACCTGGACTCACAAAGTGTAGGAAACAAAATATATACAACACTTATTAAGTTAACAAAATCAAACATAGAGTAGGATTTAAATCAAAAAGAATAGAAACTACATAGGCAGAAGAGACATTAGACAATTGGATCAACCCAGATATTCCAAAAAATAGACTCCAGTGGTTCTTCCACGTTCCAGTTCTGCTCCCCATTTATCCTTCAACAGGGAAAGAAAAACCCAACAAAACTCTTCTTGGCTCACAGCCTGCGCATATTCTTCTTGGCAATTTATAACACGTGAGCTTCTTTGTATGATCATGAATTAGGGCAGAAATGACCTCATCTTGTGTGAAACGTGTCCCCATTCTAGCCTCCTTGAAAGACCCAGGCTGTGGTGCCCTCACAAAGATGCTGACAATACAACCAAGAGAGAGAAATCAGGATTTCTAAGCTGTATCTTTTCTTGGACACTGCTGCTGCAGCAGGACCTCCAGTAGCACACGGAGCTCAGCTGGAAGAAAGAGTAGGGTCTTCCCTTTTGCTCATGGATTTTGTAATCTCTGCCAGCACCTGACAGGTTTTAAAGGCTCACATTTCTTTCATGAATAAATCCTCATTAAACCACTTTGTATCCTTCAGAAGAACCATCAAAGCACAAGCTCTAGCTGAGATAAATCATTAAGACTCACAGCTTGATTTTAGGGGAGTGGGAGAGCAGGAGGTCTCACCTCCATCAACTTTTGCTGTACAGTCACCAAAGATGACCATTTTCTCTACCTCTTACTGACCCCTACACACCACATGGAAAGCCAGAGCTAGGCCACAATAGCACCATCTCAAGGGACACAGAAATTCAGCAGGAGGAGGAGGAGGAAAAGGAGGAGAAACAGAATAAAAAGAAGGAGGTGGACTATCTCACAAACATCAAGACAACTTGTTGATCCACTGGGATCTGTGGGGAGTATAGCAAAAAAACCCCAATTGAAATAGAAATAACACTACAATTGAAATAGAAATGTACATACATGAATGTATGTACATACAATGAAATAATGACATCACTGAAAACATTTGGCCTTTTTGTGTGTTAGAGAAGCACACAGCACAGTGCTTCACAACTATAGTAATGCGGTGTCCCAAAAGGTATTTTGTGGCTGATATTTTTTTTACTAAGAGGTAAGAGATGTCAGATAGTCAATAAGTTACTTAATCAGCATGACATGGTGAATAAGAAGATAGAACCCAGCCATCCTGGATACCAAAGCTGTGTTAGTCCTTGTTCAGATATTAGCTCCCAACTATCTCAACTGGACGAGCCCAGCTGCTCCCAGGAGAGCATTGCCTGCTCTCCTTCTCACTCTGGAGAGATGTGGATTGAGCCCCGGCCAAAATATTACATGATATTTCAGTTAATGTGAACTCTAAAATTGACCACAGGTGATGGCACTGCATTCAATGTGCTCTCTAAGGGAAACCATTTCCTCCAGCCTGTCTGATCCTTTCTCCCAGACTGCTGCCTGTCTTTTAGTTCCTGGGAAGCAAGTGATGATTGCTGTCTTTCCATCAATTATGTTATTCAACCAAAACCATCTGCTTGTTTTACTGCTTTTTGATCCGATCCTATCCTATCCTGTCCTATCCTATCCTATCCTATCCTATCCTATCCTATCCTTTTTTTTTTTTTGAGGATCCAGAATGGTCGTTATCTATTAAGCACCCTCTACAGCTCTTAAATGAAGAAATAGTAGACCATTTGCAGACTGATGCAGTCAGCATCTGGCAAGCTGAAATGCTGTGGCAAAGCTGCAGAGACCACGAGCTAGGTTTGTGGGCAGAGGCTTTTACCATTATCTTATTTGGTGTTTTTTTTTTTTTTGTCTTAGGTTTTTTTTCATCAGCTGTTGCAATTAGTGTTACTAGGACATGGTTCTTTTAGGATGTACTGTCGGTGCTACAGAGCTGAGGGTTTGGGGAGTTCTAGCAGAACAAAACGGTGGTGCTGATGGATAAATAAAATGACACAGTTGCATGGGTTCTGCTTTTGGCTGAGTAATTTCAAATCCTTTTTATTTATACTTGTTTGCCTTCTTTTTTGCAGCAAAGAAAACTACAAACCACTGCAGGTTTACAAGAATATGGTAGGATTTCAGAGTTGGTTACAGTCTGACAGCTAGGGCTCCAAAATTTACTTTTTCATGGGCTATATCTCTAACAGCAAGCTTTGCCTTTGAGAACCAGTGATTAATTTTATATATACACTTAATGAATTGTTTCCTGCTAGCATTGTTTAGACAGGTTTAAATTTGCATGATGTTATTGTTAAAGAGTATTGTCATGAGTTTGGAGCAGTCTTTCTTCTAGCCATGGACATAAATACACAGTGTTACGTTTATTTTACCCAGGACAACTTTGGAAGACACCGAACATGCAGACAAATCAGAAAATTCTCTTACAAGTGAACCTATAAAAAGTGCGTGAGGATCTTTTTCCTATAAAAAACTGTGAGGATCTGACACGTGATTCAGTGACTTGACTTGAATTTAATTAATTTAATTAACAGGAATCCAACCTGCACAGCAGATCCAATGTTCCAAGACAACAAGCCACAGCTCTGCTGTTTCACAGCTCACATTCTTACAGCGTCACTACACCCACTGTGAATGTTGGAAATTAATACTGTGTAATACCAAAAGACCAAGACCAATGGAGCTGGGGAATGGACTCTGCAGAATCCATGAAATAGGGCTGTTTATGGGATAGCTTGAACCCGGCCATGGCAGAGCACTCCCTGCAGGTGCGGTGTTTTGAGGATGTCTAGTGGGTTTGGGTGGCAGGGTTCTGGTTGCAGGGGGGCTATATGGGTGTCTTATGTGAGAAGCTGCTGAAAGCTTCCCCCATGTCTGAAAGAGCCAATGACAGCCAGCTTCAAGATGGTCCCACCACTGGCCAAGGCTGAGCCCATCAACAACAGTGGTAGCATCTCTGGGATAATGTACTTAAGCAAGTATTTAAGAAAGAGGGGAGGGAGGGGAACTCAACTGTGCAATTACAGTGGAAGAGATGAGTGAGAATATGTGTGAGAAACATCTCTGCAGACACCAAATCACCGAAGAAGATGGAGGAGGAGGTGCTCCAGGTGCTGGAGCAGAGATTCCCCTGCAGCCCCTGGTGAAGACCATGCTGAGGCAGGCTGTCTCCCTAGCCCATGGAGGTTAACGATGGAGCAGATATCCATCTGCAGCTCATGGAAGACCCTAAACTGTAGCAGGTGGGTGTGCTTAAAGGAAGCTGTGACCCTGTGGAGGAGCAGGTTTCTGGTAGCACCTGTGGATCCATGGAGAGGGAGGAGCAGGTTCCTGGTAGCACCTGTGGATCCATGGAGAGGGAGGAGCCTACCCTGGAGCAGGTTTGCTGGCAGGACTTGTGACTCTATGGGGGACCAACAATAGAGCAGTCTGTTCCTGAAGGACTGCACCCCATGGAAAGGACCCAGTTTGGAGCAGTTTGTGAAGAACTTCACCCCATGGAAAGAACCTATGCTGGAGTAGTTCATGGAGAACTGTCTCCTGTTGGAAGGGACCCCGCACACTGGAGCAGGTAAAGAGTGTGAGGAATCCTCCTCCTGAGGAGGAAGGAATGGCAGATATGTATGATGAATTGACCACAGTTCCCATTCTCCACCTCCCCATCACTTGGGGGAGGAGGTAAAGAATGTATGAGTGAAGTTGAGCCCGGGAAGACGGAAGGCATGGGAGGAATGTATTTTAAGATTTGGTTTTATTTCTCATTACCCTACTTTGATTTGATTGTTAATAAATTAAATCAATGTTTCCCAGGCTGAGTCTGTTTTGCCCACGATGATAATTGCTGAGTGATTTTCCTGTCCTTACCTCAACCCATGAGCCTTTTGATATATTCTCTTTTCCTGGTGCAGATGAGAAGGGCAGTGATAGAGCAGCTTTGAGGGCACCTGGAGTCCAGACAGGGTCAATCCACCACAGGCTGTTCATGAATAAGATCTTCTGATATAACAGAAGAAAGTGATCAGTGGCTAAAATACTGATTTCTGTATAAATGGAGGCTCACAACAGAGCCTACATGGTATCTGAAGACAGGTAGGAAAGACACATGGTGGCCCTGGGCCCATTTGGGAACTCCTCATACCCACACTGATACTAATTGTGTAACCAATGCTGGAAGTGAAATCTAAGTGGTGGGAATGGAAACACACAGGTTAGGGATCTAGGACATACTGGTTACATGCATTTAAGAATGTTCATCTACCAGTTCAGCCAGAAACACACTCTAGCTTAGTCAGCTTTCCTCACTTCATTACCCTCTTGTAGAGTAAAAGCAATGTCATTTGGTTATTTTGGTGGATTAGTAAATCAAAGGGCCAAAATCCCACAATTCTGTAGAGAGACTAAGACTTGGAAAAGTTGGATTTAATCTCATCCTGCAGCTGTCCCTCATTTTTGATTCAAAGTATGATTGAAGGGGATCTACTTTCCATTTCCAGTTATGAGTGGATTATTTTTTTTTCCATCTGAGAGCCAAAATCTCCCTATGTCTTATGCCTTCGAATGAACATAAATCCCTGAATCTCACCTACAAGTCTAATAGAGTCTAATATGAGACTTATTTGAAAGCAGCATTCATAGCTCATCTTCAGTTTTATGTTCCACAATGAAGTATTTACAATAGTCTATTGTTCTTTTACATAACAGTTAGGTCATAATTTAAAATAAGATTATTTTTTTTTTCCTACAAAATTATTGGCAATTAGTTTGTCATCTGGATAGTAAAACCATCTGTCCAGATCTATTCCCACCAGGAAACTGAGGGTTTAGAAATCCCATGTACTTGCACACTTTAGAACGATACCACAAATATTCAGCAGAAAGCCACCGTCTAAGAATTAAACCGGTGACTTGTGGAACAGACTCCTTTTGCCAGCATGTTTTCAAAATTACTAGAATGGTTTCAGAAACCTGACCAGAGGCAACATAACGGTTCAAAGCCCTGCCAGAGACCTACACAAGGTTTGAACATCAGTCTATATTTGGTACAGATGAAAGAGTAATTAGAACCCTGTGGAAAATATTAGTATCTCGACTGTAATTTTTTCTGCACATTTCAGGTACAATATTCTCCATCTCCTAGCAGAAGGAAATGCATTATATACTATTATGGAAGTATTAAATAGCTTCTGTCTCAGATGTCGATGTTTAAAACATTGGGGTATCGTTGAATATAGAGGAGGACCTTATTGCTCGCAGTAGGGAGAAGTTAAAATGGCAGGAACAGGATCACAGAAGATCAGCTCTTCACAGACAAATGTGGGAGAAAAGGTGGTTAAAAAGGGAAAGAAAAAAACAAAAGAAAAAGAAAAAAGGGAGCATGAGGTCAGTATCTTCTCTCATCACCCAGCAGCCCAGCTCAGGGCTTGGACTGCTCAGCAGGAAGGAGGAAATAACATCAAACCACATTCCTAAGCAAAATAAGGTTGGAGAAGCAAATGAAAGTCCTCAGAAAAAAGCTCTGGCTCGGGGTTACCATAGCAATCATCAGGTTTGTCTCGTTTCTATTCCTAGTGGAAAAAATATTAAGCAAAAATGCCAATAAGCTTTCAGGGTCTGCTACAGTTACAGATCTGCATCGATGCCCGTAAGTTTTATAGAAACCAATGGTTGTCCCAATGTCTGGGATTCGTAATAGACAGTTTATGTTCAGATTTTGATGGAAATTTAGTCGTTGATTTCAGTGGAAGCAAATTTATAGTCAATGTACGTGAATTCTAACTCCGCTTATCTGTAAGAAAGAAAATGACAAAAAGTAGTTTGGAAACTGAATGTCTCAGCCTGTTTTCTGTGTTAAGCAAGAACAGCTGAGAAGATATTAACATTGGCTCTGTTACCTGCTCTGTACACCCACCTCCTCTTGGGGTCTTCTGCAGGGAAATGCCCAAAGACCTTCAGGAAAATCCTCAGACCTGCTGGTTCACAGAATGACTGCAGCAATGAAGAGAGGAATCACGAGGTGTAAGAGCAAGCATTTGAAAAATGTTGGACCCAAAAGATTAAAGAAGGGTGGATTTCAGCTGAATTGTAAGTAAGAACACAAAAAAAAGGGTCGCTAATGTTCAGAAGAACTTAATGGGTTGGTGTTTTTCCACGCGATTGCCATTTTAAAAGGGATATTGCAACCTTGATTATTTCTGGTTTTATTTTATTTTGCTGAGCTTTCCTTGTCTTCTAAAGATCTAAGTATGTAGTTTAGGGTTTGGGTTTTTTTCCCTAACTTCTGTTCAAAAACTTTCGGTCTTAAAAAAACCCCACAAAACTCCAGAAAGGCTGATACTGGGGTTAAATCTGGGCTTTTTAAATTGCATTTCAAACTCTCACTTTAAAAGAAGACGGTAGGAGCAGTCCTAGAGGATTTACCTGCCATGTAGTGGAGATATTACTGGACTAACCTCCTGTGACCTCAAATTAATGACAAGTACCAAATGGCATGTAAGTAGACCTCTGATATCTATGACCGAGATGCTCTACTGAATGTTTAGTGAGTCACATATAAATAATGACTGCATAGATAGATTTAGGAGCTGGAACATGAATTTAATGCAAGGTTAATAATCCCTTCTGGAATTATAGAGTTTGAGGTAAAAGGGAATGTCATGACTTTGTTTCTATTCAGTTGTTCACCTTTGTACCAAGAATTGCATTTGTTTACTCTGGAGAGGAGGGAAAAGAAGTATTGTTGATCTTCCTGCTGAATCTGTCCACCCAATGGGTTTTGCTGGACAGCAAAGGGCATGACTTCAATTCAGTGGTGTGAGCCCACATCTCAGAGGTGGGATATCCGAGTTAAGTGCCTCAGAACCTCCCAGGAACTTCTGTTTTTTCCATTAAGAAACTTTGTTGGCGACATGGACAGTGGGATAGAGTGCACCCTCAGCAAGTTTGCTGATGACACCAAGTTTGGTGGTGCAGTTGACACACTGGAGGGAAGGGATGCCAAGCAGAGGGACCTGGACAGGCTGGAGAGGTAGGCTTTTGCAAATTGCATGAAGTGCAACCAAGCCAAGTGCAGGGTCTTGTACAATCAAACAATTAGGATTCTATACAGAGGCAAAGCATTCTTGCTCTGCAAACACCATCCCCATGTGCTTCTCCAAGAGCTTGAACTGGCTCCCTCCCTCTCCTCCACTCCCCAAAAAATCCTCTGACTCTCCAAGGATATTAGAACCATAGAATCATAGAATGGTTTGTGTTGGAAGGGATCATAAAGATCATCCAGTTCCAACCCCCTGCCCTGGGCAGGGACATCTCCCACCAGACCAGGTTGCTCCAAGCCCCATCCAGCCTGACCTTGAACCCCTTCAGGGATGGGGCAGCCTCACAGGAATACAACACGTAGATCTGGATAGGGTTGAAAGTGGTCTTGGATTAATCCAAGTTTCCTGTATCCTTAGTGGTCACTAGTCACTAAGCATCTGCTGAGAGGGTGAGCAGTGGTCCTCCCACCATGTGCCTCAGCATGGGCAGCCTCTGTTCCTGCACAGGAAAGGTCTCCCAGCCATCAGTCAAAGCAGTGAGATGTGGTGTCCAAGCTCAGCGTGAGGACACCATTTCATGCACAGCTCTGTTGCCAGTAGCTGGCTTCAGCAGCTCCTCACTGAGGCTCCAGGCATTCTCCATGGAGAGCATGCCCTATTTGATGGCCAGCCACAGTGACACTTAGTCTTTTTTGGGCTGAGACACTAGCAACATGCCTGGGACGTTCTGTGGCAGAGCCAAGACATGAAACTGACTTTCCTAGACATTAAGTTAATTCATTCCATGTTGGACAACTCATCATTCTTCCCCACTACTTGCTTTGGACTATTTTCCCCCGGATTTATTATCTCACATTTTTCAAATCAAATTTTTTTCTTTCTTTGGATTATTTTCCCCCAGATGTATCAAATCAAATTTCTTCCGCTCTTCCTCTCTATTTCTTTTCTTTCTTTCCTACTACTCTCCACCTCCTATGTATTGTATCTTCTGTCTCTGCAGTCCCAGCTACTCAGTTAAACTCAGTCTCTAGATCTCATCTCACTTCCATGCCTAATTGGCACTGAAGAAAATGAAGAGACCAAGGCTTCCTTCACAAATATTTAACTTTGAAAATAGTACTGCTTCTATATGTAGGGCTGGAAATAGCACAGAGTCAAAGGCCAGCCCTTTGGGGAGCAGCAGTCAGCAGTCCACCCAGAAGATTTTAAAGAGTGGGTGAGAAACAAAACTCAAGCCACAAATGCCTCTTCCCAGCTAAACAAGTGCCAGGGGTGGTGAAGCAATGGAAAGGGCAGATTGCTAATAACACACTTACTTGTGCCTTGGGCTGACGTCCACAAGGTGTTAGTTGGTAACATCCTGTGGCTTCCATGGGAGTTGGCAGGGCTGGATTTTCCTTTGGATAATTCCAAATCTTTTGTTTTCCTTCCACTGTTATTCTAACACCATTAGCAGGAAGTAATAGCCACTTAAAATCCAGAAATGGCAATGTAGAATATTAGTGGAGAGTGAAAAATACATTTTTCCCCAGTCTATCAGAATGTGAAAGTTTATTTGCGCTAATGTAAAACAAAATGCTGGCAAACAGTTATAAAGCAGAATTATTTGGTTAAGAAAAGTAAGTTTTATTTATCTCTCATGGCTCTGCTGAAGAATGAGGGTAAGGGGTGTTTTCTATTGCAAGCCATTTGCTTTAAAGTCAGTCAGTTCAACAAGCTCAATGAAGAAGAATTTTAATTCCACTGTCATAACTGAGCTTGGCAACATAGATATGTGTGTGGCTAGGTTCAAACAGTTAGTAAAGCCATGGAGAGACTCCAGGACATAACTTACAGGTCTCCATGTCCTCTCACATTCTTGGCAGATGGTGAGAGGCTAAGCTGCTGCTACGCAGAGGCAATGAGAACAGGGCAAGAGGTTCAGGAGGAGACAGAAGAGGCACTGCAACCAGCCTCCTCTTGATCTACACCATCTTCATCTTGCATCCATCTTGAGTTACAGCACACCCTTGTCATGGCCATGCTGGCCATTGACACCATGAAGCTGGTGGGATAGGGTAGCCAAGAGACTGTGGGGCCTCTCATCAGTCCCTGTTGCATCACAACCCTGGGCAGCTACTGGGAGGCCACCTAGGAGTACTGGGCGCTCCAATCAGTGATAGTCTCCAGTTATCTACAGGTCATCTTTGGAGCCTTGCAACCTTCACACCTCTCCCTCTTGTTTAACCTGGGAGATGACTGCTTCCCCCTGCTTTTTCCCTCTTCTTTTCTAGCCCTTTGCCAGCTCAAGAGAGCTGGACAGTTTTATTAGAGCCAGCCCCTGGGTAAAAGGAGAATGACAAAAGGAGCAGCTTTGCCATTGACAAAGAACAGAGGAAGATTGGAGCAGGACTGTCTCTCTCTCTGGGATATGACAAAAAGCAACAGGCCTCTTGACGCCCATTCCCTACTCATGTTGCAGGGCAGAATTCAAGAATCCCAAAACTACAGAAGCAGGTATTTGAATGAAAAGGCAAAAGAGGATTTCTAACAGTATTTTATTTGCTTGCATTGCAAGTATTTTGAGGCAAAGATACCACCACTGAGCATGCTTTCCAGTCATGAAAGACATAAATAATAATAATTACTAGTATTAATTTTACTTTCTTGGCACTATTTCAAAGTTATATAGCTCTAATGATTTTGATGCAATTTATTCTTAGAACTAAAGGTATTATAACTGAGTATTATTATTTGTGAGTGTCTAAGAAATGGAAACTTGAAGCAGTACTGACATGTTCCAAAAAGCAAGCCCCAAGTTTATGAGCTACCTACATCATCACAGAATTATAGAATGGTTTGGGTTGTAAAGGACCTTAAAGATCACCCAGTTCCAACTGCCCTGCCCTGGGCAGGGACAATTACCACCAGACCAGGTGGCTCAAAGCTCCATCCAGCCTGGCCTTGAACCCCTCCAGGGATGGGGCAGCCACAGCTTCTCTGGGCAACCTCTGCCAGTGCCTCACCACCCTCACAACAAAGAAGTTCTTCCTGAGATCTCATCTCAATCTCCTCTCTTTCAGTTTAAAACCATTCCCCCTCATTCTATGGCTTCCCTCCCTGATCAAGAGTCCCTCCCCATCTCTCCTGGAGACCCTTTAGGGACTGGAAGGGGCTTTAAGGTCTCTCTGGAGTCTTCTCTAAGCTGAACAACCTCAACTCTCTCAGCCTGTCTTTATAAGAGGTGCTCCAGCCCTCTGAGTATTTTCGTGGCCCTCTGTTGGACTTACTCTACAGGTCCATGTCCTTCAGCCCCAGAGCTGAATGCATATAACATGGTCCCCTTCGCTGTACAGGAATCCTTGCTTTCTTAGAAGATTTCAATTTAAGGAGGGTCTTGCTATGAAGTTCTTTAAAAAAGAACTAATTTTCTGAGCATTGAGAGGCTCAGAAAAGACAGCTATTGACTTCAGAGGGGATTTTGGTGCCTACTGCAGCCACTGGTGCTGCACTGAAAACCTATAGATATAATTTAATTCTGAGTATCCAACATCCATGGCAGTGCCAGATACACAGCAGCAGTTCCTGGGTTGGCCTTGGTTTTGCTTCTAGCTGTTAGGTTGTCAGCTTTAAAAGAAAGCAGTGGAAATATAAACAAAAAGCTCGATTTCATCTTCACATTATAAGTAGAAGTTTGTAAAGCCATAACTGGGATTTGCCACTGTAAACCCAATGCTTTAATGGATTACAGCAGAATAATATATTGCATCTGGCTTCTTTTGCCTCAAAACAGCAATTGTACTGTACATATAATCATTTTAAGATGCAAAAGCTTAAAATAAATGAGGACCCTGAGGCAACATCTTTTTTTTTAATACGGGTACGTGTATTCCTGTATCAAAGGAGTCGATTCAAAATGTAGAATATTTAGGCTACATAACCTCCATTGCTGATGTCAGATCATGTTCAGCTTCGTGCCAGGGTTCTGGAAGCAAAGGTTTGGAGCAAAGCAACACTTACAATTTCATGTGCTTGGCTTTACACTAATCCGAGCCCAGAAGCAATGACCAAAGAGGATCACAGAATCATAAAATAACAGTTAGAGTTGGAAGGGGCAAAACAACTGCTACCTGCCAGAATCTGAGCCTTCTGTAAACTAGATGCAAATACTTTTTATCCTATTTCAGTTCTTACCTGGTCACAAGCAAGTGAACAACTTCTGCCTTGTGGCAGCAAAGAGATGAGAGATGTCACCTTGCTCCCAACCCAGAGGGCAGAAATATCATAGACTTGCACACAAGACAACTGTTTAATACGTTCACAAATCAATTTTATTAATTTAAAACAAAATTAATGAAGAAAAATTCTGTACACAATTGTGGACACAACACACTTTTTGTACAATAGGGCCCAGATAAACTGTTTTTTTTTCAGTCCGCGAGTGACTAAAAATTAAAATAAAAAAAAAAAAAGACAACCACCCCCCCATCACTGTCTACTTTGCTTGAGAGAAAAAAAAAAAAGGCTAATTATAGTCTCAATTCTAAAAACTACCCATGACGTGCTTTATGTAGGTGTGTGAGTACTGCCTGAATTCCAGCACTCATCCTGGGTAGAGTAAAGCACATGTGCAAGTCTTGGTGAGATAATAAACCTCTCTGTTGGTAATAGAGCAATCCACAAATATTGAATTCTAGCAGCAATATGATTCCTCCAATAGAGAAGAGTGTTGTTACGTAGCTACATTGGTGCTTTGTAGCTCTGCAGGTAGCTGTTTCAAGGCTGGTGTTTTTAGCAAAAGAAAGCAAGAAGAAAAGCTGGAGAATGAACCAACAAAGCTGAGGCTTCTTTTTAAGGGAGAGATTGAAATCAGGTAAAAGGAATTGGTACAATTCAAGCTGAAAGTCAGACTAAGAGTTTATCTGACCTGGTAGCTCATGGCCTTCAGGATTAGAAAAGTCACAAATCATAGACAGACAGAGTCTACGTTTGTCCTGTAAACGGGCACAAACAAAAGCAAATTTTACCTCCTTGGTGATAACTATTTCAGGATTTCCATTGCCGGCAATGGATGTTATATCTTAGGAAAATCTGACTCCTGGTGGAAGAGGATTAAAAAACTTAAACGTATATGAGTATTCTTGTTCAATTTCTCCAAAATATTCTAAAAATAATGATGGTGACAGTTTCCTTCATTTTTGGATGAGACAAAAACTACTTGGTACCAAGATTCCAGTTTAAGTCATGTCTTAAAATACATTTGTGTTGTCTCTCTATTTCGTAAGGGAATTAATCTGCTAATTAATTTTTCAATACTTTAAAAAAGGGTTAATATGTTACCTTTAAAAGAGGAAACAGGAGACAGCAAATAACTCCTCCTCAGTTGTGTTTTATCTATGTTTCCTTCAAGGGGGCAAAGAAATCAGTCTTTTCACAATCAGACTAAGTGAGAGAAGAAAAAGGTAGAGAAACAGCTGAGAAGAACAAAACCCAATCCTTATTGACACTTGACATCCATGCTTTTGGTCTTGACAAGTTTATCTAAAAAAAAATCCATTATCTACATATTTATATCCAACGCATTGATAAGGCACCGCACAACAGTTTGTGCACACGTGGCCTCATTCTTCACCGACAAGGCATTACTATCTTTCAATAGCATTTACCTTAACAATATGTAAAAGAATCATTCATTATTACAAATTTACACAAAAAATTCTTCCTGTACATGATTGTCTCAGTGATGTACCTATTAGTTTAAATTAGACATATTTTAAACTACTCTGTAATGTGCTAAAATCAAAAGTCGTTGCTGTACCATAAGGCAAAGGCTTATAATAGCCTTTAATCCTATTATACATATCCTCAGTTATATGATGTCAAAATATAGTCTGTTCATAAATAAGTAAAGATGTACAGAGTACCCTGGGTATGAGAAACCAAAAAGTAAACCTTCTTTACAAGAAAATTACTCCACTGGTATTTTGAAAAATCTCAGTCTTCATTGTGCAATCAAGTTTGCCATGTTGAAGAAATGGTGTGTGTCACATTGAAGAGTCCAAAAACTACAAAGCATCATTTGCAGATCCTTTTTTTTTTTTTTCTGTCTTCACAGGTATGAACCTTTTACTTCCTTTTTATATTTTTCCCCTTCTCTATTTCTTTTTTTTTCCTTTTTGGTAGCAAAGACGGTAAGGACGAGTTGTTCAGACATTTGCATGGCTTATTTTCGTTGGACTCCCAGCACCCGAGTCAACAGCTGTTCTGAAGAAAAAGACATGTTCCTCCGTTTACTGAAAGGGCAAGGGTTAAGACCAATTGCAGCTGTACGTCAACATGTTGAAATCACACAGTTCCGTCGTCCAATGCTGACATGAGACACAGGCATCCCGGCCACGGGCAGAAGGAGGCTCTGGGGTTTCAAAGTGCTGCTGAGCTGCTACAAGTACTCCAGTTCCAAGGCATGGTGAAGGGCCATAAGGTCAGAGTGGCTCGAGATCCTCCAAAACGGCATAGCATGCTGCGAACAGCACAGACAACATGTAAAAATAACCCCAAGCATTCTGGTATTTAGACCCACCCATTGTCTTTCGCAATGGGCAAGGGGAACGCTGCGAGGAGAGAAAAAGAGCTCCCAGAACCTTGAGCCCTTCACGTTTATCTCTGGTTCCTCTCACCCACCCCCTCAGCACAAATCCTCAATCATCGCAACCAATCTATTTACCAACGCGAGCAACAGCGGCCAGGTCAGGAGATAATAAGGAAGGGAGGGGGTTTCTCATCTCTTTATAAGAAAACCAGATTTCGGCACATTGCAGAAGGAAATATTACCTCCAGGAAAAAAGAAAAAAAAAAAAAACTAAGAAAAATAACCTACACGTGAAGCCCATGGGCAGTCTGAGGTAGGGAGGAACAGAACTCGATTAAAAAAAAATCAAAAAATAAAGGAATAGTATAAAAATAAAAAATAAATAAAAAATAAAGGTCATATTTATTATCAAAACATGTTTGTTCCTAGTGGAACTATCCCTGGCAGGTGAGTTAAGAACATAGCCATGGTGATTCAGAATAGCGCATGTGTTGCTCACATCACTTGGAAAGGAACTTATCCCAGAGGTTTGTATAACATCGCTCATTCTTAGCACTGATCTTAAAACATCTTTTCCATATGGGACAATTTTAAAATAAATACGTATTTTTTTCCTATTAGCTGTAATAAAATCTGTCTGGAGCACAAATACGTTTGCAAAGAACCTGAATAAACCAAAAACACAAATACCAGGAAAAAGCACACATTACCTCATCCATGAAGGGTAAAAATCCGATTAAGAAGTATACTCTAAACCAGGGATTATAGTGTCAGCAAGAAATTTTGCATAAATAAATAAATAAAAAGATAACTATCAGCTTTCATCAGGAAAATATTCTATAAATCTCGTGGGAAAACAGTTTAAATTCAACAATGTTCTGAATGCTAAAGTGACCGTGTTCACCTTTTCATTGGGTCAGCTTATGTCCTGGCATCTTTAGGAGGCGAACCACAAGAAATTTATTATCACAACAGCTTTGGAGTTCCCCAAGCATTTTATCTACAGCTTCTCAAAGAGGCTTTCTTCATCCTCCTTCAGCACTTCCTGGGTAAATTCCTAATTCTTCTGAAATCGGTTGCAAAGCTCCATCTCTTCTGATTATTATTTCTACACTGACCTCCTCTTTTTCATGCAGGTCTTCTCCTCAAATTTTACGCTAGAGAACAAATTGGAAAACAATGTGAAACTCCTATTTCCAGCTGCATGTTTACTGTAGACCCTGCATCTTCACCTTACAACTATCTCAGAAAGCAAACACTTCAGAATAACTCCAGTCTGCCATCATGGGAAAAGTCCCCAGAAGTAGCTGGAGAGCATTTGGTGAGCACCTGGACAATATATTCTTCTTTAGTTCTATCCAAAAGAAATCTGTTTGGGTATGGTTGATCCCCAAGGAAGCACCACTGGAATAGTTTCTGTTCGGCTTCGCTTTACTCTAGGTTGTTACAAAGCTCTGAGAAAACAGCTGACCAAATCTCAGCTTGAAGACAAATGCATGAGCCATAGCTGCTCGTTGGGAAGCACAAAACAAAAAAACCAAACAATTTCAGAGACAGTTGAGATGCTGTTGAAAAGAATGCTAAAGATATTTCCAAAATGCTTTTTCAGACCAAACCTTTCTTTAAGAAACAAGTGTTAAACACTGCCTGTGATACCTGCTATTTCTACATCTTCAATCTAGGCTTCCATCGTACTGTCTCTACCCTCCACCAGCAACAGAAACTAGATGCAATTAGCTCACTCAGTTACAACTCCACCCCACAGTGTACTCCCTGCTGTGTTATACAGACAATCTATCCTCTGCAATCTGTCAGGCCAGACACTGCCGCTTTCCCACTCAAATCTTTCCTAAAGATTCATTTCTTGCACCGTGTCCAGGAAATAAAACCATTGAGAGCACAATGAAATAAAAATCCCTAATCATGCCTTCCTCCACACTCTCCAAAACCTTCAGTGCACCCCTCTCTCACTTGGGCTGCAAGATCCTCCTGGAAGAACCCACAATATCTGACAGGGTTATGACATGATGGACAAAGAGGCATGGGTTTGTGCTTACAGCTGGTCTGTGTGGTGTCTGACAGGTGCCTCCTTTTCTCACGTGGCTGCAGTTCTCCGCTTCTCTCACAAGCCTGCTGGCCAGGTAGGACCTACCTGGGGTAGGACCCCAAGAAGGCCAATGGCATCCTGGGGTGCATCAAGAAGACCGTGGCCAGCAGATCAAGGGAGGTCATCTTGCCCCTCTGCTCTGCCCTGGTGAGGCTCAGGATCAATGCCTACAAATCTTAAAGGGAGGGTGTCAGGAGGACGGGGCCAGTCTTTTCTCAGTGGTGCCGAGTGACAGCACAAGAGGAAATGGGAACAAACTTGAGTATAAGAAGTTCCACCTAAACATGAGGAGGAACTTCTTTACTGTGAGAGCAGCAGAGCCCTGGAAGAGGTGCCCAGAGAGGTGGTGGAGTCTCCTTCTTTGAAAATATCCAAAACCCACCTGGAAACGTTCCTGTGGGACCTGCTCTGTCAGGGGGCTGGACTAGATAATCTCCAGAGGTCCCTTCCAACCCTATATAATTCTATGGTGCTATGATTCTATGCTGCCCCCACCAGCCATAGCTCCCTGTGTCTCTCCATCAGCTTGGTACCAGCTCTGCCTCAACCAGGGGGTCAGGGAGTTGTAAATTAGCATGCCTAATTTACAGGTATTCACAGGTGTGGCTTGGCGAAGGCTTTGGTGGACACAGGCTTTCTTCTGGTGTCTCAGCAGAAGCCAAGAGTCAATGACAATGGGAGAATTGCAGGAATAAATTCTTGGCTTCCAGCTCCCACTTGATGCAGCTCCAGCATCCAGGAGCTGCTTCCCTGGTAACACCCTCAGCATCACAGAGCAGGGCAGTTAAAGACCCTGATTGATTTAACAGGAGGCTTAGCTTCTGCTAAATCAAATCACAGCAGCTCCTGCAGGATGCCCACATGCAATATCAAGTTTTGGATTACCCTCAGCTGTTTATGGTCAGATTTTAAACCAAAACTTTAAGTGGGTTGTTATTTGGGCTAGATCTTTCAATTTGAAACTCATTTAAGTGTCCTCTGCTTTATTTCCATCTGTCTGTGAAAGGAGGGTACCTCCATTTGCCCCAAGTAGTTACAGGAGCGAGGTGTGGAATGATTCTGGAGAGCCCCTCCCTGAAAACAATGTGGTTGTGCAAACCTCAGGATTGTAATTGTTTTCAGTTCTCCTGCTTACAGGTCAAAAAAAAAAAGAGACCTTTTTGAGTAAATTTCCCAAGAAATCAAGCGCGCCAGGAAGGCGGTGGCTGTCGCTCTCTGCACAGCTCCATCCAGATCTCTATCAGCCTGACCCTATGGCACAGCCTCCCCGTCTCAGAGGAGGGGAAACAACCCCCATATAGATCTATCTCTCTATATCTATATGTATACGCTGCTTTATGCATGCACAGCCTCCCACACGTATGTGTCCATACCTACGCATGTGTTCAGGGAGCACACACGGTAATTTTCACCCTATCTAAGGCAACAAATGATTTTACAAAACTAATTTGAGGTAGCAAAATTATCATACAAAACCCTTCAGCATTATTAATTATCTGGCCCTGCCAAAAGTGGCAGCACACCCAGGAAACAGAAAGGCATTGATTTCTTTACCGAATGGCCGGGCAAGAGTTTCTTCGTGTACACATTCACTAAATAATTGCGTGGAGAAAGTCGACCCTGCCAACACTTAGCACACACGTCTTCTATTCTGAGCACAAAGAAAAAAATGCTATTATCTCATTTGCTGCCAGGGGAGAAGAGATGACAAATGCCACCTGCTAATACACAGGCGGTGTCACCGGACGCGTCTAACCAAACTATAAGAAAGCTTTTCTTACTGTATATTGGAGGAATGTGCATCTAGACCAGTAGTAAACCAATGATTTTCTGAGCTATTTCAATGTCTTCCATGTAAATATGAAGCTTTCGCCTTCTAAAAAAACATCAATTGTTTTGCAGAGGATACTTTTTTTTAGTGATTTAATTTTGAGGATATCTGGCAGTGAAATATGGTGGCAAAAGTTGGAATTTGCCTTTGGTGTAAACTGCATGAAAAGTGAAGTTGTTATTTTAGAAAATCTAACAATTATAATATTATTAAACCTGAAATATTAAAGTATTTTATTCCTGAAATAGAAGCAATATTATTTTTCAGCATGTATTTACTAAACGAACAAAACGTCAACTACTTCATTCCACAAAATAAAGCCTTTCTGTTAATACACGTGCAAAACAAAGCTATTTTTGGATGGCAACACCTAAAAGCGCAGACTATCCTCCTTCCCTTAAATGAACACATATTTATTTCAAAAACCTTACTCCTGAGATTTGTGATGGATTTGAATAGAGAACTCATCGGTTTCTGTCATCTTCCAGATGACAGGTATTTTTGTTGTCCTCCTGCCAGATTTGCTAAGCGGTTGTCTCTACTTCCTACCCCAAACCTGACCAGCACAGTGTGACTGTGAGCTTAAAAGCAGTGGCATATTGGATACCCATTTATATCCTATTTATTGCTCCACCAAGATTTATGATTTTTCCTCCCAATTTCCCTCCGAGGCAGCATGACCATTTTGGAGACAAAAGGGAGAAGCCGGTTTGCCCAGGCTCTGCCGAAATCACCTGATGTAAAATGCAGAGAGCCTCCTCCTTTGTCTCCTCTCGCAAATTAGAAATCCTTCGGAGGATCCTCCTGAGTAGAAAAACTCAGGAGTTTTCTGGTGTGGTTGTTGGGGTTTTTTTTCTTTTTTTTTTTCCTCCTGCTTTACGAGTATTTCCCGACTGTGTCTCCAGAGGCAAAGGCACAAGATGAGCTCGACAAAACACACCACCACAAAACCAAACCAAAATGCCAAGACAACGGAGCCTCTGGCAGGAAAATTATTCTGCAAAAAAGCTGTGTCACTGGGGAGAGGCTGGTGGTACTGGGAGGTGGGGGCTCAGACCCACAGCTGCCCCCCCAGTACCCTCTCGGCTCTCCCACCCCTCTCCCTTCCTCTTCCTCTTCCTCTTTTCCTGGGGAAGCTGATCGGAAGGCAGAAACCCCCGCATGAACCCCCTGGGTCACAGTCACCCTCATCCAGGAGGGCAGGGTCATTCCTCCCTCTGCAAACCCAAACCTTCCAGGAATTTTAAGCCTCCAATAAAATATTTTGCTGGAAGTGACAGCGAAACAAAGGTGTGGAGACCACGGCTCGTCCCGCGCTACGTGAAGCACAAGAGCTTGTGGTTTCCTCAGGTTTCCTCAGCTGAATACAGCCTGTGTATTCATTTTTTATGAAAAAACAGTCTATCCTAAAAATGTTTCTCAAAAGAGCAATATGATCTCTTAAACGGTATTAAAAAGTTTCCCTTATTTTTACCAGAATGACAATAAAAACATTTAAAATGTGTCCCTTATTTTCCCTACTGCTGTATTGGCTCAGGCTTTTCCGTCAATGGCATAAATGAAAATCTTGTGGATAATTAGGCAATTGATAAATTATTGGTAAATTATTTTTAATAGCAAACCTTAATTTTCTTACCTCCTAAACTGGAAGTTCAGCTTTTTTTTTTTTTTTTCACCAAAGGAACACAGAACAACAACAAAAAATCCCTCAAATTAAATAGGTTTGGATTTATGTGCTCACTTAAAAATACTCATTATTGTTTCCGTGTTATCACAGAAAGTGATATATTTAAAGTAGAGCATACTGTTTGCACTCTAAGGAGTGCAAAGGAACATACATATGCTAAAGGCTTCACCAGAGGCCAAACCATCCCAGCAAAGGGCTGTGCAAAGGGTTAAGACAAAACCTGTCCCTGCCCTGAGGAAATCACAAACGGTGCCGATGGGAAGGAAGGCGGGAGGGGACCAGCAAGGTGATAGAGTACATCATGGGATGGTTATGCCACTTTGGATTGATGGGCTTGGGGTGGTTTTGTGGGGGTAAATCTTAGAATCATAGAATGGTTTGGATTGGAAGGGACCTTCAAGATCATCCAGTTCCAACCCTCCTGCCCTGGGCAGGGACACCTCCCACCAGACCGGGTTGCTCAAAGCTCCATCCAGTCTGGCCTTGAACCCTTCCAAGGATGGGGCAGCCACAGCTTCTCTGGGAAACCTGTTCCGGTGTCTCATCACCCTCACAGCAAAGAATTTCTTTATGATGTCTAATCTAAATTTCCCCTCTTCCAATTTAAAACTGTTACCCCTTGTCCTGTCACTGCCTGTCACTTCCTGACCATGAGTCCCTCCCCAGCTCTCCTGTAACTCCCTTCAGATATTGAAAGGCTGTTATAAGGTCTCCCTGGACCCTTCTCTTCTCCAGGCTGAACAACCCCAGCTCTCTCAGCCTGTCCTCATAGGGGAGGTGCTCCATCCCTCTGATCATCCTTGTGGCCCTCTGCTGGACCTGTTCCAACAGGTCCATGTCCTTATGTTGAGGACTCCAAAGATGGACACAGTGCTCCAGCTAGGGTCTCACGAGCGCAGAGTAGAGGGGCAGAATCATCTTCTGACACCTGCTGGCTACACTTCTCTTGATGCAGCCCAGGATGGGGTTGGCTCTCTGGGCTGCCAGTGCACATTGTCTCCTATTGAGCTTCTCATCCACCAACACCCCCAAGTCTTTCTCCTCAGGGCTGCTCTCCAGCCATTCTCCACCCAACCTGTATTTGTGCCTGGAATTGCCACATCCCAGGTGCAGAACCCTGCACTTGACTTGGTTGAACTTCATGCGATTTGCACGAGCCCACCTCTCCAGCCTGTCCAGGTCTCTCTGGATGACAGTGTGTCTACCGCACCACCGAGTTTGGTGTCGTCGGCAAACTTGCTGAGGGTACACTCTACCCCACTGTCCATGTCTCCAACATTTTCTCCTGGCTTGTTTGCAGCCTCTCCCAAAGAAGGTCTGGGCTTTTACTATTTTCTAATACCATTTATTCCTTAAGGTATACATCTTTAAATCAAAGCACAGTATAGACTAGGGTGCGTTCCCGTGCTCACTCCTCCTAATAACCCTTAAAAACCACCTGGGTGGGCAGAAAACCAAAAAGGCATCATCCCAAGGAGTTGGGATCAGCACCTCGTACCACGAGGCACTTGTGCCGTTCTTGCTCTTGTGGGGGCCAAAACTGAAAGAGGCCAAACCCTACCTTCCCAGCGGGAAACAGTGACTTCTTTTTCGGTGGAGGAAGAAGCAGGAGAAGAATCGCAGAAGCATTTTCCTTAATCAAATGAATAGTTTCTGCAGAAAGGCAGGGCTGCTGGCCTACTTATTGACTCCTCTGGCATGGCTGCAGCAGATAATTTAATCCAGAGGATCTAACACGTGTTGGATCTGAAAATTCCTTCCACCGAGAAAGAATACACAGAAGTAATGGCACAAAGGAACTTTCTATACTGCTACTCCTCTTAGCGACTGGAAAGGCTTTTTTCTTATGCTTTTCTGAATCATGTTTCCTGTTGAAAAAAGCATTGAATTAGATAATGTTACCAAAAGGACCACTCCTGCCATTATCATATACAACGCTATTTCACCGAGCGACAGAAAAGGAACAAAGAGAAGATTTTTTTTTTCTTTTTTCTTTTTTCCCCCTCTTTTCCCCCTGATCTTAAATGCAGCTTTTAAAACGTAATCATTTACAGCGGGAAAACATTTCTCCGCGGAGATGAAAGGCATTTCTGAAGGAGTAAGGAGCAAACTGTTCCCCCTTAGCCTGCCGAAGGGATATCTGAAACTGAGACTCTGCGAAACACTGGGGACGAGCCGGGAACCTGCCCGCAATGCTGCGGGGGCACAAAACCCAGATTTCATCAAGCAAGACCAGCCAGTGGTTGTTAAAACACCACACGGACTAATTAGTGTCACTTCTCCAATTCAGAAAGTTACGACGGACACAGATAGAGAAGCACCACAGGGAGTTCCGTGGCAAAAAAAAAATAATAATATAAAACATAAATTGTAAAAGCAATTTACCTGTAAAAGGAAGCAAGAACAGAAATGCCCATTTTCCTACTCTTTCTCCTATTGTTCAAATAGCCAGTATTATGCCTCATTCCCCCAAGAGAAGAGTCTATGTCTTGGGTAGAAGAGCAAGGCTAGGAATACTGCCTATTATTTGTCAGTGGGAAGTATTGCTTTTTATGGAGTTTGCTCCACAGCGGGAGGAGGGAAGGGGAATTTTTCCCTTCTTCCCAGAGGAAAGCAAAAAATAATAAAGACATAGTCAAATAATATCCTCTGCTCAGGCAACCAAGGTTATGAATGCAGGACAAGCCACAAGAAAACTGGAATTTCTGTACACCTACTCCAGTCCTTTTCAAGGTGTGACACATACGTATTTCATACAGTGAAATAGCACCCGGCCTTTGATCAGCAAGAATCGACTTTTTTCTTTTTTTTTTTTTTTTGCTTATATTCATAACATCCTATGTGGTATTTGGGGGATGCCAATAAAAACACAACTATTCGCTCTTGGCACAAAAGCTGGGGTCCGTTTTCTGGCTCCTTTTTGAAATACATCAAACATACAGGGCTGGCTTAACGTGTGTTTCAGAGAATAGCAGGGCACATCATTATCCACAGATTTATGCGGCTTTCTACAAGATCAAACGGTCAAAACCCACTTCATAAAGCAAAAATCTAAAAACCCAAACGCCAACGCATGCTCTCCCATGTCAAAGAAAAGACAATTTCGCTTTTGGACTCTTGAAACCAACCCGTACTGAAAAAAAAAAAAAATTACCTTTTTTGCACCTTGTTCTTCCTCGACACCATCCCCTATAACAACGTACACTACTTTTCTTCCAAATCTTTGAATAATTCGCTCAAAACAACTTTCCTTTCCTGAAAGAAAAAAAAATAATAAATCAGGCTGTTCAGGACAGGTGGTGATGGGATGTCATCAAATAAATCACTTTTTAGCCCCGATATCTCCCATACTACAATAAATAATCATAAGTACCAGGAGAGAAGAGCCTCTCCCGCAGGGTGGTATATCGAGGTGTATCGACTCCTCCTATTTACTCCTGCCCCAGCAGCCAACAGGCAATCTTAAAATCTGCTCCGTGAGATCCTTTAATCCACACACCATGGTAGACACAGCAAACTAGAGGTCCATGATATCACCTTTCTTGTCTCCTGCCCTAATCTGAGACAGGTTTCAGGGGGAATTTCCCCTACCAGGAGAATTCTCTACTGGCTCTTTGCAGCCAGCATCCCGGACTGAGCAAATTGATTGAATCTGAGTTGAAATTCTAGCTTTTTCTCCACAACCTGTGACAAGATTAATCACAGCTCCTGAAACAGTAGTATCCTGCCTTAGAAGGTCACCCAAAAGATTTAGTTTTAAACGCCTGTAATCCAATACGTGGACAAGGTCCTTGATCCTGCACTGGGATCCATTAATGTGGCTCATTACTTCACTGCACAGACCTCAGGTAACGATCCCAGTGCTCCAGTACTACAAGTAGATACCGATACTGGGAAGCTTCAGGTACTGGTACTGGGAAGCCAGAAAGTAAGTAAATGCTCAGAGTTGAGTTTTCTCAAATGTACCCATTCTATAAGATCACCTTGGTCTGGGCATGGTACACGCTTACCTGTGTGAATATAGCAACCAATGAGAAAAACTGGTTTTCAAAATAGTTATTTCAGCTACAGCCCAATACCAGTGTAAGAACAAATGGGTTGGAAATTTAAAAAAGGTTTTTAGCCAGCAGAGAAGCCAAACTATGCTCAGTGATACCCTTTAGCAGTAGCACCAGGAATAAGAAACCTCTAACACTAACTATGTTGAAATGGTGCTTCAAAATTATGAATTTTGCCATGTTACAAAAAATCTCATGTTGTCCTGTGACAGTCATAGAATCATAGAATTGTCTGGGTTGGAAGGGACCTTTCAGATCATCTAGTCCAACCATCAACCGAACTCTGATAAAAAACTATCACTAAACCACATCAGTAAGCACTACGCCAACCCATCTTTTAAATCCCTCCAGGGATGGTGCCTTCACCACTTCCCTGGGCAGCCCCTTCCAATGTGCAATAACCCTTTCCGTGTCAAAATTTTTCCTGAATGTAGTTTTGCAGAAATACCCTCCTGCCCTGTGTATGTGAAGTCGTAAGTGAATATTTATTAAAATATGTTCTAATTAAAATATGCATTATCATTCAAACTTTTAATTTACTTTAAAGTTTTGACAGACAGTATTGTAACAATTCTACCCAGGAAACAGTTTTAAATCTTTTATGCTAATGCTTTCAAATTTCTACATAAAACTCTCAACCAAGCTTTTTTTTTTTTTAAAAAAAAACACAAACCCACAACCAAAACCAAACAAAAATAACCCACCATTTTTTTCTCAGCCATTTGAGCTTCCTGTATTATAGATACTTAAGAACACATGAAAAATGTTTTCATGTAGCCCACAATTTTGAGGGAATCTGAGATAGAACAGATATGTCATAATCACATTACAAACTACAAGCACCATTGCCATCTGGTCCTATGTACTTCTACATACTCAGAATAACATCTTTTATATTGAACCAGAAAACAGAAATAAACATTGGCCTGGCTGAAGCTTATTACAGTCAGTATGAATGAACTTAAATAATTACATTCTGCAGCAAAACATTCTTGCTTCTGGTAAATTGTTTACCAAAATTTGCTCCAGAGCCCATGAGTGAAATGGAGCCAGGACTTACCTTTTTCAAAATTTCTTCTGTTGATCTGGGGATACTTCAGCGTTCTGTACTTACAGTCTAATAAAAAGCCTTTTCAACTCCTACGTAGCCTCACAATTTCGAGAAATGATGATAAAAAACCACTTATATTTCCTCCTTACAGAGGCTGCTTCAGTGTTAACAGAACTATATGAAGCTTTGGGTGTTGGATCATGTCAAACATTTAAAAGGCACTTTTAGAATGCTTAAGCATGAAACGCATTTCATGCTAAAGATCAGATATATCTAATCTCAATATTTGTTACAGTGAATGCATGTAAGAAATAAATACAGACTATGATATCTTTTTATTCTGAATTACAGCTTCAAATGCATTGCAAGATTATAAAAATAGCTTACCTATTTTAGTTGCACTGTAAATATTCTCTATGGGAAACACAACCCCTAGTCCATACAACAAGACTTTTGCCAGAGCTGGAATTAGCTGAGTAGTTGTTACGAGAATGTTCACACAGTTTGTCCTATGGAAGAGAAGACACAAGCATCCTTTTTTTTTTAGCAAAACAAAACACAATGAGGAAAACCTTATCCCTCCCATCAACCCCCTCACCATTATTAGTACCACTTACGAAGAAAAGGGAGGGATTTTTTCCGCCTTAAAGGAGAGCAAGGTAGAGTGGCATGGTCAGACCAGAACAGGGAGTGAGAAGAAGGTCTTCCAGGTTCAGCATTTTTCCCACCAGACCAGGCAGCATTTTCTAGACCATCATCAGACATTCCCAACCACCCCTTACTCTTCGTACTCACCTCGAATGAATAAGGGTGAGTGCTTTCAGTGCAAGTGTTAACCAAGAATCCGTCAAAGCTTCGATTTCTGCTCTTAGTTGTAACCAAGCCTCTCTTTTCGCTGGACCAAGGAGACCTGTGGAGCAGATAAGGGCATGTCTGCACCGAAATTAAGTAACATTCCATCATTTTCCTTTGCTTTCGTTAGCTCAGAGACAATTGTCCCCACGCTGCCAACCGACCACTGCCGTGTTACCCAAGGAGCAGAAACCGAAAGCTCTTCCCTTTCACTGCTCCTCATCTACCGTTAAAATACTCCAGAGCCACTTGCCTCCGACGTTATTTTTGTAGGTGTTATATATTTCTTTTACTCGTCTGTAGCGGAAGGCCAACTTTCGCATCCAGTCCACTCCTCCGCGCACCCCCGTCGCCAGGCACAGGTTTGCGCTGGTGGCGGCGGCAGGAAAGCCATCCGTCCCGAAGTTATAGGTGCTGGGCAGAGAAAAGCCAAAAAGAAAACAAAAAACCAAACAACCCCAGGGTCAACAACAAGCAAGATGCCCCCACCAGCTCCTCGCTTCGCTGGGTTTGCAAAGGCTAGGACAGCTACAGGGACAGCGGGGCTGCTGTGGGCGTTACGGCACTGCTTTCCCGGGAAGGAACTAGCAAAGCAAGGTTTTTATCTTCTTAATTTCTCTCGTACCTTAAATCTTGACCGTTGTCGTCGGAAGACACGTCGTCGATGTGAACCTGGTCGCATTCCTAAGGCGACAAGAAAGACTTTGTAGTTTTCTCGCCCTTGCAGATGGGGGAAGTAAAGCTACGAACGAGCTACGAACAATCTGCTCATCGGGGATCTTTTTAATTGTGGAAATCAGTAGATGGCAGTCTTGTTAAAACAACTATTTTACCTATTCCTTGTGCTCAATTTTTAGAATAAATGCACACCATCATTAGCTACTACTGTTAAACGGCTTTCCAAAAACACATTTTTGCGTTTAGAAAGGAAAGTGGTTCAAAACAATTAGCATATGTGTTCCATAAACGTTCCTGTAGCCTTTCAGGTACCTTAAAACATCACGCTGCTCAAAGCTGATTCAGTCAGTGCATAAGTGTAACTGAAACCAGACATTTTGGTAAATGTAACATATTAGAAAAATTAAACCTGATGCTAACCGCCAATGAAATTATGACCTCTGATTGCTGTTGAGCCACACACCAACACAGCCTGAGGCCAGTGTTTCAGAGGAGCGCAGACGAAAAATCTGTTCCTAGTTTGCCATTCATTTGAGAGTTGTGAGTTTCCTTCTCTCTCTTTGGTCTTAGTGCATGAAAGCAGCATGCAAAGATGAAGAAAACCCAAGCAGAAACAGCCAAATCAAACCATCTTGCTTTCAGCGACTTGTGCGCAAACTGACACGGCACATTCATAATTAGCTTTGTCCATCGTTAAATTAAAAATGGTAAAGCGTACTGTTTACCTACCAGAAAAAACATTAAAACATTACTATTAACAATTTAACTTTTGGCAGGAAAACAAATAAACCTCTGGCACTCTACATCAATCTCAATTCAACGCTTGAAACAATAATGGATTTCAATTATTTTAATAATTTCCTCTTCTCTCTCTTAATGCGAAGTCCTATAACAAACACGATCTATTTAAAACATGAAAATACTGCAATCCTTTATTTTTGTGTTACTGCTTTCCTCTGAACAAATTTTTCTCTCTCCATGGATTTGTGAGGAAGGGAGGGAAGATAGAAGTGGAAAGAAACTCAAACCAGCTGTTCCCTAACAGAATTAAAATCATGACCCTCAACCCTTTTTCTAAAACATCTATTTTCCAGCCAACCCTCTCCCAGCAAGCAGCAAGCTCCAAGGAGGAAAAGACTTTGACCCTGTAACCTTCTCCTCCTCTCCTGAGGTCAACAACCTCAGATAAGAAAAAAGCTGAAGAAGTCTATTTGGCCTCACATGATGGCTGTGAATTCTAGATTTTTAAAAACACAGGTCTATGAAAAATACCTTCGGAAACTTTTCAAACACTTCAAAGAACAAGGTGTGGCTGTACCAGGATTTTGCACTTGTACAACACATTCTTACTGTAATATGTTCTCTGTTGTATTTCAGGCATAGGTAGCTTGTGCTAGAGAGAGAGGTAAGAGCGACAACCAGACAACCAGGAAAATACAATACTACTTTTGCTCATATTTAACCACCATACAGTGAATTTCCTCCTCAGGCAGACAAATGTATTAGATGTACAGATGCAGCTGAAGCTACAAGTGTGAACATATGTTGCCAGGCTTTGAAAGTCAACTTGTTTAAAAAAAAAAAAAAAAAAAAAAAAAAGGCACAAGCTTGTTCAGAGAGTTACCAAATTCACAGAGATTAAGCTTGTTTTTTTGATTTAAAACTGAAAGGAACTGTCCATCCAAATGTCTACAAACTTAACTCTTCAAATATGAACCGAGTGTGAGCTAATTAGGGGACAACCTCCTGAATCTATGAGTTTGCCCTTGTAGTTACTCTTCCACTACTCAGTGACTTTTCCAAGTCTGCGGGGACAGAAAACTTGAGTTGTCAATGTAGCAGTGAAAATTGTTAAGTCAATAACCTCCTCCTCCTCCTCCAGCTTGAAAACTGTTAATGACAACTGGAATGAGTTGCTGGAGAAGAGGATTCAAAACAGAAATCTAGAAAAAAGAAACATTTTTTTTTTTTACTAACCACAAAACTAAAGGAAGGAGTAGAAGATCAGCTTCAGAGCGGTTGAAAGAAGGAATAACTCAACAGATTTCCAAGTTCAACTCTCTCAGGCAAAAGATAGAGGCAGGAAAGATGACACCACCACATTTTAGACCCCACAGTTAGAGAGAACCCGAGGACTTGGAATTTTAATTTACACTGCAAGGTCTTGGGACCATCAGAAGCCCTGGGACGTCACAGATATTATCCCCTTTTGTCTCACCATCTGTTTGGTAGGTAAAAAGAGAGAGCTGAAATGATACAGTTCAGAAATCATGGTATCGAAGGAAAGAGGGATTTTGGAGAGAAAAACCCAGAAAAGAAATGAGAGACTAAAAATTGGTGGGGCAAGGGTACAGGGATAGCATCAAGAAAGGAAGCAAAGTGAAGAAAAGGTCACAAACATCACAAATGTCAGGTAAAAT
Organism: Scolopax bukidnonensis; assembly: GCA_028571045.1. Lineage (NCBI taxonomy): Eukaryota > Metazoa > Chordata > Aves > Charadriiformes > Scolopacidae > Scolopax > Scolopax bukidnonensis. The sequence goes on from JAOWAV010000012.1 coordinate 116,860,557, forward strand.
ACAGAGTATCAAGGAAAGCGATAGCGTTCCCTTTTGTCAGGAATAAAAAAAGAAAAAAGTCGGGAAAGAGAACGAAGCCAAATTAAAGCAGAAGAGATACACATTATAATTTGGAAAGGATTAAAGAGCCCTGTGATTGACGCTCAGTTACAACCAAAGGAAGGTCACAAGCAGTGCAGGGCTGCTTTGTTCCTGCTGAGTGGCAGGACACAGCTTGGAGGCTAAATGTGAGCTTTGAGCACCAGGTATTTTTCCCCGCTGTCTCGCTGGCTGGGGCTGGGGGCTCATGAGTGATGGGCGCTTTTTTCAACCCCTGGACCCAGGAAGGAAAAACACTCATTTAGCCATTGCTCTTTTAGCGGTAGAGCCCCTTTGGAACACCTCTTCAAAGAAGCCAATTACCTGCCCACCGTTAATTGACCTGGTCCAACCTTCCTTCAGAACGTTCATTTTCACCTGCTTGCTTTGCGTGGAGTGTTTTGTCCACGAGCAAAGCCTACCCGAGGCACTTTTCAGTCCCTGGGTTAGTTATAAGCAAGCAAACCACACATTCCACATTTTAAAACAGCAGTTTTAAAATACGGAATATATTTTCCATATTTTAAATGGAATATGCACCATAATCAGGGATATACTAAAACGATGTTTACCACTGACCAGCAAATAAAGTATGTGCTTCCAACCAGTACATTTTTGCAAAGATATATTTTAATAAAAAGAAAAAGACTCATAAAGTCCTCGGGTATTTCCCAAAAAATTATTTTTCTGCGACAAGAAGCAACTTAGAGCTAAATAGACATTCAGGAAAAAAAATAAAAAATACTGTTTGCAGGCTCACCATTTCAACTTTTACACATATATTTGACACTTTTTTAAAGTTTTCATAGGAAATACAGTGCTATTATTCTCCTCCTAATTCCTCTGGCAAAGTGATATCTGAAATTAATATTGAAAGTCCCCACAGAAACACTAGAAATACATGTTATTTACGCAGATGCATTTTATTATGATAGAACCACTTTATCAGTCCGCACCAAAACAGAACATTAAAATTGCTGGATTCTCTTTTAAAATAGGCTGAACTGGCAAGTAAGGAGCAAAATATCCTGTGGCTTATGTACAAAGATTGTGCAGCAAGCTGTGTTTTGCTCCTAAAGGTGTTGACCTTGCAACTTCACTGTATCCGGTTTGAAATCTTCACGAGGGGCTACAAGTGATGACATGTTTGCACTGAAGGTTTGGATTTCAGTCAGACAGGCTGAGATGCAGCTCTGCACTTTGGAATCAATCCCTGGAAAAGCAAAACGTACTCGGTATAGTCCAGGGATAATACTTTCAGAAGGGCAAAGCATCTTGGGTGTCTAAACCCCACCGACACATCGGTCTTCTCAACTGCACTGATTGTAAAGAAACCCTTGCCAGGGTGCTTAATTTGCATGTCAAAGTTAGATTTTGGGCTACTGAAACATACAGAAACGAGGCGGAGAGAAAATTCACCTTCTGCAAAGGGGGAGAACTTTCAGTTTAGGAACGGCAGCCTGAAAGACAGCAAGCTGTGCAAGGCAGGAGGATCTAAAAGCCTGTGGGAGGGAGACCCCATCAAAGCTGCTGTCAAGTGAGAGAAAGGAGACACCTTTCCTATACTTCTGTAAACTGCAAGTTTGGGTGAGGGAGGATGCTGGATAGTTGATATAAAACACTAGCAATGCCCTCAAAGCAAGCTCAAAGATATGATGTTACTGGTGATACCGGGAGTTGTCCGTGGGCTTACCAATTGGTTACCAACTGGCCTAAGGGAAAGTGGGAGTGTCATAGAATCATAGAATCATTTTGGTTGTAAAAGACCAACTGATCATTGAGTCCAACCATCTACCCTACTCTATAAAGTTCTCCCCCACACCATATTCCCCAACACCACACCTAAATGACTCTTAAACACGTCCAGGGATGGTGACTCAACCACCTCCCTGGGCAGCCTATTTCAGTGCCCGACCACTCTTTCTGGGAAAAAGTCTTTCCTAATGTTCAGTCTAAACCTACCCTGTTGGAGCTTGAAGCCATT
>JAOWAV010000012.1:116875736-116908245 GCA_028571045.1 Scolopax bukidnonensis
GCCCTTCCCTTCCCCCCCCCCCCCAATTCCATGCTTTTAAAAAAAGACTTTACTTGAAATGTAAGAATACCTCAAACTGGAACAATTACAATTTACAACTTACAAAACCTATCCAGAATAAGAAACAGTAGAAAACAAATTAGCAAATACAATGGAAACCTGGAAAGTTTGCTTGGATGACTATTTGCAATGGTTTTTTTGTCCTTTTTTAAAAAGTTGTTTGAATACACACATTTTCTAATTGTGTCAGCAGAGAGAGAGCAAGCTGAAGCATTGCTAGAAAGCCAACTGCAACTGTACACAATAACAACTACCACAATCACCAGACTTGTCTGTCTCTTTTCCCTCTTGAGTGCTTTATGACAGAATTATCATCCTTGGTACCATCCGTATCACCCTCCTTACCATCATCATAGAATCATTTCAGTTGGAAAAGACCCTTGGGATCATCGAGTTCTTCCCTACACCATATCCCCCAACATCCATATCTGCAGATGAGGAGACTAAGACACACTGGTCAGAAATTACAAAGTAGTGGCAATCACAAAAATGGATCTTGTGTCACTTCATTCTACAGGTAATCCCTGGAGGTATTCAAGAGACGAGTTGACACGGTGCTTGGGGACATGGATTAGTGTTGGGCTGGTGTTGTTTTGGGTGTGTTGTGTGGTTTGTGTGGGTTTTTTGTAATTTTTTTATAATTTTTTTTTCATTGGTTAAACTAGATGATCTTAAAAGGTCCCTTCCAACCTAGGTGATTCTGTGATATATGCGTACTAGACAACTGGTTAGTATATAACCCCAGCAAAGGCTTACCCTGTAAATGTTCCGAACTTGGAGATCGGCTTCAGACAGAAAACGATCTTGATCTGATTTTCCTTGAGCTTGATCAAGCTTTTCTCTCTGGAGATCGCGTATTCACAGTCCTCCTCCTCCACCTCCTTGGTCTGCCTGGTGATGACCCTGCAGCTCTCACAGCTCCCACTAGGGATGGGACCTCCACACAACCTAGTTCAGCTTCAATCTAGGCAACATCCTACCCCTCACGCCTGCCTGAAGCTGCCCTGCCCTACTGCATTGCCGCAAGGTGCGAGAGAATAAAAGATGGGCTTCCCACATCTTTTAGTGGGACTAGGGCTAATAGTGGCCAACCCCGCTCTCCCAGCTCGCTCTGGAGCTTGCTCAAAGCCGGCACTTAAGGGCTGGCTTCCCTCCAAGCAGTTCACTTGTCAGATGATTACTTGAGCCCGGGACCAGATGTGCTAAGATGCTTTGGGGAAGAGGGAAAGCTTTACCCCACAGCGGTCAGGGTTCCTTGAGATATGCAATAACCTGCGCACGACAAGCCCCCTGAAATGTTATTATTCAATAACGTGCATTATCACACCCCCCCCTCCCCCCCCGTCCCAAATCAGAGTGCTACTGTCCTCAAAGTTACCAGCCGAAGCCTGCGGCGCATTAAAGTATCACGGTCTGAGGGGAAATGGCTTCCCTTTCTCCCTTACAGATTAGAGAACCAGAAGATGGGGCTGCCTTGCTTCAAAGGCATTCCTGCGGGGCACTGCGTGGCATGCCGGGGACAGAGCTGCGTGCACCGCCACCCCAGGACCTGGGAGGAAAGTCACTTAGCCTCCTGCCGTGCTACCCAGACCTACAAAGGAGAAAGTTCTCAGGCTGATGAAAAGAAGAAGAATATGTTCCTGTCACAAAGAAAAGGTCTCCTTGAGGCCTAGCGGTGATTTATACAGCGCATTTGCTTCCAGCAGCAGGGAGGCAGCTGTGCTTCACCTGTAAGAACAGAAGGCAAAGGCCAAAGAGGGACTACACGCCAAAGCTTTACCTTGTGAGCAGGCTTCACAGTTGCCTGAGGTCCCTTTCCTCAGCCTGGACCTCTCCCTGGGTTCTCCCATCCCCCTGGAGCACCTCTTCTTGGAGCACTCCCTTTAGTGCCCGGTGTTAGTACAGAAGGTATCACCACCTGCTTTAGTGCCACGAGAGCCTGCATTGCAACGATGGCCTTAGATAGGTCCTTTACATTTCTTTATGGAGCAGAAGGGTTCTGCATCCCACTGGGGTATCAGACATCCCACTCACGCTTCAAGCAGTAAAAGCTGATGTCCATGCAGCCTTGAGCTTGCAAAGGAATGAGCACTGTGTCCAGCTCTGGAGTCCTGAATACAGGAAGGACATGGACCTGTTGGAACGGGTCCAGAGTAAGACATAAAGATGCTCCGAGGGCTGGAACCCCTCTGCTGTGAGAACAGGCTGAAAAAGTTGGGGTTGTTCAGCCTGGAGGAGAGAAGGGTCTGGGGAGACCTTAGAGCACCTTTCAGTACCTAAAGGGCTCCAGGAGAGATGGGGAGGGACTCTTGATCAGGGAGGGGAGCATAGGACAAGAGGGAATGGTTTTAACCTGAAAGAGGGGAGATCGAGATGAGATTTCAGGAAGAAATTCTTTGCTGTGAGTGTGGTGACCTTGGAAGAGGTTGCCCAGAGAAGCTGTGGCTGCCCCATCCCTGGAGGGGTTCAAGGCCAGGTTGGAGGGGGCTTGGAGCAACCTGGTCTGGTGGGAGGTGTCCCTGCCCAGGGCAGGGGATTGAACTTGATGATCTTTATGGTCCCTTCCAACCCAAACCATTCTATGATTCTATGAATATGAGGGAGATAAATACTGATCAATAGTCTGATGACTGGGAGCTACAAACAAGGAAAAGCAGACACATCCACACAGTAAATTAAGCAGGAAACAATCTACAAAAAGCAGCTTTCATAAAAAAACCAAAACGCAACAACCTGGCAGTGAATTTCTCCCTATGAACTTCTAGATCTGAGTAAATCCAAGGTAGCAGTCACAGACTTGTAGGAGCCCTGGAAGGATTTATTGCTATTTGGGTGGAGGGAGGAGGTTTAACAGGGCAAACAGAGCACAAGAGTCTGAGGATGTAAATGCTGGTTATTCTTCACTGTAAACTGTGAAAAAATGCATCTAGGTGAGTCAACACCTCTCTGCTTCGTGAGGCCTGGGTGTGTTCCTATATGTGTAACATGTAGAGTTTGTAAAATGTATTAATCTAACCTTAATTAATGGAGAGAAGAGGCAGGAGAGTCACAGCAATGCAGACGGCTGCTGCTGTATGTTGTTTTTCCTCAAAGAACCAAAGTTACTGCTTTAGAGTAATACCTTATAACACCCCTCATCTTGGTAAGAGAAATATATCAACTAACGTAGCTGAAAAACTCATACCATGTTGCCATTTGTTATATATTACTCACATACACGTATCTTCCATTAGTGTACAGAGACACCACCAACAGCAATGAACTGTGAAGCCATGAGGGTGCGTTATATGTCCTTCACTGATGGAAGAAAAGTAAACACTAATCATCATTACTGTGCCCTTATGCATTACTGCATTTCTTGGAGGTGTCAAAATTAACTTTTTTATAGTATCATAATATATAAAACCTTATTTTGACACACCCCCCAAAAGCCCACATCAAAAAACCGAAGTAAACAAACAGCAATGAAAAGCCTAAAAGCAAAAAAAAAAGAAAAATTCCTACAAAGTGATTTGATTTTAATTACTTCAATAGAATTCCACAAAGACCAAAAAAACCAAACCAAAAAAAAAAAGGTATCATATTCACCAAAAAGATTTTTTTTTTTAAGAAAAGGCTCCATAATTGACATTTTCAGTGTCAGGAAATATTAGGAACAGATCTATTGATATGGTACCATTTTAGAATAAAGAATCTCAGAAAAAGGTGTTCGTAATCATTCCCTACCAGCAATTATTCCTGTAACGTACCTAGTTATAATATGCACCTAATACGCCAAAGAAATGAATAAATTAATCTTTTTAAAGGGCCAGTATAAATATGTAAATATATACAAACTTTGAAGATGCAGATAGGTAGATGTCACGTTTCAGTCCTATCATCATGTTGCTAATTTACCTAAAGCACTGGAGCGTACATCCTAAAATGCCTAATACATGTAATTGCTCCATATATATCATTAAAATATTATGCCTTATTATCCCTATCACAACATAATCAGCATGTAAAATCATGCATTCTCTTCTGATGAGATAACTCTGGTTCTCTTGAGAGCACTACATCAACGTAGTTATTTCCTCCTGCATGCAATTAAAATTCTAGTATAGAACAGAGCATAAAATATTTAAATGAAAACTGTCAATTGAAAACCTAAATTCCTATTTTGAAGCTCAAATGCATATTTTGGAATCTGAATGTTGAGAATACTGCAGCATTTTCTACTGGTTGGCCTCTTCTGCCTCTAATTTCATTATGAAATTACTATTAAAGCAAGAAAACATTATTTATGATGGTACTTAGATCAAATTATATTAGTAAACATTAATATTTTCCTTTCAGTATGTTAAAAAAATTTTTCATGTCCCTTTAAAATGCTGTTGAAGAAATATTACTTCAAGATCTGAAATTATTTGCTATTATATCAATTTGGAATTAATTACTCCAAGTAAATCTGTGGAAAGTGAAGGAAACAGGCCACCTCTTCTGCTTTTACCCAAAGCAATTAACTAAGAATTAGTACAGACTGAGGGTGCAGTAACTAATTGCAAATCTAGATGCAGCTCACCCGTTCACAAACAGAACACAGACTTCAGAGCTAGATGGTGAGATCTGACTGAATTTTTTCATTGACTTTGAAAAATGCCAATTACAAATACCACTAGTACATAAAGAGCAATGTATAGGAAATTAGATGACTCATTTACCTGACTGTATCCCCTGCTAAATTAAGACGGGTAAACTAGTCTGCAGCTGACACATGTTGGCGTTGATTCGCTCTATACAGACTGAAAAATGATTGCTGAAGTTTAGAATTTGAGCTAATAACATTAAATAAATGTCTAGGTTGAACTCTGAAAAGCCAGTAAGGTCATACCCAAATCAAGCAGTGCTTCGGAGATCTCACCGCTGCAACTCTGCCCTTTGCATTCAAAATACTAAATCAGCCTTTAGCAGCTTATAGGAGGACAAAATACTTCTCTCCCCTTAACCCGGGTAATAAGAGAGCTGTTCTGATTAGAGATTTCTGGAGCACATCAGATGAGAAGATGATTTTTTATTAAAAAACTTGTGGTATCTGGAAAAATGTGCATCATAGGCCAAAAGTTATGACAGATGATTGCCTGCCCGTAAACCCAGCCCCTCTATATGCCAGGAAGGGTTCCCTCTGAGCCTGGGTGAGCTGGAGAGCATCAGCTTTCAGGTTCCCGCTTTGAATTATGCCTAGACCCAAATACATGTCTACGCTGCGGGTTAGACCTGTTCCAAATCCAGCTTTGCCTGTCTTCGTGCTATTTCTGGGCAAGGATGCTCAAGCTCTTGTGGCTCGCTGGCAATGGTCGCCTGCAAACGTCTTGATTCCTAACAGCCCTGATGCTTATGCACATGAATTGGAAAGCTTGAGGCCTGAGCAGGGTCACCACTAGATCTTCCAGGCTCAGTCCTTCATCAGCAAGAACAGATGCTTTGAGCCTGAGGCACAGCCAAGCCAAATTGCCCGCAGTTTTCATGGAAGTCTTCCAAGCTGTAGGGCAGCCTGAACTTCCAAACCACCAAGCGAGGATTTGCAGTTGCTGAGATGGATGTGAGGAATCTGTCTCAAGGTCACAGGCCTTGGGAACCAGGCAGGCCCTGCTAATAATGGTGATGCTCACCAGAAGGACAAACTGCAGCTCCAGAAGAGAGGAGATTTAGATTAGATTTTAGGAAGAAATTCTTTGCTGTGAGGGTGGTGAGACCCTGGCAGAGGTTGCCCAGAGAAGCTGTGGCTGCCCCATCCCTGGAGGGGTTCAAGGCCAGGCTGGATGGGGCTTGGAGCAACCTGGTCTGCTGGGAGGTGTCCCTGCCCAGGGCAGGGGGTTCGAACTCAACTCAAGCCACATGAGCTTGAAGGTCCCTTCCGACCCAAACCATTCTGTGATCTGTAGTACCAGGACATGAAAAAACTGCTCACTTCTAAGTGCTTCTGTGGGTGAAGACAACAGACCAGGGCATAGACACAGACTATTATACTTGAGTTTGCAGATGCAAAATAAAGTGGCTTGTTATGGGGGAAACACAAGAACCAAGCTCATCTGCTTCCATGCACCACCTGATCAGGATTTTTTTCATACATGAATATGATCCTTTCAGTGAATAAATTGCTATGCTGTACTCTTAAGGCTGTACTGTGCTAATTAGCAGAAGATAATCTACTATCCATAAGATGCAGTTGTTTATCTTCTCTTAAAGTTGGTGACGCTGGTTATGCACAGCAAATGAAAACACACTAAACTTTATTGAATAGCCTGGTAAAATACAGTAGTACTTTATCTTTCTGATATGGTTAAAATTAAATATAACCAGAAATCAGAAACAGATTTGGAAAACAACTAGCATTGTTTGATTTTCCTACAAATCCGAAAAATCAGTCCTATACATGCAACTCACTAATGGTGTTTCTTGTATCCAAAACAATCATATCTTTACACACAGCTACCTTAATGAAAGAAAGCACTACTTTAAAATGTAAAGAAATCATCTTTTTTATTGTAAGTATAAAAAAATAAATATTCTGCTAAGGAACGGAAGAAAAAATAAAGCACATTTTAAGTAATTTCATTACATTCTAAGATGCCAAATCATCTGTGAGTGGTTTCTTTTTAGATGAAAAGAAATCAAAATATAGGACAGATGTTGGACAAACCACATTTGAGGTCTATCACACACTGGCATTTTTCAAATGATTTTGGCTCATCTATTAAATAAGGTGTATTTTGCTTGATTTTGAAAAGGGAAACATCAGGAAATATTTAAAGGCCAATTGCTGCCAATTAACTTTGATCAGCAAAAGTTGCATTTGAATCTTTTAGATTCTTTCGCCTGTCTGGAATAACACACTATTCTAAAATCTAGCAAAACAACAACTTGATGATTAATGTGTGTTGGCAGCCCCACCACAAGCTTGCTTAACAGTTGGATTTTAAATAAACAGCTGTCTTCATTACGATGGGAAAGAAATCTGACTGTTTTCATGTTTTCATGCTATTAAAATATGATCAGAAATTGCTTTTTTCTCCTTTTCAGATGAAACAGTCAGGCATCATGGTGACAGTCTCTTTCAGCAGTTGGGATAGTTTTAGAACAATCTCACAAGCGTCGCCAAACCATAGCCTACGTGGGCTGAAAAAGCCCTTGGCACATCGACCCCAGCTCCTCGCTGATGGGGAGAGGCAGAGAAACCCTCACACTTAAAACAAATGGAACCTGCCACTGGGGAAGGCAGAGGACCCGCAGTAACAGGCCACCGAGACCTTGATGGTTGGACCAGATGACTAGAAAGGTCCCTCCCAACCTCGGCAATTCTATGACTGCACAACATTAATGATTTCCTTCAGGTTTAAGGTAATACTTGCCCACGGTGGGTGTGAGTGAGAAATCTGTACCCAGCCATGAACTGTTTATAGAAGCAGTTTCATATTTAATGGTCTATGCAGAATTCTAACATTTATGGATGTTTTTGGTGTAGACGCTTCTAAAACTTGTCTACTGTGGTCATACATACAAAGACCTGCAAGGACAAAACCCTACTATTTAAACTACTGCAACCTTTGAATGCCAGTGCAGATGTTTAGTGTAGATATTATTACAGATCCTAATGACTAAATTACACAGATATTTTCTGTTTCCATATTAAAACTGTGAAACCAAAAATAATGGTCAATAACAGCCTAATAACCCGTAAAAAGAGACAAATATTAAATCGCCTCTATGCATTTTTCAAAGAATCAACACTTACTTCTAAATCGTTAAAGAAGAGATGCGTGTCCGCCAAATTGAAAATCATCTCTTCCATTCGGAGTCCCAGAGACACTGAGGTGGGTGGATCCTTAAAGAAGAAACGAAGCGAGTACACCGTCAATAGCACGCCGAACGCATACCAGACTACTGTCTGGGAAGAATTGCTTTTCAAGAGAGGTTATTTGATGCACTAAAGGCAACATCCACTTGTTCAGTTTAACTTCAGCAACTCCCTAACCCTGTACTACAAACGCCTACCAGTCACACTCAGAAATAGGACCTTAACTCAACTGTTACCATGACCCTGGAGGGGGACCTCTGTGGTCACCCTCCCGCATCCCTGGCATGGACTCTCTGCCCTCCGTGCAGAAAGGGCAGATCTCAAAACCCCTCCAGATTTTACAACTGTTTACATGTTTTACGATCGACCAGGGGGGGCCCGGTAATGCTATTGTTACTTGAAATAAACTCCCACTGGTCACAAGTGAAAGGATTCAGGCCTGGGAATACCTAGTGACTTTAAAGTAAATCACCGTTAATGTTTTATTTGTAAATGGCAATTATATTTAAAACCACTCCTTGATTCTCCACAAACCCATGCTTTAATTACGCTTTCAGTTTGGCCCACCCACGCAGAGTGAACAAATCTATTGTTTGTTATTAATACATAACACACTTTAACTTCTCTACAGAAATTACCATAACAACTTATTCCTTACTGAGCTAATAAACTCAAAAAGCATGTTCAGCATTGTGGTTACCAAATGCATTACAGATGTTTGTCTTGTTTTGATTTTTTTTTTGGTGTGTTCTATATTTTCAATCTGAAAAATGGAAAAGTCTAATACATACATTTGATATAGAGTTTCTCATTTATAATGCCAAGTATATCCAAGTGCCCAGAAGCAGGAGTTTAAAAGAACATGTTACATTATCTCATGACATCCCCTATTAACAATGTTAGTTTGTTAGAAATTATATTTTAAACAGAACTGCAGAAGTGACAACCCATATTTTACTTAAAATAAATTAATGTTCTAGAACCTGATGACAACTCAAAGCTAAAAAACAAGAGATGCAGTCCCTAGTTTCTTTTTCCACCTCTCAATCAAATTAATAGGTGTTTCAACATGATCTCTGAACTTTCAAACATTTTTCTATAACCACTGGTTAAAAGGCATAATGTGTCAGTAGCAGAGTTGGAAAAGAGTGGTGATTTGCCAGCTTGTTCACCTTCTGGAAGTGCCAAAACCCAAGTAAAACTAACCAGAAAAAGAATTTTGGAAAGAAGCATTTAGAAACGAAGCTACACAGAACAGACAAAACATCTATTCTTGAACTCACATACATTAAGAGTGAAGTTTACTAGAATAAAAAAAAAAATAGCCCTTATAAATGGGAAAGAAAAATTGCATCATGCTATTTTGATGGACTTTTCCCTAAAAAGTAAGCCTTGTATTTAAACTGCCACCATAAAAAAGAAACAAAAACAAAAAGAAAAAAAGCGACTATTTACCTTCTTAATTCAAATGGAACAACTTTAAAATATTAACAAAATTATTTTGTCTCTGTTTTAATATTGCTCTATCTGCAAACTTAGGTCTAGATACTACTTTTGCAGGCACGTGAAGTGGAAAGCAGGTGATGTTTTTCTCTCTCTTGCTAGGCCTGAGGCTACTTTTCCCTCTGACATTCCTCCTTATCTCTGTGCCGTTACCACCCCACCATCCCTCATAGCTCATCACCCTGGGTTTTTTTTTTATTATTTTTAAACCAGACAAGGATTTCTCTTGTCCCTGAGCACTGACATGAGTTACCCCACAGAAGTGCCCGCTCTGATTATTAAAAGGAGTTAGATGGACTAAGAATCTAAGATGCAAATCTTAGATCACTGGCTACATCTTGATTATCAACTTCTAACGTGACACGGTAGAACTAAATCCCATTTCGACCTTCCACTCATAAAGAGGAACATCATTTTGAAAAGCAGAACAAATCATCGTACAGAATGATGATGCTGGTTATGAACCTGTATAGTAAATTTTTTTAAAATGGCCATGAATATATATATTCATATTTTTATGAACCCACATAGACAATTTAAAAAAAAATACCCCTGAATATGTATTTTAAGTTTTGATGTATGCCAGACCTAAATTAACCATTTTTATTCATCTTTGTATCACACTTTTGAGTCTGAAAAAAATGGCTTTTGTAAATCTTTCTATGAACCATTTCACTCCAAGGTATTTTTAAATGGCAGACAAAACAGAATGGTGATTTCTCTAAAGTAATATTCATATAATGTTATTTATTAGGTTAATTTAATTAGGAGAAAAACAAAGAAGAAAATAATTGGCACCTAATCTGAAAATGTCAGATTAAATACTATAAAAGCTATGAGAAGAAACAAACCAGGTTGCTTTTTGAAGAAACCTTAATTCCTTGATTAAACGTGATATTTTTTTTTTTCTGTAGAAAGTACCGCTTAGCCTAAAAACTGTGTTAAACTGCAGCTCTGGATACCCACATATTCAACAGAAGCAAAAACCTTATCTGCATTAGGGTTTTAAATGCCTCTGCAGTCACAGTCTTGCAACTTTTGGAGTAAAAAGCACAAGAGCCTTGGTTTGTGGCTCATCAGCAGATTGAACTCAGGCATTACAGCAGGGGTTGAAAACTTTAAAAGACAAGGCTAAAATAAGGGTTGTTTTTTCTTTTCTTTTTTTTTCTTTTTCAAATATAATCCTATACCGAACCTGCTTTGGCAATTTTAAGCCACTAATCGCTAACTAATTATTGTGAGGTGTCACACAATGGGGAGGAAAGCTAACAATCTGTTCTTGTTGATTGGGATTTGCAGGTTCAGGTGGGGTGTCTTTTCAGGTATGGTCAAAACCAGGTACAAATCTCTGGGGGAGGCACAGTTTAAGCTAAAGAAAAGAAATACCAATGTCAAACTGCTTCAGCAGACCTCTTGTTTTGAATACTGGTCTTGGAGCCAAAACATTGTCTGTATGTCATTTCTAAATTCTACCCTCTTGATTTCTTTGTTTTGTGGAGGAACAAGAAGCTGAAAAACAGGAAAGTTCACTTTGGGTACAAGGCTTATTTTCCACTTAAGCCTACAGGTCACAAATGAAGGGTTAAGTGAAACCAGGCTTTGTTTTTCTCAATCTCTAAAATATATTAAACCACATTAAAATAGCTTATAATTTAAAGGAAAATTCCTTTAAAGCCTCTGAATATAAATGCTTTCATGGGGAATAGAACGTACATAAAGAGCACAGTATTCTAGTGCCAATGCTGAGATGTATTTCCACCTGCGCCAAGATACTAAAGAAGGGCTCCAACTTTTTCCAAATTCCAAAACTTCATCAGTTGACATCTGGCTCAAAACACAAGTTTTGAGGTGTTAGAAGCCCTACGGTTTCTAAGCCCTAGGGCTTTATCTAATGATAACTTTCTTTTTGATCAATAGAACGCTCTCTGTAGGTATTTAAAAAAAAATAAATCTGAAAGCAAATGGAAATGTTTTGTTTTGTTTCTTTTTCTTCTCTTCTGGAAGGACCAATCATATTCCTGCACCATTTTCATACGATTCTATGAAACTCACAAAATTCAAATCACCCTTAAATAAAAAGGTGGCAGTTTATACTATGACTGCGCAAACTGAAAACCAAAGATACTATTTTGTTCCACCAAAGCTGAAGGACAAAAGCAGGGAGAAAGCAGAGCACAATAGCAGCAGAGGGAGAGCAGGTGACAAAACCAGAGGAGAAAGTAAGAATCCACAGCAAAAGGGTGGCAAAAGGAAGAAGTTATGAGGAACAAGGTAGAGAATAAGGAAAAGAAAATCAATCCCTCCAGCAGCAGGGCTGCTCATCATTCATAGTCACTCACCATGAAACTCACTCAGGCATTATGAAAAGAGCTGAATGCCCAGTTGCCAAATCCCCCATTATTTAATTAGAATATTTTTGGTTCTTTGAGCTTTTGTATTTTAATGATTATGTGCGCAGCTTAAAAATCAACATTTAAAAGGGCATTTCTAGACCTCACCACAGGGCAGAAATGTATGAGAACGTGATGTTAGATCACTCAAAAAGCAGAATACAGGTAAAAGAACAAAAATTCCCCTCCCCAGTTGTTTTCATATTCATGAAAAGACATTCAATGTCTTTTCATATTGACTTATGATCTGTATTTCTGATTTTAAAGGCCAGAAATCATTAGGAAAGACTGTTTAAAAAAAAAAAAAAGCAAAACACCACAAAACCAAACACCTCCCATTGCTGCAAATAAACCCTACAATTCTCATATGACAGATATATGTTTTATCATCTTTGCTTTAAACTTTTGACACGATGTTCCTCTAATGTCTACAGAAACTGCCAACTGTTGTCTGAAGCCATGAACAAGCCAAGAGAAATTGTGATGTGAATAAGACTTTAAGAAAACAAACATGTGAGAGGGCACACTTCCATCAGCATTTCCACTAGACTGGGTCTCATGAGCAACCTGGTCTGGTGGGAGGTGTCCCAGCCCAGGGCAGGGTGGTTGGACCTGGATGATCTTAAAGGTCCCTTCCAACCCAAACCATTCCATGATTCTATGACTGCACCTGAGAGCCAAGGAGATGCACATTGCTACCCTGCACCAAAAAGATCTAATCGTTATTGGCACCATGAACACCAAAGCCGTCATCCCCCTTAACATCCAGAGTTGGTTGACATCTAGCAATGCGTAAGTGTCCTGCCACATGCTGTGGAACCAGAGCCAGCTGGGCAAAAGGTACACCTCAAGTAAATGGTGCCAACAGGGATGGAGCTGTAGCCAGGAGTCACCCAGCTCCTCCCAGCGTACCTATTTCTATCTCTCTGCAGCTGGACACTCGCCACTTTCCTCAACCTCGGGCATCCAGCAAGAAAGGTGTTTATGTTCAGGCCCCAATTAATGAAACCACTATAGGTGGGAAGAAGTAACAAATGGAAAAAATATGCTCTCCCAAGTACTGCTACGGCAGTGACTAATTCAGTTTTTCCAGCACAGCTCTGCTGCCCAAAAGCAAGGGGTGAGATTCTGTTGGCACCGAGGCTTTTTCTGAGCACTGGGATTTTGTTCTCCTCATTTTGAACTGAACTGTTACAGGTTTGGTGCTTTTGGGATGCCATGCAAAAGCTGGGATTGTCCTGAGGTTTGGAAAATAACTTTTGGTAAATGCTTAGTACTCTATAAAGCTGTTGTCTATATGTATCCATGCAATAACTGCTGAAACATTAAGGTTCTAGTGTCTTTTTACTACCTAAATTTAAAGATAGTAACACCTATTCCTAGTAACGCCTAGGAAACCAAGGCTGCTGAATTCACTTGCTTTTCTGACACACATTGAAAAAAACTAATTATATTCCTCAAATAGGGAAGTTGCTATTACAGCCAACACTTCTGAAAATGCACTGCACCTGAATAAGCAAGAAAGGTTGCAAAAAGATATTACGAGGAATTCAGAACCTGACCCAGGCAAGGAGTAAACCAGTTGTAGCTTTGCCCTTCACTCAACTGGGTGTAGGGTAAAACCTTTTAGTGATAAATATAAGCTTTACAAGAAGACAGAGTGATTACATGTAGCCAAACAAAATTACCTGCTTGTCTTTATGTGTAGATTCTTTAAGGTTAAGGAAAAAACCACATTCTAGTTACACCTCACATGAGGTGAACGTGAAATGGCATAACAGCTCTTAGCTCAAGCTGAGACATTAGCATTCAGGTACAATCCTGAAAAAACAGAGTTTGATCTCACAAGGGCATTCCATTCACAAACTACTCTTATTCACCTAAGACCATGTTCCCCTTCTGAGAATTACCGAGGAAACCCACAGTCTGTAGGCATTTTCATCAGTTCAGTTATGATTTATAGACTCTGCATAATAAAAGGTTTGGCTCATAGGCAGACATTCAAAACCCATCAGTCAATATGTAGATTAAAAAAAAAGGTAAAAAATTTGAGACTAATCTGTCTGTGTCCAAAAGTGCTCTTCCTCTTGCCTTCTCAACACTGAGCACAGTCCACTGCCAGTCACTCAGAACTAAAATGTTATTTTAGCAATCGCTCCTGGAAGTTCTTCACTCTCCAAGGGGAGCTAAACCTTTGCAAATTTTGATGATATCAACAGGTTTCAGACATTCTTTACCTACAAACCAAACCTCAAGTGGTCAAAGTATTACTCCCAACGTTACTTAATTATTTACTGAATACAAGAGCTAAGTATAAAGAATGAACACATGAAACAGCTTTATTCCTTGATTTTTTTATGTCTTGAAACACCAGTACCAATTTGCCTCTAGAAACCAACTAACGTTCTGGTCTGTCTTGTACATCACCCATAGAACAGCAAATATTACTGAAAATTTCCATCAGTTTCTTGACACTTACCCTTCCATATCTGTTAGCGTAGGACCCTGTAAGCAAGGAATGGAAAATGATGATTGTCTCATCCAAATCCCAAATGAATACTCTCTGTAAAAAGAGAATCAAATCAATGTGTTCCTCTGTGAAGCTGATACTTGAAATGGAAAGTTAAAATTTGAATCAGTACAGCGCACAAATGAGAAAATTGTATTGAAATGGTTATATATTAAAACCATAGTTTCCTTGCCATTCATTTTCAGAACTAACAAGTTTTTTCCAGAATAGGGTAATACAATCTGCTAGCTTTTTACTACAATTGCTATTATATCAAATTATTCTATTAGAATAGAATTGTAGTTATTGTCAGATACACACAGAAAATGAGGTTGTACAATGTACTATTTTAAAGCCAGATGTGAGGTAGAAACTGAAATAAATGCAGAGAAGTCTCTGAAAATTAAATCTTTGGGGTCTGAATTCTATATTTCTGCAAGTCTTACAAAACAAAGCTCGTATATGTGCTCTTGAAAATTACCTCAAAGGACAAAATAAAGCAAATTTCTGCTAAGCACTCAAATCCCCTCAATCTATGTTCATTTTTAATGGATATTAGGTACCTGAAGAATGAAAATTATGAACTTCTATGCAGCCTGTGTAAGAATTTATGGCATCAGAGAATATTTCTTTCACTTACAGCCAATGGAAAATATGTGTTTTAAATTTGTCCTCTGACCACACACAAAATGATATTTTAATGAAAAATAAAGTGTTCAAATACTTGTATTTTAAATCCTGGTGAGATTGTATTTCCCATGATGACAAATGGGCTAGGCTTCTGGAAAGGAAAAGTAACGTAGTGTGGACACCCATAGCTGTGGTTGTGTCACTGGAGATGTGTTCCCAACATAAAGCATGGGCCACTGGGAGGAATGTGAACATAGCACAAGAAAACAAAACCCACTATTGTTTTGGAAGTGTGTCCTGGCCAAAAGCAAACCTTTCTTTGACTTGATCTTAAGGAAAAGCTTCATCTATTTTTTTTCTTTTTTTTTTTTTTTTTAAATCAAAAGGAGAAAGAAACTCCCCTCCCAGTATTTTTCAGAGAGCAAGATTCTTCAGAAGAAAAATTTTACCTTCTAGTAAAATATTCTCAGAAAAAAAAAAGAGAGGGAGCTCCAATGCCACTTTATTTTTGACATGTAAATTTTACTTCTCTGAGCAAAGTAATGGTAAAAATAAGAGTCTGTAGCAGGTCAAAGATATCTAATATAATGTACCTCTAGATCAGAGTCAGGTGGTGGTGAAGGATTATTGTTTCTCCTGCCACGTCCACGTGATTTCCCATCTGAGCTACGACGCAATCTATCTGAATCTGAATCTTTAATGGGTGTTGATGGACTGTGGATTGTACTGTATTCTGCTGTGGTAAAGAAATGACAGTTTTACCTTTCAGCTTAAACTTCAAAAGTTCAACTTACTTTCTTGTTACGTGTGACACTAAAACCCAGATGTTCACTAGAGAGTCCTAATTAAATAATTAAATATACAATGATAATTGGCAATATTGATGCATAAATTAATTCAATATAGTTCAAATTATATGTAAAAACAGAGAGAAATTATTTCAGTAAACAACTAAAAAAAGTAAAAAAAAAATAAAAATCTTCATTCCTTCAAATCATAGGGAAGATCATATCACTTCACAGACAGAATTAAACTTTAAATGAACAATTTTAAGGAATAACACCTTTTTTTAAAAAAAAAAAGGAATGTTGATTTAATTCTAAGTTTTCAAGCATGCTTTAAGACAACCATTATGGTGACTGGTAAGAAAAAACCACCCAGGTGTGAAAATAATAACATAGAGAAATTGAAAACATTTCTAAATTGCCTGGTTGCAGACACTACTTTTGGATTGCTACTTTTGAGCCAGATGAATAGAATTCTTTCTATATATGGCATAAAACAGAGTCCTTATTTTCCCAGGGCAAGTTAAATAAATAATTTTTAAATATGCATCAACTATGAAGATGAAATTTATAGTATTCTTCAACAGCCTAATCAACATTGAACTTTTCCAATGAATACCTTCAAGAAAGGACACAATTCTTTATGAACAGTATTATACACTAATTATTATCCTCCAATAACATTTATTTAATAAAATATTTACTGTTGAACAGGTGAAAAAGAATGATGATTTACGAATGTAAGTACAGCAAAGTTTTCCTGAAAACACGACAGATGGAAGATGTTTTGCTAGTCTTAACATCCGTAGACTCAGTAACAGTAAAGCTCTTGAACATTAACAAAGCAAACACCCAGGATAAATTATTCTTCCTAACTAATTAAAACAGAAGTACCATGCAGCAGAAACGCACAAAATATTTTAAAACTTCTTTTCAATACTTCCTTCACAGTCTTAAGTTCACAGAGAAAATACTTTTTTTTTTGGTCGTTATCATTAACTTTTTTGTCCTAAAAAAACCTATTTTTGTGAAGGCAGCTGAAATTTTCAGCATACTATCTATTAATGTTAACTTCTCAGTTAACATTAGCTACTCTTTAGAGTTCAGTAGATGTGGATATTTGTATCAATATTAATTTTTAATCGGCCTATACCACGGCATTCCTGTTTGAACAGACAGGTATACTTCTCACACAAGTGATTCTTTCTCCTAAAAAAACATCCTGTTGAGGTCAAAGATCAGATTAAGGAGGAGACAGGACATCTGTGTAACACCACATATTCACAATTACTCAAAATAACAACAGTTGCTTGTGCTAAAGGAAAGGAAAAGGTCTTGAAACTCTCATGTTCAGCCTTCAAATCTACACTTAATGAAAATCAGTATGTATCTTGTATTTCCATTATACTTTTACCTAAGTATCTCAAGCTACATTAAACAAAGCAGAATAACAAGTTACGATGTAACTCAAGGTAAAGCAAAGAATCTCAAAAGATACTCGACCTACATATGAAAAAGTGATTCTGTTGATGTGCCAAAACCCAAAAATCATCCAGCCATGTCAGTCTACATAACTAAAACCAGAGGTTTAAATGTTAAGGATCATCTACATTCCAATAAAATATATTTTTTCTCTATGACAACGTACACTTTAGAATATTTATTCAAACTATTTATACTCTGAATGCTGATTGCTCTTTCACCTGAAACATAAATAAGAAATCATAACTCAACCAGTACAAATTTTCCAAGCCTTTTAAACTTAAACGAGTTTATCTGCTAAACATTATTTTTATTACTAAAATACTTAATAAAAAAGAAAAAAAAAAGAAAGAAAACAATGCACAAAACCTTAAAATAAATTGTAACCCAGTAAAATAAACAGATCAGAATTTCTTCAATAGGTATATAGGCCAATGATGTTCTAAATATGCTCTCTAAAATTCAGATGTAATGAAAAATTGCATTTCCTATTGACTAATTTAAATCAAGGATGCTCCTGCTGTCAGACAATATTTTTAGGAGTTTGGCTTTAGGTCCCAGGTTCTTAAATTCTCCTCACAGACTTTATCCGCCTAAAAAATGTCAGTATTAAACTTGTGGTAGTAATAATAATGCTAAATAAAATAGGGAAAGTATTGGAATGGAAAAAGTATAAACAAAACTTCACTGGGCTGCACGTCTGGGTGGAGGCTGATTTCCATCTCCTTTTCAGAGGTGAGAGTCATCCCTCTGGATGGACCAGACCCTCACCGGACAGAATGACTCCCAGCCTCACCTTGGGACCCCAGGGTGGGCTGGGTACACCTTAGCCCACCCTTCTTGGGACCACTGTTTCTGCCTCATTCCCAGGAGAAATTTGTCCCCCTTGCTCTGACGGATCCCTCCAGGAAATCTACTTTGCTGGTTGAACAGCCGTGCCATCAGAAACAAAACACACAACTGCAGCACCCATTGCAGCAATGTAAATTCAATCCGTGAAAGCGAGGCAAAAAATTATTTCCTTCCTAATATGAGTGTGCATTTGAAGACTGTTCTCAGCTCTCCTTTCTCGATAGGTTAACCCTTCCTTGATGATCCTCTTTTCCGGGTTCTGATTAGTATCTCTAACGAGTATCTAGTTCTAACTAGTTTCTCTATAGTATCTCCAAACTGGACACAGTAATCCAAAGCAAAGTCAAGCCCAGCTTTACTTCCCAAGTACCCTCCCCCCTGGATACCACTTGGCAGGAGACAATTTGCTTTTTTCTGCAATGTTTTCAATAAACATTAGCTTCAGGATCCCTAGGTCATCTTCCAAGGAGGAAGCGACACCTGATGGGTCATTTCTCAAAGACCTGGCCAAACATTGCACGTGAACTGAAGACACAACATTGCCAATAGCCGGAGCTTCTGAAGGAAAAGCTTCTTCTACTCAGGAGACCCATCTGTTATGAACAAGGTGACCGATGGCCGTAACCAATGGGGGGAAACGTGACATCTCATGCAAGAAACTGATTCCACATATGAAAAGGCAAACCATGGCATCTACGCTTTGGATTAAGGCTGTTCAAGAGGGCAGCCTCCATGTGCTGGGCTGAGTTACCAGCACACTGTCCAATGGTCTCTCTCAGGTCCTCATAAGGAAACCCAGTTAAAGAATCCAGTATCCAGCTGAGCCTTGAGCCCAGACAAGCCCAAGCCCTGACAAATTACGGAGCAAGAAAAACAACAGCAGTTGAGGAGTTGAGGGTACTCGGTGTGCCGCTAATATTTGGAGTACTGAGTCCATAGGGAAAGGTAGAGCCTGGAAGGAGCTGCCAACATTCCCCATCCCACATTTGTGCAGTTCATCATTCCTGCCTAAATGTATACCTCACACCTGCTCCGATTCAGATCACATCTCCATTTTTTGAGTTCTCATCCTGTCTCCAAAGAACTCGCAGCCCCTCCCAGCATGGTGTCATCTACATATTTAATAGGCAAACACATTCTGTTCCGTCATCCAAATGATTAATGAAAAAGCAGTCTGGTGCTGGGCCCACGGCAGACACTGAGGAATGCTGCTGTAGCCATCATTCTATTTTAACAGCAGGCTCTCACTGACTGCTCTTTGGACATGGTTTTCTAAACAGCTTTATATCATTCTGCCATAGTTTCTGCAAGGCTGCTTTAAGCCCAGTTTGCTCATAAGATTGCTAAATGAAAAGACTTAACTGTCAGGACAGCAAAAGCCTTGCTGAAGTCAAGCTATATAACACGTTATATAGCAGAGGGCCAGAAAGATGCTCCAAGAGCTGGAGCCCCTCTGCTCTAAGGACAGGCTGAGAGAGTTGGGGGGGTTCAGCCTGGAGAAGAGAAGGCTCCAGGAAGACCTTAGAGCTCTTTCAGTCCCTAAAGGGGCTCCAGGAGAGATGGGGAGGTACTCTGGATCAGGGAGGGGAGCCACAGAACAAGGGGAAACAGTTTTAAACTGAAAGAGGGGAAATTGAGATGAGATCTCAGGAAGAAATTCTTTGCTGTGAGGGTGGTGAGACACTGGCAGAGGTTGCCCAGAAAAGCTGTGGCTGCCCCATTCCTGGAGATGTTCAAGGCCAGGCTGGATGGGGCTTGGAGCAACGTGGTCTGGTGGGAGGTGTCCCTGACCAGAGCAGGGGGTTGGAACTGGATAGTCTTTAAGGTCCCTTCCAATTCTAACTATTCTACAATTCTATGATTATTGTTATAGCCCTTATTCTACATTAATTGATAGGAGGAAGTTAATTTGTTCAACCTCAGCTGACTTCATAGTACCAGGCGTATTGTCATATCAGCCATTATGCTTCTGAAGCACAGAATTAAATCTTATCCTTTTCTTGAGCATCACCAACACAAGGAAGTACAGCAGAAAACCCAGCCCCCCACAAAATCATGAGTGGACTAGGGGGTGAGGATCATCTCTCCACTGCCTGCCCCAGCACTAAAAGCAAGATCACCAAAGGAAACTGGCCACAGCCAGGTTAAAGACCAGAAGGAGGAGTTCAGCTAAACACCAGGAGATTTATGGCATATTTTGCCAAAAAATATTAGGCCCCCAAAAGATTACGAGGGTTCAAGAGGAGCCTGAAGATGTCCCTGCATGGGAAGCATTCAGTGGTGCTACAGCCGTGTCACACAAGCAAGTGGGGTCTGTGGGACCCAACAAGTCGTGGCAAGAACCCAAGGCTTCACTGCCTGCTTCTGGGAGGTCATTTCAGAGTAGGTCCAGCCTGACCTGGTCTCCTGAGCATCCTCATTATAGACTGGAGGAATTAGGAGCTACCCTGGAGGACACCTTCCAGGTTGGTTTTGTCTGGAAGACTAGCCAGGTGCTCTAGGACCACGATGTTGAGCCAAAGCTCCACATCAAACCAGACTCCTGCTCCAAATTAAAATGCTAATCTAGGCATACCCTAATCATACAAACAACAGTAGCTTTGGAAATCTCCCGAGATGAAAATATCTGGAAGTTCTTAGGGCAAGTCTTATACAAACTCAGCCTATCCCCACTTCTCCCAGGGCATCTGCTGGTGGCCACTGCGGCTGGCAGGGTATGGGGCCAACTGATCCATCGGAATGGACCACTAAAGCCATTTCTGTGTGTTGCATATGCCATCATAAAATTATATTAATAACGTGGCAACAGTTCTTCTGCATCCATTAACGAACACATGATTTTAGATCTCCCTGCCGTGACATCTCTCTGCACTCTACCCAGGCGGGCACAGAAAGCTTGTTTCTGCTTCACACTCTCAGGAGTTCCCTCTTCAAACCTTGACCAAGATCCAATCTTGACTTCTCCGGTCTGTCAGAAAAAACATTTTAAACCAGATTCTGTAAATGTACACTCCCTTTTCCTGGTGTGACTGGTACCCTTGGCAGTAACCCCTGCAGGGTATGGTGACACCAAGCCAGACAAAATCTACACGTAACTGTGAGGAATAAAAGATGTTTACATCCTGTTTTACCTAAAACACATGAACCATACCGCAGCAGACTTTCCCCTATGTTTCAAAGCACCAGATTATTGCAACTTGACATGATATTTCCTAATATACTTCCCTCTTATACATCATCATGGGCAATTTTGATGCTCATCTCGTACATAAGAGTATTTTGATATATATTCTCTTCAATATATTCATCAATACTACAAATATGTCAGTCTCATGCTATGATTTTCTTACTTTTGCAGAAATAAAGCTAAACACAAAGTTTCATGAGCACTGTACAAACTTCTCCTGTACTGCTTACATAAATTGGACCAGGATTAAGCAATGCAGCAATATCACATAGATATTTGAGGATTTGGGGTTTTCTGTTTTTGTTTTTTTCTACTTCTTTATAAAAAATATGCCTATGGTATCAGTAGTAAGCGCAACTACGAAATAACTGTTGCAAGAAATACAATAATGCCTGCTGGCAGGATAATAAAAGGACATCTTTAGTGCTGTTTTGACAAAACATCTTCATTGGAAAACAAATATAATTTTTGTCTTTTGAAGACTACAAATATACTATTATAAACTTGACAGAAACCTTCAATAGTCTGTTAAAAATATTGACAAAAAAGACTATTTATTTCAAGGCTTTGGTGACTTTTTGATTTAGGATTGTATATTCAGACTAATGAAAAAATATATTAGCTCTATATCTTATATATATGCATATACATTAACTATGTATGACAACAACTATACTAACAAGCCCTGTCATGTTCCAGATATTTTTCTCCAACTTTTGATATTGAAGAAAAAAAGGTGAAGCAATCCCATAATAGGCAGGTAGCACTTCTCTCCATTGTAGGCGTTTCTTCCTTACTCGTTATTTACGTTTTCAAACAAATTTGAAATTACTGCAATATTTCATAATTAGTTGAAAATATTGAAACAATGAGAAATCTGACTAAAACCAACGACGGCCATCCTATTTATCTGTATTGAAAAGTGCATCATGTTTTTAGCCTCAATGTATCTTGTGACAGTGAGTCAGGCTACATATTCATAGAATCATAGAATTGTCTAGGTTGGAAGAGACCCTTGGGATCATCGAGTCCAAACATCTACCCTACTCTACAAAGTCATCTCCTACACCATGTCCCTTAGCACTGTATCTAAACGGCCCTTAAACACAGCCAGGGATGGTGACTCCACCACCTCCCTGGGCAGCCTGTTCCAATGCCCTATCACTCTTGTTGGATGCAATGCAAAAGTTGTACATTGCTAATGTAAAAACAGGGGAACAACCATTACCAGTTAAGCAAAACCAGTGCTGTACTTTGCCATTCCTTATTGCAGCTAATCTCATTTCTGCTCTTTACAGAATTCTCATTGAATTTCCTGCCTACATAAAAATATACTCTAGATTTAGTTTTTATTCTTATTCATGAGAAAAAGCATACAATAGAAGAGCAGTAACCTACTGCAAATGCAGCAGTATTCATTTCCATACAGGTACTAGTAAAAAGCTGCCTATGTGGTTTTTTTGCTCTGTTTCCCTTTCCTGCCTCTAATTTATTGTTATGAAATATGATAAGGAGAAACTGGAAAAACAGCTTTCCCCTTCTGCAATACTAAATGCGACATAGTGTTCAAGGAAAAAGAAGTTTAGTCTTTAAGAGCAAAATGGTGACCCGTGGCTGAGAACAATTTCTGTTGGCTAACACAGCCCTTGTGGGCTGCATTTAATTTGCACTGCAAAGTATGTGAGTAATATGAAAAAAACCCCAACCTTCCAGTAATATTTCAAATATACTTATTGCAGAGACCAAGAAAACTTAAGGAGATCAAATCTCAAGAACAATACTTTGTATTGTATACTGTTTTAAAAAAAAATATAAACACAGCATCATACAAAATAGAGGGATAAATTCAGCTTTATGACTGAATTTCTAAACAAAAGTTTGCACATAAAGAATGGATTTTTTTTACCAGCTGTGATGATGGGGATGAAATATTGCAAGAGAAAACTATTAAAGCTTTAGAAAAAGTAGTCATTTTCTACATTAACTCCTAGATATATGATATTATGAATGCTGCTTTAATTATTTTAGAACATCAGGGCAGGGCATTGATTGGAGAAACAACTCCATCTGTCCAGGATAAACTTCAACACTGGCCAACAGCAGGTGACTACGTGACAGAGCATAAAAAGGACAGACACACACACAGTGCTAATTCATCCAGAGACTTTTTTTTTGTCAAGAATTTCTTGAACTGATGGTGGAGTCTGTGTAAATCCAATCGTTTGAGTTTGTCAAAGCGGTGCTTGAACTGGCATCAACTTTGTGCATCCACAACATCCTGCAGTAAGGAGCTGCACAGCTTACCTATATGCAACATATACAAATACTTCCTTTTGTTCACTCAGAACCTACTTCAAAGAATTTGAGTATTGTACGGGAAAGTGAATTTTTGGTCACTAATCTACTTTTACTATTTTTTATCGTCTTAATTACTATTACTTCTCTTAGATATTGCAGCTCAAACAAAAAAATCAGCAACTCGCTGTTCATCCCTGGGATAATCTACTCATATATGGACTAAAGGCTCATGCCGGAAGGAACAGAATGTTCTGTTGTTATTCTGGTGAAAAACATTTTCTTCCATAAAGCAAAAATTAGGATTCTACAACTAGAAAAAAAGAAAACTTTGAAAATTCTTACTTTTGAACTGAAAAAAAATTTCCAATGAAATCTGAAGTTAAAGCACACATTAGAAATTGGAAATTTCATACTGAGATTAATTGAAAAAAAAATCGAAAGAAAAAGAAGAAACACTGAGCATGGAAAATCTCAGGTTCTTCTGCAAGAATCTCTGGACGTTCCTGGATTGCATGGCAAAAAATTGCCTATTTAACTAGGAGCTGTGGGAAACCATAGAAGGATTATTTTATATTTGGACAAGGAATTAAGCATATTTTAAGTGAAATTAACTGAGCTTTCTGAGTCTGCAAAACTCTACTAAAAATGTCACAAGAGCACATAATTACTTTCTCTCTTTTCACATGTTTCTTACCAGGCTCTTCTGTTTCACTTACTGGCCCAAATTCACAGGAACCACCTATGTCTGTCAAATTATTCTGGTGCCTCTGTAAAGTCTGAAGGCTCCTCTGTGCTTGTCCTGGCACAGTTGGGAACCACACAGATTACACGGGGTTGGGTTGTTTTTTGTTTTTAAACACTGAAGATGTCTAGGGATATCAGCATCCAGTCAGCACAGCTGCAATGCAGCAGCTGGAGCCCATCCTGCCCAAGGGGGATGGCAGCTTCACGTGGTGGTTCTGCACTGCTCCCCACCATCCCTCACATGCACAGTTCCAGCTGTGATATGGTAGAGCATCAGTAGCCTAACTCATCCAGATGTGGAAAAGGTCCTACTAGACTAATTAGCCTCATTGCAATTCAAAATTTGGTTAGTTTGCTCCTCTGTTCTGTGGTTTTGACCCAACTGTGAGTTTCCTTCTCTCCAATTTTCACTTGTCCTCCCTTCAACCAGAATTCCCTTCCACTGATGCTGATCCCTGTTTTTCTTGAACCCAAAGTTGCTTTTGTCTTCTGAGCATTCTGAGCTCAGCTGAGGCTTTGCAATAAGCCTCAGAAAGAAGAAAGAGAACAGTTTACACTGTCCAAGGGGAAATAGCAGGCACAGCACTGGATTCACTGGCTGGTCCTCACTTCCCTTCTACCAGGCTTGAAGATTTATGAGGCAGTGAAAGGTTCTCACCTAATTCTAGCCTACGAACCCAACGCCTGCATCTCAGCCACCTGAAACTGCTCTCATACCCGTGGAGAGGCTTAAGTCAGGATTAAGACCGTAGTTAAACTAAACTCTAAATAGAAGTACTCATCTCTCCTCAGAAAAAGCCTAAATGGGCTTGAACTTCCAGTAGCTAAAGGGTCGCCAGGAGAGATGGGGAGGGACTCTTGATCAGGGAGGGGAGCCATAGGACAAGGGGGGAACAGTTTTAAACTGAAAGAGGGGAGATTGAGACGAGATCTCAGGAAGAAATTCTTTGCTGTGAGGGTGGTGAGACCCTGGCAGAGGTTGCCCACAGAAGCTGTGACTGCCCCATCCCTGGAGGGGTTCAAGGCCAGGCTGGATGGGGCTTGGAGCAACCTGGTCTGGTGGGAGGTGTCCCTGCCCAGGGCAGGGGCTGGAACTGGATGATCTTTGAGGTCCCTTCCAACTCAAACCATTCTATGATTCTATGAAATGCTTGAAGACAAATGCATAAGGATAAATGGAGAAACCTGGGTCTAGTCCTATATTTTCTCCCGACTGCAACCATATTGGTGGAGGGAAACAGGAGATGTATTCCATAAACTTCTCCTAATAGAGAGTGCCCCACAGGAGGTCCTTCCTTAAACATGTCCCTGCCTGTGATACAGGCAGCCAGGAACTTTTTCAGCCTTGTTAAATCAGTAATTTAAGTATCTCTGGGAAAGAGGCAGCAGTCCCAGCAATGCCAGAGGATGTGTGCACATGCCCAAGGAATGACTATGTCTAAGCAAGCAGTGGTAGAGCACCCATGGAGGTACACCTTTCCATACAAGCACAAACTAGAAGAGGGCTCAGGTGGAAGAGCCACCCATGAGAAAGCCCACCAAAATTCTTACTAATTTTTAGACAAAACTTTCTTAACAAGGGTGTGGAGGATTTGATGGAGAAAAGAAAGACTTCTTAAAAAGGAAATGATAGAAAAGTTTTGTCCAAGTTTATAGAACATAAAAGACCCTATTTAAATAGGGTGACAGTCTTTAAGCTTGGGAAAAATATACCTCACGTGTCCGTATATGTGTTTATTGCTTTTAGGAAGTATCAACTGCTTTAAAAAATATATCCAAAGATTTTGCAAAAGATCAAGATTCGGGTGATACAAAGATTCAATTTTAGTATCTGGATAAAAGCTAAAACTTAATCTCATTTTTTGTGGGGGGAACCTACTGCTTCCAACTTAAAAAAAAAAGCAAACAAAACCAAAAAATTAAAACCAAAGTGAAAAGCAGAGTGATTATGCAGGCTCCTATCCACATCCATATACTCCAAAAGCTGCAGACTCCAATATGCACTTTCTCAAATATTCCTTTCCAATCTCCAATATTCCTTTCTCAAATACATTACATACACATGTGATTTCGTGTATATAAACACACACCCCAGCTGTGTTTTCTTCCCGTCTAACTTTCAGCAAATATATGAAAAGAGACAACACTCTGTACACTTTTTTTCAGGTACACGCTCATGCAAAAAGGCACCAGAATCCTAGCAAATTATATGAAAGCTCACATTGCATGTGTGAGATCAACCCCATCAAGCACTTCAGGAAAACGAAAAACAACTCTCCCTAAAAAAACTCCGAAACAAAACCTCCTGATGACATTGCCAAACCGTAGCTGCTCCTTACCGCATTACTGAGAAACACATCTGCAGCCTTGGGCTTTCTCTCTGACAGATTTCAAACTTCTGCCATCTACTTACTACTGACAGGCTCTAACTGTTTAAAAAAAGTACAATTTTTTAATTTTTTTTTTTTTTAATAATAGGAAAAGTATTTTTCACCTCTCGTTTCCAAAACCAGCTGGAGCGGTTTGGCATAAACGTTCAAAAAAATATCTCAACTAGTAAAGGACTGCCAAATTCCAGCAAGAAAGGTAGAATGACTAGGAAAAAAGGACAAGTCACTGAAAATCTTTTATGAAAATGGAAACACTTGTACAATTTCAACTCCTCATTACAAGCATTATTACATCCTCTGAAAGTGAAAAACACAAAAGCTCTCTTTCAAGTGGAGAGTCGGGCTACGGTTGGAAGGCCTCTAGATTTCAGTCTCAGGAAAATCAAAGGAGTTTATCTTAATGACGACAGAGCTTAAAAGCATCAGGTTCTGGTTCAGCATAAAGACTTCCCCATATCCTGCAAATTTTAACACAAGCATTTTACAAATAAATAAAAACAACCAGTATTTCACGCAAGCTTTAAATTTTTTACTGATCCCGGTTTCTCTTTAGTCTATTTGCAGTTAGAACCTGCGCAAGACGTGCCACAGGCTCGGGATGAAGAAATAATAATAATAATAAAAAAAATAATCGACGACTACACACACACACACAAAAAAATCCAATTCAACCCCCCTTTCAACTTACAAAAACGTGCCTCATAGGGACCATAAAATCCATGTAATTACCTGCTGCAGGATCTGTAACCGCTTGACTGGTGATGCCAGATGGTGGTTCCTGAAGCTGGTATGTTGCATTTGTGGAGGGTGTCGTTGGGCTGGTGTTGCTGTTTGTCATGTAATGGGAAGGATACGGTGAGCTATTATAATACTGTGCATATTGGCCCTGGCCAAAACTGGGATAAGAGGGATATTCCTGCAAGACCGAAAAAAAAAAAATAAGCAACTGAATCGTCCGTCAAAGTTTTGTTACTTTTTAGTATAAATTCCAAAATATAACTACAAACACATGTCAGACTTTCAGCGCGTACGCTTCCTGGACTTGGACGTCGTAGGACCTAAAACTGTGAGCAGTAAAACAATGTCTAAATTACACCTAATTTAGTACGTCTTCTCATACAAATAGTTTATTAGACACGCTGCTGAAGATGTGTGAATAAGAACATCAACCCCAGACAATTAGTTCTACTACTGGAAGATGACAAATTGAAGAAAAACATTTATAAACATTAGTTTAAACTTGAAAGGATGCTAATTTCTTTCAAAAAAGCTATTTAAGGGCTACATTTTTGCAGTGGATGAGAATTCTAACTGTGCCATAGTTCCCATATGAGTTCCCAACTCATTTTTACAAATTTACCTGCTGTGAACTATTAAATCCAGTAGAATTTGTGAGTGAATTATTTCCTGCATATATTCCTGATGATGTTGTAAAACTGCTGCCTGAAACGAAATGAAAAATTACGTGAATTACTAAAACATAGTATTGGAAAATAACTTCCATCATGTGATTATATCATAAGGATATGGCATATTTGTAATATTTCCCATATGTTGACCGATCTGGTTGTCATCAGCTCCGTAACATGTTAATATATGGAAAGTGATAATTCATCGTCCGTACACTCTGCGTTTCATTACTGCGATAGAAAGGAAAACGTGAAATTTAGACAGGAATTTGGAGCCACCTCAGGTCTGATCGACTCTTAGGCTATCCCACCCCTCTGAATAATCCCCGGTGTGGTGGGAGTGAGAGGAGTTTCTTTACGTTTGGTTTTCATTGAACGATAATGGTGACCCTTGTCCTGAGAGATGCCGTATCCCCTCACTGAAGCCCACTGGCTCTTTTTCTCCTGCCACCCTCCAGAACCGTGTCCTCCCCCTTCCTTGAGCCTCAGCCCCTCACAGGGACATCAAAAGCCGCAACTCCCTGCTCCGAAGAGCTCAGGCCCACTGCGAGGCCATTAGGATTCGTTAATCGATCCTAGACAGCCCTGGGCTGCAAACCTTCTTCTTTTTGATAAGTCTACAGGGTGTGACACAAGGGGAAAAAAAGTAGCTCTCTAAGAAGGGAGACCCAAGATTCAGTTTAGCCCTGAGACTGAATTACTGCCTTCACCTCCCTCCTCCCCCTCAGAAGCTACCCAAAATAGACAGATGGGGCTCTGGTTGAATACCTAGCTTGAGAAGCTGTTCCTTTAAAAGGGCAGCAACCCCCCCTTTCAGCTGCTCTGCCCTCGCTGCTTATAGCCTGGGAGTGACACAGCCACCGGCCAAGACATATGGATGCACAGGGTGAAGCTACATAAGCCACCATAAAGTCTGTAATGAGGCAACCTATTGAACTCCTCCAGCGGGAGGGCACCAGCCAGCCAGGAGCTCCCATTAAAGCCTGCGGGTTGTTTACAGCCTCCCTGGCCACCCTAACCCACCTCAGTGCACAGATATCCCCAGGCCTTGGGAGAAAACACAAGAGCTTGCAGGTGAGCCAAGGAGGGATGGAAACCAACAGGGGCTCCCCAGCTCAAGAAGGGCAGGGAACTGCTGGAGAGAGTACAGTAAAGGGCTACAAAGATAATGAGGGGATGAGAACATCATTGTGGATGAGAAGCTCAACATGAGCTGGCAGTGCACGCTGGTAGCCCAAAGAGCCAGCTGTGTCCTAGGCTGCATCAAGAGAAGTGTGGCCAGCAGGTCTCGGGAGGTGATTCTGCCCCTCTGCTCTGCACTCCTGAGCACTGTGTCCAGCTTTGGAGTCCTCAACACAGGAAGGACATGGTCCTGTTGGAATAGGTCCAGCGGAGGGCCACAAGTATGATCAGAGGGATGGAGCACCTCTCCTGGAGGTGCCTGGAGAAGAGAAGGCTCCAGGGAGACCTTATAACAGCCTTTCAATATCTGAAGGGAGCTACAGGAGAGCTGGGGAGGGACTCTTGGTCAGGAAGTGAAGAAACAGGGGCAACGTTTTTAAATTGGAAGAGGGGAGTTTTAGATTAGACACCAGAAAGAAATTCTTTGCTGTGAGGGTGGTGAGACACTGGAAGAGGTGGCCCAGAGAAGCTGCGGCTGCCCCATCCCTGGAGAGGTTGAAGGCCAGGCTGGATGGGGCTTTGAGCAACCTGGTTCTGGTAGGAGGTGTCCCTGCCCAGGGTAGGCGGATGATCTTTAAGGTCCCTTCCAACCCAAACCATTCTATGATTCTATGATGATTCTATAATTCTATCATCTCCCTTATGAGGAGAGGCTGAGGAACTTGGGTCTGTTTAGTTTGGAGAAGAGAAGGCTGAGGGGGGATCTCATCAACACCTATAAATACTTAAAGGGTCAAGAGGATGGGGCCAGTCTTTTCTCATTGGTGCCCAGGGACAGGACAAGAGGGAATGGGCACAAACTTGAATATAAGAAGTTCCACCTAAACATGAGGAGGAACATCTTTATTGTGAGGGTGGCAGAGCCCTGGAAGAGGCTGCCCAGAGAGGTGGTGGAATCTCCTTCTCTGGAGACATTCAAAACCCACCTGGACACATTCCTGTGGGACCTGCTCTGGCAGGGCGTTGGACTGGATGATCTCCAGGGGTCCCTTCCAACCCCATGTGATTCTGTGGGAGCCAGGTGCAGAGATGCACCCACACTCTGATGTACCCAACACAACCCAATCAACCAGCAAACCCTCAGCAGTGGTTTCTCCTTGGGAAAAGCAACGTTCCTTCCAACTCCAAGCAGACAGGAATGCGGGCAGGGCCACATGCTTGGTACAACCCCTAAAGGGCATTTGTGACCTATTTACTTTTTTAAAACAAAACAAAAAAAACCCCAACAACAACCCAACCCCACCACCCAACAGGTATCCTAGCTATAAGACGTCAGAAAGAAAGCTATTTAAACGTTTTGATTGCAAAAAGTTACCAAAACCTCAGACAAGTTCAGCCTCAAAGCAGATGGGAAGTGCATCCAACAGCAGTGGGAGGAAAGGATGAGGCTTAAACCTAACGTGGGATAAAGACTGTAAACATTTCTCTTGTATTTGCTATTAGTGCAAAAAGCCCTGTGGTTGTTGATAGATGCTACTAATCCTGTGAACTAAAATCAGATTACTTCAGCAGAAGAGTTGACATCCAAGTTTAGCAGATAGTACAGATAAACAGCACTAATGAGAAAAACATGCTGTTTTAAATTTAATTTAAAATTGGAAAACAGATGTTATTTTTTATTATAACAAACCCCAGAGCCAAAATACAGATGAAAAATATTTTAAATTGCAAAACTTTGAAACGCTATTTTATTTCTAAGAGTGCTTTGGCTGGAAGAATGTAAGTCACTATGTCTCTTTCTATTTCTGTCATTATTTCTGGGCGATGCAGTAACACATTCAAGCACAAGTTTTATAGATGCACGGCTTGAACCATTCTGAAAAGATCTAAAAGGCCTCTCACAGTTACAAGAATCCAAAAATAAAACAAGATTCAAAACTTTTTTTTTTTTCCTGAGGGATACGTTATCTTTCCACCAAAAGTTTGGCAAATAATTTGCAAGAGCAAATGAGAAAAGTAATTCCATGTCAGACAGCATCTCTCCCTCCCAGACAAAGACACACACATCCTAACGCCCGGATCTCTCCCTTTCATCTCCTGGTCAGCGCTGGCTGCTATGGAGGAGGGGTAGGGGTCTCCCAGACCGTAACAAACACGAAGCAGGTTTCTCAGGCACGGCTCCGTGGGCCACCCAGAACTACTGGCCTAAAGTCGTTTTTTTCAAAATACTCCCAATTTTGCCATTTGTTTTTCCAATAAAGCGGCGGTGGCGGCGCAGGGTGGACCTGCCGTTCCCGCCTCGGCTGAACCAACACGAAAATAAGAATCTCCACTAAGTCCGCGCCTGAGATTTACTGCCCCAAGCTGGATGGCCACGTAGCTTTTAAAACGTGATAAAAGCTGTAAATTGCAGGTCAGAGGTCTATTTTTGCAAAGAGGGCCGGACCCCACATTAAAGCTGGGAATGCCGGTCAGCATCGGAAGCCAGCCGGTCCCTGCTGGGACCGGGGCTCGCCCTGGGATGCTGACCCCCCCTGGGTATTGGCCACAGAGCTCCATTTGCCTTCCTGGCAGCTCAGCCTCCTTGCCACGGGCTACGTCCATCATCGGGCTACAATGTCTGTGGCAGAAGTTTAGCGCGGCTCTCCTGGGAAAGCCGAAGACGGCCAGATGGGCTTTTTAAGCTCGAGGTTTCTTCCGTTTGCTTACAGTGTTTAAAAATCCTTGGCAAAGCCCTCCTTGTTGTCCTAGTAACTGCCTGGCCATCCAGCACAATATTTTTATACTGTATAATAATAACCGAATACCTTAACGTTTACTTTTTTTTATGGACGAATTCCCAAACCAATCGGTTAGTATAGTCTCAAACAGCACAGTCCCTGGTAACTAAAGCAGTGCTGGTGCCCAGTCGCAGGTCTAGCACCCTTCCAGCTGGAAAAACAGCTTGAGGAACATCCTCAGCAGAGGAAGGGTAGGGGGGCAATGGGGAGGGAGGGTGGCAGGTCCTCTTCTCCCCCTTCCCCCCCCAAATCATTACAGGGATGACGACAAATCCGCCACTAAGAAAAATCCAGTTACCAGCATAACCTTAGCAAGGTGTGGCAGGCAGTGATTTTCCTCATCTTTTCCAAAAGTTGGCAGTCTCCACCCCCCCGCCCCCACACTGCCCCCTGCTATCATTTGGTGACTAACCAGGCTGCAATTTTAGCGGGGTCAGGAAAAGCACTGGGTTTAATTGGCTGCACACGCGCAGCCAAGGCAGCGCCTTGTCGTCATCGCAGGGAGACATTTGCCCTCCCCCCTCCTCCCCC
>JAOWAV010000012.1:116922149-116932463 GCA_028571045.1 Scolopax bukidnonensis
CCCCCCGCGTGGGAAGAGAGGAAGATGAGACAAACCAACCTAATTTGGAGTAAAGAGTGGAAGATTTCAGTCTATGCTTTTTCCAAAATCTTCCCTTCTTTTCCGCCAGAGAAACTATTATTTTAAATTACTTTTAAAATAAAATATTGTTTGGGTCACCACAAACTAGCAGCCCAAGGACTACACTGAGCCACCTCACACCACTTAGAGACCCATTTGTTCTAGATAAAGATTTCTAGGACAATTTCTTTCTAAGTGGCTGCAAATGCCTCTCTTAGCATGATTTAAAACCCTACCTCGTGTGCCTTTGCCACTTAGCTGGATCTCACGTCCTTGTTAAAGGTACCATTTTGGGAAAAAACCTCATCAAAATGGAATTTCTGCCCCTATGACTCTTGAGAAATACTTCACTGCAGCCACCTTTGTAACTGAATGCTGTTTGCTAAGCGGATGATATGGGAAAACCCATACGAAATAGACCGCAGTGCCTCCTTCATGGAAATGAATTTTAGTTGCTGACTGAGGTGCTTACAAATATTTCATAACAACTGTTCCTTATATCTCTTCTCTCAGCCGTTCTATTTCCTGAAGATATGAAAAAAAAAGGGGGATAAGAAAGGCTGTTCACATTATTCCTGTGATAAGAAATCAGTAGGGTGATAATAAATAAGCCCTATCATGCTGTCTTTAGAAACAACCCTGACCTTAACAGCCCTTGTGCCGCAGCTAGTTGGGAATTTAACTAAGATGGATAGGAGCTAAAAACCCCTCTATTCCCCAAGCATTTTAATCAAAATGCCAGGAAATCACTGCGTATTTCCTTCTATCACCCATTCTAGTGGGAGGTGTCCCTGCCTAGGCGACACCACCAATGATCTTTAAGGTCCTTCCAACCCAAACCATTCTACAATTCTATCATCTGAGCCTAAACATATTTCAAGAGAATGAAAGCTTGCTATACAAAGAAATAAACTGAGAAGAGACAGCCATGTTTTTTCCAGTTGGAAACATTCACCACTGGCTTCTCACTGCAAAGGAAGGTCTCTCCGTTTGTCCAAGACAAAAACTGACCTGCACTGGAGCGTATTTCTCCCCAGAGTCACGGGGAAAGAGAGCTGCAAAGAATTCTCCTAAGGCTGCAAACCTTCCAGCCTTACTCAGCAGCACGTCAGTAATCCCCGTTTATCATGAGAGATGTTCTGAGCTCTCCAAGGAAGCAAAGCTTTGGACGGGCATGGATTTGGCCCCACAACGTGCTCCTTAAGCAAGCTCTGGGTTTCAGCTCTCCACTTTTCCCGTGACAATTAACATCTCTGCAACGTGCCCTAAGCTTTCACGGGATGACACCGGGTAATTAGTGGGAATATTGCCACAGCTCACCAGTAACTGCCAGCAACACCCGGGGTCACGGCAGAAAATGAAACGGGAGAGGTCCCACTTCTGCTGCTCCTCTATCCAAATGGACTTCCATTACAGAGACAGACTCCGATTTAGCTAAATGCTACTAAATTTTCGTGCTGGCAAAATCACTCAGGTAATAAAACAGATCGTCAATGCGAAGTTCAAGGAGAAATCTAATGTATTCCTAATCTGCTGCAAAAAATCAAGTTATTTAGAATTACTGATACAAATTCGTTTCATATACCAAGGAGCTTAAGCCATGTCCAGAGAGAGACATTTTTCCTCCTTATTTTTCTTTTCTAGTCATTTATGAGATTCTCAAAACAGGGTTTAAAAATAAACTGTGTAAGAAAACAACACACCAAAATAACAGAAAAAATAGTACTAGAAGATAATAACGCACATGAAAAAAGCTCTGAGAAAAGCACAAAACCCCTGAGATAGCGTAACTGCTGAGCCAACATCACATTGACTGTCAAGATATTTCTTCTCAAGACTCTCAGAGATGGCAAGTGCAATGTGCCCTGTTTTGTCAGCCATGCTACAAAAGGTGGTTAAAAATAACTTACGTGGCCATTTCTGAATTCCACTGAGAAAGAGAACTTCAGACCAGAACCCACAAGTTTACGTGCTTCATTGGCCAGCGACAAGCTGTGAACTCAGAAAGTTCTTACTTGGCCAGTTATGAGTGCCATGAGGAATGAGATGCTGGCTGTTTTAAATATGGATTTAGAGTCCTAATATTTGGCTATTTCTAAGGCAAAAGTCATACAAATACATCATAAAGCTTACACCTTCAAGGAAGCAAAAAGTAAGGTTTTTAGTTATCTTTTTAAAATTACTTTATCTAAAATACACGTGAGGCTTGCTCTACTGAACTAGTCTTTTTTAAAAGCTATGCTATATACAATAAACCAACCATAGCTGACTTATTAAATCAGTTTTAATTTTGCTGTTTTAAGGCTGAATTAATACTATGATGTTATATTCTTTGTATTATATGAATAAGTGGGCAAAATGAAATGAAATAATTCCTGGCTGACAGCACTCAGTGTTCAAGAGGCACAAAGAGTCTCAATAAAGTGAGTGAGTTTGTTTATAGACATACCTATTAAACAATATCTAGCCCAATTTTGATTTGTCTCAAGGTGACACCTTCAAATAACATTAAAAGCTAAGCACCAGGTAGATATCGTTATTAAGTATTTTATGCACCCATTAGTATTCATACGCTGTTTTTCTTGATACCTTCCTCTTTCTGTACCCACTAGAAGCCCAAAGCTCACCGGAAAGCTCAAAGATTATTGCCACTAACAACAGGACAACAATTCTACCTTGAATTTCTATGTTGATGGTATTTTGAAGATGTCCCTGCTCATTACAGGAGGGTTGAACTAGGTGAACTTTAAAGTTCCCTTCCAACCCAAACTAATCCATGATTACATGATTTTTCCATTATTTTATTCAAACTCTCCTCTGTTTGTACTGAAGAATCTTGCAGTTACAAATAGGTTACTAAGGGTTACATGTTACTTATAAACAGGTTACTCAATTGTACTAATTCCTATCCAGGATATCATTCTCTCCTTTTATCACAGATTATCAAATCATCAGCTCCTGACCATGACGCCTGATAAACTTGCTTGTTCCTGCTTCTCACAGCAGAGGACTCTTCCTGATTCTCATTGTCTGGAAATTACCAGGAGGTAATTACTACATGGTAATTTCCAGCCTAAATTTATGTTTAGTTTTCAAAGAAAGTCCCTGCTCAAAGCAGCACATTCTGGTTCAAGCCCAGGCGGTCTCCTGCTCTCCCCTCCTCTGAAGAGAAAAGGCTTCAGAACTTCTGCAATATTTAGGATGCAGACACCACCTAACCTTCCCTACCTACACGGCTCCCCCACGACCCTCATCTTCCTCTTACACATTACAACTGAGAGAGCTTTAACATCATTGTAGCCACTCATCTAGTGGGAAAAATCCTGAATTTAAAAAAAATAAAAAATAAAAAAATTGGCACCACCACTACAGCACAAAATCAGAAAGAAAATTCAAAACCATCTGGGTGGACAGTATTTTTAGCTGCTAATCGAGATTTAACCTGGATATTCATCTGACGAGTACAGAGAATATCTGAGTCAAACTAATGTTCTTACCCCATCACACTCACTTGTCAATTTATACTTAACAGTTGTACCTCTCCTGTACAAACAGAGGCAGAATATTTACATATTTACAGAAACAAGCATTTCAAAACTGTGATAGCCTATTTCCCCCTCTTCTTATTTTTTGTCCTTCTTAAATCCTCAATTGGGAAGCTGACTGTGGCAATTCCCCTGCATGGGACAGTTTGCACAGCGTCCATCTAAAATATCTGAAGTACTCTGTAACCAAAGCCAGACAGAACAACCACATCTCACAGCCCCAGTCATTAAAGGCAAAGAAGGTCGTGTTCCCAGAAGGCAGATGAAGATGGAGGGCTTCACGTGATCAGAGAGCAGCATGAATAAGTCACAGAATCACAGAATGGTTTGGGTTGGAAAGGACCTTAAAGATTCCAATATCCTGCCATGGGCAAGGACACCTTCCACTAGACCAGGTGGCTCAAAACCCCATCCAGCCTGGCCTTGAACCCCTCCAGGGATGGGGCAGCCACAGCTTCTCTGGGAAACCTCTTTCAGTGTCTTACCACCTTCACAGCAAAGAATTTCTTCTCTTATTTAAATCTTCCCTCTTTCAGTTTAAAACCATTCCCCCTCATCCTATGGCTCCCCTCCCTGATCAAGAGTCTCTCCCCATCTCTCCTGGAGCCCCTTTATGGACTAGAAGTGCTAAATCATCAAGTCACAAGTCTCTGAAGCTTCTAAGGTTCTTCAAGTATCACCCTATTGTCTGTTCAGGTGTGATCTTAGACTAAGGCCTTCTCCCAAGTAACAAGAGATAGAAAAGGAGGAAATGGCCTCAAATTGCACCAGGGGAGGTTCAGATTAGAGATTAGGAAAAAAGTTTACACTGAAAGAGTTATTAACCATTGGAACAGGCTGCCCAGGGAAGTGGTGGAGTCACCATCCTTGGAGATATTTAAAAGCCAGGCAGACACAGTGCTTAGAGACATGGTTTAGTGATAGTTTTTATCAAAGTTAGGCTGATGCTTTGACTCGATGATTTGAAAGGTCCCTTCCAACCCAGGCAATTCTATGATTCTGTAGTTTCTGCTGGTAGACACCAACAGCAGAGGCTGGATTTCCTTCTCATCTGTATTCCTGGCCAGGTGAATGATAGTTCTGTCTTACACTTATTGCATGGTTGCACACACGCAGATCGTGGTTAAGGAGGGTGGTCCCACTGGAGAGACACCACACTGAGCACCATGTGTTCTGGTTAGAGTATTTGGTGAAGCAGTGAGTATCTTCACAGGTTGTTGTCATCCCACAGCCTGTGAGCCTGAGGGGCTCTGGGACCCTCAAACACATCCAGAAGGGGCTCCTACACCACCACGCTCCATCCACAGTCTGAAACAGCAAGAGCTGCAAATATTTTTATGGGAAGCTCACAAAAATAAATTATATTAAAATAATGGTGTTTCCAAGATGTCCTATTCATTTATTATTATTTTTGTTAAAGTAATTTTTCATTTGGAGTATTTTCTTTCCCTCAAATGTCTGGGGGGACCACTATTGCTATTAACTGAAATGAGGTCCTTTCTTTCAGGAAAATATTATGGGGGAAAAAGAGATGCTGAAGCTTTCACAGTCAGATGCACGTACACATAATAAAAAGCAATAAATATATAAATATTTATTATCCTCCTCAAGACCTTGCAACAGGAGTTTGTGGACTGAGCCAGCAGGGAAGTAGGCAAGCTCCTTCACTGGCCAAAAAACTATGAAGGAGGAGTAACAGAGCATTGTGCTACGTGTGCTCAGAGCAGACTGAAGGACTCTTGGGGAAGCAGGAATATAAAAGCCCAGATAAGTCAGAGTCTGGAAGGAAGACAGTGTAACGCAGCAAGAAATAAAAGGCAAAGAGCAGGGAAGAAAAGATAGTCCGAGTCAGCCCCTTGCCTTCACATCAAGGGGCAGTGATGGGTATCTCATTTTTATCCTCCAGAAGGGACAGCAGGTTGAAGATTCTTAGTAACCCCTACAGACCCCCCAGGTCGCTTGTGCCAATCTGGGCCCTGGGACCACTGTGGTCTCTGCCTCTGGCCACACAACTGCCCTCCTGTGTCCTTTGGAGCTGAGTAAGGAAGTTAGCATTAATAGGCCTTCATACTAACGCCCTACCAAAAGGCAAATACTAGATATAACTTTACTGCGCTGTTGCTTGAGGATGTCTTAAACATGGAGGTGTCCCTGCATCAATTCCAAGTTTCATACCACCAAGCTCTTCATCACAAACACAATTCTAGGAACTCCAGCATGCACAACTGGCCGAAACTCCAGAAATGAGTAATTCAAAGGTACCACCAGAACACAGACATCTCCCAAAGGAGGACCGCTTTGTCTAATTGCCACCAGCTACCACAACTTTGCACCCCAAAGTACGTGAAGTTATGAATCACTATAAAAAATGATGAATAACTTCTACAAGGCTTGACTGCAATAATGAAAGACTATTTTGAATGCTACAAAGCATTGTTCAATATATAATTTACTTACAGAAAGCTACATCATGTGCTGTAACAATGACCAGCTCATGCCTTCTCTATGGATTTCAACATCTTACTCCACTGTTACCTCAGAAAATGCTGAAAACAATCTCTTCTCCCTTTTATCGCGCTCTATAACTACTTAAAGGGGGGGTATAGAGAGGTGGGGGTCAGTCTCGTCTCCCAGGTCACAGGAGATAGGACAAGGGGAAATGGCCTCAAGTTGTGCTGGGGAGGTTTAGATTGGATATTAGGAAACATTTCTTCACCAAAATGGTTATCAGGCATTGGAATGGGCTGCCCAGGGAAGTGGTTGAGGCACCATCCCTGGAGGCATTCAAAAGATGGGTAGATATGGTCCTCAGCAATAAGGTTTAGTAATTTTTATTTCCTATTACTTATTTATTTTTTTGTCAGAGTTCGGTTGGTGGTTGGACTAGATGATCTTTTAGGTCCCTTCCAACCTAGATAATTCTATGATTCTATATAATATTGCAACTCAACAGCAAATGTACTAGACAGAGACACCTTTTGAAACCCTGAAGATGGATTAACGTTCACCAGACTTAAAGCAACCTTTCTAGTTGCCACCCATCAGATAGTCCCATAGTGGGGAGCTTTGACTGCCTTTGTGCGGGATCCCATTCTCATGTTGCAGCAGGTACTTAAAGAGCAAGGACCTTTTCTTTTTTGCCAAAGGAATTTTGATGTCCAGCTCCTTTTGAAGCCCCCCTTCCTATGTATCTTTGAAAATCCGATCTTCGATTTGTTATCCATTTTCCCTTCCCATTTGATATGAAAATGCCCTCTCTTCTTCTTTCTGAAGACTCAACAACCAGGGCAGAAGCAGCCCCACGCTCCTAACCTGAACAAAGTGTGATGGCTTGGAAAACCACGGCTCCTTCTCCTAATCTTCATCTATTCTTTTCCATTCCAGTCGCCTAAAACTTCACCCCGATGGGCCACAGGCTTCTGTGCAACCCATCAGAACTGATTTACGTTCTTTAGATAAAAGTAAAGCTCACTGCAGGCAGGAACGGGACCCCGTTATCCGCCGTGGAAAACAGCTTTGCTGCTTCTTTCAAATTTATTGATTACCCGCAGCCTTTCCCCTCTGAAGTGCATCTGCCAACGTGGGCACTGCCGTTGGAACAACCCGATAAAACCTAACGGATGGCAACTTTATTAGCTTCTGTTGTTATTATTTCTTTAACTCCTCCAGTATCAACCCACCGCGGCAATTTGCTGACAAAGGAAGATTAGAGATAAGGCACAACTATGAACATTTTGATCCCTACTTCAATTCTCTCTCTTTTTTTTTAAAAAAAAAAAAAGATTTTCTGAGGCAAGTCATACAGGGCTAAATTTTTAATGGTGTCCAGTGTGCGCTGTTCCCTGCAACAGAGGGCATTTTGTGGAAAAACACTTAAAGAGATGAGGGAGAACTCAAATACTGCAGTATTTCTATCATCAGCTCCACCTTGGCATGCCAGAACTGATCTTTCTGAGTGTCTTTAGACAGATATTTCATTTTACTCCCCTGCATTTGATCCTGGGAAATCTCTGACTGGTCTATAATTTCCTTGTTACTTCCCCATCACTGGTTTGAAGACCATGCTGCCTGGCCAAGAGAAGAGGAATTAAAAAACCAAACACTAGCAAAGTAATTACTTCTTACCAGCTATGACTTTTTTTTAAATCAAGATGATAAGGAAATGCTACTTTTCCCCTCACCACACATACATCCAGAGCTATGAAGACTGTCTCATGATCTGCAACAAGCTTACAGAACAGTGTTTGTCCTACAGAAATCACTGTGCTCCAAAAGAATCCCATAGAGAAATTGCTATCTGAGACAAGAAGTAGTAAATCTGAATTGTTTAAAAATGTTTAGATAGAAGGAAATAAAAAGCAGTCACCCAAAACCCCCTGAATTTCTTTGGCTGCGGTCCTTGGCCAGCACCACCCGGTCAGTGATTTTGCTCTACTGAAGTGAAATTAAGCACACAAAGAGTTATTATATCAAAGCTGCACACAGAGATTAAACTCAGGCTCAATCACACAACCAAATCTCCGTTCAAGGCTTTGAAAAATTTACCACTAAGTGTGAAGCTCAAAATACTAGCTAATAACACCGAGCTATCTTCCAACCACATCCTCTTGTAGCACATCAATAAGAGACAAGTCTGAAAATGTGCCTTAGAGGAATTAATTAAACATTTGTTTGAAACAGGGCCATTTCACTTGGGGACAGGTTGGGGTTTTTTTTCCTCCTCCCTTTTTTTTTTTTTTTTTTCCTTTTTTTTTTTTTTCTTTTCCCCCCTCTCCCTCATCTAGTGAACATATCCTGCACTCCGGGGTATGGAAACTCGCCTGCATCACACCCATAGTCAAATCGAATTTAACATAATCTCAACGAGATATTTATGACATGCAAATACCCGGAGGCCCTGCTTTCTCCTTCACATGAAGGTCCCTTGCGCCAGGGAAATGAAGGGCTCTTTCATGTGAGTGAGGAGGAGGAGGAGGAGGAGATTAGACATTGGCTTCCTACGTTATATTTAACACGTGAAGCTGAGGCAAACCCACACCCCGGCTCCGTGCAGCAAGCGAAGCAAACCACACCGCAGCGCTTGCAAGAAAGGAGCTTGGCGAGCCCTCACGCCAAGCCCCGCACCCTCACAATCTGCCACTTGTGTCTCGGCAGGATTCTGCTTCAAGAGCCTCAGGGAGAAATAATTTTACTTCACCTTTCATATATAAAATATATATAAAATAATAAAATCAAGAAACACACCCCCCCCACACTCTTCATTCACTCCGGTTTTTCTTAAGCCGGTTTTAGCAGCTCAAGGAACCCAAAACAAACGTTTTCTCAAGGTAAAACAGATGGATGGCAAAAAATTCCACCTTTGGATGCTTGGGCATCTGCTTTGCTCACAAATTTTTGTCACACACCTAATTCAAAAATAAATGATCCAATTGCGTTCCCTTTTGCCAACTTGTCCTTATTTGTCACTTTGTCAGAGGCAGGGATTTGGGGGGGGGGGGGTTTGGGGGAAGCTTTAGACCAGAACTGCCGAGCACAAGGTATTTGTTGGGAGGGCTTTTTGGAGAAGGGGTGAGAAGGCATGCTGGGGTTCCCCCTCCTGCTGCACCCACCGCAGCCCCCCCAAACCTGCGGGGCTCTGCGCGCGAGGGCTCAGCAGCCAGTCTGCCGGGCTCAGCAGGGTCACGTCACCTGAGGAGGAGGGGGGGAAGTGGGGGGGGGAGAAAAAGGGCAAAGAAAAGAAAAGCGTTTGGCTTCGTCTCAGTAGGGAAACGCGTACGGCAAGTTAGAGCTTTCCGGGTAGAATTCACCCCAAACGAATAAGCCTGGGCTCACAAAATTCTTGCGGATGTTAAATAAGCCGCCACGGTTTGATTGACTACTTCCAATAAACTCTCGAGAAATCGGGATGCTGTTCCCCCCCAAATTATTTGCGTCCTGAGGTCAGTCCACGCATAGATACACCACTGATTTCCTGACCAAGTGCTATCAAGCACCCCGTTTGCCAGAGTGGAATCCTGCACACAGCAGCTACTGGGGAGAAAAAGTCAAGCCAGATGGTGAGTGTCTTTCAGCGTTTCAAGGAACTATTCCCTATTTTTGTGCTCCTAAAGAACCTTCATGTTACGTAGAAGTTACAAAAACTGGTGAGGTTGGCAGCAAAGGTTTTGGTCAGCAAGAGGAATTTTAATTTAAAAGGACTGAACCATTTTATCCCGTACCAAAACCGGTGTGTACCTGATAATATAACATAAAAAATATCATAATATACTTGGGCATTAAAAGTAGACTCATCTGTAGACATGAAATATTTTTTCTGCTTAGATTGCATCAACACATTAAGCACTTCATTTATTCTTTAAAAAGCTGCATTT
Source organism: Scolopax bukidnonensis (assembly GCA_028571045.1). NCBI lineage: Eukaryota > Metazoa > Chordata > Aves > Charadriiformes > Scolopacidae > Scolopax > Scolopax bukidnonensis. Next base: position 116,932,126 of record JAOWAV010000012.1, read on the forward strand.
TTGGTTTCTTTTTCAACCGGCTTAAAATTTGACTGCGGCAACACTTACCCAGCAACAGCAAAAAGTAAATTCTCCACAACTCTGCCACAAACGCCTGTTAATCTGATAACCCATAAACCCTCCCCGCTACAGAGGACTCCAATTAGAATGAATAACAGAAATGTTTGGGGAATCGAGGGGGGAACGACATCTGTTTGATTGACATGTGCCTCTCTCTCCTGGAAGAATGCAGTGCACGTCCATAATCCTAAACAGTCTGACAGCACTAATATGACCCAGTTCTTCGGGGGGGGGGGGGGGGGGAAAAAATAAAAAAAAAAAAAAAAAGAAAAAAAAAA
>JAOWAV010000012.1:116941740-116969625 GCA_028571045.1 Scolopax bukidnonensis
GCTGAGAGGGGGCTGCCCCCACCGCGCTCCGCCCGGCTTGCGCGGGGGGCTGCGCGGAAGCGGCGCGGGGGGCTTCTCCGCACTCGGGAGCCCCCCTTGGGTTGATTTTTTTTTTTTTTTTTTGTGGTTTTTTTGGGTTTTTTAAACCTTCAGATCAAGTCCCCGACTCCTCTCGGGTCCCTTCCTCATTTAAAAAAAAAAAAAAAAAAGTTTTAATTGCGCGGAGGCGCGTCTCCCTCTTAGTTACGCGGGTTTAAACAAAAGCCGTCCTAATAGAATAATTGGAATTAAACCGACATGATATCAATGAGAGAAGCTAAATCTGGATACTCACAGAGGCACCAGCGTGCACGTCCGGACATGCCGTTTTGATTGGATATGTAACAGATTTGTTCTCAAATATCTGAGATTCTTGCAACCTTGTAAAGAAAGGGTCTGCTAAAACTATTTAAGCCAGCCTTCTCCCATTTAAAGGTATTTATTAAATATAAAGTATCTGGAACTTTTTAAATGCTTTAAACCACGCAGAGACGTGAAATAGCTGCCCTTCTAAAAACCAACTGTAAATATAATCAAATTTGTATTTTAAATTATTGCTACTGACCTACTAAAGTTTTAAAATTTAAAGCTGGGTAAAGATCCATAGACTTTACATATATTCTCAAGTAAGAAAGAGACGGTTGCATAGAGTTAAATTTGTGCATCAAGTAACAGTAAATCTTTAGATCTTAGCTTTTACCAATCAATAAGTAATTAAATAATTTCATTAGTAAGCCATTCAACCGAAACGGGTTTATGATACATTTCTATTACAGCACTTTTGGTTGCTCATAATTAAAAAAAAAACAAAAAAAACACCACCAACAAAAACTCTTTAAAAAATATAAACGTTATGTTAAAAAACACTATGACACACACAATAACTAAATTTGACCGGGGCTCTCCAGAGCACTTCCACTTTGTAGACAGTATCTTTCAATTCATGTAACACTTATTTTCCTAGGCTTTTTTAGTACACGTAATCCAACTATGATGAGGAAAACAGCATCATGATTCAGTATCAAAAAAAAAAAAAAGAAAAGAAAAAGAAGTCTTAATACTATGCCAGGTCTACAGCAGTAAATAAAAAAAAATAATAAATTTATACTGGACAAATAGATAATAGAAGTTGGTTGTTTTTTTTTTTTCCTTTACAAAAAATCTGTGGTTATTCCCCACTAATAGAGCCTTACCTTCAATTAACTAATCTGTGACTGAAAGCAATACTTCTAGAGGAGAAATGTCTTCTGGCTACTACATCCCAGTAAGCGAGACATCATTTTGTCGCCAGCGCGTGGGGAATACTTCGGGAAAGCGGATCGGTTTGCAAAAAGCTACAAGTCAACCTGGAGCTGGAAAAGGCACCTAGGATTTCATTTTGTTGAGCGGAGAAAAGGGATCCTGGGACAGTCACACTCCATATATGGGAACCCAGGTCAAAATAAGCAGCTTTCCATTGGGCCCGTCTGCGTCGCCAGCACAAACACAATCCCTTCCCTTCTTTCTATTCACAAGCTGGATCCCGTGCCAAGAAAACTATTTATGATGTTCTATATTAAACTGTGAAAGGAGTACAAATTACTTATTATGGAGACGTGCCGTTGCGTCAGGTAAAACTCGCTGGAATTGGGAAATAGGAGGCAATGCCATCATTTGGAATTCTTTTCGGAACATCTCCGGAAACTGCTTACCAAAATGCTTACTGCTGAAGCCTTTGCCAGTGTTAATAAGATCATTTTTAAACCCCCCTACCAAAACCTACCTAGAGTTAAAAACACATGTCTCACTTCACTCTCTCTAGCAGCTCCAGCTCTTAGATGGAAAAGACTTTTAGGAAGCAGAAGCTCAGTTTTTTCCTCAAAAAAAAAAAAAAAAGAAAAACCTCTCAAAAATCCTGTATTGTTCTTGTAAGGTACCATATGACACTGGAAAACGTAACTCAAACCCCTCAAAAATTTGTGACACTTACATGATGCTATGAAAATCAAGGAATGATTTAAAAAAATACGACTGTGACTTCCAGTGGCACATGTGAATTTTTGCATAAACCTACTTCATTCCATATTTGAAACAAAACAAAACAAAACAAAACAAAACAAAACACACAAAGAACCCACCCAAATAGCACAAAGATATAAATAAATTTTACTGTTTTGAATCTAAAGCCTACTGAAAGAGGTTTACTGTTGGTTAGGAGCTTGTAGCCCCTAAAGGGAGTTTTGTCTGTGTAATAATTTTAGGAGTGTGCCCAGTCTCTGTATTTAATTAAACTAAGACAGATTCTCCCTCCCCCCTCCCCAAACACACACACAAATATACAGAGCTTGATGATGGGACGATAAACACGGGCTAAATTACACAGAGGCTAAGATGATCAGAAAAAGGCTGCTGATGATGCACAGCAAAGAAAAGTAGGGGCTTTGAATTTTTAATCCCTTCTGTAGTATGGCATGTAGGCAGTATGGGAACTGAAGCCACATAAATGATCTAGATGGGGGCTAGAAGATAAAGTAGGGTCCCCTGTGTTTATACAGCCATTAAAGAGTGCCTTAAAGTTCTTTATCTGCTGGCTGAAGATTGGACTTCAGATTAGCATATATTACTACCCTACGGTATGGTCTAACCTATGAACTTACCCCACAGCTGATACTGGGGACCAGATCCTCATTCGGTTTTGGGGAAGGCGGGGTTTTTTATTTTTTATTTCAATAGCTAATCTAATTCCACCCGCTGAGCACCACCCCTAGTGGGAGAGCTGTTCTTTGAAAGGGGTTTGTGCACTTGGTGGCTTTTTGGTTCTCTTCATCCCGCTGAGTGCCCACTGAAGGGGTGCAGGCTGGGCTGTGGATCACTGGCGCCCAACACAAAATCATAGAATCATGGAATGAGTTGGGTTGGAAGGGACCTTAAAGAACACCCAGTTCCAACCCCCCTGCCCTGGGCAGGGACACCTCCCACCAGACCAGGTTGCTCCAAGCCCCATCCAGCCTGGCCTTGAACTGAACCACTTCAGTTTTAAACCACAAGGGCGCTGGTTTTGGAACGGAGACTTCAGTGGGGTTTGTGTGTGTTTCCATCACACCTGAAGTTGCCCCGATGCCACGTTCCTGCTGATGCAGCTGGCACCTCCAGCATCAGGAGAAGTAAAGGACCAGGCCTATTTCCTAATATCAAATGCACCAGGTGTAAAATACACCCTTGGGTGTATTTTCACAGCCGTTACTCACGCCGTGTGGTTTCAACTCCATAGGCAGCGTCACACACTGGTTTTAGCACAAGTGAAGCAGGACCACCCTGAACACTGTGTTTACCTGGCGCTGGGATAGCACAATTACAGGTGTGCTGGTAACGAAGAAAAATTAGACATAAGATGGATATGGAACAGTGGGGTGTTTCACAGAATCACAGAATCCCATGGGGTTGGAAGGGACCTCTGGAGATCATCCAGTCCAGCCCCCTGCCAGAGCAGGGTCCACCCAGAGCAGGTCCCACAGGAAGGTGTCCAGGTGGGTTTGAATGACTCTGGAGAAGGAGACTCCACCACCTCCATGGGCAGCCTCACAGGAAAGAAGTTCCTCCTCATGTTTAGAGGGAACTTCTTAAGTTCCAGTTTGTGCCCGTTCCCTCTTGTCCTGTCCCTGGGCATCACTGAAAAAAACCTGGCCCCATCCTCCTGACACCCACCCTTTAAGCATTTCTAAGCATCAATCAGATCTCCCCTCAACCTTCTCTTCTCCAGACTAAAAACACCCAAGTCCCTCAGCCTCTCCTCATCAGGGAGATACACTTTTTTGTCTTTTTTTTTTTTTTGGGGGGTCTTTTTTAAGGGTGTTTGCGCTTTTTTCTCTAGGCAGAAGATGCCACTGAAATAATACGTAACATCAGGGAGACCCCACGGTCCTTGCAAAGGCAAAGGACGTATCCCATCAGTCCCCAAAACCACCGTGTGGCTCTCCCCACAACAACTGCAAAGGCAAGGCAACGTCAGGCCCCGCTGAAGCCGGCAATATCCCTCCCGTGTCTCCATACAAGTTTTATCTTACACATAGCAGCTGTTGCCTGGAGACGTCCCTGGCCGGAGCAGAAGTTGGCCGCGTTTGACAGGAGCCCTTATTGTCTCATGCTACTCATCTGGGCAAAAGCAGGAAGACCTTGGTAGCCACAAAGCAACCAAAAAAAAAAAAAGTGTCAGAAATGAACCGTTCTAACTGTTCTGTCCAGAAATTGTTGAGGTGATCGAGAAGGACAATTTCATTACGTTCTTTCGAGATGAACTGGATGAAATTAAATAATGAATTAAGGTCTACGTGAAATGCATTATTAACCAAAAAAAAAAAAAAAAAAAAAGGTGTGCACGGCTAACCTTTGTCCTTAGTCAAAATGTGTGTGAACTGCTGGCCCCGCTGACATTTCTCCTAGTTTGCACGCAATTGGGCTTGGTTTAAGTCAGCAACTTCAGTGTTAAGTGCAGGATCATTTTTGTTATCACTTAAAACAGGAAACAGTAGACTTTATTGTTCTTAAGTAGACACTGCTTTAGCTTTTTGAATGAATTCATAGGCTTCTGTAATAGTTCTTGACAACTATGACATAAACGAATGCAGAGATTTTTCCATGGAAGAAGCGTCAAACTCTAGTTTGATAGCAAATACCTTTCATTTTGCAATTTTTCACTTTCCAAAAATCAAGGTATGCATGGTTTTTTTAAATAATTTGTTGCATCTTCAAAGCATTATATAACAGGGGAAGAAACAAACATATATATATATATTTATAGACACAACCAGTGTGAACTATAAATATGCTCAGTACCCTAACTGCAAAATACACGAGTAGTTCAGCAGGAGGAAAGGAAGGTTTCCTACTCGAAGGTTAAGTTTTAAGTATATCTAATAACATTTTCTCTCTTTTGGTACTTTGTAACACCCAACTGAGAACTTCTCTTCTAGTAAACTCATGAATTCTCTTTTTCACCGTTCTTCTTCTAGTAATCTGATATTTACTGTCACCACACAAAAAAATACTGGTAAGTTTTGGACTCTGCATCACCTGAAGCAGATGCTCCACCCAGAAGCGACGGCATCGCTTTTCCCTAAAGGTCCATGACGCTCTGAGGGCAGATCTCTCAGATCCACTCCTGATTTAAGGGTAGTGCTGTAGCTTTTTTAACTACAGCAGCCTTCATTTAAGCCACGACTTCTCTATTAAATTGAACTACCGGAGATTGCTTTCCATTTTCCAATAAAGTTCCATAGTTTTACGGGGGGGATTTTTAATCCTGAATATGGTACTTAAGAATCAGTGAGAATGTCACTTTTTTTCTTGTTGGCACAGAAAGCTCAGCTCAAAGGTTCATGTATCAAAAGATACATAACCATGTTAGTAACGATTTATAAAAGCAGTCCTACTGAAGGCAAAGTAATTGTCTTTGAACAAAGTTATTTGGAAAATTAGCTGGTTGCAAAGTAGGGAGTGAAATGAAAGGAGCAAATTGCAACCTGTGAGCGTTCCTGAGAAAGAGCTAATTTTTCTAATTTACATTCAGGCTTTTACTCCAGCTCAGCACGGAAACATAACTGCCTAAAAAACAATAAATAAATTTAAAAAAGAGAAAAAATTGCAAATAATCATCTTTCACTGTGATGTGGGACTAATAATTTGCTTACCCAAATGAACAAGGCAAACGAAATGCTACCGCGATGCTGAGGAGCAGCTTGTAGCACTCCAATGGGAGACAGAAGCTACACCCGGTGGTTCCTCAGAAGACTGAGTTGCAGGAAAAAACGCAGTACAAAGGCGAGATTACCAGCGAGCTGACAAAAATAATCAAGCCCTGTTGTTCTGTAAAGGCTATAAAACACATCATTTCACACACATGCCGTTTTCCCCTCGTTCGTCCTCCCACAACTATTTAAGCCTTCCTCATATTTCATTTAGTGCTACCAGAAAAAAAAAAAAAAGCTAGAATATACAAACCATTGCAGCTTTTTTTCTTTCACAGCAACAACTTAAACTTTTGCCAGTGATATAAATAAAGCGTGCTGTATAGCATGAGTCAGCTCAGTAACGCTAGACTGTCTTTTCTCCAACTATTTTCCATTAACACGAACAAAATCAGGTTTGTCAGCACCTCCCGTAAGGTGAAAAGGGGGATGGAAAGTTCCTCTTTGTTTTTGCAGCTCTGAATTGAAGTCGTACTCAGAATTCTTAATTCCGCAAGAAAAATATGTTTGTTTGCTAACCACAGAAACAATAGGTTTATTTGTTGCAAATTCCATTTTGTTATTATTTCCTAAATGCGTTCCGTATTTTTTTCCTCAAGCGTTATTCGTGTCACTGTTCAACAGTAGATGGAGCAGTGGCTCATTACTGTATTTTAGTTATTTGTGTCAATTATTGCATAATTTTCCAGCTGCTGGCATGTCAGACTGGAGAAGCAAATAATAATAATACAAAAAAAAAAAGATGCAGAGAAAATTATCGTTAAATAAAGTGTTTAGAATTCTGAAGAGAATGGAAAGAGCAGCAAGGCAAGCTCACTTGAACAAATTATTAAGACAATCCTCCATTTATGACTAATAGAAGTGATTCACAAACACACACTCAAATCACAAACCTTGTGTTAGTTGAGAACAGTAAATATGTACATCCTTAACTTTCACACATTCGGTCACACAGTTTTCTCACGACCAGCAGGAAGGGGGAAGCATCTTCGAAGAGGGAAATTCAAAAATATTCCACATTTTGGGCCTTGTGATGAAAAGGCAAAAGTGGAAGTCCAAGTTAAAATGATCATTACAAGGGCAATTTATTTGACACTCGCATCATTTGCTTTTCCTGTAAACTGTTTGTAAGTTTACCACAATAAATTCTTTGGAACCTTACAGTAATGATGTCACTTACCCTCATTAGTTGAGTTAGATTCTCACCTAACTGTAACCATCTAAAATGGAGCTTTTAGTTTAAGATGACCACCCCAACCCCCACCTTCAGTGGAGACAGACAGACACCCTCAGCCCATGTCTATGAGGGGGTGGACGACTCAATTTTGATTTTTTCCCTTCCCCATGGACACAGACAATGGGCTTCAGGCAGCTCCCAGGTTTTGATGGCTACGGCTTCCCCCCCCACCCCCGCAAGAACCCAGACTTTGTGTAACCCAACAGCAAACCCTATCATTTCCCTTAAAATCAATTGGGTCTCAATAGTAATTGCGTTCACAGAAATTTCAATTGCCGCATGCTCTATTTTGAAACTTCGTATAATTACTCAGAGTCAGGCTGCCAATATTTGTTGTTACAAATCAAGGCCAGAGGAAAACTTCTCAGATGGCTTCAAAGTCCCAGTTCTCATCTCCGAGCCCGGCTCCCTCCCCCGCTTCCTTCCAGCAGCATTAACTTTTTCTCCGCAATCTCACAAATCGGAAAAAGAGTAACCTCTAAAGCTGTTTTAGACTGAAGGTCAGAATTCAAAGGATTGGTAACTTTATCCACAGAGCCTTGCAATCACATTGCTATTGGAAACACACCCAGAAGCACCAGCACTTGAGATGTTTTTATTAAGCAATGTCAATAGGTACAAAATTTGAAGGTTTGTTTTTGGTTTGGGTTTTTTTTTTTTTTCTCTTTCCCCCCATACTGTAAGGTTTATCAAGACTCATATTTGCAAGGGATCAAATTCCTTTCTGCCACTGAATTTTAGTTTAACGTTCTCCGAGGTAAGGAAACTGGGCTCTGTGTTACATGCTAATGAAAACAGCAGCTTTGGTTTGTTTATCTAAATACTTAAAGAGAGGCACCTCTTGCAGCCAAAATGTAAACAAAGCTTAAACTCTTTTTCCTGCTTGGATACTTCCAGCCTACTAATATGGATTTTTTTTTTTTTTTTTAATTAAGCACATTATACAGATTTTCTGCATATATTTCCTGCTTGACAATCTACCTTGCCAGGGAAATATTTAATTCCGAAACCAATTATTCATAATTACACCTATATTTTCAGCCCATGAACACAAGATGACAGATCCCTTTCAAACCTAGGCTCAAGGGAAAAAAAAAAATAAATCACTGAGGGCAGTCAGTACTTTTGTCCCTGTGAACCAGTCATTACATTAGAGGGAAAGAGGTTAAAATAAGGATTTCAAGAGGGTTTCACAAGAATTGAGAATGAGCAAAAGTTTGATTTCAATATCAATTTTTTTCAAAAAAAACCCCAAATCATATGCCTCGCCCCTCTGACTTGTACCACATTTTTTAGGCAAAAGACTGAAGCGTTCACATCCAGCCCAGCGATTCACCCGATGTAGTTCAGAAAAGTGTCTTTAAGGATATATTTTTTTCTCTAAACCAACCTCCATTAAATAATGTTGCCAAAGTAGACACAAACAAGAACACACCTTGCACTGGATGCCACTTTTATATAAAATCATAGAATGGTTTGAGTTGGAAGGGACCTTAAGATCACCCAGTTCCAACCCCCTGCCCTGGGCAGGGACACTTCCCACCAGACCAGGTTGCTCCAAGCCCCATCCAGCCTGGCCTTGAACACCTCCAGAGGTTCTGAAGGTTCTCAAGAACACCTCTGAAGAAGGTGTTCTTCTTGTTGAAGAACAAATGCCCACAGTAAACGCTGGGCATCCTGAGCCTTCATCCTAGAAAGGGCTTTGAATTCAGAAAGCCGCTCGGGAACTGAGGGGCAGCTACAAGTGGGAAGGGGGAAATCCAAGGGATGGAGAGGGGCTGCCCCTCAGCTCGATACAACTCAGGCACCATAAGGCTCATGTTCCTCTGTGAGACCCAAAAAAACTCCCACAAACCAGCAATAATACCTCTAGAGAGCATCTCTCTCCCTTCCGTCTGCCCCCTCATCAAATCCTCATTATTGTTAGTTCTCATTTTTTAAATTTTTTTCAGTAAGAAAACACTATTAACATTTTCACTTCCAAAATAATATCCATCCTAGAAAGGTGGATCTGATCCAAAGGAAGACCGTGGTACCCATTATCAGTCCTTCTGTCCCCCAAAAAGCCTGTGTATTGGTGCTGGAGTCTATCCTCACAGCCCGGTATCCAAGTCTAGTTCTCTCTTCATATTTAGATGCCCAGAATTCCGCCAAGACACCTGTTTCTCCAAATTTGGCTGGGTCCATAAAATTACTTGAAGTGAATGGCAATAAGTAGCTGAAAATTAATAAGCAGTAAGAAATGCTTCCCATTAATTTAGTAAGAGAAGTGGACTTTAGAGACCCTGAGTAAGAATTCTGAAGACTGCTGTTTACATCTGGTTTAGGAATTCATGACTACGAATGAAAAAGGAATAAATCACAATGATTTAAGAGATTGGTTTGAGACACTGATTTGCTAAATCTTTACACTCACCTAAGCTTGCTTGGAACTTTGCAAGACATAAGTTTCTTTGTTTTAATAAAAGTGCACTGCCCAGCTTAAAAATACACGCCAAATTTCCAACTTCAGCACATACATGCCTATTCTCTTGCTAGAAAGATACATATATAATACCAATAAATTCTCAAACAGCTGAGAATTAATAGCAACGGGAACTATTAGCAGTTAGAAAGCAGTAACGTCATTTAACAGTCAACAAACATGCAAGTACACGTGCAGACACCAGTGGAAACACGATGACCTAATAAATAATAAAAATGGTGACATCCAGACTTTATATGATTTCCCCCTATCAACGTGCCATAAGCACACAGGTGTTGTTTGCTCAAAGGAGTGATGAATTCATTTAATATCTCCTTTAACGTATGAAAACGTGTTTGTGTTTCTTCCCTCCCATCCTAGAAGAACTATTAATCCACAGCATCCTTCCCAGCATAACACCAAACACAAAAATGTCCAAATTAACATATCTGCAGGGTGGATACTACCAAAAGAAGAAATAAATCCATTAATTTTTGTTCACTTGAATGGAACTTGGATTAGCTCCTTGATTTGAATATCCCAAAGAATTTACTCCTTACTCTGCTTGCTTTCTAAAATGTGCATATGGATCCACAAAACACAATTAAAAAAAATAACACATTTTGAAAGATCCTTTGATGAAAGCTTGACAGAAAGAAACCTTTGAAATGTTCAAACTGATGTTGAACCTTTAAAGCTGATTTATAATACCTGAACTCTGGTATTCGTTACATGGAATACCACGTAAAGGTTAGCATTGTATTAATGACCATTGGCTAACAGTTACAGTGAAAAATAAAAGTCATGACAAGGTATTAATATTATGAGCAATTATATCGGATAATTATGAATTGGATCAGCAATGTGAAAGGATTATTTATTCTTATTTACCAGAAAAAAAAAAAAGAAAAGCCACAAATACCACCCAAACTATTCCAAACTCCATGAATTGGCCTTAGCTTTCAACCTAATTTCCAACAGAACCCAAACAACTATATTGGACGCCACCTAAGAAAAAACGAAGTAACTGATGATGTCAGATTGGAACTGGTGCTTAAATCATGGTACTGGGCATACTGGGTGCCCTGCCTCCCCAGGCAGAACTGTGCTTTGGCTGCTGCTCTCTGCTGCCTGGGGCTGCTGGGATTCAGAAACCATCCCAGCTCCCACATCTTCACCCAAACACAATTTGTTAGGGCCACACACTGCAGCACAGCAGCGTAGCTTGGCTTGATGATAAAGAGAAAACCAATTTTTTAGGGAAACCTCTCCTCCCCTTTAAAAGAGCTATTTCTAAAAAGAGTGTTTTAAAAATCTCCCATATTTTTTTCCCCCCCAACATCTGTGCTGAACCAAATGAAACCCTGACTTCCTGCAATTCCAGAAAACATAAATACTGATTAATCATTTAAAATTTGTTCAGTTTCCCCACCTGCCTGCAATCACAGCTCTGACTTCATTAGCTGAAATCTGCTAAATGCATCCCCAGTCATCTTTTCATAACTGCATCCTGAAAGGCCGTTTCATTTCTTCACTCTTCATCACTTTATCTGATTATTTCTCCATTTACATAATGCCTGGTTAGCTCCAGAAATTACTTTTCAGAAACTGTGTTTATCAGAGAAGTCCACACATTGTCCACCACACTGGTGTCTCATTCCTAACCATGTAATGTGAATACTTCCCGAGGAGTCTGCTCTCCCATGCCAAGGCGACCACCTTCTTGTGGGTCAGGGACTGGTTTCCCTCCTCTTGACTTTGAAGATGAGAGAAGGGAGTGGATGTATTTACAATACCTCTGGTGTTCACTCCATCAGCTCTCTTGATTTGAGACACCGAAGTACGAACCACAGACAGAATCATAGAATGGTTTGGGTTGGAAGGGACCTTAAGGACCATCCAGTTCCAAGCCCCTGCCCTGGGCAGGGACACTTCCCACCAGAACAGGTTGCTCCAAGCCCCATGCAGCCTGGCCTTGAACCCCTCCAGGGATGGGGCAGCCACAGCTTCTCTGGGCAACCTCTTCCAGTGCCTCACCACCCTCACAGCCATGAATTTCTTCTTAAGATCTAATCTAAATTCCCCCTCTTTCAGTTTAAAACCGTTCCCCCTCATCCTGTGGCTCCCCTCCCTGATCAAGAGTCCCTCCCCATCTCTCCTGCAGGCTTTATATTTTGCCTGTGACATGTAAGGGACCACTCTGATGCTGTTCACCTTGTTAAAGATTTCTTTTCAATGCTGAAGAATATCTGTTTTTTAAAGGTTGTATTCATTCAGAGTTACTCTCATTTTGTAGGCATTGCCATTCTTTGACCTGCTGCACCTGTCTTGGGAAAGCAAAGGTGTTGCCATAATACCAACAGCTGAAATTATTTCCGGGGGTCTTGGTGGGGTGCAGACACCATGTGGTGATTTTTTTTCAGTCATAACTGCTTCATCTTTCAGGCTTTCCTTGAACTGAACTGACCATCGGGAACCACAAACCTCACTAGTCACCTTGCTTAGAATTTGTATTATTGAATAAAACCAGTGGTTTTCTATTAACCAGTGGTTAATAGAAAGAAGACCTTTCATGAGCTACTTAAAGATAAGACACCCCATGTCTTTTAGTAAGCCAGTAGTAATTGGTCAGAGGACACTGTAGATGGGTGGGACGTTAAACAAATGCCTACCCCTTTCCTTTTACCTCCTGCATCTTTCTCCTATCATCCTTCAGTCTTCAGAAAAAAAAGAACTAGTTTAACCCAATGTATAGATCAAATTAAGACTCTTGGAACACTACCAGATGGTGGTTTGGTATCTGGTGATCCTATTGACATAAAACTCTCCTCTTGAGCGATGCAATCATCTGTCCTTTTTTTTTTTTTTTTTCTTTTTTTTAACACATACTGCTATAGGGATTTTAAATGTCTTTGTTAAAATTGCAAGCAGGTTTAGTGAATTCTTGGGAAACTAAATCAGAAAAGTATTTTTTCTTTAAATAATTGCTGAGACTGTTTTCTTTTGCGTTTAACTACTTTCTTCATTCATACGCCTTTTTTTTATTACTGGATAAAAGTGGAGTTTACGTCAATAATTAAAAACATGTAAATTACGTGATCACTTTGTATTTACACTGGATTTTGCTTCATTGTCTGCATTTTATTTCTGATTGCATAAATATTCATAGAGAAACACCTAGGGAAATTTTCAAAGTAGTGCACAGAGACTAAACTACGCCATTCCTATTAATTTTAATGAGTCACAAGGCTACGTTCTCACACTCTAATTTGAAAATTCCCTTCCTGCTTTCCACCATCTAGAATAACTGTCTAATTCCAAGTGTGCACTGTCTGCATCTCCCACTCTACAAATACATACGGGACATGCAGCTTTTTCATATAGATACTTCAGGACGCTCCAGTGACATTTTATACCCAAAGGAAAAAGTCCCCAGCCTAATCAGAGTTACTAAACTGCTCCTAATCCTCCTCTCTAAAGACATTTCCATTAATTCCTTTGCTGAAATGCCTATTTACGTACATAGAAAATTAATATCCTGGGAACCTCTGACATAATTAAAAGTACAATTACCAAAAAAAAAAATATTAGGATCAAAAGAACCACTAAAACCAAAAAAAGACATAATCAACCTGGTAACCATTCAAACAGTCCCAGAAACCGCGCTTTGACATTCCTCCCCCAGAAGCTAATGACAGCAAGTTATAAATGAAAGATTTTTGTCATTTGACTATATTTGAACTTTCCCCACAACGTGCCAGGAAGGTCAGCCAGGGTATTTTAGAGGAAGGCTGTGAGCAGAGAGAATTACAGGCTTAGAGTTACTTACGGTGTCTTGCCAGAGATTCCCTCTGGTTTATAGCTCACAGGCTTCACTTTTCACAGTTGCTGCTTCTAACCAGCTTTTTTACATCTCCTGGAAACCAAGTGCGGGGGGGGAGGAACTTTTATTTCCCCCACGTAGATAAGCTCAAGAGGTTCAGTGGCCATGGGACATGGGCAGTGAATGTGGGCAGCCAGTGGGAGCATGGCTGGCTCAAAGCAGCACCTTCAAACAGCCTGAAACCCAGTAGTGAAGCAGCTGCAATGGGTTTGAAGGTTCCCTGTTGGGAAAATTTGAAGAGAAGACCATAGGGTGGGATGGTGAAGAGGATCATGGTGAAGGGAACCAAGAGATGGGGAAGAAGAAGGAGGGTTTTGCGGATAAGACTGGTGTAGCTCCCAAGAGAAAAGGGTCTGGCTTCTGGCATGTAAGTTGCTTAAAAATGCAGTCTGTGGGCTTGGGAATGGTGAGGGTGCATGGCTTGGGGTTGACACAGACCCACCATTCACCTCTTCACAGAATCAGAGAATATTCTGGGGTTGGAAGGGACTTCTGGAGATCATCCAGTCCAACCCACTGCCAGAGTAGGGTCACCCAGAGCAGGTCCCACTGCAACATGTCCAGGTGGGTTTGAATGTCTCCAGAGAAGGAGACTCCACCACCTCCGTGGGCAGCCTCTGCCAGGGCTCTGCCACCCTCACAGGAAAGAAGTTCCTCCTCCTCATGTTTAGTTGGAACTTCTTATACTCAAGTTTGTGCCCATTCCCTCTTGTCCTGTCCCTGGGCACCACTGAAAAAAGCCTGGCCCCATCCTCCTGACACCTACACTTTAAGTATTTATAGGTGTTTATCAGATCCCCCCTCAGTCTTCTCTTCTCCAGACTAAAAAGACCAAAGTCCCTCAGCCTTACCTCAGTCTGGGGAAAAGGACACGCAATGACACCAACAGCACCCCCAGAGCCAAAAGGCAGGTAGCCTGTACTGAAGACCCTCATGCCTCCAACAGTTCCATCGTCAGCACAGGGCAGCCCCATCCTGCAGATTCACAGATGTCTACTTGAAAGATACATTTATCTTCAGCCTTTCATCAGCCAAAGATGTCTACGCACGTTCTCCACAGCCTATTTTCATAAAACTTGAAGGACTGTGATATTTTTGAGGCTGGTAGCTCTCTGTCAGACTGGGCTGAGATTTCCTAACAAATTGATAAGTTGTTATTAGGAGACATACAGACAGACAGACGTGTACAAAGAATGTGGTTGCAAAAGCCTTTTTTTTTTTTTTAGGAAACCAGGTTATGACAAGAAACTGCCTGATCTCCATTTACAGTCCTGTTCAGTTATTTTAATGAACTTTTCCATTTTGCTGACAGAGCAACTTCGCTTTACATAGAAAGACAGCTCCCCAGAGGGTAAGATCTGTCAGTTGTCACAGGAAATCCTTTCAGTCCCTACCTGTACAAGCAAAGGTGTACCTCAAGAAATCAGGTTCATCCTATAGAGCTGCTGAAGGAAGGAGAGCAATACTTACAGACTCAAAATTCTTCCCCAGTTTGATTGTGCTGTGCCTTCTATGGCTGCGATCAACAAGTCACCTCTTCCCTATCATGGATCACTTGAACCGTAGGGTTTATTTTCATCTCAGATTTGATTCTGTGCACAGCTGGACTGTCCTGTCTCCTCTGTGGGCCAGATTGACTTTGTCTTCATCATGATGTAGCAGCAGGTCATGAGTAAGAGCGATACCAGTGAAGAGGATCTTCCTTTTTTATCACCCATTCATTTAGAGCGCTTTGATGAATACCAGAAAATAAAATCAAAGGCAGTGCAGGAATGGGGTGAGGGATGAGACCACTAGAAAAGAAGTAAAAGCCACAAGAATGGACACCACGGATGAGCTCATGGTGAGCCTGGTTTTACATCAAGTGGGTCTTGAAAGGGCTTTGTCACACAGCCTGCTGGAAAGCCTTAGGCTGGCAGCTTGTTTCAAGGAAAACGGGTAGAGTTTTGGCAACTGCAGGGTCTAAAATGATGGGGATAAAAAGGCTTTGCACCAGGGATAGGGGATGTAAGTCTTCCTCCCTGGCTTAATGGCCTGATGCCTTGATGGTTTCCAGCTATGGTTACCTGTGTTGGGAAAAGGATCATGGCTCTGTTGAAAAGAAATCTTTTCCTGCAACAAGCAAATCTCAAATCAGAAGTCCATTCACCCTAACTAAATAAAGTCTATATTTCAAAAGCTGTAAGAATAAAAAAAAAGCTTAAAGGTCTTTGCATTTAAAGTCTCCTAAAAATTTTACTGCATCCTGCAATTTTCTGAAACCCCACGTTTCCCTCCATTTTTAACAAGTTTTTCCTCTTTAACCTGATTGCCCTGATACGTTATTTTTACTCCTTTCTTAACTCCTCCACAGAAACCTGTTTCTAGTTAAACAGTTATGGAAGGGGAAAACCATAAACAAGCAACGAAGGTGGAAACTCCATGCCTCTAAGTGATATTATTATTAAACTTGATATCTTCCTTTTAAAACATTTTCAAACAATATTAACTCAGAACCATACTAAGTCCCTGCTGTTCTTTATTAATAAAGGCATGAGACCAAAGATTATAACAAGCTAAATTGGGCCACATCGTGTGTTTTCACCACCAGTGTTCAAAATAAAGCTCAGAAAGGTACCCAGCTGAAATTAGTAGCTTTTTAATGTATTGATACCTATGCAGTATCCTACTAATCGTTGTCTTTATTACATATGAAAGCAAGAGGATGTTAATGAAAGTTAACAAGTTGTTAGCAAGCTGTAAATGAAAAGCACACACCTACAAGTTTTTGACACCAGTGCTGAAGTCATCACTGCCATTCTATTTTTCCTCTCAGATCATGCCTACCAGGTGAAACTACCAAAACTTATATCCAAAGAATTAAAAAAATTGGTATCCAAAAAAACTGCTCCAAAATATCCCTGGAGGTAGTTTCTTTAACGTTTCAGCATCTGAAGCTCTTAGAAGGCTCATCTTTCTGCTACCACTTGGAAAAAAAAAAAAAAAGATATTATCACATGTAAAAGGAAGAGAAGATTATATGGAGACTTGCAACCACAGCCAATTTCAAACACAGAAACCTTGATGTAATATAGGTGTAAAAGTGGACTACACCTACCAACGTATCTGGCTTGATGGGACAGCTACAATTTTAGCAGGTGGCTGACAGATGTCATGTCTCAAGCACACTTTTTCATGTTCATTTTCATTTTAATCTTATTTTCATGTCTCAAGTATGCATCCAAATTTATTTGCTAACATGTTGTAGTGTGGAGCCTATTTGATCCTTGAAGGAGATTTCAAAGCCGAGTTCAAAGCTGCCAGCTGATTATACAATGGGAAAAAATGAGAATAACTGTTGCCAACTTACCAGCCCCCAAAAGCAGGGCTAAAAGGGGCTGTTCCACCACCGACCAAGCCTTTGGAATGAAAAACACAGCAATCGGCATATCTTTGCCAAAGTTAAAATGAAGATTTTACTGAAAAATATATTAAAATCCTCCTTTTAGACTGAGGAGGTGTCAAATGTAACTCGTCCTTTCACCATCCAAGAGTTTGCAGATGGTAATCTCATTGCAGTGCAATGTTGCAGAGGTTTGGGTTTAGATATTAATTTTTTAGCTTCACTCAGAGGTTTGATTCTGCAGAGCGTGTCTCAGAGACCAAATATACCAGTCAAGGTACCACCACTTGCTTCTTCATAGAAGAAGAAACATATTTGTGTGTGACCACGTAGTGATCTTACGTGTGAGGCTCCCGTAGGAGCACATCTACCCCAGTGGAAGATGAAGGGCTATTCTGGAAAATAAGAAGTAGGTCCTTGGCTGGCAAAAAGAGCAGAGTATCAAAAAGTAAAACTTCAGCTCTGAATATCGTCAGGAGAGCTGTCCTCATGAATATAATCTCCCTCACAGGAATAAAATCATCCTATCAAGCCCACTAGGGTACACTGAGATTTAATTAACAGTCCTGACTTTCAGGAAGACTGTACCAAATAATAACAACCAGTGATGCAGATAAAGTCATAAATACATGATAAGACTTTTTTACCAAATACAAGCAGTTCTCCTTTGTTTTTTATTAGCAGATGCATCACATCTCATTCCTTCAAGATGTGGATTGAAATGCTCTATAGTAATTTGTGTGAACTTCGAGGCGCATTTACTTAAATCCTCTAAAATATGCAGTCTACTTGTCCAGTGAATTTCAAAGTTAATGAAGCAAACATCCTCTTACATGCATAAGTGAGGAAAAAAAAGAACATAAATCTTTCTGTCTGACCCCCGTTCACATCTGAACATGAAACATGAGCACTGTTAAAGCAAGACAGAATTTTGTAATGTATTAAAAGCATCTGCTAAAGCCTACTGCTCCTAAAAAGCCTACTGCTCCTCACTTTATCACTGCACTGCGTGTGCCACCTCGCAGGTGTTCAGGAGGTTTTATATACACACTATTTCTAAATGGGGAAAAAAAAAAAAGAAAAGGAAAGGGAAAAAGTAAAAGCAATCTTATGATGACCTTGCAATTTATAAAAGAAAGCTCTTTGAAATGCTGCCCTGAGCCACACAGAACTCCAGTTGAATAATTAATTACATATCGACAAGGTCTTATAAAAGAAAAGCTCAGAGCTGTATTGATGTTTATATCTTCTTCTTAACATTCATCAGAAAATGTCATTCTGCCTGAAAGGATTATTGGTAGCTTATATGTTTTTGCCCTCATATCCAAATTCTATCAAGAAGGCATGTGACTGATGATGTTTTAGGGCTATATGCATTAACAATTTGCCTAGAACTAAATTAGATCAACTAATTTCTATTAAGAGTATCTTCTATAAATGAATAAGAAACTCTTGTATGTACATAGCCACAAGTCACAGTGTGCTACAAATATTTATTTGAACTATTCTAATTAGGTTCCAATTAGGAACCATTAACACACAAAATACAACCAAAACCATGAATTAAAATGACTGCTCATGAACTTTCCTAGGAAAGATGTAAAAAGAAGAGGCACCAAATAATTGCAAAGCATGCAATTCCATCGGTGTGCTGTATTTCAAAAAAGAAAGAGTATATTTTTCATATTTCTGTTTCCCTGTTTCATTTGCAATTAATGGAACTAGGATGGCACACGCATTTCTGCTAGAGCTCTTCTGTTACAGTACTTCAGATGCACTTAATAAATTGCACCTTCCATGAAAAGAAAAGGTGATGGATTGAAAAATGTTTAGCACAACCATGCATAATTGATAGGTTCCCTAGTGCAAATAAGTGTCTAATAAATAATTAAATTTAATCTCATTATAAGAGTTTTCATAATGGGATAATTTAATTAAATGAAAGCCAAAGGGTTTCTAGGGGTTGAAAGATGCTGCTGTTGCTATATTTGGCTAATGGTCTGGGGAGAGTATAGTGAAGAAGGGTAATTCACATGGGCGCATGCATTATTTAATGAATCCCTCTGAGATGGAGGAAAGGACAGATCAATGATAACTTGTCATTTTATCATTGCTTACAATGCACATTTAAACAACCTGGGAAATGTTAAAAACAGAGAGAGAATCCTGCAGCCCTTTGCAATGCATCAGGCCTCTCTCCCTGCCAGACACCCACAGAGCGTGGTCTTTTGCAATACACTGTTTCACTCCCATCTTACATTGTTCCGTTTTTTTTCCTTCTTTCAGACCAAAAACAAGAGCAAAGCCTTACAAACTCCTGTACAGTTAGGGCAAGCCTGCCCCTAAGTGAAAGTTATAATGGATTCAGCATGTATATCTGATACTAAAAAATTGATAGCTGTGTCATGTGGGACCCATTAACAAGCTTTTTGAGTGGGCTGAGTTTGGAGCTTTAAGTCTCCAGAAGCACTTAGCCAGGCTAGGATACTAAAACCATACCAGGCTAAGCAGTTAGCTCATTTGCAGGTGATCAGTTATGAATTAATATCAACAGTGAAGGTTACATCTTTCCAGATAAGACAAAAGTGTCATCTTGCACACAGCAAATGAGCAAGAACCAAAAGCTAAATGGAAGGGGAGGGGGGTGGGGGGTGGTGTTGAAATCTGAACATCCGCTTTCTAATGACACGAATGCACACAAGCATTTTCTCGTTTAGAAACTTTTACCTTTCCTGGTGAACTCTGAACACAGCGAGTGTGTTCAGCAGCCTTGTGGCCCGTCCCTTCCCGAGGGTCTCACCCGTCTGACGGTACCAGACATTTCTATCAGAGAGAAGCTCATCACTCCCCTCAAAGAACAACAACAGAGGGATACAATTGCCCGTGGGTTTGTCTTCTGAAGGATAAGGACTATGCAATTCATCTTTTTATGACTGCCCTTGCTATCTGTATCATCCCAGTTAATATCCTTTTTTAAATCTTTCAGAACTTTAAAAGTAAGTTTTATCTTATGGATAACGCAAAGTAAATATTTTCCAGTATCAGTGACACCGTTTTAATTTTTGATTGGTGGCTCTGAGCAGAAGTGGAAATGAGCTACACAAAAGGATGCTCGGATCTCTCTAGGAGCTCTGGCTACTGCAGCTCAGACAGCTCTTCCAAACAGTTTGGATATTTGTCACTTATATCAGGTCCCTCAGGAACTTTTCAGCCTTTCTTAATATTCTTCACTTAAATGATCTTGTCTTAACTTTTCCATCTCTCCACCTATCCTATTTTAACTTCATTAATAAGTGTATTCATTTACAAAGTACTTGTAGAACTTGTAGTTTAGGTGCTGAAGGTTTTGCACAATGAATATCAATCTCCTATTTCTATTTGTTCTTCATTCTCCCAACCACTTTTCCCTCCACACAGAAGTTTATCACTAACCTGTTTCTTGAGTTAACCTCATGTGAGAATCTAAAGCTTTTTTGAAAATCCAAATATACCGTATCTGTCTGGGTTTTGTTCACCTCGGTGACCCACACGAAGAGTGCAGAAGCCTCACGGTGTCTCACCTCTGTTCTCCGTGGGATTTACACCTCCACACTCACTGGTCACCTCACACAAAAATATATCTCAGCACTTTCCAGTATTGTTAAGCACTTTTTTTCTAACCAACCCCTTCTGAAGCTGAACAAATACAACACCATTTGGCTTTTTTGCCGTTGTTCTGTTATGTGCTTTAGCACCTCCTTCAGCGCTGTAAACACAAACAGTTCCTCAACTTTGTAGAAAATGTAGGTGTTTAATTTTACACTAATAGAAATGAACCGTTCGTCAGCCATTACAGAGATGTACTGCCTCTTCCCTTCTCAACTATTATGTTTAGTTTCTTACAGTTTAATAGCCTGACTGATTAATGTTTGGGCTTTTACAAAATGAGTAATCGGATCTTTTTTATTCTAGTGGGCATTAGCAAAAAGGATACTAAGAAAAATTATCACAAAATATTTTTTGTTACTTATAAGATAACCTCTTCCATCCGTTTATCTACAAACAAACAAACAAAAATATTCACATCTTGGGAAAATGCAAAGGGCTATATTTTCTCACTTGGGTGCTCAGAATTCATTAGCCTTATTCCTATGAGAGCTGAATATTCTCAGTGTCTATGAAATGAGCTTCATAGACAGTGGACTGAAATTAAGATGTTCTTTTCTATAACTCAACTTCCTCAGGCAGAGTCATCTGCCTGAATCTCCAGGAGGATTTACCTACATTGTATTACAGCTTATTTAATTCAGACAGCTGGGAGGTAAGATCTCTGCTGATTATTCAATAATCTGTTCTGTCCTTCAAGAACTAATGAAGTTCTCCATCCACTACTCTGCTTCTCTAAAGAGACCTCCAGCAAATCAAGCTAAAATATACACCAGGCATTATAAAATGAAGACTTTCCCTGCTTTATATAAAATACAGGACAAATATAAAATATATTTATTTATCCCTTCATCAGGTTGCATTTACACTTATGGCTCACTGGAATACACCTTTAATTCTGAATTACTTTAAATGGTGTCCAAACTTTAAGGGGTTTGGGGCAAAGGTATTTTGTTGGTTTAAGTGTAGGACCTCCTATTTATTTTTCCTATTAAGTTACAAACTCCATTTCCACCACCACCCCCCCCCCCCCCAAGGAACTATTATTCTTATAGCAAAACCTCAGCAGACAGCTATATCCAAGAGCGATCACACCATAGATTTAAATTACAATCTGTGATTTCGACTCCCTGTTACAATGCTTTCCCAGACTGGAAGACAAAATTCCAATAAGTCATAGAAGGAAAAAAAAGACTCAAATGATAAAATAACATGCATATATTTCATTGGGAATTGAAAGTTTAAGTAGAATAATTCCCTGTTTCATGGTTTCTTCTCTTGTCAGCCACCTTAAACTCCAAACTTCAGCAGAGTTTTTATGCAATACTCCAGCATACGCAAACTTTCACACTGCCGTGTGGCTAAACAGTAGCTCCATGTATCCTAAAACAGTTAAATCACCACAGTAGAGAATGGAAATATCATGAATTCAGCTTGCAAAACCAGGTTTTTTTCCTAACTAGAGATTCTACATGTCAACATCTGCTAGTAAAGAGTCAGGATCTGGCCTAAGGAGGACACTAGTAACGCTCGTATGAGTTACTGAATCTCAATGCACAGGAACTAGGAGGAAACAGAATACATAGATGTAATATTTGCCCTGCTACATGTATCCCAAAACTCGTTTTGAAAACTGCATTTGCACCTCAGTTATTACGCATTTGGGGCTTATTTAGTTTACCTCATATTCCTTCTGAAATCTACTTCTGTAAACATAATTCTGTTGTGCCGCTAGCACTTAAAGCGGGAGTGAATCCATTTTATGCTGACATTGGGATAAGCTTTGCAAGATCTATTCAAAATAAACACATTAAACCTGAGAATGACTTCCCCCAAAAACTATATATTTTACTGTTTCCACAGGTCACATGAATCACTATCCCAGCCTGGCTTTTATAGGAAAAAAAAAAAAAGCAATAGCCCACGAATTTACACTTCTAATTGCTTAAGTCTGAAATACGGGAATGAACCCAAGTTAATTTTTTCTCTGAGTACCAATTCATATCTCGTAAGTTTGCTCACTTAAATGTAAATTTAATAAGCCTCAATAACCAAATGAAAATCCAAAGTTTTACTGCCATTTCTGGGCTCCTTCCTGCTGCTGTGAAGTCCTTCCCCAGGCAATTTCCATGACCTCAGTTCTCCATGAGACACACTAGTTGGCATAATGAACAACAAAACTTCAGTTACACTGGAGAAAAAGTCTACTTAAAATAGAAAGAAACCAAAACACTAATATTTTTCCTGCTTGCATCACGGGAGGGATGCTCTGATAGCACCAGTCAAAACGTGTAGAATTTGGACTGGGTACATGTCACTAACTGAAGCTGGAACAATCCTCACCATCAGTACAGACTGGGGGATGAGGTGTTAGAAAGCAGCCCTGAGGAAAGGGACTTGGGGGTGCTGATGGACGAGAAGCTGGCCATGAGCAGGCAGTGGGCACTTGCAGCCCAGAAGGCCAATTGCATCCTGGCCTGCATCAAAAGAAGCATTGCCAGCAGGTCCAGAGAAGGGATTCTCCCACTTTGCTCTGGTGAGACCTCCCCTGGAGCACTGTGTGCAGGTCTGGAGCCCTCAACAGAAGAGGGACATGGACCTGGTGGAGTGGGTCCAGAGGAGGGCCACAAAAATGATTAGGAGGTTGGAGCACTTCTGCTACGAGGACAGGCTGAGAGAGTTGGGGGTGTTCAGCCTGGAGATGAGAAGGCTCTGGGGAGACCTCAGAGCCCTGTCCAGTCCCTAAAGGGGCTCCAGGAGAGATGGGGAGGGACTCTTGATCAGGGAGGGGAGCCATAGGACAGGGAGTAATGGTTTTAGATCGGAAGAGGTGAGATTTAGACTAGATCTCAGGAAGAATTTTTTTGCTGTGAGGGTGGTGAGAACCTGGAAGAGGTTGCCCAGAGAAGCTGTGTCTACCCCATCCCTGGAGGGCTTCCAAGGCCAGGCTGGATGGCAACCTGGTCTGGTGGGAGGTGTCCCTGCCCAGGGCAGGGGGGTGGAACCGGATGATATTTAGGGTCCCTTCCAAACCAAACCTTTCTACAAAACCTTTCTATCAATCTGCTCAAAGAGCAAGCTGCCCATCTATCCATACGCACTCTTCATCAGTAGCTATCACCAAATCTAAATAATCACAATTTCTGATATTTAGAAGGACTTGGTGATCTGCTCCCCTCCCTTTTCATGCTTTTGTACCCATCCATCTAGTTTATCTCTCCACAGTCTCATGTGGTGCTAAATCTCCTATAGTCTTCTGAGGATGAGAACAAAATGCCAAACTGCCACTCATTTCCATAAGTGCAGAAATCTAGAAGAAATGCTTTCTGCCTCTACATCTAGCCAAAGTAAATTGAGTCTTTACAGTTGAAATACTACATATTCTAAGAAAAAATATCTCCAGTACAAAACTACTATAGAATCTCAAGGAATTCTTAATGTTTCTTGCCCACAGTTTGTGCTCAAAATGATCTGTTGGTTACACTTCACTGCGTCTTTATGAAAGCTTCAGCTCCACACAACCCAACTACAAGTCCACAGCTCCCCTACAAGGACAGAAACACTGGAGCCAAGCATAAAGCTGTGACAGATGAGCAAGGCTCCAAAAATATCTATGAAATCTGGTCTTTCCAACATCTTCTACACAGCAATTTCTGGTGGGCTGTAACTATTTTATGCAAACTCGTTACTGCAGCTGAACAAGTCAGTTCTGCATCTTTGAACTACTGGCCAGTGAATAACAGATTTTCACTTTTATCTTTAGGCATTCATAAGATCTCTTCTTTCAAAGGAAGAATGTAAAAAATAGGATTGATGTAGAAAACACTTACTTTTGGTTAATTTTGGCATTTTACTTTGATACAAACATGAGACACACCCTTGAAGTCCCTTTGAGGAGGTATGGGAATGTCCCCACCTCCTCCCTCCAGTCCAGTCTCGATCCAGACACCGGAGCAAAACAGTTTTGAATGCGAAGTAATGAATCAGCTAACGGCAACTTTGAAACATATTCTCAGGAAGCTGAGATTGATTCATTTGTAAAAAAAGAAATTGTTCATGTCAACAGATGAACCAGTTCCCATAGTATGAACCTTTCCAGACATCTCGCATTGAAAATTAAGTGTGCTAAAGAAATATAGAGCAAACCAGATAACAATCAAAGGAAAGGAGTGGATGTCCAAAGAGTTTTATGAACTACTTAGCAGGATAAATCTGGTGAAGATGACCTAAACAGAAGTTGTCTGAAGATGAACTGGTGTTTCCAGTAGTTTTGTGGATCTGACTTTCATTTTAGAGTTTAAAATCCCCACAAAAGGGCAGAAAGCATGAAGGATGCAAAGAGGGTATGTCCTCCTGAAGAGATTAAGTGGAAACAATGCAAGAGAGGAAGATCCACTGACCTTTGGAGGAACCTTGCACGAGTAAAGTAAATAGCTGATTAGCTGAATAGCTTCACTCCTTATTATGTGAAGAGGCACTTGAAACCAAAAGCCTTCTGCAGCCAACAGTGAACATTGAGCATCTACAACTTAAACAACCACACACATACAAAATTCTAGTTCTCCCTACTCTGAAGCTCTGGGCACAACGCTCACAAACACTCACTGATACAGGGCCAATGCTCAGACAGAGCAGGGAGGCACAGCACTGAAAAACACAGAGGGCAAAAAGCCTGAAGGACCTAATCATATAGAATTACAGAATCATTGTATGGTTTAGGTTGGAAGAGCTCAAAGATGACCCAGTTCCAGCCCCCTGCCCTGGGCAGGGACACCTCCCATCAGACCAGGTTTCTCAAAGCCCCATCCAGCCTGGCCTTGAACCCCTCCAGGGATGGGGCAGCCACAGCTTCTCTGGGCAACCTTTTCCAGGCTCTCACCACCCTCACAGCAAAGAATTTCTTCCTAAGATCTAGTCTAAATCTCCCTTCTTTCAGTTTAAAACCATTTCCCCTCATTCTATTGCTATAATTAAGTGCTAACATATATGCTAACACATATGCTAACACATACGCTGTTGGGAATTGTTTAAAGGTTAAACTTGGACTTTGTTCCTCAAAATAAGATGTGGCTTGGCCAGTGGATGAAATCAGGGAAACTCTATCAAGGCTTAAGGGGAACAGAATAGCAGCCTTGCAGTACCTGCAAGGAGGGCATCGAGAAAACAAGAGCCAGGCTTTTTACAGCAATGCATGGTGGGGGAATGAGGGACAATGGCCATAAGATTCAGTGTGGACAATAGGAAAACCTTTTTCACCTTGAAGTGAAAAACTTGGAAGTTTTCCAAGAGTAGGCTAGATAAAGCTCTGAACAACTATGTGTGAGCCTACAGGTGATCCAGCTTTGAGCAGGAGGTTGGACTAGAGACCTCCTGGGATGCCTTCCAAACCAATTTTTCCTAAGTTGTTAACTATTTAGTTGTTAACTATAACAGATATGGCTAAATAATTAAATATTTGCAGAAAGATCAATGCACAAAGAAAGAAGAATTTGTAGCTGTAGCACATTGCTTAGCCTTAGCCACCGCATGTGAGTCTTTCAGATCTCCTACATCACTTATTATAAAATGAGTGCCTTCATAAACCCTTATGCAGCGTATATTAAAAGCCCAAAAGAAAACAGTCACAAATTTTAGTCAATAAACCATAAATTAAATCCTATCCAAGTAGATCTTGGCATGATACATTACATTTCCATTCAGTAGGCCTTGACATGGCAGATGGTAATGATTCATATTACATTAGTAATTGATGAAATAATACAAGATACATACTCCTAAAACTATGTGCAGACGTAGCGGAGAGAGGCAGCTACAAGAAGCTGGCTGTTCCTCCCCATTCCTCACCTCCAACTAAAACAACCAGGAGCTTACCTGTACTTCTACTAACAGTCTGATGACAACACACAAAGCCGTTGAGCTCCACCACGACCCATCTCTGACCTCCAGCACCATTTCTCCTGACAGGAAAAGGGACAGATGGTAGAGGAAAATTACCAGTATCCTTTCTGGGGCAGAGTCGGGCTTCTCACTGAATCCACACCAAGGATCCAGTTGGTCACACACCATGGGCTGCTGAACAACTGATGAGGTGGAGAAATCAGTATTAAAGCAAAATGTTGTAGGTTTTCCAGAGTCAGTTTTGACCATCTGGAGTACTGTGTCCAGCTCTGGGCTCCTCAGTTCAAGAGGACATGCAACTGCTGGAGCGGGTACAGCAGAGGGCTCCAGAGATGATTAGGGACCTGGAACATCTCCCTTATGAGGGGAGGCTGAGGGACTTGGGTCTTTTTAGTCTGGAGAAGAGAAGACTGAGGAGGGATCTGATCAATGCCTATAAATACATAAAGGGTGGGTGTCAAGAGGACGGGACCAGTCTTTTTCCAGTGGTGCCCAGGGACAAGAGGTAACAGGCACAAACTGGAACATAAGAAGTTCCACCTAAACACAAGGAGGAAGTTCTTTCCTGTGAGGGTCACAGAGCCCTGGAAGAGCCTGCCCAGGGACGTGATGGAGTCTCCTTCTCTGGAGACATTCAAACCTACCTGGACACATTCCTGTGGGACCTGCTCTGGGTGACCCTGGTCTGGCAGGGGGTTGGACTGGATGATCTCCAGAGGTCCCTTCCAACCCCACAGCATTCTGTGATCTCTGAGTAAACTCTTTCCCTAAAGTCTCAAGAGACAGTTTACCATTGCCAGGCTCCAGCAAGGTCCAAAAAGTAGTACTTGCAGCAGGACTGCAGGTCTACAAGGTCTCTGGAACATCTAAGACCTGACAGCTGCTGTAGGTGCTCTATAAGCCTATGCGTTTTTTAAGGTCTAGAGTTTACATACAACACTATATATCTCTGAATGTCTGATATGGATACACATGTGCACATAAAGACTGCGACTAATTCTCCCAGGAATTTTTAGTTTCCTGTCAGTGGTTGATTTGCCAAACCTAGGCAGTCCCACTAGAACTTGGAGAATGGATAGCCAAAAAAAAAAAAAAAAAAAAAAGGTATTTACAATCCATTAAATCAAAACTGTGCTGAAAATCAAACTCTATTTACAGCATCACTTTATTTGCAGTATTCCTTCTGGTGCAGTGAAATGTAAGGAAATAGTTCTCTCTTTTTGGTAGTTTTTGCAGTAGTTATTTTGTCAAAATATTTTCCATTTGCTAAGCAATCTGTGTTACAGAGCTTTTTTTAAGTAAAGAACCGTACTGTTCAAAGCATAAAATTACGGTGCCACGAGTTATATCAGTGATACTAAATATGCCATAAAGGTTCAGAAAGGTAGAGAAATGTTCCTCCGCAGTATTATCTACTAAACATACAAAAAATACACATTATTGTTGGAAAGAGCTCTCCTTGTTCTCTGTCCTTGATGAAGGTACAGTTTCCTCAATCGGAACAGAAGGCTTACTGCTGAAGTTAACAAAGAACATCTGGTTTTCATTTGAGGTGCATTCAAGTGTTCATTAAAGTGTCCTTGCTGGTCATTTTCAGCCTTCCCCCCCCACCCA
>JAOWAV010000012.1:116969675-116988425 GCA_028571045.1 Scolopax bukidnonensis
AAAATGGCCATTGTCATCGTACCATTTCCTTTGAAAAATAGCAAAAGAAACATGAAAGGGAACCAAATGTGGATCTCATCTGATTTCGGGTGTGAGAGCAGCTTCTAGAGTTCACCTTGTTCGTACTTCCTAGGGGTGTTTATTTTCTGCAATTATTCATCTAGGCTTCATTGAACTTGAATACTAATAAATTTTAAGAAGTGAAACAAGAAGCCTTCCCACTGTCTGCAGGGAGGCCTTGGAAAACTCTGCGTTAGGTTGTGAGTTATTAGAATTAGCACCAAAGGTGCTAATGCTTCGTTACTTGCCACAGCAGGCTGGATCAGGTGAAAAACATCTGAAAAAGAAAACAAAACCTTTGTAGGTTTTCTCTGAATACATGATCATCCGTACGTGTCCAATTTAAGTATTCATTGTAGCCTGTAAATATTTTCTTTAGATTTGTGGTTTAGTGCTCTATAATGCTATTAGATGCATTTTAAAGAAATCCAAAGCTGTAAAAAAATGATATAAATAATTAAATATGAACCATTTTAGTATCTTACAACTAAGTTTTTGGAAAAATATTAACTATTTCATTACACAAAAGTGTGTGCATTATTTATATTTGCAGTTTAAATTTAAGGAAACTACTTCTGGACTTATGTTTGTGTCTCAGTGCTTGAGGTCAAGAAAACCCAGCAGCGTGCTGTAACTGCATCCTAAGTAAATTAACATTGCTATGGAGAACAAAACCAAAAGCACCCATGACACTGGACAAGCAAGTATAAAGACAAGACTGCATTTAAGCACTCATACATCTGGACCTAGACTGAAACCTCTCCAAAATGTGCAACAAAAATTCAGCAGATGTAAACGTGGGCTTTAAACACACATAGGATCCCATTCTTACTGCTTTCTCTGAAACTAAAAGTATTTTAATAGTTGCATAGGTTATATAGAGTCACAGAATGATATGGGGTTGGAAAGGACCTCTGGAGATCATCTTCCCATTACCAAGCTGATGGATATGAAATGTTGATCAAAATTGTTCAGCTGTTTCTGAGAACGATAAGAAAGAAAACAATAATTCTGCCCACATTCAAAATAATGAATGAATTTTTATTTTTTTTTTATGATGCACTATGCATCAGGAATATGGAATTTATTTCAGGGCAGCAATTAACTTCCCTATGATTTTGGTAAAAATATTAAACTTGGAAAACTGCAGCTTATGGTAGAGACTTGACAACATATTACATTTTAGCAGATCAATCCTATGGGCCAACCTGTCCACACTTGGTCGGCATTGGGGAACCTCAGCTGTCTCACAGAATTAGGGCAGAAATAGTTTTTAATCTTTTTTTTTTTTTTTAATGATCTTTCCTTTTCTTCATTCTCTGCATTGCATTCAGGAAGGACAGACAAAGAAGTTGATTTAAAGATACTAGGAACAAGTTTTACACAGAAAGGGTTATTAAACATTGGAACAGCCTGCCCAGGGAAGTGGTGGAGTCACCATCCCTTGAGGTTTTCAAAAGACGGGTTTACATAGTGCTTAGAGACATGGTTTAGTGATATTTTTGGCAGTGTTAGGTTGATGGTTGGACTTGATGATCTGAAAGGTCCCTTCCAACCAATTCTATAATTCTATGATTCTGTGTGAGAGAAAATGAGCTCTGTGGCTGAAAAAAGCCACAGTAGTCAAGGAGCTGGATGCAGGGATCTAAAGGACAGGTCCTGGGTTTGGAGGATGGAAAGAACATGAGATGGGAATGCCCCAGGAACGAACACAAGAACTGACCACGGGAAAGGAAAGTGACCAGGAGGACCCACAAAGGAATAAACACCAGTATCGGCAGAAGGACAGTGCCAACAGTTTTTCCTGGAGGACCAAACACAGAGGGTGACCAAGGGAACAGCTTGGGGTTCAACCACAGCCTTCCCAAATACAAGACAGCCTCTATTCCGTCATGTTCAAGTGTTTCCCTGGCCAGTCTGATGGTATAGTTATATACCATAAGGACAGGCAGGGAGCAGCTCTTTAATAAGCTTGCATTAAAGCAGATAAACATGGCCCAACAGTCAAGGAATAAAAACAAACAAACGCATAAGGAAGGGATAGGAAGTTATACGGGCATGCTTCTAACAGAAAAAAGAATAACAAGCCCTATTTACAGATTCTGCATGTGATCACTAAAGTCGGGATAACAGGTATTTACTTAAAGGTGGAACCACTTCCTAGAAAAAAATAGCTTCTGCATGAACACAAGCCAATTTTATCAATAATTTTGCTAAGCGCAGGAGGTGGTTCATTCCAAGCAAAATCTTTCCTAATACTTCACTTTCATGCCACCTCCAGTCTTCTCTTTGCCTTCTTACTGTTTAGTTGAATTAACATCACCCTTAGTGTCCAAAAAATATCACCCAGCAGGGATAATACAGAAATCTCTGTTCTTCTCACATTTTTGACAGCCCCTACCTACAACAATATCCCTAAGTTTGTTGAAAGTACCACTTACTTATGGTCTCTTTATGCAGCAAAGAGCAGTGTATAATAATTTAGCATTATTTACTCCAATTACTTTAACAAAGCCAAGTGTCCAAGAAAATGTCATTATTAAAGGAGACCCCGAACGAGCTGAGCTTTCTGTACCCCTAATAATGAAAGCAGCTGTGGACACACAGGACCAAGCTTGTGATTAAACAAACGCCTCCAGATACCATCATTCACGTGATTATTTTTTTTTAAATAAATCAAATGTTAGTGTATTTTAAAATTACCTTTTAGTTCTTACAAATTCTACGTAACCCAAATATTTAATTCCTGTCTTGTATGGGATCCACATAGCGTGCCACAGTACAGGCTGCCAAACACTCCCATTTACTACAAACAGAAGAATAATTTGTTTAGCTCCGTAATCAGCAGAGAGGCAGCACACAATAAAAGAAAGCATTCTAGCTTTAAAATGAATAAAAATTGATTGTGTCCCTATAAAAACTAAATTGGCAGAGTGTTAATTGCATTTCACATAAACATCTGTAGCAGTCGGTGACTCGTTACTGCGCTGTAATGCAATACAGGACACTTAGGAATAAATGCATCCTCTAGATGAGTTCATAGAGATTTCCTAAAAGCGCCTGATGAGATTGTAAAAATCTGATTAGACAGAACTGCTAATGACACTTAAAACAAAGGGAAATCTTTAAATAAAATTATTTCGCTTTTCTTTTCTCTTGATAAATTATATGCAAATTACTGCTGATTGAAAAATGCCTGCCTTAAAGGGAAATTCATACTAATGAAGTAAAGGTCAACAGACAACAGAAGTATTTGCTGAAGAAACCTGCAGGCACTTGGAAATTTGGAAAAATCTAGTTCTCTCTGTGTATCATAGTATACTGGAATAAGAAAATGTACCCATTCTTCATATTATTTGTTGTTATTATAATGCATGAGACACTCTCCAGGGAGGAAAGCAGAGTTGCTTTTCTGAAGACCTCAAAGGAAAGGCTCAGCACTCCAAAGACACAACCACATGTTAAATGTGTGCCCCGCAAGGAGTCCCCTCAACTTTAACCACATTAGTTATATGCAAATGCACGTCTGCAAGAATACAGTCTGGGAAAGCAGTGCTACAGGACACACTCAAAACCAACAGCTTATGTCTCCACATCTGACACAAAAATCAATAATTAATTTACAGAAGATACCAGTAAAAATAAATGTCCTTCCAAAACTGCCACTAAAAATTCAAGAAAAAGGGAGGAATAATTTTATAGTTTCAGTACCCTGACAATAAACAAATACATAAGAGTTTTAACCATTTAAAATGCAGACTGAAGAACTATTTCACTCTAGTTGTGCTATAGCTCTGATTTAATGTCTACTGAATGTTTATTTCACGAATAGTTAGGATAAAAATATAAAAATTGGTGAAATAAGAGCAGAAGTTGGAATTAAAGATTCTCACTGAAAGTTTCTAGAATTGCCTTCACTGTCAGGTCAGACAATCAAGCCTATATTTTTAGTTTCTTTTCATTATCCCAAACTAAAATTACGCTTAATATGTAAAACAACTGCAACATCTAAACAGGCAGATACGAGAAAGCAGCTCTGGAGAAGAAAGGAGCTCAGGTCACAAATCAAGTCTAAGCAAGCTAGGGTGGAGGGAGAAAAAGTGTTCATCCTATTGTGACAGATAAACTGGAATGTCAAATGCAAGACAGGCAAAAGAATCCTCCCACTAGAGCTGGTGGATCTAGAAAGAAGAAAATTGAGAAAAGGTACGATAAACCCCTACCGATTCCTAAAAGCCTCTCACAAAGAGGGCAGTGAATTACCCCCTGTGAAGCAAGTCCTCTCTCATTCATGCTTCTATTAATATTACTCAATTTACAGTCAGCATATTTAAAATACTATGGCGAAATGTAGTAAAAACGTCATCGGGGGAAAAAAAAAGGTCCATTAGAAGTTGAAAAAGGCTAAATATATTCTTATTTATAGATCAAGGAAAATTGGTCTCAAATGGGTCTCAAATACACACAAGAAATGTCCTTTGCAGGCAAATGGTAAAGCAAGTATTGATAACCAGAACAGGAGTTGGTTTGTCTTGCCATTTTTAGTATTAGCACTGAGGGTGCTGTATCAGCCGAGAATGGACTTCATCCGCCTCGGATTTCTACAAAATGGAGTAGCCCCCACTCCTGACAAGGGTCTCTGAAAAACACCCTTCTACACCCCTAAAAATAGTATCTCCCACCTTCAGGAACTGGTTTTAATAGAGTAAACTCCCAGAAAAATAGCAGAAGATAGAAGCTGCCATCCTTGAATGGAGCATACAGGAGGTTCAAATGAGATAAACACGTTTTCACTGCACCAGATTGTATCTTTTCAAATGATCAAGGTTTGTGTTTAACCTCACTACGTCCTACCTCCAATAGATTATAATGATACACAGTAAAGCAGCTTGGTCTGAACTGTGGCTGGTACAATACCTTTCAATAAATGAAAAATGAGTGGACATATGGAACCACTAGAATCCACTCTATTCATCTATTATCGGAGGGTCCTAAATCACAAACCATGGGTTTAGCCCGTTGGTAGCTGCGCTGACATATAATGAGACCATTTACTCCTGAGGTTAATGCTTACGCTGATTCAAATTCTTAGAGCAATCAAACAAGGCTGGCCAAAACGTGGTGCTAGACAGAAGTGGATGTTCAAAGCGATTTCCAGCCAGGAGCAGGTTTTCAGACAGTCTGCTGTCTGAAAGGTTCTGCTTGCTGAAGATGAGATCCCTCACCTGCTTTGGGACCAAGAAGCAAGATAGGTCAGTCCTTTGGAGCAGAGGGACTCTTCTGTCACTCCGTATTGGGAAATCACACTCCTCCTATCCTTGAGTCTCCTAAGCATGCAATGGATGCCATGCAGGTTTTTATCCACAGGGACTTTAGGACAGGGCTTCTGCAGTGAAGAGATTTGCCCACCTCTAGTTCAAAATGAGCATCCCTGTTGAATTAAATGAACTTAAGTATCCCCAGTTCCCTCAATTCCAAGTCCTCACCTTCCCTAACTACAATGGAAGAGCCACAGAGATGCTCAGAGGGCTGGAGCACCTCTCCTATGAGGACAGGCTGAGACAGTTGGGGTTGTTCAGCCTGAAGAAGAAAAGACTCCAGGGAGACCTTAAAACAGCCTTCCAGTCCCTAAAGGGGCTCCAGGAGAGATGGGGAGGGATTTTTTTATAAGGGAGGGGAGCCATAGGATGGTTTTAAACTGAAAAGACCATTCTCCCATAGTAAAGTTCTTCCCTGAAATCTCAGCACAATCTCTCTGATTTTATTTAAATCACTGATTGGAAAACATGCAAGGAAACACAGTGGAGCCCTTCCAATTGATATTACTGTTTCCTGTGCCTTTCTCCTAAATAAGCAAATTTAATTAAAATAATTACTGCAGCAAACATTTTTATGCATTATGCAATTACCATACATCTTGATGAGGGAATTTACTCTTTTTCCAGGATGCATGACTGGACAGTCCCTTGAACGGGTAAATTGTAGGTGCAACAATGCAAATAGTAATGCTTTTAGCATATGAATATAGGGGACTGGCTATATGTTTATGCTTCCTTCTCTAATAAAGTAAAAGCTTTTTCACAGCAGCTTAAAAATGGAAGATCACTAGAAGGCAGGTCTGGCAAGTAATCTTTTTGAAAAAGAAGCAGAAGAAAGGAAAAGAGACCCTTCTCCAGGCACTAACTGCAGTATTTTGGTCTGCTACATGGCAAAGTATTTTTCAAACTCAGTTCTTTAAAAACCAATAAAGCTATCCTTCTGACAGATGAGAAATGTTTCTATATTTCCCGATAACCGACAATTTTTGTTCTTTAAAATTTATTGTATAGACTCTTCTGAGATTGAGGGTTGTAGCAGTCTGGTATGACTACTTACTGAAATACTTTCAGTGCATCATAAAATTAAATTATGTGTTCCAGCTCATTGGCTCCTAATTTAGATAAAACAGTAAGATCTGAATTCATAAGGCTGGTTGGTCCATAAGGGGCCCACTGTAAGGGACTGTATTTTTAGGCTATTAAGATATTAATTTCAGCTGGACTGTAGTTATGTCATGTACTTGAAAACATGATTGAACACCTTGAGAAAAAAAAATGGTCAATGGGGTGCTTATATGAGCCCTCATGGGGAAAGCATTCAGACCTGGTGTTTACGCAGACTGTAAACAATTTCTAATTACATCCACACTGTCTTCTCTATGAATAGACCCTGCTCTCCTCCTTTTATAGACGAGCATTTAGATAAGAGGGACAGAAATGGTTTGGGGTTAAACATAATTTCAAGTAAGCATCAGATTTAAACTGAAAGATACAGTTAATTGCTTCTCCCTGGTATGTAACTGAATCATCATCTGCTCCTCTGGAAGGAATAAATCTGAACATATCTCTTCCATGGCAGCAATTTTCCATTTTGTACAACCATTCACTCCTCTCTGTTACATTTTAAATAAGTTCAGTGAGTGAAGAGTCCACCACAGAGAGTTCATTTTTACAGAGTGTTAGTTCAGCTGCAACTTCTCCTGAATGATTTAATACATATAGCTATTATGTAACTCAGATTGTCTTCCCATGTTTTAATTTATTCAGTCATTTCCTTTTTAAAACATGTGCTATAGGGTACAGCGTGCCTCCTGGTTGTGATTTTGAAAGCTTTCAACTTATTAGTTACATTTCTGACACTAAAATATTTACTTATAAAAATGTAAAGATTCAGAACAGTTGGAAACCATTGTTTTCATATTTTACCCCTGTATCGCATTAAGGGCTTTTGTCCCAAGGTGAATGTGGTAACAAAGGAGATGTTATCTGGATAAGCCCGAGATAAAGGTATTTTTTTTTCCAGAAGCACACAGTAAGGAGTTTGTCGGGAGAAAACGTTATGAGAATAAGAGCGACCCACCAAGGATTAAAGGAAGGAAACTTGGAGCTACCTCTCTTCTGGTGTTCGAGTACGAAGCCGTCCAACTCATTAGTTATCTTATTCAACCTTGACATGCTTTTATATGGAGGACGAGGCTACAAATGACTTTAGCAGGCACACCGAGTCTCTTCCTGAAAGGAATATGGTTAGGAAGAAAACACAGCCGTCATTTTACAGTAACTTGCAAGAGGAATGTGGTCTCCCTTACGAGCTTATCTCAAGGCATGACTTATTTGTTTCCCCTAATAAACACCCTATTACACTGGCTACTATGTTTGGGCTCGAGATTGACAAGGAGGTCTTGCATAGCCAAGATTTAGCTACTGTCTCATGGCGCTGCAGACCAGAGGCTGAAAAAACTCGTCTCACATGGAGTTGTTTTAATATTTGTGTAGCAGCCAGGCAGGCGAGTTTCCTGTCTAAAAAGCACATTTGAACATCAGGCGTCGACAGCAGAAGAATTCATGTTCTTTAATTAGGTCACTGATCCCGCTCAATGTCTATGTCTTGACTAGACACAGAAACTTTTTCTGGTCCTCAAGACAGTCAGCCTGTCCCCTCCGGTTCATTTGAAACAGGATGGTTAAAACTATCTTCCAGGCACAGTCGTCTAAGTCCTCTGCTCTTTGCATTGTCATTTTCATACATCCAGAGTGTTTATAAAGGAATATCATAGAATCATATCCCATCAAATAAAACCAACCCCGTCGCATATTCCTTTTCAGGGATTTACATGATGAAACATGGCACCTGGCAAATGAGAACACGGCCCACAAGTATCTGGATAAGGTGTTATTATCTGAGAGTTGGCAGTCATTGCAGATGAATTTTGAAAGTCTCATGGTCTACTAGCACTGTTTAGTATAACAAAAAGGGAAATAAATACTAAAAGATATATGAAAAACTTTATGGGTCTGTATTATTTTCATGTTGGCCAGTGGCCAGGAACTATTCCTTTTTTTTTCCCCTTAATTATGAATAAACCTGTTCTTAGTCACTTTTCAGCCAATAAACATCAAAAATTTAATCTACTATCAATGCTAGCTATTACATAGGTGATCCACTTCCAGAGGATAGTGTGGTAGCCATAGGAGAACTACATCAGCTCCTACTACACCGTGTAGGACTCAAAAGTCAAATAGTAGAGGTTACACTTTCCTTCTCCACACTCTCCATCTCACTTCTTCCAGGATCTTAAATAAATTCCAGTTGCTTTCCCAAGATGTGTTATCCAAGTTATCCATTTTATAACCAGGCTGTGTAAAATAAATCTTATTTTATCATGTGATCTGACTTTTAAAAAGATGAGTGCTACTTTGTTTTTTTATTTTGCCTTTTTTTTTTTTTCAGTTCCACAGCAAACAATTTCGTATAAAAAGAAAAAAACACCCAGCATTTTACGGTTGTGCAAGCCACATGTCTCTCATTCTTTACTTGGTAACATTTGAACCTGGCAGACAGAGGGCAGCTTCTGCAGCACAAAGGGACAGGGAAGCCTAACTGGAAAAGAGATCCTGATTAGCTCTTCCTCGTGAAGGGAAAGGCAGGCTCATAGCCTCAGTCAGATTTTAGATAACAGAAAATCCACACAGGAGACAGCTACTGAAAACTGAGCTTCATAAATTTCACCCAAGGTTTACTTTTAATCTGATATAATTCAAAATAACAGCCTTGAAATGCACGACAGACTAATAGACTAATCCACTACAGACTAATTATCAACTAGTGGAAACTGGCATTATAGAAGGGGAGGAATTTGGGCTATGAAATTATCTCAAGGAAGAAAAAATGACGCTTGCAAAAAAAATTTGGGAGGCTAGTCCCTCTGAAATCATTGGTAGCCCTCTCACTAACTTCAACACGATCATTGTTTCTCTCATGATCTTTGCATTAGGTCCAATCATTAAAAAGAATTATGTATTTCAACATTCACCTAGGAATGCATAGTCTGTGGTTAGGGCCCCAGACACAATAGTGAACTATTTATATGTTGCTTGTACTATGACAAACTAATAATAGTTCATAAATAGAGAAACAGAAGATCTGCAAAAGCACTCTTTGTTGGTAGGACCAATTATAGTAACGCTGAAATGTTCCACTTACCCTCAGTTCATACTGAAGATCTTCCCTGTAAACTTGAAAGCTCACAATCAAAAATCAACCAACAACGGAAAAAATCAAACAGTGTGACAAATGACCTGCCTAATCATCACCTTGGCCGGGGCTCAGAAATGTCAGTTACCTTAGAAATGACTCTTGGCTCTAGCAGAGTTTTTTCAATAATTTTCTTTCAACCAGATACCTAGAAAAAGTTAAGTATAAAATTCCGTCTTACAAGTCCCCTTCTGGGAGACGTGATTTACTGCATCAAGACTTTGAGGGTTTTTGTAATTGTAACATTTTGCTTCTGCAGAGATTAAAAGATAATACAGAAGGAATGAAAGCAAGTGATTCAGTATAAATATTTTAAAAATTAAACTAGCATTTAGAACAAAATTTACTTTAGCAGATCATTTTTAATGCATGTAAACTGGAGGTCCATTCCCAACTGATGATAGTTATATTTATAGTACTACTGAGGAGCTTTCTACGCGTCTTCCCAGTTCACTTAACACTTATACAGCATAGTTAATATGTGTATTTATGTAACATAATTATATACGTATTTACTCGATATTCATGTTTTACCCAGGTGTGTTTTACAGAAAAAGACATCACTGACGTGAAAAGTTTAAAATGAACCACTTCATCCCAGATACTGCTGAACTGTTTTCATCCCGGCGCTAATATTCATTTAAATGCTTCCTTTTCCCCTTTTTGAATACTTGAATAAACCTCATTAATTAGACACAGCTGTAAGGGATGCCCAAAAATAGTTTGGGCATAAAAATATTTAATTGAAAAACCCTCAGTAAAACCCTTTTGTACATTAAGTAGTCTTTTAAAACCTTTCTTAAGGTCTTTGCTTGATGGACTTTCAACCACTGTAACTATTCCAGAAGCTGCTGAGGATGTCTAATTCTTATCCTTAAAGGATCAAGAAGAGATACAACTTCAGGCCTTTTTTACTATTATTATTGGTCTTTGTTGTTTTATTATTGTTGTTGTTGCTATCGTTTTCTGCACATTTTAGAAAAAAAGGAAAAGTTATTTTGATACTTGACATCTAGCTGCAACAAATTTGGGACCTGAAGGGACGTATCTGTGATAGTCCCAGTTTAGTTCCTAGATATCTCAAGCTACATTACACAACTAGAGATTTCATAATTTAGTACAAATAACATTTTGTATTAAGGATTTCCCCAGGCTTAAGGTCAGCAGGGCAGCAGTTTACTTGCCGGAAACCAGACTCCAAGTCGGAAGGGACTACAGAATTTAAACTTGGTTCTGGTAATTGTTCTTGAAGCCTCCCTAGCAATTTCAAAATTAACTGTGTGGCCTTTAACATTCAGTAACAAACTCTAGCGAAGGTGGAAAAGGCAGAGGAACAGCTAAGATTTAAAAATCTACATCTATATAACTCAATCTCTTCAACATCCAACCTCCTCATGTCTCAGTCATGAGCTCAATATTGTATTCCTCATCATGGCTTATCCTACAGCATGTGCATATGGAAGACTGAAGAGTCAAAACTCTTCAGAATATCTGAAGAGTTACTGCTTTTTGTCAACTTATCAGTAAATTTACTCATTTAGTGATTATTGTCCTTCTCTTCAGACAAGGGCAACAAAAGAAGTACTTATAAAGATCTTCAAAATAAAAAGCAGAGAACTGTGAGCATCCCAGGAAGTAGGAAAAAGCATTGTTTTAACATTGCGGGTATTGAATTTGGTTTGAACATTACATAATGG
The DNA here is from genome assembly GCA_028571045.1 of Scolopax bukidnonensis. Lineage (NCBI taxonomy): Eukaryota > Metazoa > Chordata > Aves > Charadriiformes > Scolopacidae > Scolopax > Scolopax bukidnonensis. The sequence continues at coordinate 116,981,006 of JAOWAV010000012.1, forward strand.
GAAAATATTTGGGCCCTGGCATTTAGCTGCATTAAATAGTTTTTGTGGTTATCAAATTTTCTAGGCCAGCTTCAGCTTTTAAAAGCTGCCACAAAAGCGGTTTTCTGCTTTGCAGGCCGTACGGGAACAAACATTATCAATTAGATAAACTGACATAAAATTGCTGGTCATTCAAAAGCAAGATCTTCCCCCAGGAATTGATAAAATTATATCAGGCTCTCAGAAGTCAAGGGCTGTGTTTATGCCATCAGCGTTACACAAAAACAATAGTAATTCAAAATATAATAATTACTTCGCATGCTTCTGTAAGGAAAAGAAGGAAAAAAAAAAAACAACCCACTTAAATCAATTTCCTCTTTCAACGTAACCAGCCACGGTTTACACCCACCATCTGCACTCCTGTTTTACTATTTGATTTCTTTTTTATTTAAATGGGCATTTAGCCAGCTTTAAATATGGCCAATCTCTAGGCAAATGCCCACTTATTTAAAGCTATTTCCTTTGAAGCTTAGGGATAAAAATGGCCTCGAAAATTGTTCTCATCTCGAGAGAAAAAGATTGTGTCTCAAACCCATTAGTGGGGCAGGAAGGACCAGGCTGCGGTAGGGAAGGGTTGGAACACAGCGCAGCCCTGGCAGAGTTAGCAATGGGTCATGGAGAGATCATGGAATCAGAGAATGGTTCAGGTTGGAAGGGATCTTAAAGACCATCCCGTTCCAAGCCCCCTGCCCTGGGCAGGGACACCTCCCAGCAGACCAGGTTGCTCCAAGCCCCATCCAGCCTGGTCTTGAACCCCTCCAGGGATGGGGCAGCCAGAGCTTCTCTAGAAGAAGATCAAAAGCACAGCAAAATGCATTGCTACTACTATGGCTGTTCAGATGATCTAAGTCTCACTGCTCTGATTCCAACTTCTCAAGGATCCCCAACCTCTCCAAATTCTAGTGCCAACCCTCTGCTCCCTCCCAGTTGTACCTCACTGGCAAATGAGTGCAGGCTGCTATCTGGATTTGTTTTGTCACCTCAAACAGCATTCCAATTAGCTCATTTTCTAATCAAATCTTCCAGATGCTATTTAATCTGCATTTATCCTAGCACTTAGTATCATAGAATCATAGAATTGCCTGGGTTGGAAGGGACCTTTCACCTCATCGAGTCCAACCATCAACCCAACACTGACAAAACCCATCACTAAACCATGTCTCTAAGCACTATGTCTGTCTGGCTTTTAAATACCCCCAGAGGTGGTGACTCTAGCCTTTCCCTGGTTTGATTGCTTATCACAAATATTGTAGACTTTTTCTTTCCTCAGGTAGTGATGCAAGGACTTTGGGCTACTGAATGAAGAGCTGCACATTCAGAAATGCTGCCAGAAGCAAGCCTTACGGTATTAAACCAGCAAATTAGGGAGTGTGTAAAAATTGAATACAGACGTTTTTCACAACACATAATATTCTAGTCAAAACATAAACAGTGCTTGTAAATACTTTTTTTTTCCCTTTTCCCTTCTGATTTAGTAATTCAAGAGCAGCAACTAAAATACAAACTCCACTGTTTCTTCTTTTCTTGTCATCAAGTCTCTTGGGCCACGTTTTCCTTGCCAGCCTGCACTCAAATAAACAAACTGATTTTCATGAAAAACTGAGAGAAACAAGTCAATTACTTTCTAAGGCTTTGAATGTCTCCCAACTCAAGCAGGAAATTCAAACAAACGTGAGGTCCTGTTTCTTTGGACTACCCAGAGCTTTCCATCCTACCTTGCCTCTATGGAAAACAGGCACATGCATGTGGATTCAGCATCACATTTAAAGTGAGGAAAAAAATCACCTGCTTATTATTCCAGAAACACTGATAGAACAAGCATAATAATATCTACACACTCTTCTGTGGTTTGTTTGGGTTTTTTAAAAGGGGCTTTGTAATGTTAATGAAGTACTAGTTCATAAGAAATAGTAATTGATGTTGGGATCAAGTACACCATTGTTGTGTAAAGGAAGTTTACAGTGATACTATAGGCTACTTCTATATAATATGCAATTGCCTCTAATTATATAGAGTTTAATAACAACCCCATACATTTGTGTATTCACAGTGTACTACAAAAGTTACTCTGAAGAAAAGAGACAAAAGGGGCTGGCCACTTTCATTATTACCTTTTCTATATTTGATCTATAAGCCAGTGGGTTCCAGTGCTAAAGGACTTTTCCAAAAGTCCATGTGCCCTTTGTAGCAACCATCTTCTCCACATTTGGATTGTCTAAACCACAGCTCTCAAATTTATCTCGCTAACACCACTAGCTGGTACCATCATCAGTTCTGGTATCACCAATAACAGCCCTCAATGGAAGTTGTGTACCTCCATTTCTTCCTCTCCACTTTCCCTCATAATGCTGCCCACTTGGAGATGAGACCTACATCCTCAGCCCCTCTTCTGACCTATCCCACAGAGGGAAGCCAATCCCAAATTACCAGGAAGGTTCTCACCCTACAGACTATGACTGAGACACACTCTCTCATCTATTCAAATCTTATCATTCAGAAGAGCAGATGGGACCAACTTGGTAGGATCCCATGGGGGTAGAGGGGCCCAGGAAAGCTGATTGACCCTCACCGACAATGTCCTCAAAGCCTTGCCCTTTCCAAAGCGTAGGAATCTGAGCAGGGAGGGTAGGAGGCCAGTATGGATGAACAAGACGCTCTTAACTGAGCTCAAACACACAAATTGAGTATTCAGAGAGATCAGGGGGCCCATAGTGTATGAGAAGAGAGGCAGAGGGAACTGCATTTGATCAGCCTGAAGAAGAGAAGGTCAAGAGGAAACCTATTGCTCTTTACAACAATCTAGTGGGAAGATAAGGAGAAGACAAAGCCTGATTCTTCTTGAAGGTGTGCAGTGACAGGATAAGAGACAACAACCACCAGGTTCAACATGGGAAATTATACACAAGGGGAAAAATATTCACTGTAAGTGCAGGACCAGTTCTCAGTACACTAATTGTAGCACAGAACGAAGGAGCCAAGCCCATAAAACCTGAGGTTTAAGCTGTTAATGCCAGTAGTAATCTATGGTTAGATGAAAGCACTGGAAAACCCATGTAAGATACCTCTACTGACTGTCACTTTGATCTTCTGACAAACTGAACACAATCTATCAAGGATAAAATGAATTTGTCAATACCAGTTTGTCTCTTTTTTTTGGCAAATTTGCCTTTCTTTATTGTTTCACACTGGAATTCACTGTGAATGAATGGCAACTACTCTCAGGAGCACCTGACATTATATAGACCGAGACTGGCATAGCAAGCATTGATCTCATCCTAGAAATGTTTTCATGTGCATGAAGATCACTGCTCCAACAAAACGTCTCTTTCTTCATAGCTTAATTACTGGACATAAATTATACAGTAAAAGAAATAACTTTCAATAGGAACATCAAAATATGACAACTGGCTACACAACCAGACATGTTTCTATTTAACACATCTGATGTAAGGAAGCTATTAATTTTCTAAATGCATGGCCAAACTTCTTCGTAACACCTGACACAGCATTTTGCTAGGGTAATAAAAGAAAGCCTGACAGCTGCAATTTTCTAGAAATATGGATTAAGCCTTTCACTATGCTCTTGGGAAAGTTTTCTCTTCTCTAAGCTTCTATAATTTGTTTTAAAATGGCTTGCTTCTGATTATTCAGACCCAGAGTTCTCCTGCATCTGCTCCAGCTCCAACTTGTTTTTTGGAATGCACATAGCAAAGCATTGAAAAACAAGCATATATTCTTCTACATATTCTCTCTGACACTGATTTTAAAGCTATTTTACGTTAAACATTTTTTTTTCAGATACTCATAATGCTGCAGATTACAGTAAAAATCACGCTGATACACTTGACTAACGTTTCCTCTTAAAAAAAAAAAAAAACACAAACCAAATTATATTAAGTGAAGGGGAACATTGCAGGGAAAGTAGCTGGCTTCCCCCTCTGAGAACGAGACGCACTGGTGCCTTGTGCTGTCTGGTGACAGAAACTAAATATATTATCTGCATTCTCCATGACATTCCACTTTGAACTTAACATGCCAGTAATCATGGTGCGAGTGAACAGACAGCTGCCAGGAGGAAGGCATTTAATGTTTGAAATAAAGATTAATAGAGGAACCACAGCTAAATATAAAGTAAATATAAGAAATACAAGTGCCAACTACCTTTATATTTATCATTTAAAATATCTGTTCTAAAATTTGCATTGTTCAAAACCCCCATCAAGTTACAAGATAATAGATTCTTGTTACTATTAGAATTGCATCACGTAGCCCTCTGTTCGTGTAGTATCATTTGTGCACAGTAGCAACAGCAGATGTCTAAAAGTAAGTCTACTAACTTTGTCCCCTTTTAGAAAGGGCTAAAGAACAGGTTTAAAATTTGCTTTATTTATCCTGGCATTTTCTTTTTTTGTCTCTCAGAATCATCTCACAATAATTAATTAAACTACTCAATAGACTAAAAAACTATTAGACATATTCTACAATGTTGGGTTATGACAAAATGTTCCCATACTATATTTTGATCAGATGAGAACAAAGAAATGTGAAAGCATTGAAGAGTGTCATTTAAACATGTGCTCCGTATTTTAAAATGTCAGCCTGCTACACAAAATAATTGCTCTAGAATTTAAATATTTCAAAAGCACATGATTTTTCATCCACTGTATGTCAGTCTTACAACAATATGCCTCTGCCCTCACAAAAAGGAAGAAACTAAACACAGGAATATGCTTTAAGAGAAATTTCTGCATTTGCAGACTGTAGTAGAAAATCACGGATGAAATTCATGGCTTTAGCTGTGCACACATAACTCCCTCCCCCCCCCCATGATCATACAGTGCTCAAATCTAGACTTCAGATCTTTATCATAGCCAAAACATAGGGGCAGTCCCTGGGTGTTTTGGATTTGTCCACTAGAATGTAATTGTAATAAGCATCCCCACAGAGATGGTTCATAGGAATAATCATAGAATCATCTGTGCCAGAAGGGACCTTCAAAGGTCATCTAGTCTGACCCCCCTGCAGTCACAGGGACACCTCCAACTAGACCAGGTTGCCCAGGGCCTTGTTGAGCCTCACCTTGAATGTCTCCAGGGAAGGGGCCTCAACCACCTCCCTGGGCAATAATATTTTGAGCTTCATCATTTTCATTACTGAAAGCAAAAGCAGAGAGTGGTTGGGCTTTCATGGCTGGCACTCTCTTGCTCAACTTTCGAAAGGAAACACAAATTCAATACTCGGGACTGCAAGACAGTGCTCGGTGCAACTTCTATACATAACCCAGCTTCACTACAACTAGCTCAAATTAATTAGACTGGTGTGATGAGACGGAGAGCATTACCATCCCACTTTGCAGACAAAGAACGGGCAGAGACAGGCTACACGGCATCATGACAGTCATGCAAGCAGTTTGCATGACAGCCACGTATCGCTGGGATTCGTATATCCCAGTGCCAGGTCAGTGTCTTACTGACGAAACCTTCTTTGCCAAGTAAACATTGCATCCAATTAGACAAGGCCATCTCAAAGCAGAGAAATCTAAATTCTTCCTCACAGAGGCCTTAGATTTTAAAAAGTGTCAGCACAGCAAGCACGAAACCTCCAGTGACAGTCTGGACATGGAATCACAGAATTGTCAGAGTTGGAAGGGACCTCTAGAGATCATCTAGTCCAACTCCCCTGCTAAAGCAGGGTTGCCCACAGCACATCACTCAGGACTGCATCCAGGTGGGGCTTGAAGATCTCCAGAGAAGGGGACCCCACGACCTCTCTGGGCAGCCTGTTCCAGGGCTCCGTCACCCTCACCGTAAAGAAGTTTTCCCTCATATTTGAATGGAACTTCCCATGTTCCAACTTGAGCCCATTGCCCCTTGTCCTGTTGCTGGAAACCACTGAAAAGAGTCCGGCTCCAACATCCTTCAACCCACTCTTTAGATACTTATAAACATAAATAAGGTCTCCCCTCAGCCTTCTCTTGTCCAGGCTAACGCAAAGATTTTGCATTAAATGCACACATGGGATGTTGCAGCCAATCAAGCTCATCCTTCAGTCTGGACAGACTCATGACTGTTAAAAACTACAATGTTTTAAAACTCCTTTATGAACATCCAGCACATGTGCTGTGCTGGATGATGAAGCACAGCATAGGCAGCCCATGGTAGTTGTGATCCCAATGGACCTTGCTCAGCGTCTCTCCAAGAGCCTCTACAGCTTTGCTATCACCACCCTCACACCCTTCATCCCAACCAGGTTTATTTTTGTTGGTAGACCTACACAGGTCCTCTGTAACACTTCTCAGCACTTAATTCACTTCAGTGTTACTCTTACACCTACAAGTAACCCACAGAAAACAAGTGTTAAAGCACAAAGCACGTCGGGTTTGTCAGCACCACTTGTTCCTGACAACACTCTCTGACTTGTAAAAGCAACCCTCACAATTTCTCACCAGGACACCAGACTTACAGGCAGAATAATAACACCCTCTAAAGTAGTATCTTGCAAGACTGGGGGTTAAAGATACTTAAGCATGAAACATTTGCCAAGTAACGCCCTATTAAGAACTCAAAAGAACAAATACCAAGACAAGAGCTCTATGACACTAAATGTCATTATTTCTGTAATAAAAAGCACGGCAAAAGTTTATAATCCTCTCTAGATAACAGCGGTAACAACTCCATAAAGTCTCCCACTGAGGAGTCAGAGCTTCACACGAACAATCCACAAGGGCTCAGCAAAACCAAGAAGGATGGGACTTCTATTTCTGTCCCTAATGCTGAGCGCCCCGAGCACGCTTCTGAGGGAATAACATTTTCCTACTTAGCGTTGACAATGAGAAACGAGAGCATGGCACAAAGCATCAATGGTTGAATAAGATGAGTGCAGAAACAGAAAAACAAACAACAAAAAAAAACCCCAAACAAGAAAAAAAATCCCCAAAGGAATACTGGCCTTTCGACAAAAACAGCTGAGATGCACAGATTATTATTAGCACAAGCTGACAGGGAATGGGAAGACAGCCAAAAGGTGTCCCAGAGCTTAAGGAAAGGACTCGGGATGCTGGCCTTAGTGTGAAGTAAGCAAATAGTCACACCGCTCATCAGCAGAAGACAGATACAGAATGGGTTCCTCTCAAAGTCATTCTGGGAAAATGTTTAACGAGCATTTTTAGTTTTATGGCAGGTTGTGTAAAACTCGAAAGCTCAGAAGCACAAATAACTTATCAGGCACGAGCTGGCGTGATCCTTGGCCAAGTGTTAACCTCAACTGAAAACAGTGACTGTTACAGAATCACAGAATGATCTGGAGTTGGAAGGGACCTCTGGAGATCATCTCCTCCAACCCCCTGCCAGAGCAGGGTCACCCAGAGCAGGTCCCACAGGAA
>JAOWAV010000012.1:116992280-117019584 GCA_028571045.1 Scolopax bukidnonensis
CCTCCTCTTCCTCAAACTAAACAGCCCCAGCTCCTTCAACTGCTCTTCATACGATTTGTTCTCCAGGCCCTTCACCATCTTCCTTGCCCTCCTCTGCACCTGCTCCAGCACCTCGATGTCTCTCTTGTATTGAGGTGCCCAGAACTGAACACAATACTCGAGTTGTGGCCTCACCAGTGCTGAGTACAGGGGGACAATCACCTCCCTACTTCTGCTGGTCACACTATTTCTAACACAAGCCAGGATGCCCTTGGCTTTCTTGGCCACCTGGGCACACTGCCGGCTCATATTCAGCCGCTTGGCAATTAGAAGCCCCATGTCAAAAGCCAAATTTTGTCACCTCAGTTCTCAGCTGGAGAAGGGAGCTTTTTTTTGGTGACAGCCTGTTCGGCTAAAACTGTTCAAACAACTCTTTCTAACAAGGACAAAAAAGCTTTACTGGGATCTCACCCCGGTGCTGCGCTGTCGCATCCGCAGCGATTATAAAACCTCCCGCTGTAAAAGTTGCCAGGGGACAGTAAGTTCTGTTCTCAGTCATTGGCACGTAATACAAAAGCTTTACACATCGTCGCAAGGTGCCCTGGTCTCATGTGGAACACTTCTGAGAAACACATAAACAAACCAAAGTGGAAAAATCTCACACAGATAAAGGGGATTCATAAAGAGAACTCAATGCTTCAGAATCATAACAAAATGTATATTTTGCTTGTTTGGCAGCTTCATTTCTGTGGTTATCTACGTTGTAAGAAAATGGCCTTGAAAAAGCTGTCTACACTCCGAAGTTGTGTCACCTAATTCTCCCTAATACAGTCTGGAGGTTTCACCTTCAACAAAAGAGGCAGGAGGATAAAATTCACAAACTATTCATCCTGAATTTTAAAAAATGCTTTGGGTATGTTGAAATACCCTGTTATTTCTGTTTTAGCTCTGAAGAAAAGAGAAGTCCTGTTCCTGAGTGGCTTGGTTTTCCATGTTGAAGAGACGACCATAAGCAGCGAGGAAGAGGTCAGGGGATAGAATCACAGAATGATTTGGGTTGGAAGAGACCTTGAAGACCATCCAGTTCCAACCCACTGCCCTGGGCAGGGACACCTCCCACCAGGCCAGGTTGCTCAAAGCCCCATCCAGCCTGGCCTTGAACCCCTCCAGGGATGTGGCATCTGCTTAGGCAGGAGACACTACAGCTGCCCACCTACAGGAACCTAACCAGCAAAACTTTTCAAGAGTATATTAGACAAGCTAAAGCGGTTCCTAGGGTTCTAGTTAAAAGTCCAGTTAAGACTCTCTGGGAGATGTCTTTCTGAAACATACCATTTAACAACAAAAATAATTACACCAATACTTACAACAGGAGGGCTTTGAATACCCAGACTCCCATAGCATATAAACTAAGAAAAGTTGATAACCAACTATTACATTCCAATACCAGGTGCATTTATTTTTTTTTTAATTTCTTAAGAAATAAGAAGAGGTTCCAAGGGGACAAACATGCATTCAGTCATGCTACCAGGCATGCTCACACTAGTGACAATTGGCATGGTAGGTACTCTTCAAATCCAGAATTTCTTGGAAGTTATGAAGCTTGTCCTTTATAACTGTATCACCTGGAAGTCAAGATGCAATTCATACCCCGCGTTTTTGGTTTGGCATTTTTATAGATCATACATGCAGTCCATAGATCTCACTAAACCAAGGATTTACATATACAAAATACTGAACAACACTTGTAAGAGGTGAAAAATCTGCAACAGCACATTCACTCTGAACTCTGCAAAGATAACAACGAGTACAAAAATTGCTAAATAGGAGGATAAAAAGCTAATAAAACAAGTAAAAAACCTAGGAGCAATTCTGATGCTTGGACAAGGCTTCTAGTGCTATTTTAAATGTCCTAGACACCTGCACAGGATGAGGCAAATTGTGCAGAGCCACAGAAGACTCAGATGCTGAGGGTCCAGAGACATCACCCAGGCTGAGTTACAGCTAAATGCCTTGAAAAAGGCTTCAGTTCTGCAGATTAAAATGCAGAGCAAAATATAGAGCAAAAAAAACCCAACACACTGAAGAACCATTTGTGCTCTGATTAACTCACAAACTTTGTGAAAAACACATGAAAAGCAAACATTTGTCTGTGGTAATAAAGGAATGCTCAGTCAAGGCAAGACCATTGCATGATACTCACTATGCAAGAAGAACCTCAACAGCTCTAAACCAAATGTTAGCAGAGGAAGCTTCCAGGCAGATTAAGAAAATGAAGAGGCACAAAATAGCCAGACCCAAGAATTCACTCAAGAGCTCTAAAACACAGAAGCGTGATCAAACCAGCTGCTATAATAAACAAGAGAATTGGTAGGCACATGGGAATATGATGAAATGGGGAAAAGCAAGCATGACTTTGTAAAGAGAAATCCTAACTTCAAGATTACTGGCATTTCTGTAAGGAGTTAATGATTATTTGGATAAGGATGATTTGGTTAATGGAGTATATTTAAATTTCTGAAAAGCTCCTACAAGCCAAAAGCTCTTAACAGTTTGTTACAAGGTAAAATAAAAGGTCTGTCATTAATTGCTATTGAAAAGATGGAACAGAGCGAGTGAGCAGTTTTCACAATGTTATTAGTGGAATTCCTAAACGACCTGCCCTGTTAAACATGCTGCTATTCCCGAGAAAGGGGTCTTGGAGCTGGTGTCAATAATTTTCTGACAACAGCTCGGGGGACAGTGTCAGTCAAAAGGATGGATGTAAGATTAACAATTTCTAAGAAGGAAACACAGAATAAGCCAGAAGACGTCATAAAGCCAGAGTGCTCCCCTCCTGAATCTCTCACACAAAGCTCAGCACCAGCCTCAGGAAAAAATGAGGTTTTTCAGCTTGGAAGAGACACCCTGGCATCGTGAAATAACCCAAGTCAGAATCAGGAGCGCTTCTGAAGGAAGTGAACGGAGATTGACAATTCATTATTCCTCATGTCAAGAAAAACTTAACACCCCCATGTTTGTGTGGTAGTTATTAGGCACAAAATGACCAAAAAGAAAGTTAAAAAAAAAGACTTTCTTAGGAAATACATCATTAACTTGCGTAACTCATCGCTCAAAGAATAAACACGTCCAAATAAAAGCAAGCTCGTGAAGGACAGCATCAAATACAATGGTTTAGATGTAACTTCCATCCTACCAAAAGCAGGATTTGCTCTATTTCTCCTGCTCTCTTCAAATGCTTGCTGCTGGTCCCTGCTAAACGGAGAACACTAAGTTATGTTGTTTAACCCCACGTAGTGGCACTTACCTCCTGCTCTTCTCTGCCAGCCCAGCTCTGAGTGTTCTTCAAGCTGTTAACACAAGGCTCCCGTTTTCCTGTCCAGCCCCAAAAAGTGTTTCCTTGTGAGCAGCTATTGTCTTTAACTCTCCTTAGTCAGACCAAAATACCATCAAACTGATTGCACTCATCAGAGGCAATTATTTCATTTAAAACTGCAGGGATTGAGAAGATGGAGACTCCAACCCCCAAGAAGTTGCAAGATGCTCTTTGCTCACGGGGATCAAAGCGGGTCCGATACTGGCGAATGAAAGATGGTCTTTGAGCAACCACGAACAAGACGAGGTGGGGAACAAGAAGAGCTGGTCCCCAGAGCTGCCCGGATTTTGGCAGTGTCCTCGTCTTCTCTTAATAGAAAGCCTAATGGCAGCACACAGCCCTCCCAGGGACCGAGGGGAGGATTTATGCCGCGTCAGCACTACATACGCCTGCCCGATGCGCCGCTGCGCTTTTACTAAAACCAGAGAAAAATAAAGCCTGCATCTCACACCTCCTCTCTTGCCAAAATACCGTTGCAACTCTGATGCACCTATCAGCCCACTGCTAAATATACCTTGTTCCCCCAAAAATACTGCTTCAAACTAGAGTAGAAAAATAGAAACAAAAACAGGCCACCCCTAAATTTAGATTCTTTTCTCGTGTACAAACAACTGAAGGTGAAAGCAAGGCATATAAGCATTTAACTAGTTGATCCTGGACACAGAGATACTTTTAGATCTTTTAAATTATTTACAGGCCTAAAAGGGTGGTCAAACATGAAAAATATGTCCAATTATTAAGAATAAAAATAAAATAAAAAATAGATCATGCTTACTTTCCTAAAAATACCTACAGAACTAAACACACATTCAGCAAGAACAAATGCCTGAATCTACAAACGCCCAAGCAGTGTTTACTCTAAAAGTTTATCTTTTAATCCTCATTCATTTTGCCCAAAACTAACACTTAGATTATATTTAAAAATTACTCCGCTGCATAAGGACAGTGTGAAAGTGTGTCTGAAATGATTGCTCCTTTTAAAACCGATTGAGAAAAAAATTAAGCAATTTCTTTTTTTTTTTTTTTTTTTTAATCTTTGAGCAATTCCATTCATTGACTCACGCCCATTAACAGCATTTATGGCTCTGTAAATTACAATCAGGATAATCAAATCCTGTGCTTCGGGGTACGAGGTGATCACCACAGAAGCTGGGAAGAAATTGTCTCCCATCTGCTGCCCGGCACAGTTGTGTAGGTGCATTGTTGGTGCGATGAGAAGTTCATCTGGTGTGAATGCTGGTGGCAGAACAGAAGGCTTTGAACACCAGGATGACAAATTCCCTGCAATTGATGAGAAATCCCTGCCAGTCTCTGCTGCTGAGCTACACGCACGGACCACCAGACATGGGAATCTACCACCTCCAGGACAGTCTAGACAACACAGCTGAAGCAAAGCAGACAGAAATAGAGAGGCATCTCTTTCCTACAAATTCCCAGTTTCAATGTCTCCAGTTGTAAACAGGTCCTTGACTGACTAATCTTACCCCCAGCAAATATAATTTGATTTCACTGCAGCCATATATGTAAACATAATATGAGAAAATCGTGGCATTAACATTATTAACTACTAACAAAATTATATTCCTCAAGTAAAAGCTGGAACTTAACTTAATTTAATCTAATACATTCCATGCACACAGACACACACACATACGCTCACACCAAAATAACATTAATTTAAACATCATGTTTCTGAAAGCCACTAATCTGAGGTCAGTATATATAAGACTGAAAACTGCAAACAGGATTTCTCTGTCATTCTCCATTTGTCTATAACCACAGGACACTACTAAGCACAAATATTTCAGAGAAATCTGAAATTGGGAGGAACTTATATTTCAATATCCCACGTAAAATAACGAACCAAAACTCAGAGTTAGCGGTGTAGGAGCTACACCAGCAACAGCTACAGCTCGACCAAGTGCCATAGAGCTTTAAGCACCAACTTGAGACTTCCAGCTTAAAATTGCTCTCCATGAAGTCACGTGAGCCCCACAGTGATGCTCTGCAGACCCCTAAGCCTGTGGGTGCCCAGGGGGTGCCCATTTACCCTCTCCCTTAACCATGAGTGTTATCTTCTTCCCAAGAACCACTGAAGAAGCAAAACGGTGAGTTAGTGACCAATACCCTTGTCAAAATATTGTTCTAAGGAAACATACTTCTAATTAAGCAGGGGTAGAGAAGATTCACTACTGGCTTAGTGGTTCCTCCTTCCAGACAACGCTGTAGGAAGCTCCAGCTTATCCGAGAGTCAATGTCACAGGGACCAAGCTGAGAGCTGGAGTTGGGCTGCATCCTTCCTGTTGCTAAATGCCAGGCTGGACCTATCACATAAATCTTCACAGTAAATTAGAGACAAAATTTACAAGAGCGTCTCTTTAAAGAAGTTGCAGAAATCCATGATATTGCTCCACGCTGTCTTTAATAAATGTCATTCAAGCAGCTGAACATGAATCACAGAATCACCTAGGTTGAAAGGGACCTTTTAAGATCATCTAGTCCAACCAATGAAAAGCAAAACCACAAAGAAATAAACCCCACAAACCCCACACCACACCCAAACCAACACCAACCCAACACTAATCCCTATCCCCGAGCACCATGTCATCTCATCTCTTGAACACCTCCAGGGATGGTGCCTCAACCACCTCCCTGGGCAGCCCATTCCAAGGCCTGACAACCCTTTCAGGAAAGAAATATTTCCTAATATCTAACCTGAACCTCCCCTGGTGCAACTTGAAGCCATTACCTGAATGTTTTAATTTTCTTCCTAAAACATTCACTTTCTCCCTTTCTCCCCTTAGAAATGTGCATAGAAAATTGCAGGTTTATGTATTCATCAAAATACTTCTTCTTTGTGTCTGCAAGACTACTTTAGGCTAGAAAACTCACTTAAAAATTATATTAATTTCCGCATTTACTCAAATGGCAGCAGGACAGGGAGTGTGAGAAACCAGGTATGGCCTGGAAGTCTTGAGCAAGCGTCCCAGCTTTGGAAGCAGAGACAGGAACACATCCTTCTAATTAAAAATGATGGTTTCAAGTAAAAACGGTACATACTTAAGAACAGCTTTTCAGGTAGTTCACTTAATACTGCACAAATATGCTCTGTACCCGAGTTTTGTTATAAAAGGGAAATGCAAAGAACAGCTTCACTATGTGTAAGTAAGTAAATCCGTGTGTGCACACGTGGGTGTGTAAATACCACACACAAACCCTCAATGCATCGAGTAAACTTCAGCCCCTATACCTTAGTACTCAATTCTGAGTCTGGTTACCTTCCGGATTGCTAAGTCTTTCTAAATTAGAACAAGCAATTTCTCTTTGTTTTACCTAATATTTGAAAATGGCCAAAAAAAAAAAAAAAGTAAAAAAAAAAAAAAAGTCCCATGGGTCACTGAAAATTATCCCTTCATTCCTGCCGCCTGTTTCAAGTCAGTCAAAACATTCCAGACTTCAAAAGGGGGCTTTGCCTGCTTAGACCATTTTGGTGTCCTTCTACGGTTGGCCTATGAGGGATTGGTTATTTGGATAAATTAGTTTGTGGAGCCTGCTGGCCTTCTAGAAGACCTCAGTGTCTGACTGCAAATTAGTTCTACCGAACATGTAGAAATCCCTGGGCAGACGAGAAGAAATAAATGGTGATAAAATCTAATACTACAACGTTTGTAATGCGATTTTATTCTGCTCTGTAGCTTGTAAGCAAAGCTAATGTTGAATTAAAAAAATTTTAAAATATAAAAACGCCCATGAAAGCGCAAAAATCAGATCAGTATCCGAGTCACAGCAGAGAAGGCTGGACGCCAGCTTTAAAGTTAAGCTTCCAGCAGGAATCTTTTACAAGAACAAACAAGAAAACCTCCTGGTTTGCCACAAAATCAAGTAGGTATTTACATTACGGATGCACCCCCGCTTCAGCCAGGAAGTCGCACAGTTGAATTCTGCTGGCGCTTGGGCGGTGAATAAACTGCTCTGCAGCCTTTTAGTGCATAGTTGTACAATTGCCGGAGGAGAGTTTATCCTCAAGGAAGAAAAGTCAGGGAGCCAAAACTAACAAACATGGCTCCTCGAGCGGAACAATGCTCCAGAAAACCTAGTAAAAAAGAAAATAAACTTCACCGGCAGTTTGCTTTTTACTGTTAAGGGCTAGGCTACAGCTTCATCGAGGAGGAGGCTTCACGTGCGGTGTTATACAGCAGTTGGAAAGAGTCAGATGGGTTGTGTATTTTTTATATACCTATTTTTTAAAAGGGGAGTTCGTAGCTCGGTGCTGGTATAAGGTCTCTGTCTTGCCCCCAAAGCCGGGGCCGTAAGGACAGCACTGATTTGGGGGTGCAGAAAACGCACCAAGGGTTACGCTGGAGGTGGGATTGCTTTCCAGTAACGCTGGCAGAAAATTACAAATGCTCATTCAAAATAAAAGCTACAATAAACACCGTGTTCGGGCTCCAGTTCTGCAAAAAGATGAACGTGCCTTCTTTTCTACATGGGTAGAAGTCGGTGCTGGGAGCATCACCGCCCACGGCACCGCAGGGCTTCTCCACCAAGGAGGAAAAGCCCAGTTTAAGCACCAAGAAATTCCTCCGTGGTGTTACTGCAAACTGAATGAATCATTTGCCGTGGATCAGGTACATTCCTCAAACAGGCACCTTGCATTTTTCAGGCGTGTTTTCACTAAAATGGTTTTTAAAGAAAAAAATAAAATAATAATTCTACTAATAGCTACCGATGGAGGTGGCCCCAGCAGCAGCTCATTTCAACTTGGGGAATTTAAATCCATCAGCTAGTTTCGGGCTGTTCAACACTTACCGAGTGTTATAAGTGGGTTTTGTGGCTTGTGTTTCCAATATCCCCCCAGTTGCAGACTGGGAGGGGAAGGGGAGCGGGCGGTTGGGTTTTAGAGGCTCAGACGGCCATTGCACAGCACTCGTTGGTTATTGCCTGGCAGAGCTTTCCACCAAAAGTAAAATATTGGTGTTTTCACCCATTTTCCTAGTCGGCTTCGCTCCCTCTTGTGACGGGGCAACAAATACTGGGGAGGTTGGTTGGAACCCAGAGGTGGCCAGCACGGCCACGCCGCCACCACCACCACCTCGGCGGCCCCCAAAACCCCTCACCTCGGAAACAAAAGCCAACTTTCTAGCCCTCCTGGCAGGGAAGATAACCTTGAAAAACGTGAAGAGAGCGTAACCTGAAGCCTCGGAAAGGCTGCAAAGAGCTCGAAACAAAGAGGGAGAGACGTGAACTGCCCCAGCCATCTCTCTCTGGGCCCCATGGACTCAGCATTTCTGTGGTCATGGAGCCTGGCGTTTCTCCAAGATTCCACAGAATCCCGCATGTTTGCTGCAAAATTCATTATTTTGCTGCGGCCAGGTGCTGGATGTTTTTTGGTTTGGTTCCCCCCAACCCCCCTTTTCCTTTTTCTTCACGCTGAAACCAGCTCCTCGCCCCGTATCTTTCCATGAGTGGACATATGAAGGGAATTTTGGGTGCAACAGCCGTTCTGCGATACATGGCATGGGGTAAGGAAGAGAGCAGTGTCCAGTGAGGAGGAGCAAGAAGTTGGAATTACACAGCCAGGCTGCCCAAAACTGAGGTTTGGGGGCTGCAGGGGGAACCGGAGAAGATTAACGTCTGGAGCAGACCAAGAGCACCTCCTCTCTTGGCTCATTGGGTACGCACCGTTTGGATCTCACGCTGGACTGCTGAGGGCCTCAGAGGCTTCGCTCTGTTTTCCAGATGGGCAAAGTCCACCATCAGAAATACGCGACGCTGAAAATACTTCTCGGAGTACAATTTTGCAAGGAGAATTTTCAACTGTGAGCCTGGACGGGGCAGGAATGAGAAGTATTTTATGCTATATAATAACTTCGCGCTACCGAAGAGAGAGTGATGGGGAAGAAAAACCCTGCAAAACATTCCCAGAGAGTACGGCCAACGCTAATATTTACGTGTGAAAACTTTGTGTTGAATCTTGCAAATTAATTTAAAAAAAAAAAAAAAAAGCATTTTTAAAACCTCAATGGTAAAATCAAATGAAATAAAATACCTCCTTACCACTACAATGCCCTTTGGGAGTTTTTTTTTAAAAAGTACATTATCAGGGTATCTCTACCCCAGGTGTATGCCTGCCTCAAGCCAGAATCTTCCAACTATCAGTATTTGTTATGTTTCTAGGGCTTCTAGAGGGTTTCAGGGCAATACATTCACATCAATGCCAAGTTTGGGAGTGGTAGAGATTGAGCCTACCACAAACGTAAACCACAATTTTACAACAGTGTTTTAAAATCAGTTTGCTATAAGGTGCACCGTTACCCATTCTCCGTTTCCTTACAATTAGAATTTCTCTAACATCCAAACCGACACTTTAATCTCTGAAAATATTTAAAACAAGATATAGGGGCTTTTTTTTCCTTCTCATGCATGTGTGATCAGGGGGACTCGTTACAAATGACTGGCAGGCAGAAAAACACCCTGAGGATGGTGAAGAACAGGGCTTACAAACTCAGAGACTGGAGCACGGGTGTACCAAATCTGGCACAGGACACAACCCTACATAGGGCACTTCCAAGTGTTCACGTGTTGGTTACTTATCAGACTTGCAGATTTCAGTAGCTAGCCAAATAACATTGCTCTGTTGGTGTTTGCTCCAAAGTTGGTCAACTGAAGAGGTGCATCCACAGAAAGAGGAGTGAAGTGAGCAGCATGGCATTTTGACAGTCTTTGAGTTGAGAAACAGCCCAGTCATTGAGGCAGCCCAATTGTAGGAAGTCAGAAATAGAATAGAAGACTATTTCAGTTGGAAGGGACTTAGAATAATCATCTCATCCAACTGCCTGACCAATTCAGGGCTGACCACAAGTTAAAGCATGTTGTTAAGGGTATTGGTCAAATGCCTCTTAAACTGGGGCATCGACCTCCTCTCTAGGAAGCCTGTTCCAGTGTTGGACCACTTTGTGTGAAGGAATGCCTCCTAATGTCCAGTCTAAACCTCCTGTCACAGTTTGAACCATTCCCACACATCCTATCCCTGGATCTCAGGGAGAAGAGCTCAACATGTCTCTCTCTACTTCCTCTCCTGAGGAAGCTGTAGAGGACCATGAGGTTGCCCCTCAGCCTCCTTTTCTCCAAACAAGAAAAGCCCAAAGTCCTCAGCCACTCCTCACAGGACATTTCTTCCAGCCCTCTCACCAGCTTTGTTACCCTCCTCTGGACACATTCAAGGACCTTCACATCCCTCTTAAACTGTGGGGCCCAGAAGAGCACACAGTACTCCAGGTGAGGCCACACCAAGGCTGAACAAGAAGGATAGTCATCTCTTTTCACCAGCTGGTTATACTGCTTTGGAAGCCCCGCCAGGATGCAGTTTGCCCTCTTGGCTACCAGAGCCCTGCTGGCTCCTATCGAGCCTGCTGTCAACCAGCACCCCCAGATCACTTTCTGCAGGGCTGATCCCCAGCTACTCCTCTCCCAGTTTATACTTGTGCCTGGCATTACTCCATCCTAAGTGCAGAGTCAGCATTTGGAGCTTCATCCCATTTCATCCCATTAATCATTGTCCAATGCTCCAATCTATCCAGATCCCTCTGCAAGGCCTCTTGTCCCTCAAGAGAGTCAACAGCACCTCCCTGTTTATCACAGAGTTCTCTGTTGCACTGACAAATTGGGCTAAAATCAACAACCAATTTATTAATACAGAAATAAAAACAGCCCACCACTTCCAAAGATTCAAGAACTCTTATTTTAGCTTGATGGAACTTGAGTAGAATGTCTTTAATAGGTGCATATATAATTAGCAAACAAGCTTTGAGGCCTTTTCTGGACTTGGAAAGAAGAAAACTGAACATCAATGAGTTTTTCAGGCAGGATAATACAGATATCCTCTGTCTAGCCAGCCTCAGATTTGTGTTATGCTTCTTTCTCTGGCACCTGGTAAAAGAAAGGCTGGGGGGGAAGATGCACTGCTCAAGTTTGCAAGTCTGTTCCTACAGAATGTGAACCATACACATGACAGTACCATCAGCAGCATTTCTCTGGGTGATGGGAGTGTTGCTTAGATGCTAAAATCCCTTCCCAGCTGTATGAACAGAACAGGGTGCAGAAGTCAGACTACTGGGCTTATTATGGTATCCTCCTGTGAAGGCTGCATTCCCACATGAAACATCCTCCTCTTTCTCAACAGAGGAATCTTAGCCCCCCAAAAATGGCAAAGTACCTACTCCTCTACTCTTTCATAGTGCTGTCTGAAAAACTTTTTCTTCATCTTCCTTTCTCCTTCTCCTGGTACTTCCCCTGTTCTGCATTCAAGCTCTGTTTTCCTGAAACATTACAGAATCACAGAATCTTCATGGTTGGAAGGGACCTTTGAGATCATTGAGTCCAACCACAAGAACATAAAAAAAAAACCAACCAAAAAACCCACAAACAGACACAACCCAACAATTTCAGCCACATCTACACATTTCTCAAATACCTCCAGGGCTGGTGACTCCACCACCTCGCTGGGCAGGCTCTTCCAGGGCCTGACCACCCTCTCAGGAAAGTAATTCTTCCTAATATAAAAATCTAAACCTCCCCTGCCCCAACTTCAGACTGTTTCCTCTGGTCCTGTCATTATTCACTTGGGAGAAGAGGCCAACATCCACCTCACTACAACCTCCTTTCAGGGAGTTGTAGAGAGCAAGGAGGTTTCCCCTCAGCCTCCTCTTCACCAAACTAAACATGCCTAGATAGACCTTTCCATTCTCAGCTGCTGCATAAAGCTCTCCCTTTACCCACATGTAACTGAAATTTCATGGGTCGGCTCCAAAACTAAAGTACCTTTCACTGGAGCTTGTAGAAAAGTTGTCCTCTTTTCCTAAGGACTACCAGCGGGTTTTAGGAGGATCTGAAATCCCAAGCATCTTTTGGTCTCTGTGTAGCTAATCTGTCCCTCACCCTCTCTTTCTTTCCCTCTTGTATGCACACACAGAGAGCAGAATGATAAACAAGAAGGGTGTTCATAGCACCTTTTTATTTTCCCCGAGACTCTTTTGCCTTCTGACTACTGCTCTTACAAAACCTCCACGTTGGCCAACTGACTGTTTGCAAAGGCAGCAGCTCCTCCAATTACACATGAATTAAAGTGGGGGGGTTGGACTAGATTATCTCCAGAGGTCCCTTCCGACCCCATATGATTCTATGAGGCCAAATGGCATCAAGGGATTCACGTGTTTAATGCCCCGATTTTAAACCCACCCAACGACACGGGAGTTGGAAGAGCCAGCAGATGCACTCCTGCCCTGTGCCTGGTTTAGCTTTTGACAATCCTGATAGCGTCCACGCCTACCACCCACTTGGGACACGAGGAGGGAAATTCTGAGCAGATGAAGTGTTTTACGGGCTCTCTGGAGTAAGTGGCGAAAAGAAGGAATGGAATGAATAACCCCAACAGGGGCGTCAGTGGTGCCAAACCATGAATAAATATTTCCCTTCATACTCCTGTTATGTTAAGTGACACTTACATTTGTCACCCCATACAGCCCCGGCGTACGGTTACCCAACCCAAACCCACCACAGCACACAAATCCTGGGCTATGCCTGGCATTACAGAGAGGCAGTGGGAGCCATGGAAAAATCCCAGTGGCTTCGGAGAAAGGCTTTCCCTGCCCAGAGGAAAGCCTGGTCCTAAACAGAATGAGGACTGGACTTTGGTGGTGCCAAAAGCCCTTGGGACTGCAACTGCAAAGAGGACCATCCCTGTTTAGCAGCCCTCAGTGACCATGGCCACCCTATCCTTTCTCCAGTAGTGAATTGATCCTTTTCACTCATTGCTGTTTGGATGTCCAATACCCTGGAACATCCACGTAGAGACAGGCCGTGGAACAAATGAGTGTTGGGCAAGAATCAAAGCCCATATTGCTTCAGAGAGCAAAAAATGACACCAGGCGAGAAGCTGTAACAAAAAAAGGGCAACACAACAGGCTCATTGTGAGGCAGCTTGGAAAACTATGTGGAAAACTAACGCAGGCGTCGGGAAAACTGGGTATACTGGGGAAAAAACTGGGAGATGATGCAGAGTATCGTCAAATGCAGAAAATAAGCAAAGCAGGAAAAGATGCCGGAAATAAACCAAATCAAATCTACTAAACAGTCGTTTTTGAGCGTTGTTTTACAACTAGTAAAAATAAAGCCATCTCAACGTGCACCATTTCTGCTAAAACAATCCAGGAGGAAAACATACATATAGCATTTTGACGTTCCCCGAGTGCCAAGAACGATATCACAAACTAAACTAACAAATCCACAACACACGCCAGTCATTTGACTGCGAACCAAGCATTATTATTATTAACCATATCGGATTGACTGTCTGCAAAATTTCTTACTATTGTGACCTCATGAACAGGCATTTACAAGAAACGACAACACTGAAGATATTTTGATATTATTTTTTAAGAATCACAAATTTCGCCGCTTTGTTCGTAAGACTTTATGCTGCTTCTCTCAGAAGCAATCTTTCTAAATACAAATCTCACACGGAGAGAAATGACTTCAAGAGAGAAATGGCTTCAAACAAGGAGATGAAAACTCTCTAACAGATAAATGCAGCGAGTTGAGTATTTCTCCGAGAAAGCAACAACCACCCCTTCGTAATATGAATCGCTGAAGAAATATATATTTTTATTTTTTTTAAGTCTATACTTATTTTCTGTAGCTTTAGCATAAGCCTCCACCTCTCCACAAATGTGACCATTCACTGTCTCCGATCACTGGGAGCACACGTAGCTTTATGCAACTTCCCCAGCCGCTCCGTCGCAACCAAAAATAATTACCACTTTAAAAAGCTGCCGCTTATTTTCTCAGGGCTGGCGAGCTGTTTACTTACAGGCTTCCCATTTCTTCCCTGGGGGTCTTCCACTGAACGTTTCTTCTTCGGAATTACATGGGGGCTATGAGTTACCAGTGAGGTTCAGACAGTCCTACCTCACACACACGCACACACCTGTGGAAAAGACAGCACCGCATCGCCACGTTAATTTGTTGGCACGCAATTAAAAGCCGGTCTTCACAGGCTGCAACGTCCCCTTAAGCTAACGAAGCGTTCACCAGTTGGGAGCCGTTATTTTCAACGTCTTGAACTCGTCTTGGAAATAAAAATAGGAGTGGAGCTGCTTACTGTGGAGCCACGAGCAGGCAGCGAGAGCCCCGTTGTGTCAGCAGGCGAATAAAAAGCAGCCAGGAACTCTTCTACCGACAGCATTTCTGTGCCAACAACACTTCTTTTCTATTTCTTTTTTTTAATTTTAAAATATTTTTTCCTTTTTGGTGAAGTTCAGCCACTCCCTGACATCTCTCAACGTCAACGGCACTTTAATGCCAAGAGGAATTGTTAATAAAGAAATATGATTGTAGAGAGAGCCAGGATAAAAGAGAAAATCCACAGAGTTTTCAAAATGTTGCCCTCAAGCTGAGGATCTTTTTATACTAAATCTCTTCAAGGTTACAGTGATAGTCCCTATAAATTATAAATACGGGATGCCTTGGGTTCTCTCACCTTTGGAATCAGTGTTCTTTGATGTTAAAAACACCAGCAAAGCACAGAGATGAATTAACCAAGGCTCACCCCCACAAACAGACATCAATTCAAAATACAGCTTCCTTACGGAGAGAGGTTCCTTTAGAATAAAATGCTGTGACAATCTTAAAATTTAGAATTAGTCATCCAGCTAGTTCAAACAAACTCAACTAAGAGCCTCATTAGAAAAAATTGGCTTTTTTTTTTAAAAAACACATAGGGCAAATGCTAAAGAAAAACTGAAATCTCATTTTTAAGTTTGTCTGTATATATATATATGTGTATATATATATATGCCTTATATACACAGAAATGTGAATAGCACTTTGCTTATCTATGACTAGCAGAGATCCAATGACTTGAAGATATTAAATTAGTCCTAAAACCACTCTGTGTGTGAAACATAAATTTACAATTTAAGATCGGGGTCCAAAATCTTATTCTGCATCCTTCTAACTGAATCTTCCTTCTTGCAAGGAAAAAAAAAAAACCCCAACCTTCAAGCCCAGTTGCTCTGCGCATTATAAATCTATACTGGAGACTGCTCATTGCACAAATTTGCCTACTTCCATAAAATCTAAACATTAAGAAAGTGTTAACAGGTCCACTCCACACCCTAAGGAAGATGCTAATATGAACCATGCTTCTGTAATGCATCCACTCCCTTCTTTCTGGTTCACAATTGGGAGATCAGATCCAGTCCCACTCCTGCTGAGAACAATGGCCAATCTGAAATATTTCTACGAAATCAGGGTTTGGTGCTCATATTTGTTCTGACACCAGATTATAGGTTAGAAAATTATTCAAGGCTTTAAAAAAAAAAAAAGAAAAGAAAAAAAAGACAATTAAGTTAGGGAGGGGAAAGGACAAGAATTTCTTCTAACTTTACAAAAAAATAACAACAGCAAAGAGCAGAAGAAAACAGTTGTCTCACAATGCCCCGCTCCTAAGCAGTGACTGACATCTGTTTCAAAAACTCTTTTATTGCAAAACTCAATAAATGGAAAAACCACACAAACTGAAAGTCTGCCACTTCAGCAAGGGAATAAAGTGGAGCTTTTTCTAATGGAAAAATATTCAAAAGTCAATTGATGTAATGCTGGTATGTGAATGACCTGACAGCTTTTCAGATCAGCAGTGCTCTCTTTACTAATGGAAAGAAAACTTTACTGAGACTGGTAATCATCTACATTTAGAAAGCATTTTCTATTAAAGCCCATAAGGAAAAAGCATATATGTTTTAGTATATGTCATAGTTCAGCAGTAATTAGACGACCTGGCTTGCAGAGGCTTCTGTAGCAAACATCTTCTCTCTCTGGGAGAGGTTCCTATAACATCAAGAGAGCCCATTATTCCATATTCTGCTCTGACTTATTCTACCTCCTCCTCAAACCCTTGCAAAAGAGATTTAAGAAATGGTCCTCTATATACTCCCCCCCCAACAATGTTGGGGGCAAAGACTCATCTTTCTCAGCAGACACCAGAGACCTTTGGCAGCAGAATCAAGCTAGAAAGGTGAGGACTAGATGGTAAGACAGAACAGCTGATTTACAATGTAATTAAGGAACTTTCATTTTAAAAATTCCAACTTTTAAACAACAGAGCAACTTAGTTGCCCTTATTAAAATTGTCATCTTAGGTTATTTTTAACTTTTAGTGAAGCTTTGCGAAAACTAATTAAATTCCCTTGAGCTGACATCTAAATTACACAGGGTATCTGTTACAGAGAAGTTATTATATGCAAAATATGCCATCGAATGAGGGAAAATACCTCAAATTATTGAAAGAGGCAAGATCGAAACTGAAAGGAAGTCATGAAAGTACATATCCCCTTTTATTCCTCTCTATCACTTTGGAAGTCATTTGCTATGGTTAAATATTATTACTATTAAATACATGCTGGTAGCAGCTAGAGTCCAAAGAGCTAAAGAAGCACCATTGTACCAGGCATGATGACTGGCAGCCCCCTTCTCCAAAGGGAATAAACCACTTTCTGTACTTCATTGCTCATTATTTAGAGGTTTGGGGTTTTTTTGGTTTTAGGGGGGGATTTTATTCCTTTCTTTCTGAAAGGTTATCCAACACCGTGTGATTTTCCCAGGAGCAGGGTAGTTGCCAACGGCTCCCCAGCCAGGCTGTGGAGGTGGCCAGGAGCTTCAATGAGCTCCTCGTCCTGCAAGGGCTGACCCCATCTGAGCCCCCACCTGAAAAACTGATGAAAGCAATCAGCCCATTGCACGGGAAGCAGATGTTGAACACAGTTGGGGACACTGTGAAATAACCTCTCGGGTCTGGAAGGTACTGCTGGAGCATGACCTCTTGGACAGATGTCGCCAAAAGCAAGGGTGGCCACAGCTGCCACCCAGCACTTACAGGCACCGGCATTTAAGGAGAGAGAAAGGGATTTCTTATTCTTGACAATCTGTTCTCCAGAAAAGGCTTGCATTTTATAGAATCATGGAATGGTTTGGAAGGAAAATTAAGGATCATCTAGTTTCAACCCCCATTTCCTGGGCAGGGACACCTCCCACCAGACCAGGGTGCTCCAAGCCCCATCCAGCCTGGCCTTGAACCCCTCCAGGGATGGGGCAGCCACAGCTTCTCTGGGCAACCTCTGCCAGACTCTCACCACCCTCACAGCAAAGAATTTCTTTCCCAAATCTCATCTCAATCTCCCCTCTTCTAGTTTAAAACCTTTCTCCCTCATCCTATGTCTCCTCTCCCTGATCAGGAGTCCTTCCAATGCTTTCCACACAAGCCCATCCCAGGGCTGCTGGAACATACCTTCAGCTGCAGTGAGCCGCCCTGAAGCTCACTGTGACCACAAACAGCAGGAACACACAATGCCTTGAGCTTATTCCCCTTCCCATCACCAAGGAGAAAGAATTAAACTTGGTTTTTTCTGTTCCTGTACCACCAGCAAAACCCCTCCTTCTTAGAGCCTCCCAGCTGATTATTCCATGGAAAGCTCTCCATGATGAGGTCACTTTTAGTGTCAGTGGATACTGCTTTGTTCTTATTGTCTTTTAAGAAAGAAAAAAAAAAATAAGGTTGCCAGACTAACCACATTTTCACAGGAACCAGTAGGATTTTCTAGTAACACTTAGATAAAACTCTTATCTCCCTCATTCTCTAGAAGAAAAAAAAGCAAACCATAAAAAGCCTCATGTGTTTTAGAGAAAGAAAAAAAAAATTAAAAAAGAGGTTATGATGCTGGGCAAAATGGCCTTTTTGTACCAGTTAGATGATAGCGTGTGCTATTTTACAGTTAATGTTAAGGAACTTGATGGCTTTGATTTTAGGTGCTATATTTGGGAAGTTTCCCTTCTAGCTCTTGGTAGAAACTCACTATGTTCTCTCCGTTCCCAGGTAGGTCTCTAGTCTCCCACCCCCACTTCCTTTCAAGGTGTTAAATTTGGCAGATAACCTGGACAGCATTTAGAAAACAATTATTTCCAAATGCTAGGAAAGAATCTTGCCAAGTGTAACAGCTAAAAAACCAAGAAAGAAAAGAAAGGGAGGGGGGGAAGAGGAAGGAAATAAAACGGAAGAGAGAATGATATTTAAAAAAAAAAAAAGAAATTTGGTAGGGACTTTTCAGCAGCTTTATAAACAATTAACTCCAGCGCTGGGACCGAAGACCACCTCTGATGCAGCCTGGAACGCCTGCAGATGCAGAACAGCATCCTGCCACCCCCCCTCCAGCCTCACCAGCCTCGGGGTGGGTGCCCAGATGTTGTGCAGGTCCTAACACGCACATCTGCCAAAATACATCCCACACCCACTGCCAGACCTCAGCACGGAGCCTGGGCTGGCCCCACGCTGCTCTGGGGGGTACGCAGCCCATGGGGTGACCCGCTCTGCCCCACGGCACGAGAGGTCAACAGCCCCATAAACACCCACACCCCTCTAAGCAGACCTTTCCCCCCCCCAGTAACACCGAGCAGAAAGGCAGGGGAGCATTATTTCTTGTGGCCAGAGGAAACTTGCAGGAGAGGGGGACAAAAAACTTTTTAGTTTTATTAGTTTATTGGAAAGCTTTTCTTTTCAAACACAGCAAGCACTGCCGTGTCCTGGACAGGCACTAAACCAGAGCCACTTCCACTCACCGTGACGTCACTTTACCAAAGTGATGTCATTCTATTTAAGTCGGTAATATAAATTAAAATATCTAGATTTATTTATTTTACTATCTGGGTGCTTACTTTTAACTTAAAAATAAAGAGGGGGGGATCAATTAAAAACTAAAATCACGTCGTTTCCTTGATATCTTCAATCTCATTGAACACTAACATTTCTGGTAAAGAAACGTGAGGTCCCCATCTACCTACACAGACATCTCACTGGGTGCTGGGACAGATTAAGAGGGGAGGCACAAGAGCACAAGGTGGAAAAAAAGATGGAAGAAAGGACTATAAACAGCAAGAACAAGCAAATTATATTGATGACAGCCCGGGTGGTATATCTGTACTATATTTTGAATCCTGATAGTATTTATAAAAATCGCTACAACACTGGAAGCCCAAGTAATGGCTTCTTCAAGACAGCAACAATAGAGTTGTGTCACATCTCTCTCATGTATCATCAAATCATAGAATGGTTCGAGTTGGAAGGGACCTTAAAGATCATCGAGTTTCCAACCCCCCTGCCAAGGGCAGGGACATTTATGATTAAGTTTAACAAGAAAAAGGGGGTGTTAAGAACAGCTAGGCCACAAAACTGGTTCAGACCAACGTTCTTCCTGGTGCTGGTCTTTTCTCAGTGGTGCCCAGGGACAGGACAAGAGGAAACAGGCACAAACTTGAATATAAGAAGTTCCACCTAAACATGAGGAGAAACTTCTTTACTATGAGAGTGGTGGAGTCCTGGAACAGGCTGCCCAGAGAGGTGGTGGAGTCTTCTTCTCTGGAGACATTCAAAACCCATCTGGACAAGTTCCTGTGCAACATGCTCTAGGTAGACCTGCTCCAGTTGGGGGGTTGGACTAGATGATCTCCAGAGGTCCCTTCCAACCTCATATCATTCTATGATTCTATGCTGTCTCCAACAATGGCTATAAACAGACACAGAAGAGCAAGAATACAACAAGCCTATGCCATTGCCCCAGTATTTTACCAGCTTCTTACTATTGCTGTTCAGAGGATTTGCTGAGCCTGGTGGAGCTCATCCATCAGGCAACACTCAGCACAGTTCCCTCAAGTACTTGTCCATCTTTCTCTCAACCCCACATCAATTTTTTCAGCATTCCTTACAACGCTAAAGGTTCGTTTTCTGAGCACTGAACACATTTTCTTGGAATTATCTTTGATGCTGAGATCTCCTTTCCAAATGGTGAGGGTCAGCTCAGTGCCCACTGCTTGGAAGGATCATGTTAAACTTTATGTTTCTCTTCGCAGAATTTCATCTGTCATTTTATTGTTTCACGATTGTCTCAAAAGGTCCTCGTGCAGCTCTTTACAGCCTGCCCTCATCGCTATTCACCTCCTTCTCGAAGTTGTTCATGAATACTCTAATTGAAATTGCTAACCTGGAGTATCTCCCATTCAAGTGGAAGCAGCCTAGAAAAATGATTGTGCCTGATTAGCACAATTATTCAAAGGAAGCTATTGGAAGAAAGTGGAGTGAGACTCACAGAAAATTCCCAGCTGAAGAAATAAACACAGGTAAAAAGTGAGGTGAAGAAAGAAACCTGACAATGTAGTGATCAAAACTCCCAGAGCACCTAGGAAGGGCAAAGGTTTCAGACTGGAGAACTGCAAAATTAGGTTAGTAATTTGATGTTGCTTTTACAAGTTCTAAAACTGCAATATCACTGATTCAGAAGCTATCTTGATAAACTCTCTGTCTTGCTTCCTTCATCTACCATGGTCTGGAACAGTTTAAACTTAAAGAGGGCCCTACAGGAGAGATGGGGAGGGACTCTTGAGCAGGGATTGGAGGGGGAATGGGTTTAAACTGAAAGAGGGGAGATTTAGGTTAGATCTTAAGAAGAAATTCTTTGCTGTGAGGGTGGTGAGAGCCTGGCAGAGGTTGCCCAGAGAAGCTGTGGCTGCCCCATCCCTGGAGGGGTTCAAGGCCAGGCTGGATGGGGCTTGGAGCAACCTGCTCTGGTGGGAGGTGTCCCTGCCCAGGGCAGGGGGGTTGGAACTCGATGATCTTTAAGGTCCCTTCCAACTCTAATCATTCTATGATTCTCTGAAACTACAAACAGGAATGAGGCCCTGGTGAGTATGTGCACTGGGTACCAAATCTAATGTCCTGGCAGAGGGACCCAACAGGACGCCTCTCAGGAAGCTCCAAAAAGGGCCAAAGTGGGAGACACACATACATATATAATTTTAAAGCAATAACATTATTCTAAAAGCAGAGCTCTCCAAACATAGCAAAAGATCATATTTTTCATTGAATACATGAAAGTCAAACTGTAAAACAACATTAAAATTATACTGGCAACTTGCTTGCCAGACTTTTTTTTTTTTAATGACTTACAAAATTAATATAATGTTTAACTACCCAGGGGGATCAACTTTATTTCCATCTGAAATGTAGATTGAAACTGTTCAGCAAAGAAACACACTAACAGTTTAGGACAGGAAATAAAGAATATTTTTTAGGTGAAAACATAAGGGAAATGTATGCTTTTAAAAATTAATAAAATTACCAGTTACACTGTGAATTCTGTCCCTCCAGCAAGGATTAATCAGCTTTGCTCTTCACATTCCATGAGATCTTTATTATTAACAAGTCACAAGAATCCCTACTTTCCCTGTATTTATGTATCATTAACAAAGAGAACAAAACCAGAACACGACAGCCAATTCCTTCGTTGTGAGTTTTTTTGAGCAACGCATCTGTTTTCCGCATTTTGTGTCAAACACACTACAAAAGGCGAGTGGCTCCTCAGATTAACACGGACGAAGTGTCATGGTTAATAAAGAATATTAAATGCATACAAGAAAAACATTGAGCTGCAAATCATAACACGCAGCTGGAATATTTACCTCCCTCAGGAAAGAAGTGTAAGATGTTTTATAAATAAAATTTACTTTCAATCCGTGTGGTTCTGCACAACATTTCTAATGAGTTATAATTATATACGTGGTCTAGGAAGCCTTTCTACACCTATTATAAATTTAGGTTGAAGGTAAGGCATTACTTACTCTTTTACATGGCCCTTTAAAGTAGTTTGTAAAAATATATGCAGTCTATAAAAGTTTGTGGCCTGACAACAAACAACTGTACCACTTCTGTGCAGTTCAGTGCAAACAAGTAAAGGTTTGCTAATCATAATTAATAAAAGTCACATGCAAAGGTTTCAGGGTTTAAAGAGAGCAACTAGAAGACCAATTTTCCTCTAGGTGAAATCGTGTTTTATTTTAATTAGATTTTTTAATTTTTGTTCCTTTTTTTTTTTCCCCAAAATAAATCAGATACATTTGAGTCTGAAATTGTAACAACCTACATGAAAGGCCAGGCTTCCCCTGAGCTTGTAAAAGCCCTCGGGTAAGAAACACTATCACCAAGAAACACTATTCTCAGCAGGAGAAGCCACAGTATCCCAGAGAGCAGGAAAAAATACACCCAAATGGGATGGGTTAGAAAAATCATGGTTTTAAGTGAGTCATTGTGTCCATCATGTCCACAGAAAATTAACAGTCAACTGGGAAACTCATGGGCCAAAGTCAGGGCATCTCCCAGTGCAGGGGAACACCAGTGCTAGGTTTGGGTTGGCAGAGGTCCCCTGCCCTGTGAGAACCCCCAAATTTAATGCCCCTGGACTCACACCGGTCATAGGAGCAGAGTAGCTGCACTCATGGGACACTTCCAGTAGCCACACCGGGTCAAACATTAACTTGGGTTCCACTGCATATGTGAACCAGTGACCTTCCTCACATCTCCACCGCTAAGGGGGCTGCTTCCTTATCTACCAGCCATGCGATGAGAAACCTCCCTGTCTTTCAAGGTCAACCACAACTTCCAGCAGTAAGTCACAACATTCACACACTGCAAGAACCACCTCGTTTTCAGTCTTTACAACAGACCAAATGCCAGAATTCACATTTACCAGTTACAACTGTTTCTGTTTTCCGTCATGCAAGAGAGGTGGGAGCTTCTCTAGTTCTCCAGACTTCCCTAGAAATGTGTTTTCTTCATTTGGACTCATCTGTGAGAATGGAAGAAGGAAGACAGTCCTTTTTTCTCTTTCAACTTCTGATGAAAGTCCAAGAGAAAGAGTACGAACGAACCTAAGCCTGAGAAAACCAGAAGGTTGTGCCACAGAACTGTCAGCATTGTCAATGTGAGCTCCAAAGGGATATTTGAAGGCACCATGTTGGGTTATGCACCTGTAGCCATTCCCTTTGATTTGTTTATTTGTGTGTCAATGCTGCAAGCACCCTTAGACATGACAGACAGCAAGCACCCAGCTGCACCCTTAGTCACCTAAATCCCTCTGGAAGCCTCATGGTGACCAGCAATGCCAACGATGTTGGTCAGAAGTTAATGTTAAACCAAGAGTGACCTAACAAAGATGCCAGCTTGCCTTTGACTTTCTCTGCCACATCCTCCAGCTCCTGCTTCTCAGAGAGTGGCCCCAAGGACACTGCTGCCCAGTTCCCCATGGGGACGTCCCCACTTTCCCAGTGGGAAAAGGGCTTTGGCTAGGACCTCTCTGCTCTAGCCAGCAGCTGCTTCTTATGAAGCTAAAACCCCACCAATAAATCTTTGCCAAATTGGAAAAATTGCTGTGAATATTACAGGGGAGGAGAAGGAAATGATTGTAAGAACATTTGTAGGATGCTCAGTTCCTTGGAAAACAATGCTAAAACCCGTTTTTAAATGCTGGGTCGTTTAGCTTTGTCATACCCCTTGCTTGGCAGACGACATCCTTTGCCTCCCATTTCTGCCAGACTGTGTTTTCATGAGAATGAATTCAGTAACTCATCATTTTTAACATAACAAGAACTGAAAACTTCAGAATTGGGAACGCTGATAAGTAAGGTCCTGCTCACACAACTACACAGAGCTGCATTACGTGCTCTTTGTCAGCAAAAAAATATGCACCGAGTTCAGTCAAAGCACAGTATTTCATTTCAGTTCCTCACATCTCCGATGATGAGAATAGATTTTATATACGTTTATGAAAACAACTAAAACACACAAGGGCAAAACAGAGTCAAAGTTGTCATTACATCAACCCTGTCCTCTAGCAACAGCCACACTTCCCACAAGTTTTTTTCTCCTAAAGCTCTTGCAATCTCTTTCACCATCGCAGCTCAAGATAAAACTCTATGGTTATCTATTACTGGCTACAGCACTATATTGAGCATGAAAATAATAACAGGTGTTCTCCATGTAATAATATTTTCACAATTTCCAATGGGAGATGAATTGCTGTTTCATTCATCAAATAATGTTATTACCGAGTTGTAGTAAATAATAATTCATCATAAAGGAAAAAGCGAAGAAGGAACTACACCAACATTTGGAACACAACATTTCACTTTCCCGGGAGAACAGTACAAGCTAAGAGATAAAAAGGGAAATTTTATTCACACAAACCCAGGCAATCCCCTTTGATACTCAGATGATGAAGAGCTCCAGCTATTGAGCTGGGAAATTAAAATTCAGACTTTTGGGGAATTAGGCCAATTGCCTAAAGTGGCAGTAGGTGTGACTCACCATGGAAACAGCATAGGAAGGACAGAGAAACAACTCAGAGTTAGAAAAGCTTTTAAAAGCACGTGAAGTACCCAGCTGTGGCCTCCTTGATTTTAAGGACTTTACACACAATTTCCATTCTTATAAATAAATTAAATATATATATATATATATAAAAAAGGAAAGCCTTTCTCCCAGCTCACTTTATTATAAGAGGAGCTGCAAAAATGCCACCAAAAATGAACAGGGTGGGAGTTCACCTCCCTGGTTTTTCCAGGCAGCCTGGGATGGGTAGGCTATGGTGGTGGTGATGGTGGACATTCGCTGCTTAAGCTGCCCCCTCCCCATCAGGCTCCCCCCAAAAATTACCACAATGGGTGCCTCTCCCCACCAGCCACAGCTCACTGTCACACCATCAAATCTGGGCAAATCCCTCTCAGTTCTCCAACCACTACAGCCTTTTCATGGCAGCTTGGCCCGACAGAACTCCACGGGCAAATTCATATTTTATTTTCTCTACGGCCAGGCTGTAGGATTCCTGCCTCTCCGAGGCAGAGTGAGAAGAGATGCTGTGTCACAAAGAGGTTAAAAAAAAAGAAAAAAGTAAAATATCACTTAGAAGTGTCCAGACATTTGAGAAATCATTATCTTATGATGTTTGATATATCAGCTTAAACCTTCAAAGATGAAAAAGAGTGAAAATGAAAGGACGGAAAAAAGCTCAAGCCTCTTAACACAATTTAATCTCTTAATTTTGTATCACTCTCCCTCTCTCTAAACCTAGAAGGAGAGGTTATTTTGAGCAATAATATTTATGGGTTCTATAATTAAGTAATCGGATGAAAGAAACAGAGAAAAATAACCTGAAATTCTCTAAATGCACACAAAGCAGGAGGCCCACTTTCCAGCTGACTTGCAGACAAAGTGTTCAAGCGACCTCAGAAGATCCTAAACTTCTCCTGCCAGAGGGGTCCATCCCACACCTTGCCAAGAGCGACAGGACCCACAGCACAAGGAGGACAGAGCCATAAACAAGAAAAAGTGAGACTTCCTTCCCCTTTTTTCATCCTAGCCCTCTTATGACTGAGTTTACATGGAAAAATGCAGCTAATGAATTAAAAAAAAAATCAGAACAAAACATCAGGCCTGAAATAAATAACAGAGCTGTCAGGAACCAGGGACTTAGTTTTTACTTAGATGGATTGTAAACATTTTTATCGATGCCATTACAAATCCCTCCATTCTGAACCATTCATAACGACTAATCCATAACTGAAAACATTGTTCAAGGAGGCAGATACTTGCAGTTTACCTTAGAGGGGAATCTATGGTAGAGTAAGAAGTTTGCAAGCTTGGACAAAGGTCTGGGGGAGCCTTGAAGAAGATATGCCAACGAGCCTCAATTAGGCAATTTGCATACATATTGCCTTTCTGTCTTTCCCTTTTTGGTGGGGCCAGACCACTTGCCCCACAACAACTCTGTGATACTACAGCTCCCCTCATTATGGCTCCTGCTCACACAGCTTTTGGCAGAGAAGGAGCCAAACTTCTGGAAATTGTTTCCCAGGGACTTTCCACGCACCACACTCCGAATGACTGATTTCTCTTCTTATAACCACATTTTTATTCAAAAAGAGGATGGCAAGCCTTCAAACACAGGGACTGTCCAGTGCCACGGTCCATACTGCATTTTGCTGGAGCGTATGGGAGCACAGAAACAGTTTGATACTAAGAGTCAATGTGAACTACTCTTTAAATGCAACACCGTGTTCCTTAAGAGCCTGAGAGAATATAAAAAAAAAAAAAACCCCTAATGTTATATATTAATAATTGAAGAAAACTCTGACCTTTGACTTAGCGAGAAGAAAAAACAAAACAAAAAACCCCCAAACCTGCCTATTTCATTAGAGTTGTAGAGAACAGACCATTTCCACAGAAGAAAAAAAAAAAAAAAAAAAAAGAATAAAAGCTTTGCCTCCAAGACCAACACCACAGACAAAAATCACCTCGTAACTGCCATGGCCAACAGCTTTTCCGAAGGGTTTAGGTGACGGGGGCCAAACTGAAAACCCCAGAAGGCGAGTTGAGGAGAGGGGACACCTGCAGGTGTGGGTGTCCCCCCCACTCTCTGCCACCCATGCCAGCACCCTCCTCATCCCGAACAAGGAGCTGGGAAGTGCGGGGGGGTGGGTGGAGAGGCGAGCATCCCTCCCGGCTTCCCCCCCGACCCCCTGGAGGCGGCCGCGGAGAGGTGCGGAGCGGTGCGGTGGTGCGGGATGGCCGTGGTGGTGGGGGGGGGGGGGAGATAATGTGCACCTCCCCTAACACTTGCCAGGGACACCCCCAGGGAAAAAAGGGGTGAAGACAGACACGCTCCTCACGGACAGAACCACCACCGCCGCCACTTTTTACCCTTTGCCAGAAAAATAATCCCGCGTTCAGCGCAGGCCCCCGCGGACGCTCCGCAGCTCCCGGACACATCCTCCCCCGGCCGGCACCGGGAGCTCCGCCGCCACTTTCCCTCCCTCCCTCCACCCCCCCCTCCTCATAAGCTCCCGCAACCTTGCCCCTCCCTCCTCCGCAAGCCCCGCGGCGCTACGCACACGCGTAAACACCGCAACGGCCGGCCCCCGCCGCACCCACGTGTGCGGCACCCCACGCCGCCGCGGCTGCGGGGAGGGGGGGGGGCATCCACGGATCCCCCCTCCCCTTCCCTCCCCCTCTCCTCCTTC
>JAOWAV010000012.1:117044759-117056666 GCA_028571045.1 Scolopax bukidnonensis
AACTCGTGTAGTTATTACCACTACACCACAAATTAAAAACCAATACACACAATAGGCTGCTGCTGAGGAGCACAGGGAAAAAAAAATGCCAGCAAACTCCTCTGCTCCATCTCTTTCCTCACGACGCGCGCCCAGCGAGCTTAATATTGCACTCCATGAAGAGCCGTGTTGGTCTAAGGTTGCTAAAAGGAAAAAAAAAAAAAAAAAGGGCTTATAATAAAGCTGTTTTCTGACGCGGTAGGTTTTTGTTTATTTTCAGAGTTCAGGGACACAGTGCTGTGGTAGTTCTGCAGTCCCGGATGTGTAAGGTATTTAAAAATCAATTCCAGAAACCAAAGCAGTTCTATCCAAGGTACATCAAGGGCTTGATTCCAGCCACACATTCAGTATAAATAATGTAAAGCCATCAGTCACATTTTATAGTAAGCAAAGTAAAATTGAAGAAGTAAAGACAAGCTAATAAAATAATTAATATTAGTGGAAAATAACTGGTATACAGTAACAAATACGTTTCTGTAGACATACCACTTAACTCTAAAAAAATATATACATACATAGATGACGGCTACAAATGAGCTTATGATTTTCTTCCAAAGGTATTTGAGCAGGAAGTAAAACATT
Organism: Scolopax bukidnonensis; assembly: GCA_028571045.1. NCBI lineage: Eukaryota > Metazoa > Chordata > Aves > Charadriiformes > Scolopacidae > Scolopax > Scolopax bukidnonensis. The sequence continues at coordinate 117,045,381 of JAOWAV010000012.1, forward strand.
TTCCCAGTGGATGAAATAACATTCATTTTTGCCAATCTAAGCAAGGCAGATTTAAATTTTATGTGTGTCCAACTGCTTGTTCCCCCTCAGCTAATAACCTGCCTGCTGGAAACGTTTCAAATGGAAAGGAGCTCGGGGTTCCTAAGCCGGGCTCTGGATATATCTGCCATTGCGTGTAAACAAGTAAACCATTATGTTTCTTGTTGAGATAAAGAATGCCATGATAAGTGGGGACTTTTGCAAAACAAAGGGCTTCCTATTGCGAGTGTGGATAATCTTCCAGAACCCCCTGTGTTTTGGCAAATCGCAGCAGATTCATCTATTAGGCATCTCCTTTCATCATCGAATTTCCGCTGCCCCTCACAGTGGCTGCCTTATCAAGCGCACCCTTTTCTCAAGAGCGGGCCCATTCCTAGGATTTCAGGTGCTCAGAAAACAGGTGTCCCCACTGTTTTCAGGCAGGAAAGGTCCCTGCACAGAAGCCTGGGAAAGGGCAGGGGTATCAGCCCCTGTTCTACCTGAAGGAACAGGTAACAGGAAACTGTTGATTCAAGGGGCTGAACTTAATTGGCAGGCGTTACTCAGCACCCGGCGGGCCTGGTTGGGGTTGGGTTGGGGTTTGGGGTTTTTTGTGAGTTAAAAATCCTCCTAAGAATTCTTCCCGACAAAAGTTTCGGAAGGGGGTGGTGGTGGGGGGGGAAGATAAGGTGCCCAGAGATACCCTCCCAGGAGCAGGCAGTTCTTGTAACTCTAATTTAAGCGCCGCGTTCTCTTGGTGTATTCCAGAAAACACAAGCTAGGGGTCGGGGGCAGCATGGCAAGCCTTACCGGGGGGGCGTGCAGTGCCTGAGCTGTCAGGCAAATTGCTGATATTCAGGAGGAAATGGATTTCAAATCTCAACTTAAAGCCTAATATTCCAACCAATTAGCATGATGGATCTGGTTTTTCGAGCTCTCAGTGCCTCCCCTGGCACTTTTTTTCCCTTCTATTTTTTCTTTTTTTTTCCTTCTTTTTTTTCCTCCTTCTTTTTTTCCTTCTTTTTTTTCCTTCTTTTTTTCCTTCTTTTTTTTTTCCTTCCTTTTTTTTTTCTTCTTTTATTTTTTTTTCCTTCGAGTTAATGAAACTGGGCATATGGTTTCTGACCAAACCATTCATCTGTGAAATGGGGCCATCCACTTGGTCACCCAGAAACCCCGCAATGCCGAGCACAGACAGAGCCGGGCTGGGGGAGGGGGGTTAGGAAGAAGGACATTTCAAAGTCATCAGAGACATGTGTTTTACCGGAGTAAATCCTCGCTCCTCTTTCGGGAACTTTCAGGTGCTTATCTCTCCTAGGCCAGACAGCACCACGTCCTGGCGGGTGTCTCGGTGCCCTCAAAAAAAATAAAAAAAAACTCCAAAAAACTTCATTCTCTGCTCCCAACTCCCCCTTCCTCTGTTCCTGCGAGAAGGGCAGGCAAGGAGGGCCGGGGCAGTGACAGCAGGAAGAGCCCGGGGGTCTCAGCTCCTCGCTCGGGCCGCGGGGCTGGGCAGGGGAAGGACGGGGATGCGGCTCCCGGCTCCGCTGGGTGGGTCGGAAGCGTTTGATAAACTCCTGCCTGCCCTTCCGGGACTCCACAAGCGCAGGCTTTGTTTCATCTAGGGATGATTAAATGGTCTACGGGGGCAATTACCAGCCGAAGGAAGGACTGGCCGGCTCTCTCCAGGTTTCCTCAATCAGCGCGATTGAATTTCTCAAAGGGAGGCAGCGGCGGCGGGCAGGCTCAATGGCTTTTCCTGAAAAATGTTCTCCAGCTCAGGGTTGAGCTTTCCTTTAACTACTTGCTGTTTCGTTTTATTAAGTGCAAATTGTGGCTTAATAGATTTACAGTTGCCATAAACTTCGGCGTCATGAAAGCTGTCAGTGGCCGGTGGCGGGGCGTATTGCCCCCGTGATGCTGGGGAGGGGGAACTGGACAAGGCACCGAGAAAGGCTGCGGTTCTGAGGGGTCTGTGCAGGGTCTTCTGAGGGGCAGACGGAGCCCAAACGCAAGCAGTCGCTCGGCCGCTTCCTTTTTTGCCTCTCTTTCCTAGCAACTAGAGTGAAGGTGGGATTTTTTGATTTTCACAAATGAAAAATAGTGCACCAACGTTGTAAATTAGCTCTGCTAGACAGTGGTTGCCCAAGTCCAAAGACACAGGCTTGGGGTTTTTTTTCCCCCCACCCCCCGTGTGCTCATTACACTGCAGCTCTGTTCTGTGCTCATGACACTGTGTTTCGTTCCAGATACACACCAGCAAAAAATGTAGTCGTCCTGGAGGGAGTTCAGAGAGAAACATCAAGGCTGATTAAAGGGCAGGAGGGACAGACTCCCGCGAGAAGATGGAAAGGAAATCCAAAATAGGAATGGTTTGGTTGAGCAACGATGGGGCAGTGGGCACGAGGGCTGTTTTTCCTAGGACAAAGACCTCAGGCTGTGCAATTTTTAATGATGCAGTTCCAGGTAACCTCCCTCCTGCTCAGGAGACTGATTTACCCTGGGCAAAGGGGAGAGCTGCTGCCCTTCCTCAAACAAACTAAGTGAGAAGGGCTAAAGAAAGGAAGAGAAGAAAGGAAGAGAAGAGAAGGGATAATTTTTTCCCTTTCTTAATAAAGTCTCCTCTGGGAGGCTATTCATTTCAAAGCTCATCAGCTTTTCCCACCAACAAGAGCAGTTTTGGCCAATATCTGTGTTGCTGAAGAGTTTACTCCAGACAGTATTTGTAGGGATCTGGGTTAACCCCCACCCAGATAGGTACAAAAGAGTTCTAGGAGGTCTTTGGGGAGGTTTGATGCCAGCATAAACCAAGGCAGCTACCGCTCCGCTCTGGTGCATCCCCCTCAGCAAAGACCTCTCCCATCTCGGAGTAACATGGACCATGGAATCATGGAATTCTCAGAGTTGGAAGGGACCTCTAGAGATCATCTAGTCCAACTCCTCTGCCAAAGCAGGAACGCTTAGAGCACGTTATTCAGGACTTCATCAACCAGGGACCAGGGAAGTCGTGGATGCCCAGGCTGATAGGGCTTTGACCAACATGGTCCGGTGGGAGGTCCCAGGGCAGGGGGTTGGAACTGGATGGTCTTTAAAGTCCCTTCCAACCCAAACCATTCTATGATTCTATGATCAAGGTGGGTATCAATGTGGGGAAAAAGCAGAGCTGGTGTCCTGCGCAGGATGTTTCCCCTCTGTGTCCACTCAGGGGTATTTCACAGCCTTGGTTTGCATTGGCAAAGATGCGCTCCAGGCGTGAAGCGGTAGAAAGGAAAGAAGAAAGCTGTAAGTCAAGGTTAGAGGAATCTATTTTTGTTGCTACTGCATTCTGAAAAGTGTTTTCTTTCACGGCCAAATATTCTGAGAAGCAGTGAAGAGTCTGTATGAACTACACTGACTGACAATGTCTAAACCAGAGGACAACGTATCACGGGACCTAATAATTGTGTGAATAGCTTTTTGGTGTCAAGATGCTACAGGAAATGTATTTAAAAATGCATTTAACACAGATGATTGCACAGCGATGGTACTGGGAGAGTTAAATCACCCATACTGGATATTCATACCACTTTATGATGTCTTGTAAACAGGCATGGATCAGGGATTGAGACTTTTGCCCTCCCGTTCCACCAGCATGGCTAACGAGCACCCAGTTCATTTGGCCACTGTGACCTTACAGCCCATTCCCACTCCTCTCCCACCAACAGCCCTGCCCCATCCCATGACGGGGTGTGCAGTTCACCTCAAAGGGGCCAGAAGAGAATTATGACCTGTGGGGGTACGTTCTGAGGTGCACAAATCATTACCAACAAAGACCCCAAACCGCCTCCTAAAACCAAATACAGGAAGTTTATTTTCTAGTCCATCTTGTGGTCTCACTGTTAAATTGTACTTTAAAGGAAGCAAAGAAAGCCTCTCAGGCAATTTGTAGCTAACTCTACAGCACTGTCAGCCTGTGAAATTTTCACTGAATTTCACTGAATTTTTTTAGAATCATAGAATCATGGAATTGTCTAGGTTGGAAGGGACCTTAAAGATCACCTAGTCCAACCATCAACCTAACCCTGACAAAAATCACTAAACCTATTCCTAATAATCACTAAACCTAATATTCCTAAGGACTACGTCAACCCGTCTTTTGAACACCTCCAGGGATGGTGCCTCAGCCACTTCCCTGGGCAGCCCATTACAATGCCTGATAACCCTCTCCATGAAGAAGTGTTTCCTAACATCCAATCTAAACCTCCCCTGGCACAACTTGAGGCCATTGCCCCTTGTCCTGTCTCCTGTGACTTGGGAGACGAGACCGACCCCCACCTCTCTACACTCCCCCTTCAGGTAGTTATAGAGCATGAGAAGGTCTCCCCTCAGCCTCCTCTTCCTCAGACTGAACAACCCCAGCTCCCTCAGACACTCCTCACCAGACTTGTGCTCCAGACCCCTCACCAGCTCCATTGCTCTTCTCTGGACCCGCTCTAGCCCCTCAATGTCTTTTTTGTAGTAGGGGGCCCAAAACTTGACAGAGTACTCGAGGTGAGGTCTCACCAGTGCCCAGGACAGGGGGATGATCGCCTTTCGGGTCCTACTCATCACACTGTTCCTAATACAAGCCAGGATGCTGTTGGCCTTCTTGGCCACCTGGGCACACTGCTGGCTCATGTTTAGCCGAAAGTCGACCAACACCCCCAGGTCCTTTTCTGCCAGGCAGCTCCAGCCATTCTTCCCCAAGCCTGCAGCACTGCCTGACCCAAGGGCAGGACCTGGCACTTGACCTTATTGAAACTCATCCTGTTGGTCTCAGCCCATCCATCCAGCCTGTCCCTTTAGGGTTGGAAGGGACCATAGAGATCATCTAGTCCAACTCATCTTCTGAAGCAGAATTGTCTAGAGCATTTTAGAGCACATCACTCAGGACGGCATCCAAGTGTCTTCAGTCTTGAAGATCTCCAGAGAAGGGGACTCCGCAACCTCCCTGGGCAGCCTGTTCCAGGGCTCTGGCACCCTCACTGTGAAGAAGTTTTTCCTCATATTTGAGTGGAACCTCCTATGTTCCAGCTTGTGCCCATTGCCTCTCGCTCTCTCACCTGTTCAAAGGCAACCTGTTCCTTCTAAACAAAGCCAAACTGCGTGTTTTCCTTGTCTTTGAACTAGAAACCACAGCTTAACAGACACAACCAACAAGCGGGTTTTGGTTTGGTTTGGTTTTTTCCCCACAGTTGCTTTGTGTGTAAATTCAATCCATTTATTTCCGTAAACCAGATCTTACCATATGCATAGAAGATAAAGGTTTTTAAAGCCTCCGCATTTTTTGTTGCCAAGGGCCATTTTGGAAAGGGCTCAAATAGCTCAGGAAACTGCCTAAAAATCTTCTCCACTTCGTCAGCAAATGCTATGTGGACAGACAGTCAGAGGATCTGGTGGTGCCCAGGCTAATGGCCAGCCGCCGGCACACTGCCGTGAGCTGGGCCATTTGTAATTCTCATTAACAGCTCCACCATTTTCGGTTGCACGAAAAGTGATAACACACTGATCTAACGGTCATTAAGAACTTCTTTCCTACTCCTTCAGGATTAATTTGCACTGACCCAGAATTCTGTATTTGCTTAACACAAGCCGTGGGCCACTTTGATGTTATCTGCTTCTATAAACAATAGCGTACAGTTCTCTCCTGGGCTAAAACAGCTCTTATTCTACTGAGAATTAGCTGTATTAATCATTCTGAAGTCCGAGAGTGCATGATCATAAATTGTGTGCAGGGACCTCACTTAGCAACTCCCAAGACTCTCATTTATCAACATTTTTTTCCCCTTCCTGGATATTTAGTGCGTAGGGAGTAATTTATTTCCGAGCCGGTGCTTTGTGATGTCTTTCATGTTGAAGTAAAGTTGGAAAACTTTTCTGCAACAAATATAATTTTTCTTACTTCCTCCTTAGTGTAAAAACAAAAATTATGGACGGCAGCTACAGACTGATTCCCTCAAGTGGCCAGAAGAGAAAACACAGGCCAAGCTTCCAGTCGCAGAGCCTCAAATGGGATGAACCTATCTCTGGTAACTAAAAAAGAGGAGAACTACACACTAATTTAGTGCCTTTGCTTAATTATTTAATTAGCTTTATAAAAATGGGGGGGGGGGGGGCATCTTTAAAGCTGATACCTTCCCAACTTGTTCTTACCTTTCTCAAACTATGTCGCTAAAGCGTAATTAAGGTATAATTAAAGCAAGATGAAATCTTCAAAGGACATTAGCTTGCTTTATAATTTTTTCCAGGAAAGACCTGGCTACAAATGAATGATGATTTTGTTTTTCCCATTCTTTGGTCCTTTGCCCGCCACCAGAAAACAAAACAAATCAGCCAAAAAAGTAAGGAGGAAAAATGCTGCTTGGTATCAGCTCAGAGTTGATACGATGCCTCATCTTTCATATTTTTAATCCAGACAGTAGAAGACTTTAAATAAAACTCTCTCCTCACTTACAAAAATCCCCCCCTTGCAAAAGGATACAAAGCCAGAAGGATGCAGCAATCAAGGGGAGAGGCAGCGAAAACATCGAGAGTAAATGGATGAAAATCTTGGGTCTTAGATGGCTGTCTTTTCTCCACGTGGCTCAATTTCTTCAGCTTTTGGGATTTTACGTTACCTAAAGCAAAAGTGGGAACAGAGGCCCTGATTCTGCTTTACTTGAGAGGAGTCTACATGAAGTATCTTCACCGACTTGCTGGGAAAAAGCCAGATTTAAGTCATTTTTGATGAGAAAAGAATTTTGGCCCAACTCAGGCAGAATCAAATGCATGAGCACAGAAACCTTTCTAACTTTTTTTTTTTTCTCCCCAGTTTCCTCCTGAGCTTAACTTCGATTTCAAAGCTCTCACTGTTTTATTGTAAACATGTGGTTTTAAAAGTACTGCACTGCTCCAAAGTTATCTGCATGGGAGTTTATTTTATATTAAGTACTTCAAAAAATGTCTGAACATAAAATGCCAACAGAAACAACAAAAATATAAATAAATCACCACGTTCAGCAGAAACGCTTTAATTCAGAATGTAATAAAGACAGTCAAGGTTTAAAAAGTTTATGCCAGACTGTAAACTGAAGGAATTAGTAATATATTTTTTTCCTGTGGACAGTTTTGCTGCTGCAGCCAAAAGATTCTCAGAGGTTGTTAAAAAATATAAAGAAACTAAAAAAAAAAAAAAAAAGACAAAAAAAAAAAGTGTGGAAAAATGTTTATTCCCTCTCAAGAAATTCTGGCTTCTGCAATCTGGTATCTTTCTCAGCCAGTCAGAATTCTGTTTCAGCAGAGGCCAAGCACTGCTGTTATATTTGCAGATTCTCCCTCTCTTCCCATAAATAAATATTTGGGAGCTGTGAGCTATCCTCACCTAGAGCTGTGCTGTCTCACCCATGTCTGCTGCGAAAGGCTCCTTGCCCTCCAGAGCCTGCCCTAATTAATTCTTCCCGCATCTCTGCTTACAGAAGAGTTTGCTTCCAGATTCAGGGGGCAAAATTCTGCCAGCCGTGAGTCTCCCTGGCTGATTTTGACCCAGGAAAACTACTGTTTTTCCTACCTGTGGAAGGATTTTCCCGTAGGACCACGCACACGTGTTGCACGTCTACAGCAGCTGTAGGACGCCTGAGCCAGACCTACCTCAGGGTTACAAAATTCTGGCTGTCCCAATTCACTAAATGGGGTGATGTGTCATTTTTATGGGAGTAATGACTATTTTTTTGCATTTTTATTTTTCCCCTCCCCTGCTTTAGGAAAGGCTGCACCTTCCCTGAGGTGCACTGGGGACATGCTCACAGCACAGTCAAGCTCTAGCACATCAGCTCATCTTTCTTTAAAATGCCGTGGATGGACGCTTGACACAAGCCTGAAGGGTTATTTTTTTGCATCAGCCACACACAGAGAACTGTTCCCCTGCTGAAACAAGGGTAAATAGGGGCTTTCAAACACCTTCTCTTCAATGCAGGGTCAGCACTGAAGCATTTGACTGCTTATTCTCTGCTCCTTCCTATACTGCTGCTGCAGTGAGATTTGATCTGGGCTTACGCCTTGAGCATTATCTACTGGATCCTGTGTCTGTAGCCCAAGAGAATGAAACTATCTGCCTAATTTAAGATCCATTTTAAAAAGTTACAGCACTTCCACTGCCCTTGTCACTCATGCTTGCATTGGCACATCTCTGAAGAACTGCATCATTTGAGTACAGCTAGTAATTTATTGAAGCCTTGCTACTGTTATTATTAACTCTCCCGAGATTTAATTCCTGATATTAATTTTTTGCACTTTCCATTAGCTGTCACAGTATATTCCTTGTATTTATAGGAAATCTATCTTTTTGTTCTAAAAGTGTGTTCCCCAAATTTGCAATGCTGAAAATGTGCATTTGCTTATGAAAGCCCATGCCACGGTCTCATCTACATGTGAAGGTACAAACATAAAATACCATTTACTGCCGACATTAAAAATATCAAAAAGTAAGTTTCAAAGCTCAATTTAGTCCTTCTCTTTACGGCTGCATTTGATGGCTCACCTGCATTAATAATTTCATGATAGTATGGGAAAAGCCATGTAGACCCAAGAGTCTGTCATTGAGAACTCCCCTACTTCTAGTCCCCGGACATCTCTACAAGGGCAGCCACAGTGAGAGGCAAAATGGGGTGTCTATAGATGTCTACAGAAGTCTTTTTCATATACATTATCTCACTGACAAAAGAATTTGACCCTACCATCCAAGAAAACAGAATGCTACCTCACTTGTGGAAGACCTTTGAAAGACATTCCAGCTGTCTGTTGAGACTCCAAACTATAGGGAGTTGAAATTATACTTCCATGACAGGGGGTTGGAATCAATGATCTTTGGGGTCCCTTCCAACCCAAACCATTCTATGATTCCATGATTTTCCTGTGACATCATGCCCTGACTGCAGAATAGGATCATGCAGTACCTGTCCTTCACAAAGGTGGTCTTTCCAGTTTGTGTTCCTTCATGTTCTGGATCCCTGCTGAAGGCACTGGCATCTCTCTAAACAGGATTTCCTCTAAAAGCTCAAGAAGGGGCAGAAAGAAGACCAGCTGCTTTCAATTACCAAAAGCACGTATCTGCTAGTTGGGAGGAAAAGGTGGCTGCTCCTGCTCGGACACAACAGCTCCCTGTTCTTTAGGAGCAAACTCTGGCAGAACAAAAATACACAGTATTTTATTTTGGTGAAAGCAATGGTTTGAATAAGCAAGGCAGAAAACTGTAAGGGCCTCTGAAGTACTTATATGTTGTAGTGGTCCCTCTAAATAAACAAGCAGAATCCTCGAAAAATCAGTTTCCCCTTATAAAGTGCTTCTGCTGTAGTTTGGGGGTCGGGGGTAGGAAGGAAGCACTCTTTGATCAAGGTTTGTCTTGAACCTATAAAAAAAGAATAGACAAAACTTGATGGTCTGTGTGGATAATTTGCTCCCCAAACATCCTCTCCTAATGGTTCCCTTCTGGTCCTTTTCTCCCTGGAAGTTTGGTTTCTTTCAAAGTGGAATATCAAAGTGATAAATGAGGACTTGAGGAAGAGATCACTTGATGGGAGGATGCAGCCAGATTTCACTAACAGAGGCGATGTCAAGAGCTTCATTTACGATCCAGTTGTACGTTGAACAGCAGGAAATGAGGAATCTGCTCCCTGTCAGCAGGTACTCTGCAGACCCAAAGCAAAAACTCAGATGAAACCATTGGGACAGACATTCTATTCCTCAAACACTGGCTCCGCTTTTGACATGGTGTATCAGATTCTTCAAGAGGGTGGAAATGAGAGGATGAACGTGGGAGGGCTTCAAATGCAGACCACAAATACACTGCTCGTGACAAAAAAACCCCCAAAAAACCAAATAGGCATCTTTTTACTTCCCGTTGTTCTTTCAAAAAACTCTGAAAACTGCTTAAAGTACTAAATTGTAGAAGACCCCCAGACTACACTGAATTTAATAGAGCTCTGAAAGCGAACTGGTAAAAGATATACAGATTATAGGCTATTGAGTTGGAAAGTGGCCAACATTGTTCCCAGGGTTTAGGAGCTCTTGGATATTAGAGCATTTAATATTTGATTTGTGAATAGTCTAGAGTTCATTTACTGTGGGATTTAAAAACAAAAGAAAGAAAAGAAATCCAGAATACAGTTCCAGGATTTTAAAAGTGAGTAGAGGAAGGAGAAGATTATACCATGCTTAATCCTACAATTTCCTCACTGCTAATGAGTTATGGAAGGATATACAGTTGTTCTAGCTCCCAAACTGTGAAGGGCAAAGAGGAACACAGGTTCTGTTGCCCTAAAGCAAAATCTGGTAATTCTATCCTCAGAACATTCCTTGTGAAGCGCCTTCTGACCATGAGTTCAATAAACACCTCCTTTCCAGGTGTGAAGGTCTTGAAAACACTCAATACGAAAAAGATACATACAATTTTTCGCTGAATCTGCAGTCACTTCAGCTTTGAAAGTTTTGTATCATTATTTATAGGTAACACATCCACTGCTGTTACAACATCGGGCAGTGAAAAGAGGAATTTGTGGAGCTGGTCACAGTCAGGTCTCTGGCCCTATTGAGAAGACACTTGTTGAGGTTTCTCAACCCTTTTCCCATGGGTCAAATGGGACTGGTGGGAGGCAGAGGTAGGTGGGGATGCAGGAGGGGGTTAGGGTGACAAGTTGGGAACACGATGGTCAGCAGCAGCAGCAGTGACAGCTGGAGCTGTGCAGCTGTGCGGGCATACAGCCTATTTAACACAGAGGAGGAGAGGACTTGAGTCAAGCTCCACAAAAGAGTTGGTGCTGCTCATATCCCAAGTCAGAGACAACGTGAAGAAATGGCTTCTGACGTCAAAGAAGAAACAATTTTTACAACCAGAGGCTTATAATGGAGAAAGCTTCCCCCTTGCTATTTGCTGGCTGTAAAGGAAGAAAAAATGGCTATCAGTGCTTTAGTGGAGCTCATCAGAAGCAGCATGGCCAGCAGGGCAAGGGAGGCCATTCCACCCCTCTATTCTGCTCTGAAATTTGCATCCAGCTCTGGGGCCCTCAACATAAGAAGGCCATGGAACTGTTGGAGCAAATCCAGAAGAGGCCACAAAGATGCTCCGAGGGCTGGAGCCCCTCTGCGGTGAGGACAGGCTGAGAGAGTTGGAGGGATTCAGCCTGGAGAAGAGAAGGTTCTGGGGAGACCTTAGAGCCACTTCCAGTCCCTCAAGGGGCTCCAGGAGAGATGGGGAGGGACTCTGGATCAGGGAGGGGA
>JAOWAV010000012.1:117057553-117070244 GCA_028571045.1 Scolopax bukidnonensis
GGGGTTCAAGGCCAGGCTGGATGGGGCTTGGAGCAACCTGGTCTGGTGGGAGGTGTCCCTGCCCAGGGCAGGGGGCTCAGTAATCTTTAAGGTTCCTTCCAACTCTAACCATTCTATGATTCTATGAAGGTAGGACGTGTGACCTGTTTGGCCAAAAATAGCACATAAATGTGACGCTCATGACAGAAGATGAACAAACATCTGGTTACTTTTGTGCCTTCTGCCTGCGCTCAGCTTTATGGCTTTTTTAAAGATAAACAATCGATTATAATTAGTTCAGTGCAACTTGTTTTCTTCCTTTTCTTTTTTTTTTTACTACTTATTTTTTTTTTTTTTTTTTTAAAATCAGCTGCTTGGGACATGCCCCTTCTGCTTCACATCTGTTTCAAGATATGCAGTTGGCTTCTGTTTCCTTGTTATTCCATCTGCAGTAGTTTCACAGCTGCATGTGTCCTACATGCTGCTGTTTTGTTCAGTGACAGCACTTAGATTAAGTTATTATTCCTTCCCATAGTCACCATTCTGATAGATGTATAAGTCTTTTCAAACCCACCAAGGGATCAGGATTGAAATTGTATCTGCCTGAGTATAATCTGCTATAATCTGTCCTATAGAGGACAGGGAAACCATATTTTTTTCCTTTGAATTAGCTACTAATTAAAACCAAATTTTTATGTATTTTTAAGTTAATTCTCATCCCTGGGAGCTGATGGTGCTATTCAATTTTTTTTATACCAATAAAGCTACTAGAAAAGCCTCCAGTCTTTCAATATCCAGTGTTAGATTTCAGGGGCTGTGCAGCTGAAGGAACAGAGTAGCCAGGGTTTTTCTCCAAGTACAGATGTTTTGACCATTTTAACAGACACGGCAATATCTCAGCCATTATCGTTGTGTCATATCACAGCACACATACCCAAAGTATTCAGTAGCCTCCCAGAACACAAAAAAACCCCCAACAACCCCAACACTCTCTATCAGATCTGGTCCGCGAGACGCATTCGCTCAGTTAAGTAAAATAAAGGAAAATGAAGAGATTTTATTATTATCATACCTCAGGACACCGTCGCCATTTGAAGCGCCGATTTAACCTTAAAGTCTCTTTTTGATATTCTTAGCTGATGAGAGTACACGATGGCCATAAATCCAACTTGGCCATGATTCTGAAAGGTCACCTGTGGATATTGTTTTTCATGGTGTTAAATAGACTGTAATGGTCTCATTATTTCTCCAGAAGGACAAGTGAAAGTCCCATTGGTCTTCTTGCTGTCTCATAAATAATTAACAGGCTGTTTTAACTGGGTATAACCTTTGTACAGAGTGGCTGAACTTCACCGCATAGCAGAGGTAAAAGAGATTCAGAAAAATATCATCCATCATCAATGGTACTAAAACACTCAGGTACTCTAGGAATAAAAATAGAAGACTAATGATCAAGTGGTAATCAAGCAGTTTTAGAGGCATCAAGAACAATTGCCTTTCTGTACACATCTGAGCATTTTTAGCATCCTCTGTCATCCAGGCTATTCTTATTTTTTATTTTTTTTGTACATCTTCCCACTCAGCCAACTTCCAACAAGGAAAATGTACAGAACTCTGGAATAGGTGAGAAAAAGTTCAGAATGTTTATTTTGCTCTTCTGCCATTGGTAACATCTTAAAGAAAAGGAGTAAAAGAAGGACCAGATTCTTTTTATTACCAACATAAAGCTGAAAGCTTTCAAGTGGGGATGACTAAAATACAATCCTGCATTTGAATATTGTAATCATGTATATATGTAATTATGTCTTAGTTAGATAAGATGACCACTTTGGTCATCTTCAACAAAATATCAGGGTCTAAAACTTGTACTGGATCCAGTATCTAAAACTCAGTGCTGAAACCTGCCACATCTCACCTGGAAGCTCCCCAGTTTTCCCGGTAACAAAGGCTGGTGTTAGTAATAAAGAGCCAGGTCTGAAATGTTTGATCACAAAAAAGTGAGAGGAGGAGAAAAAAGTGTGCTTCCTATTGGATAGAGGAAAGATTGTCTGGAAAAGAAATGTTAAATTCCAGCCGTGAAAGTGCAAAAAAAAAAAAAAGAACCAAAATAAAGAGATTCAGACAAACAGAATCAAAAGGAGAGAGAGAGAGAAAAAGGGAGATGGAGAATGTCAGTCTCTCAAATGTTTCAGTTTTACAGAAAGTCAGACATGGGTAGTTTGTGTCTGTTTGTCTTTCTAATGAACCTGAAATCTTCAAATCTGAACATCCCTACTCTCTTTTTGGGAACAAACAAACCAAAGCTGGTGCCAAATTTCAGAGCTATGCAATACTCTTTGCTATGGTGAGAAGATTAAGAAATTACTGTATCATACGTAACTATTTCCTTTCTGGACTGTTTTTAAACTGGAATGTAATAAAATGAACTTCGTATTTCCACTGCAACCATTCCTTTTGACTCCTTTGTTCTGCATTTTGGGAAATGAAAATATCTTTCATACAAGTCATGGCAAGTTCATAGAGAAAAAAATAGTTTAACAATTCTTCTTTTGAAGTTCACTTATATATAATTATATTCTCTCTTTCGGCCGTATAGTCTTGGACTGAGGAATATGTGATACTTGGATGAAAAGGAAAGCTCTGAATGCCCATCACAGGAGGAGATGTGGGAAAGATTGCTCTTGAACATGTACCCTCCTCCAAGATGCTTGTAGCAGCTCCACAAAGCAAAGAGCCTGGGGAGGGAGAGGAGGGAATGTTTTATCATAGAATGATAGAATGGTTTGGGTTGGAAGGGACCTTAAAGATCACCCAGTTCCAAGCCCCTGCCCTGGGCAGGGACACCTCCCACCAGACCAGGTTGCTCCAAGCCCCATCCAGCCTGGCCTTGAATCCCTCCAGGGATGGTGCAGCCACAGCTTCTCTGGGCAACCTCTGCCAGGCTCTCACCACCCTCACAGCAAAGAATTTCTTCACAAGTCTGAATCTCAATCTCCCCACTATTTCAATTTTAAATTATTCCCCCTTGTCCTATCACTCCAGCTCCTGATCAAGAGTCCCTTCCCATCTCTCCTGGAGCCTCTTTAGGGACTAGAAGGGGCTTGAAGGTCTCCCCAGAGCCTTCTCTTCTCCAGGCTGAATCCCTCCAACTCTCTCAGCCTGTCCTCACAGCAGAGGGGCCCTTGGAGCATCTTCATGGCCTTTTCTCAGCCCGTTCCAACAGATCCATGTCTTTCCTGTGCTGAGGAGTAGCAAGCAACTCCAACAGCATCTCTGGGACAACTGATGGGAATATCAGCTCCTATTCCAAGCCAGTAGCTGCTGTGGCAGGACATTTCCAAGAAAAACCATGATCTCAACACTCAGGGGAGTTTGGCATCAGGCAGCTCTTCATGTGGAGGCCAGTAGAGGTTTCAAGCTGCTCTGCCCTACTGATCCCTGAACTTCATGGGTGTTAGAGGACTTGCTCTCCTGCCCTTCCTGCCAAGAAAACAAACTCTTCCATTCTAAGCAGACACTCATAAAATCCCCATCTTAAAGACATTTTAAAATATCCTAACCGGGGAAGCTTCCTATGTGTCTCTGGAAATTCTTTCCAGTGCCCAGGTTGCTCCTACAGTCTTATAGCCATCATTTTTACAGCACCTTCTCTTTCTATTTGTAGCAGGCTAGTTTTTGTTTTGTTTTGGTTTGATTTTTTTCCCAACTAATTTATGGTAAAACAGTAAAATCAGAAAGACAGCATTCAGATAATTTTATTAAGCAGTTGTAACCGGTGGTAGTTGCTAGTTGCATGCCACAGAACCTCAGTGGTACGTTCAAGTTGTCTACGAGGTGAAGGGGGACTACTTGGAGAGATTTATTAGGTTCTTAACCTCAAGTTAAAGAGGAAAGATAAACAGAGTGAAGTCTCCTCCCAACAGAACTCAATTACTTTCAAATAATCAGAAGACACATTGAAAACCTTATCATTTTTATCCCAAGCTTCTTTATGCAACTTTTCTTAAAGCCAAAATATGTTGAGATTGAAGTGCAGAGCTTCCTCTCCTTGAAGAAAAAACAAAATGCAAACAAAAGCCAAGAACATTTCTGCTTACACACACATGCACACATGCACTCCTGGCTGTGGACATGTCCACACACATATGAATCGTCGCTCTCTGCTCTCCTTTTTAAATCCCTTATGCCCTCAATGGAAAGATTTGAAGCTTCATAAAAGTAAAGTCCTTTTACTGACTTCAGGAGGTCAAGCTTCAGATATAAGCAAATATGGAAAGGGAAACAAAAAAAAAACCCCAACCTATTAGTACTTGCTGACATTTTTTGGCGCCCTGAAAATAATTTTCAATTTTCCATTAATTCCAAGTTAAAGTAGGGCTGTGCAAACCTAAAGGTGATGATGACTTGATGGCGAACATCAGCACTTGCTGATCATGCCTTGGCGCCAACTACCACCATTTCTGCACAACCCCAGGGCATAACTCCGGGCTGCCTGCAACATCCCAAATTTCCCTCCCTGGTCTCTCATGTTTGCTTAAAAACTCTAGAAACTGAGATCTGGATTTGTATTCATTCCAGCTTAGAAATATATTTTGCTCTTCCTGACTGTTACTATTGTCTACCGAATGCGGTGGTGGGATGGAAAGCAAACAAGCCCTGAAGATGCAGGTGTGTGATGTGTTGAAACGTGATATCTCTCACCGCCTGTAAGTAAAATAAACAGAATTGACTTGAATTAACTTAAGTGTTGACTGTAACCTCAGAGTCATTTTTTCCTTTTATCTCTTAAATTTTGGTGTCATTTTAAAACCCTGGGTCTTAATTAATTTTCAGGGGGAGTTCTTCCTAAACACACAGGACAGATTCTCATCTTCTTTGGCGTTTGGTGGGGTGTAATGACAGAGGAACCTTGTCCTGTTTCATCACTGGCTTCAAGGGATTTCACAAAATTTCCCTACGTTATAACAACCGTATAAAAGGAGACCTGGATCTCTCTTCTTACTGCCAGATCAAAATCACAGCAACTTTAAAACAAACAAAGAGCCAGAGGCTACCTGTTCCTTTGCAGGGTGACTGCAGGCTGCCAAGGCTGGGCTGAAGCCAGCTTTCGGGTCGGGTTTACATTATCACTGGCAAAGAAGGAAAAAAATCAGGTCCTGGGGAAAAAAAAAGAAGAAGAAAAAAAAAAAAGGTACCATAGTTAATAAGAAATTGAAAAAAATCTGATTAGCACATCTGCGATTCATCAAAGCCGTCACAAATAATTCAATGAAATGCAACTCTTTGCTGAAATCTATTTTGACTCAGTTTACACCAGTCCCAACAATTGCGCTCCCCTCTCAGAAAAACAAACAAATAATTTCCCTGGCAAACCAGGTGGTATTATTTTAACTCTACCTGGAGTGACAGCTTTTCTGTGTACCTATTACTATGAGACATGGTGCCTCGCACATTGGACACGTTTCCGTAGTAGATTTATCAATTTCTTAAGGGCTTGTAGCCTGATCACGATGGACTGAGAGCCCATGAGAGAGAAAGAACTGGAGGTGTATTTGGTTTGGTGAGCATCTGGATGAGAGGCTGCCAGGGGAAGTTTGGGGGCTGCTGGAAATGCTGTCCAGAATACAGTACATTTTCTCAAAGCTCTGTGTTTGATCAAAGCTCCCGTGTGGTTTTGGGAGAAGCTGTGTTCATAAGGAAATCCCTTTTTCATTTCATTTTTGTTTTATTTTATTTGAACGTAAAACTGAAATGTGGACAGCTTATTTTAAACCTTTAAGATCCCTTGCAGCCTTTCATAAGAAACTATAACATCAATAATGATGCTCTGGCTTCCTGAATTTCCCTTACAGTTTTCTTGGATTCATTATTTTTCCCTCTCCAGGAGAGGAAAGCTGGCTCTGTGGTACAGAATGGATGCCCCCAGGCTTTTGGTGGGGAGCAGACCATCCCTGGGGACCCAGGGAGAGCCAGGATCCTATGCATTGACGAGCAGCTCTTGGAGGAAGGGGAAGCTGGTAGCCCCAGGGACCTGAGAACAGCAATCCGGTCCTCATCTCTTTAGCCACAGCAAAACCTGGAGCAGCAAGAGGTCTTCTCCAGCTCTTGGCACAAAAGGAGAGTCTTAAGGCAACCAAAACGACTACATGCAACCCAACTTTGTTTCCCACATCTTCCCTTGTTCCTGTCCCAGCCTACATTTAAGTTCTGCTGCTTTGAAGCTCATCTACACCAGGTCTGCAACACGGCTATGTCTCCATCTGGAAAGGTCTCCATGATGAGGCTTCATCATTGAGACCCAAGGAACAGAGACTGTATGAAAAGAAAGCACCATCTGGGTAATGTTTGCACACATATAGAGCAGTGCAACACTAGTGGGTTCCAAACAAATGTCCAGCCCTATCTTGTCATCTTTTTAATACTCTATTCCATGATACAACTAGTATTTTTAATACTTGCACATTGATGTGTGCCAACACTTGCTCTAGAACTCTAAAGATGCAAATACAACTCAATTAGATAGCACACACCACTCTGCCGTGGCTTCCACACATGTTTTTTGCTTCTTTTCTTTTCCTTTTTTGTTATGTCACATCATAATTTAATGTTTAGTCCTGCAAGCTTCTGAAATCCAAAGCATATAAAGGGCACAGTTTGTCGAATAGCACCCGAAAAGTGCAAGTTCTTGTGATAAAGGACTGTGCTTGTCACATCTAGAAAGCATCTAAACCACTAATATTATTGTGCAAAGACAGGAAGGCCAATAATAAATAGGTCATTGAAGATGAAGTGGATGTTTTTTATGGTATTAATTTCACAAAACATAGTGCAATACTCGTAGGATGACTTTAATGTATCATAATAGCAGGTTTATCTCATCTTAGCCAAAGTGTAAACAAACAAGACCAAATATAACAGAACTCCCCGTGTGTTGTTAACTCGATATGACAGAGCGCAATAAAATTGGATATAGCGTTGTTACACTTCTCTACAACCACAACTTTGGATGTTGTGCAAGTCTTGGAAATAGCACCGCTTCATGGATAATAAAATAATGTGAACAACGAGTATCTGATCCAAACTTTGGTGGATAATTGTTATTAGAGATGTGAATATTCCCAGGAAGGCAGCCTTTATTATTGCTCATGGATCCATTCTGTAGCTCTATTTTTTTTTTTTTTTTATAAATTGCTGGCAAAATGTCTAGGGTAGAAAATCATAGGCAATTCACATCAAGGAGGCCAGGAGTTTTGCATTAACGTATCCGCTAGGCTGCAGTGAATTTATAACCCCTTAAAGCAGTACAAAGGGTTTTAGTATTGGATATAAATTATGTATAAAAGACTCAGCATGAACTGTTGTCCCTGTATTAAGGTAGGTACACCAGGCATAAAAAATAAATGACAAAATCTACATTAATGTTAAGGGGTCAACTTTAAACTGACAAAATCAAGGAAACGCAGAATTACTGCTGAATCCTCGTGTCACTCATTTTACCCCCTACTCAGTTCACACTGGGTCATCCTGCTTCTTGCTGAGCCAGAGTAAAACCTCTGCTGACACAGAAGGAGCCAGCAGGAGTCACCAGCAGGAGTACATGTGGGACTGGTGATAATGAGGGACCACTGCTACTGATCTCCTCATCATCTCAGGAGAGAAACCATCCATCCCTGCGACAGATACAACATGCCTAGGAGCATTCTCCTCCTAGGTATTCTTTCCTCCCTCTTACCTTACCAGACCACATCATACTCTTTTGATGTTTAGCTTACCACCTCTCTTTAAAAAAAGTTATTTATATTATGACAAAATGAGACCCCAACACATTTTGGCCCTCAGGATATTACTCAGCTATAAATACTAGTATTTCAAATGATTCAGAGATATTGGAGTTATGGGAAAAGTGCTTTTTTTCTTCACAGAATCACAGAATGGTTGGGGGTTGGAAGGAACCTCTGGAGATCATCCAGTCCAACCCCCTGCCAGAGCAGGGTCACCCAGAGCAGGTCCCACAGGAACAGGTCCAGGTGGGTTTGAATGTCTCCAGAGAAGGAGACTCCACCACCTCTCTGGGCAGCCTCTTCCAGGGCTCTGCCACCCTCACAGGAAAGTAGAGAGAAAACAGGACAAAGGAAACAAGCAGTTATTGCCAAAAGAAGAAATATGTCATATTCAATGTCAAACCAAAATGGCACTTCAAGGTGTATCAAATTAATTTCCTATGAGATAAATAATAAAAGCATTGTCAGCATCAGGATGGGAAGGGTGAATGTGAAGCAAGGTTAGTGTGAAGAGAATTAATTACAGATTGTACCCCAGTAAAACACCATGATCATCACTGTTATGCCATCACTAATCACTAACACATCAACATTCGTAGTTCAGAACACAGATAAAAACATCAGAAGGAAGGAAAGAGAGACGTTACTTGCAGTATCTTACCCCTCCCTCATCACGAGGATGGAAACACACCCACACAAACACACATACAGTGAACACGAGTCATATTTTAAAGGCTCTGGGGGTAAACCTGGCTTCAGATAAACCAATGGGACTATGGGCCACATCCATAAATTTTAGGAGGCACTGATGTGTCACCCCAGCCTAATTGGCAAATCCTTCCAGATCACAGGGTTTCATTCTTTTCTGCTAAAGACTTGCTCTCCCTTGTGTCATCCTTATTGACAGTGATTAGATCAGCGCCCAAATTAGTGAACATTATCAAACTCAGTAACTTGTGACTGAAGAAGAAAGATGTTCGGCTGAAAGGCTTCAAGTGACAAAGACCATAAGGAATTATTTTGCTTCAGGGAGCAATTACACACTTAAAAACTAATTTTAGTCCCACCTGTAGCCATTGGATTGCATTATGTTCTAGTTGTGGAGACCAAAGAGGTCCCTCTTGCCACGTGTAAGTAATTACAGATTGTGATCTAGTTGTTTTTGTGAACCTAATAATCCATAACAACCTAACTGCCAGTTACACATGGAAGGTTTCAGTCGTCTCCTCCTGTATCTAAGTCAATAACTTGTCAAACCTTGACCCAGGTTTTCTAAAAGGTTTGTGGTGTTTTTTTTTTTTAAGTTTTTTTTTTTTTTTTTTTTTTTTTTTAATTTTCCTGCTACAAAACAGTTTTTAAGGGCAAAGCAACTCCAGGTCTTACTTTCAGTGACTAAGATCTTCACAGGCAAAAAAAAAAAATTGCTGATATTTACAGGGTTAGTTGCCACTGGTTTTGCTGTGAGAACCTGGGCACATTATTTCAAATCTGATTGTCTGAAGATGTTGGTTTTGGAAGGCTCTTTCAAGAGAGGTAAAAAGTAAAAAAATGTTTCTTCTTTCTGCTATATTTCTACAGGGACAAATATAAGCCTGGCACGTGTACATTGCAGAAAGATCAATATTCATAACACGACGCTCACAGAAATGTTGGTAAAAGTAATTTAAACCACTTTGAGCAAAAGCCACCAAGTTCACCTTCCAGAACATTTATGTCACTAAAGTGACATCGTTTGTGTGGGCCTAAATCATGGGTTTCTGCTATATTTTGGGTTTGAGGGTGGTTTTTTTTTTCCAGTGTGGGGTATTGATACTCGGGCTTGTCAACTCTTCTGTCCTTCTTATGTCTCTAATTGAAAGGTGGGTCCTCCTTGTACCCTGTAGACCAGGATGTAGGATGGCCTGTAAGACAGCAGCGTGGAGGCCGAGCACATGGAGATGTGGATGTTCCATATCTTCTCACACTTCCATGTATAAGGGAAGGAAGGATTTTCTGCTTTCAGAGTCGTCGGGTCACAAGGAATGCCAAATCAAAGTAATTGCAACCTCATGCAATCAGTGCAGTTTCACCTGATTTAATGGTAAAACTCCAGGACAGCAAAATATACCCTATTACAGCCTGGAGACAACACTACTGGAGATAAAATGCTGAAACTGGAAAAGTACAGGACTTGGTAACCATTTATGATATCAAATATCTACCCTGCTTTGTTTGGTTTTTTTTTAAACAAAAGAGAAAGGTTCTTTTCAGACTGTTTGTCATGATATACAATTTGGGCAGAAATTCTGGAGTTTGCTGAGAACACATATCTTTCCAGGATTCCCCAGAGGAAGAGTAACTTGAACTGACGAGACTCTTGAAAAAAACAATTAATCAATAACCCAATGATTTGAGCTTGTGTAGGCCAGTGAATTAGGAGGGCGTATTGGCTGTATCTACTCCATAAACATCTAGGAGGAGAAATTAAGCTGTGATTTCCACTCGCGGGAACAAGAATGGACAACATTTGTGCCTTTGCCAAAAATTCTTTGAAAAAGTAGGTAATTAGCCCTTCCTCTCAAGCCTAGAGGCCATGAATGGATTAGGAAAAGGTAATGATCCCTAAACAATAGTTATACGGCAACGAGGAAGCAGGAGTATGCTAGGAGCAGTGACTTTGCTGACAGTAAGTGATACAAATAGCCAATATGGAAACATTCACAAAATAATTCCTACAGGAGCAACCTTCAAGTTCTGAGAGAGCGCAAAGATTCAGCCACGCTTTTGACTTTTCTTATTTGAAGTGTAACAACACTTTAAAGGCCGCAATTTAAAATCTGTTCTACAAATGTCTATTTTGTTACAGTCTTTCATGAGGGTGTTATGGCTTTCAGGTGCAATAAACTCCCCCTCTTTGTAACAACACCCCTTTATAAACACAAAGCAAATCATTATGTGGAAAGGGGAGAAGTTAAAAGCCCTAAATCTTCCATTCCCAAGGATACTGTTACCCTCAGATAGAATGTATTTTTTATGTATGTATTTACTGCTTAAATGTAGTATATTTCCATTGGGTTTAACTGACAAGATTTTAGGGAGTTCTTTATTACTGATTTATATATATACATATAGTCACATATATGTTCAACTACCCATACACTTTTTTGCTCCTGTTTCCTAGCATAAAATTATTACCTTCCCTGGAACAATGAAAATGCAACTGCTTTCTAGACCAGTGACTACTCTTTCTTTGAAGAGGCTCATAATAGGATGCATGAAACATCTGGAAGAATTAAATCAAAGGGTGATGGAATTCCCACTGGAGAACACATGTCAAACAAGAAAAAGAGTCTTGTGGAACAAATGAGATTTTGCTCTGAGAATTAGCAAGTACAACAGCTAGGCTTAGCATTGGATTGAGACAAAAACTCCTAAGAGGCCTATTGATGCAGTTTTTAAACATCCACTCTGCTTTAAAAAAAAAAAAAAAAGGAGAAGAATTTGTGTAACTTAGTCTGCAAGCAAAATGTCTGTTTTCCCCATCCACAGCTGCTATTCACAGCAATTCCTGAGATCCACAATAATCTACGTGTAGGGAAGACAGCCTGGGAGACAGACTGCATCTGATAAGTTGGTTTAGTTAGGAAAATAGTCGACTATAGCTCTAAAACTTTGGTGGGGGGACCACCAAAGTCAGTAGACAGGTAGGGACCTGCAGAGACAACAACAGAAATTTGTGCTATTAGTGAAGTGGGAGTGGGATTTTTTATTCCTTCTTCACTGTGTTTCTTGCTCATCCATTGCAGCATGGAAAGCCACCCAGAGACCAGCTAGAACAGAATCCAGATCCACAACTCAAGCCACTCACTTTGGCACTGGTGTAACGCCAGTTGGCACTCCAAAGCTCAATTTCACTCAGTGTCTTTCTCAGAAAATGTTTTATTAGGGAGAAGATTAGAAGCAACTTCAGGAATGGACAGTCCCACATGTGTCTGTGTGCCTTGCACAATCATATTCATACCTCATTCACAGCTGTCAAACAAAAAAAAATTAAAATATGTCTGTAACAACAATACCAAATGCCTCAAAACCGCAATGCAATGTGGTGATTTACAGCAATTTAAAGGGTAATTTAATGAGATATAATTTACTTTTCTTGAGTAAAGAAAATGTTCCTTCATCTGCATCCTAATGGAAGCCTCCATCCAATCTTGTTCTATTTCTCTCTTTATGTTCTTATAAATGGAAATATTTATGGAAGCCAAATTGCAAAGAATGAACAAGACTATGACTGGTCATATGTGACTTTTGGATGAAGCAAAGAAGATTTCCAAACCCTCTGTTCCAAAGACATCTCAAGAGAGAGGTCACATGTTTCTGAAGTTGCCTTCACCCTCACTCGGTGGAGAATGCTCTGCTCATGGAAGAGGGAACAAGGGGAGCTGGGACTGCAAAAAGCCCAAGCGATCTTAGATTGGAGATGCATTTGGTGATTGGGTTACTTGATGGTGTTCTACTAAAATATTGTAGCTCTTTAGATTTATTAAAATCAAAACTCCAAACCCCCGTTACTACTCTGGACTACACAGAATGTACTTTCAGTACTATGATATACAAAGCAAAACACACTTTTTGCCCTTCTGTATATCACTCAGTGGTTTCCTCACCTTTCCAAAGAGACCATAAGATTTATAATTATAGCTATTATTAAAATATATTTATAATATTTGATGATTTTCCATCACCTGATCATCTGGGGAGAGGATTACCAACAGCTGGATTCATGGCAGAACTTGACCTGTTGGGTCTTCATTCAAACCACTGGGATCACTGACATGTGAGAAAAAAGAATCATGGAATAGTTTGGGTTGGAAGGGACCTTGAAGACCATCCAGTTCCAACCCCCTGCCCTGGGCAGGGACACCTCCCACCAGACCAGGTTGCTCCAAGCC
>JAOWAV010000012.1:117072318-117087374 GCA_028571045.1 Scolopax bukidnonensis
TGGTCTGGTGGGAGGTGTCCCTGCCCAGGGCAGGGGGTTGGAACTGGATGATCTTGAAGGTCCCTTCCAACCCAAACAATTCCATGATTTTATGAATTAAACTAAGCCCTGAAATCTTGACCATTGTGATTGCTGAAGATCCCATGCACTTTTCAGGAGAAGAGGGGCACTGACCACAGTTTTCTCCCCAAATTCCCAGCCAGGTAGTTGAGCTCAGCCTTCCTAGAAATCCCCCATCCAGCTTCCACCGAGAAAGGTATCTTCACTCGCCCCGGCACTGAAACTGCTGGAGTTTCAGCAGGCAGGGGCTGACAGCTGTGTTCCATCTTAACGCTCCCTCGCTTTGCTGGGCAGGAAAACACTGCTACCATAACACAATAAAATGAACAAAGTGACAGGAATATATTTGTCATAAACTGTAGGAATAGCAAGTCATCTAATAAAAGCATTTGTAAACCAGGCCATTAATCTCTACGGTAGATACTGCTGTGTAGTAGATTATCCCTCCTACCAGATAACGCAGAGGTGAGGAGGAAAGTTGATGGTCTCCAGTTCACACATTTAAGCCTGCAGATTTAATCCATATTAAGAAGAAAAAGAAAGCCTGGGGCAAGTAAAAGAACAGCCTGGACTAATTTTCCAACATCACCTACGCAAGTCAGCCAAAGAATCAGTGAGGAAATTCTGCCATTCACCCAGCTGTATTTTCAAGCACGGCTTTTCTGGTTTCTGTCTTCTTGCAACTTGGTGGGAGCCTACAGGAGAATGTTCAGATGAGATGTTCAGACAGAAATTCAATGATGGAACTCAAGAGTAAAGCGACACAGCTTCCCAGATACACTCCAGAGGTATTTAATAGGGTCTGTCATAATCCATATGTTCTCTTCAAAAAATAGGAATAAAAACCAGCTGCCATACAATAAATTCTAACTGCAGCGTGAGTTAATTTTAAACTGATGTAACATTCAGTCAGTTTTCATTTAAAATGACAGCGGATATCTTTGCCAGAGTAAGTGCAGATTTGTAAAAACAGATGAGGAACGGTAAAATGTTTTTCCTTCAAGATAAATATTTCTTTTTAACATGAAGCTTTTAGATAATAGACTAAGTGTTCAAGTGAAGAAAGACTTTACATTCATTGCCACGCTGATGTGTTACTAAAGTACTATACTTTTGGACTCTGTCAGGAAAACCCCTCAGTGACAAAAATACAGCAGGCAACCCAATGATACTTCTTATTGCTACCATCCAAACTGCTTTCAGCTCTCTTTCTGCTTCCCAGAAAACTATAAGTGACCATGGAAGAAAACAGGCTTGTAGAGTGTCCCAAAGATCAATAGTCCCAATTTTTGACTGTGCAAGCCTAAGAATGGAGATGTTGCAGGTAAAAAGTCCCAGTGGAGTGTCATGTCAGAGTGACTGGGACAGACATGTCACATCCCAGTGGTAGGATGGGGGGGCAACAGATTTAAATTGAAAGAGAGGGGATTTAGATGAGATCTGAGGAAGAAATTCTTTGCTGTGAGGGTGGTGAGAGCCTGGAAGAGGTTGCTTAGGAAAGCCGTGGCTGCCCCATCCCTGGAGGGGTTCAAGGCCAGGCTGGATGGGGCTTGGAGCAACCTGCTCTGGTGGGAGGTGTTCCTGTCCAGGGCAGGGGGTTGCAACGGGATAGTCTTCAAACTCTCTTCCAACCCAAACCATTCTATGATTTCATGATTTGGACCCATTCTGACATCTTAAAATGTCTTCAAACTACCTTTTCATCTTAAGTGGAAAAAATAGCAGATCAGACAGGTAACTATCATGGATCCTCTCTGCTTGAGTCAAAGGACTTTTCCTTTCTTCCCTTCCTGAGTTGTGGTTCCAGTTCGTTCAGCGATAAGCTTCAATGGTGTAGAGAAGATAAACAGAGTATGATTATTTTCTGTAAAAACAATGCACTCAATGCAATTATTGGACATTGCATTTGAAGAAAATCAAAGGAGGAATGTTTTTTACCTAACACATAGTTCAATTATGGATCTCATTGGGGTAGGATGTTTAGAAGACCAAAGATCTGAACTGGCTCACAAAGGATGAGTTCCTAGAGGACATGTCCCTAAGTACAGTTGTTCCAATTTAACCACAGAATCGGGAAACCTCTAAACTGTTAATTCCTGTAAAATGGGACAATTTACTAAGGGATGGACTACTTCTTGTAACTTGCATTATGTACTCTTCCCTGTTCCAACTGACACCACAAAAGATTCTATGTTGGGCTAAGGGGATTTTTTGTACAAAAAATACAAAAAGTCTTCTGCTGCTGAGTGGGAGGTGGGCGCAAGAATGAACTGACAAAACAGGTTGTGAACAGAAAATGCAAAAACAACTGCAATTTTTAAAAAGTAGCTTTTGTGAATGAGCAAAAAGAGACACGTTATCATGAAGAACTAAAAGATCCTAAAGATAACATGCAAAAATTGGCTTTCCCCTGTGACAGGTAAACTTAACCTTGAATGGGTGACCTATCTTAACTCTAAAATAATTGTTTTCCTTCTGTAAGCTTCTGACTACCCAAACGTTAGCCACATGCTTACCTTTAAGCATGTGAGTACTCCCTGGAGAGCCATATATCTTTTTTCTCTGCTGCATCAATATGATGTCCACCCGCTTCCCTTTCAAAGTTGAGTGAGGTGGACGCATTTCACACACAGGTGGCCATTTTGCAACACTTTTTTGGTGGCTAAGAAATCTGCTACAAATCTTTCTGACCAAAATCTCAAAAATATTTCTTATTAGCAGCTCCAGGATAGCTAATACTGGATCAATGCCAACAGTGAACTCAAATAATGTTATTTACTTAATTGATAAAATAAAAATTGTTGGGTTTTTTGGGGGAGGATGCAAAGGCAAGATAGGTTTGACTGTTGGAGTGGTGTAAGCCAGGCTGAGACAGTTGTGGGGGTTCAGCCTGGAGAAAATAAGGCTCTGGGATATCTTAGAGCCCCTAAGAGATGGGAGGGACTCTTGATCAGGGAGGGGAGTCATAGGATTAGGGGTAATGGCTTTAAACTGAAAGAGGGGAGATTGAGATGAGAACATTACACAGGAAGTGGGATGATAGCACTGCAATGATTCCCTTTGACCTTGAAATCTATAGATCTATGAGACCTATAAAGAAACTCCTCCTAACACCATTCAGAATCTTAACCAATGCTGGAAGTTCTGGATGCGCAACACTGTGCAGATCAGAGCTATCTTGAGCTTTAAACACTCTTGTTTCCAGGGCATGATGGCCATCTCCCAGGAAAACATTTAGTAAGTGGAGGTTCAGACTGAATATCAGGAAAAATTTTTTAAGTGAAAGGGTTATGGCACATTGGAAGGGGCTGCCCAGGGGGATGGTTGAGGCACCATCCCTGGAGGTATTTAAAAGATGGGTTGACATAGAGCTTAGTGACATGGTTTAGTGATGGTATTTATCAGAGTTAGGTTGATGGTTGGACTAGGTGATCTGAAAGATCCTGTCCAACCTAGAAAATTCTATGATTCTATCATGCTCGTGTCACTGTTTTCCAGACAATATTTGTGTCTCAGCCTCTGAGCAGAAGCACTTATCTCTTACCTCACTGGATAAGCAACGTCTACTCTTCCCATTTATGTAGAGCATATCATTAGTGGAGCGCTGGCTGATGTCTGAATGTGTTGATAGAGGTGTGGGTTTTCTGAGCTTTCCATGATGACCTACATCCGTGTCAATGCTAACACTTGATGTGACAAAGAAGCTTTCAATTTCGATTAAGACGGGCCACATAAAGAAATGTCAGATGGTATGTGGAGCCTGGCCCATGCCTGTTATGATAATGGACTCCTGCCCTTGAAAATTCAAATGAAAACGTTTATGAGGAAGTTGGTAAGGTAGAATAAATCCCTCTAATTGAGTAACCTAATCTTTCCAACAATCTTTCTCCACGCAATGCTATTTACTTTGGATTCAGAGTAAAAAGGGAGTTAAAGGACCGATGGGGCTTTAGGTTTCCCAGTAAAGTGGTGGCATTGTAGGACAGGGGCAGAGTATGAGATGGTATTTATGGAATATAAATATCTGTTAACAAAGCATGAAAAGACAGCTATGCAGCAGTGACCGCTCCCTCACTGTGGGAATTCCTGTGGAAGCACAATTCACATCACTTCTCACTCCTCTGCTTAATGCAAGATGGGATTAAACAGAGCTAGACAACTCTCCAAATATAAAGGCTGTAGAAAGATAGAGAAGAGCCAGCAATTGGTTTGCAGCTGCCCTCACAGAGGGAATATCTGCAGAGCCCCAGAAGACAACTTGTGGAGGTACTTCCATGAGCTACTGAGCTATATGCTCTAAAATTCCTTACATTCCTGCACTGTGAGATATTCCTCGGGTGTCCAGAGTCTGGAAACTCCAGCATCCAGCCTCAAGATGTAGCCACACTGTTCCCCAGCCTCTCCTGTGGCATGGCAGCATCCTAACTTCTTCCCCCCCAGCATTGTGGGGGGGTTAGACAGAGACATCCTCACACCCAAACAGTGCATTTCTTCTTCCCGCACATCAGCTTTGGCTCCTGTTCCTCTACCCTGCCATGTCAGAGGTGACGACCTCTGCTCGCTTCTCCAGTTTTTAATTCCACTTTGCATTGCATAATGAAGTTATTCTTACTGCCCGCAGCCCTCTGAAGACATAGAGAGGGCAGTGGCAGCATATGGTCCAGCTATGAGAGTTTTCATTTTTTTAGGAGGGCAGAAGGCACCATTTGAGACTGCTTTGTGATGGGAAGAAGTTCCATAACAGATTCTTCTTTTACTTACGATAGGAAGAGGACCACATCCATAGAATCATAAAATTTGGCTTCCCTTTCTAGCGGTGCCGATTTGAGCTGTGCATTTAAACCAGCAGAGCTCTTCCAAACTTACACCCCTGTGAGGGTATCTTGACTTTGCATGTTTATTAGTGATGGTTAGTCGCAGTTTAATTTTAAATGCATTAATAGCACCGAGCCTTTTGTTTGACCACCCACTGCTCACAGCAGAATTGAAGTGGTGGTGTATTCCCTAGTCCAAAAATTGACGTAGATGCTTATGTAGATAAATGCTACATGCACCCTTCAGTCTGTGTTCCAGCGCTACTTGGATATTAAAAACACTAATATCAAATAAGGTATAAACAACGTGTACTAGAGCGATCCCCAGTTTACAATAAATATCTGCCACGCAGTTATAAGGACTAACTGAGGACCTGGTATTTGTTTAAATCGCCTGCCAACTATGTTTTGTTCTTTGAAGGATCCAATATGTGTATAATGCCTTCTGTTAAGTCTGGATGACTCTCTTAAATGGAAAATGCACCCCGCTGACCTCATTTGAAATAGCTGTTTGGACTAATATAAATTTACTGCAGAGCCATTTACATTTCCTAGCTGTTCTTTCTATACTATGTTTACTGAATGTGACAAGTTTAAGTAGATCTAAAGTGGATAATATTTTTCATCATTTTGTTGCTTTAATTGTTACTATTCAAACCGCTGCTGAGATCCCAAATGAGCAGAAATGCAATATAAAATAAAACATACTGACTCAAAGCATGTCAGGCAGCAGTCTTCTGCCTAACCAATAAGAAACTATTTGTTCACAACGTATGTACTCAGTATTTTGTATTCACAGAATACATCATCCTGTAAATTTAAGAGACCCAAACGGACCACGACATGCTCTTGTCCACAACAACAGATGCAACTGTGAGAAGGCCAAATCACAGAATCACAGAATGCTATGGGGTTGGAAGGGACCTCTGGAGATTACCTAGTCCAATCCCCTGCCAGAGCAGGGTCACCCAGAGCAGGTCCCACAGGAACGTGTCCAGGTGGGTTTCAATGTCTCCAGAGAAGGAGACTCCACCACCTCTCTGGGCAGCCTCTGCCAGGGCTCTGCCACCCTCACAGCAAAGAAGTTCCTCCTCATGTTTAGAGGGAACTTCCTCTGTTCCAGTTTGTGCCCATTTCCTCTTGTCCTGTCCCTGGGCACCACTGAAAAAAGACTGGTATTTCTCAGCATTGATCAGATCTCCCCTAAGTCTTCTCTTCTCTTCTCCAGAAGACCTCTCCTTCACCACTAAATTGAGTCCCTGAGCAGTATGCAATTGAGTCTCATCTGTTTGGGACATTTTGAAACAACTAATTCTGTGCTTTCTCACAGGAAGAGCAACGTTTTCTCTCCTGCTTCTACAGAGGTATCTCAGAGTGGTTCCTCAAAGGTCGCCTTTGCTGGGATGGCTCCAGGAGTGAGATGCGTGGCTGGACCTCATTCAGTGTTGCCTTGCAGCTGGACGGTGAGCTCCTGGGGGCAGGAAGGAAGGTGAGCACTCTTCATGTAGTGTGGTCATAGTTGGTCATTGTTCCTAATTGCTTTGATAACACAAATAATTATTCATAATAACAGCTGCAGTAGTGGTAAAGAGTTACAGCTGTCTAATTTATCTAACAGATTCAAGAAACAAGGGGTTTTCAGTAAGGCTTTTCCAGTTGAGGAATTTATCATTAATCATCACACCATGAGTTTTTGGCTGGTCTGGCTGCACAACAAAACCATTTGATCTGCTGGGTTGGAAAGATCCAGACATGGTGATAGGATGGCTTTATACTCAGGGTGTTTGAAAACCAGTCTTATTTACATATTTTTATCTTAAATGTTTGGAACATTCATAAATATCTCAACCTTGACTAGATCAGTCATATTGTACTTTAAAGGAAAATGGAAATGATTGAAAATGGAAATGATTGAAAAGGAAATAAAGCTTTTTTTTTTTTTTTTTTACATTAAGATGCAATAAGTGCCAAATACGATACCTCAAGTGTTTCAGGAAAACTCAGATGGAAACCTTACAAAGTTTAAAAAATGTGCACTGAAGAATAAGTGTGCTAAATAGAAAGTCATACCAGTTTTGGATGCTGTCACTCAATCTATATTACTAGTTTTCCATTGCTAATACTGAAATTTCCATAATAAGTTTTATATAAGAACATGAAAATGTTCTACATTGAAATACTAGATTATTGTATAATATAGAGCTTTGAAGTTCACTTTGCATCTCTTCTTAGAGAATTAAGTGCTCTTTCCCTATCACTGGAATTTTTTGTTTTACATTAAAAAAAATCTAAGGTTTTTTTTTCCAGTATGCTTGAAAAACCTTCTGGGGAAAACAAAAAGTCAGTGAAGTAGTTCAATGTCAGTGGGAACTTCCAAGGGGGACGTAGTACTTTGTTTCTCTTGTCTGACTGCCTGCTCTTCAACCTTTTCCGTCTCGTAAGAGTGCTCAGACCTGTCCCTGTGAGATCTTATCCCATGGTGGACAATGCAGATGGAGGTGGGGCTACAATCACACATCTCTCTTTGAAGCCATCATCTCTCCTCACCCAGCCCTCCCACATGACCCAGATCTCTCATCATCAAACAGTGTTTCTCCACAATTATTAGGAACATGTTTTACATGGAAAGGGTTCTTAAGCATTAGAACAGGCTGCCCAGGGAAGTGGTAGAGTCATCATCCCTGTAGGTGTTCAAAAGATGGGTAGACACAGTGCTGAGAGATACGTTTCAGTATCATACCCCTCAGGTAGAGGAGGGCCAATATTTTCTTCAGCTGCTACTAACTGGGTACTACAGGTCTGTTATTTTGGCTTAGTAGGAAATAAGATATTTTGCAATCTGGTATTTGAACTGTTATGGTAGCCCTGGAAGTTCTCCATATAACTGGCCTAGATCTAGATCTGTGTATGGTAGCAGATGGCAGAGAGACTACAGCTTCAGTTTAGAGTAAAGTTGTAGGGTATGTGAATTCTCAGCATGGAGATGGGTGCTCAATTTATGGATTAGGCATCCTAAGGGAGAAAAGACTCCTTTTCTCCAGCTCCCTCAACCACTCACGATATTAGCAGAAGAAGACAAGGAGAAGAAAAATGGAGGAGCAGTGGAGAAATAAAATTAGTAGACTGAAAGTCACGAGGTCGAAGAGGATGTGCTATACAGAGATAACTAGTGATTTTACTCCAGAGCATTTTTGAATATGTCTTCGGAACTCAGTTACCAAGGTAAGATTCAACCTCCTCAATGACTAGCCCTGACTGAATTGGAACTAACACATTGGACAGAAGTTTGAAGAGAAAGAGCCCTCTCCAGACAGATTCCCTGCTCTGCTGCTCACCGAGGGACAGCATGCTCTGACTCCATGAGGAGGTCACCTCCGTCCTGTGGCTCCTCAACAGCGAGCAAAAGAAGAGACAGAGCTCCTGTGCTTAAAAGCTTGTAGCCCAGGCAAATTAATTAAAACTTCTTCAGTAATTTTTATACTGCTTTAAAGACAGGTTCTAATGTTCTTCTCAGTTTTCAAGAAAATAATGATTGCATTTTATCCATTGGACTTCAATCTCCTTCAGCCATCAGAGCAGCCACCGCAAATGAAGAATTTGGAAACTACCGTTAACTTTCAGGCAAGGGTTAAGGAAAGTTTAATTAACACTAATTAAGAATATCCTTTTATGCCATCTACAGGTTTCTCACCACTCACTCATTGTCACATTGCAAGTGTGTATTTGGGGGAAATGGGCCA
The DNA here is from genome assembly GCA_028571045.1 of Scolopax bukidnonensis. NCBI lineage: Eukaryota > Metazoa > Chordata > Aves > Charadriiformes > Scolopacidae > Scolopax > Scolopax bukidnonensis. The sequence continues at coordinate 117,080,933 of JAOWAV010000012.1, forward strand.
GTTTCTCAGCTGCAGAAATCTGTTTCATTACAACACTTGAATTAGGGATCCAGCAGTACAGGCCCTTGAGCTCAGACTAGGGTTGGATTTGAAGTTAATGATGTAGAAAAAATACATTTATGTTTAACTCATATCTGCAAAGTCTGCATATGAGCAAATCAAGTATTAACACACCTTGATAAGTGGCATTTATATTCCCAAGTGAAGCATTTGAAGGATGAGTCCTCATGTTTCCAAACCTGTAATGCTAATTGGCCTCCAAGACTGTATAGTCTGTCAAATTAATCTCAAATTATAGCTTTACACTGAAATATCACTAATCTAAAAAGGACTTATTTGCAATAAGCCAAACTATTCCAGGTTTTTCTTGTTTCAGTCCAGTTTAGCCAACAGAAAGCCAGCCTCGGGTATGCATTGGACAGAGGCATGGAAATTGCAGGGGCTGACATTATATTTCATGCTATTATGAATCATTTTTTTGTAAGTGGGACAGGAAGAAATCTCTTCAATATAAAGACATTATATTATGATTGCTCTGCTGTTAAAAGATTATCTGAGGGAAAAAAATACCCCAAATTGCGGGATTGGAATATGTGATTTATATTAATTTCATACTCAAGGAATGAGCAAACATTATACTAAGGAAACTGGAAACTAGAAAATTTAAAGTACTTAATAAAAAGAGCAAAAAAAAAAAATCTTGAATAGACCTATTGTTCCTTAAAATGAGAGAAAATAGTAACTATCATAGCTATTCATTGCTCTCTATAAAAGTAAAATATTTTTTTCATTATAAAGAAAATCACTGCAAGGATTTAACTTAAAGTATTTTAATTGACAAAACTAGACTATTTTCCTACCCCTTGAAATAATAAAAAAAAAGCTTAAGAATTATAGAATTATATAGGAGCTTAATTTGTTATAGGAAAAGACTTAACCTTTTTATCTCTAGAGAATTCTCATTTCTGAAGCAATTGATGCTCTATTTCATATACCCTGATGGGTGGGCATGTATGAGCAGGCACGTTAACTTTGTATGATACATTATTTGCAGACAGAAGCGAGGCACATGATGGCTAGTTCTTAAAGCAAAGCTCTCACGAGCATCAAAGATGAGTTTGTCATGATTTCAGCTGCAGAGCTAAGGTTTTCCTTACTACTTCGGGGCCAGACTGTAGGAGACTTTGGCGTGGATGAATAAAGGCCGGGAGGAAGGACAGTCCTCTTTGTGTGGCCGGTACGATTGCATTTACTTAGTTGAAGGAAGGAAGTGAGGTCTGTGACCCTGCCGTGCTCCGCACTGTGGAGGGTAGACCATCCTAAAGGCAAACATTAATTGGAAGCCTGTTTTAGTTAGGAAAGGAAAGATGCAAAAATTGGGTGTATGTGAGGGAAGCAGAAGGAAAACTGAAGGGGAGAGCCACTGGTAAGAGGGAGGCACCAAGTGTAAGGTCTGTGGTGCTCAGGGTTGGATTGAGGGCAGATTTGGACATGATGTTCTGGGACAACACAACACCAACATTAACACACTCTTCGAAGTGCTGAAGTGCAAAATGCTTGGCTGCAGAACAGCTCTGGATAGATTTCAAGAGGGAGAAAAGAAAGAGAGAATGGTCTCATGTTCATCTCCCACCCTCTGTTGAATTTTTAGAACCATAGAATGGTTTGGGTTGGAAAGACCTTAAAGATCATTGAGTTGCAACCCCCTGCCCTAGGCAGGGACACCTCCCACCAGACCAGGTTGCTCCAAGCCCCATCCAGCCTGGCCTTGAACCCCTCCAGGGATGGGGCAGCCACAGCTTCTCTGGGCAATTTCTTCCAGTGTCTCATTACTCTCATGGGAATTCTGACAATTCCATGATTCTCTTGCCATTGCTGGGAATAACCATCAAAACCCCTTTGAGAGTCTGTCTTCTCTTTCTTGCTGGTTCTGGCTTTGCTGCCTCTAGCCCTCTGTTCTCTCAGGAAAGGGTTTTCAGACTCAAGTGTTTTTCAAGAAATATCAACTCTGACGCAGAATATTACCTGAAGAAGAGAGCTGGCATATTGCCCTTACCTAATACACTTGTCCCTAAGTACACTTGATTATCTGTTACACATTTAGGCTTTAAGGATTGTTTTTTCCCCCTCCCAATCTGGCTGAATTTTGAGATATTCTGGAGGTGAAAATTTCGCATACTTCAGAGACACAAAGAGGTGTGAACATTTCAATTGCCAGCACGGAAGAAAAATTATTGCAACCTGCATGGTTTATAAAGCTTTATAGTTGGAAATCATATACTCTAACCCCAGCCTTCCAGGTAATTAATTGGCAGTATACAGACATTTGAGGAAATACGCATATACTGGGAACATTTTACTTCCCACACATGTCTCTATCATAACCCAAAGCATCTGAACTTAAAAGATTCTGCAGCATCTTCAGAAACATCAGCGAGCCTGGGTAAAATAGCTGAACCTTGACTCAGCCCCTTAGGAGCTGTTATAAAACCATTTTTGCGAAGTAAAGTAGAAGGATGGGTGGGAAAAAGAAAAACAGATTTTGTCACTCCTGAAATATGCTCAGAATCAACCTTCACTAACCCCATTGTGTAAAACATACTGAAAATTATTAAGAGAAAGCTTGCAAGTGTAAATATACTTATTCTCAATGAAATCAACACCATCAAACTGATTTGTAACTATTCCCTTAATACTGCTATAAACTTTACTGCAGTGAAAACACTGGCTATACAGATTGCTTTCCTCTTCCTCAGGATGTGTTTCACCTTTGTGGCATTGCCACTATAAATCTCATGGTCCAACAACCCCTTGTCTGCAAGTGATTTCAAGCACTATCATAAAAACGAAACAGACAGACTTAATTTGAGTTCCAGACTTAAGGAAACTCAACTAAAATATTAGCATAATTTCACTGAAGACGGAGGAAATTGTTAAAATATGTGTATTAGAGAGTGTCTGCAATTCAATCCATCTCTTCGCTGGCTCTTGGGTGCCACCCAGTGATTGATTTAACAGCAGGTTTGCGACGGTGTCTGGGGTGCACCACAGGCCAGGTTGGTTGATAAGCAAGAGCTGATCACAGGAGATCAGAAAGGAGAACGTGAGCCAGCGTAAGGAGATTCATGACAGGTTAAATCTGAACCTGTGAATAATAAGCTCTAAGTCTGACGGATTTAGTGCTCGGAGAAGTTCTCCGTGGAACAATACTCCTATTTGTTTCACACAGGGCCTGAATGATTAAGGCAAAGGTTGTGCATGTTTCGCACGGAAAGAAATTATGGAAGCTTGTAGTCCTTTGATTGGTTGTGGTTTTTTCCTTCTGAAAATATGTAGTTAGTGTTTGAAGATCATAGCGGTGCTCTGCTTTCCACCAGAATAACAAAGCTGTTTCCATGCAGAAAGAATACATGTTTTTCTGACAATCCTTCTTTACCATTGAAAGAAGTGCTAGTTAAATAGTAAAAAGGATGTGATGACAATCACAAAATCACATGGAGTTGGAAGGGATCTCTGGAGATTATCTCCTTCAACCCCCTGCCACAGCAGGTCCACCCAGAGCAAGTCCCACAGGAACATGACCAGGTGGGTTGGAATGTCTCCAGAGAAGGAGACTCCACCACCTCTCTGGGCAGCCTCTACCAGGGCTCTGCCACCCTCACAGGAAAGAAGTTCCTCCTCATGTTTAGGTGGAACTTCTTATGTTCCAGTTTGTGTCCAATTCCTCTTGTCCTGTCCCTGGGCACCACTGAAAAAAGACTGTCCCCATACTCCTGACACCAACCCTTTAAGTATTTCTCAGCATTGATCAGATCTCCCCTCAGCCTTCTCTTCTCCAGACTAAAAAGGCCCAAGTCCCTCAACCTTTCCTCATAAGGGAGATGCTCCAGGCCCCTCATCATCTTTGTAGCCTCTGCTGTACCCTCTCCAGCAGTTCCCTGTCCTCCTTGAACTGGGGTGCCCAGAACTGGACCCAGTGCTCCAGATGGGGCCTCCCCAGGGCAGAGCAGAGGGGCAGGATGACCTCCCTTAACCTGGTCCTGAGGTTAAAAAGTTCTTTCCTGTGATACTGGCTGACAACCTGCCTTTGTCCCAAGAAAAAGTGGTGGTGCACTGACCACTACACTGGTTCATGGGTCTTCACAGGCACCACTTGACAACAATTTACACCTATTGATGTGAAGATTTCTCCTGCAGATAAATATTTAATCTCAGAGAAAAGGCACAGTAATTTCTAACAGCTGAGTCAGAAAGACAGAGCACATTTTTCAAAGAGGAGCAACTGAAGCATCTCTCTCAAAGCGTGGCCAGTTGATCAATACTGGATTTTTAATAAAGAGATGAGATAAGATGTCTCTCACCAAGTGAGGCTGAAACTGAAACCAGAAGGACCATTTTGGTGCAAAAATAATTAGGTGAAAGCAGTTGAAGTAAATTACAGAAACGTGACTTGCTTGCTTCAAAATATATTGTTTTTTAGAGTTTTACCCCTGTGTGTCAGCACAAGGCCTGGCTGCTCTGCCACATTCCAGCATCTCTTCAGCTCTCTTCCCTGAAAGAGTTTGCAGAAGCTTAAAATTTTATATGCTGCTTCTGGTGGTTCCTTGGAAAGGTAGGTATTCTCTCTAACCTTGAAGTGAAAATCTCTTCCTGTTGCTCTTCTGTTCACATTAGCTGGGATAGGTAGAAGCTACCAAATTAATAAGTTAATTAAGCACATATGAATGCCAGGAAATGAAAGCGTATGCTCCTAATTTCATATACCACACAACAGCATGGTCTTGGGGTTTCTTAGAGGGCTTAGCAGATTTTCTTGGGTGAGGAGACAACTTAATCTAGAGATGGATTATCGTGCTCTGTATTTTTCATTACAGAATTGAATTTAATGGAATAAAATAGAAGTGTGTTTTGGGCTAGTAAGTGACCAGTGGGTCCAACATCAGCAGCTTCCCCCTCCAAGTGAAGAAGGAGGTTTTGAATTTAGTACCTCTGGTCTGCAAGGAGAGAACAGGATTCTGTCAGCCTAATCTCATTATACTTGTAGCCATTACAGTCAAAATGAGTTTCCTCTGCCTTAGTTTGGGTTGGAGTCAAAGCCAGTTCTCAGAGGAAAAGGGTCATTACATTAAGGTAGTAAGTTACTAAATTGAGCTTCCTATTATGCTGGGGTATGTGCATTCATGTTTTCTTTAACCAAAGGGAGATGAGATGAATAATCCAGGTATTTTTCAGTGATTGGAGTCACGCATTTTGCTCTGATGAATGAAATAAGAACAGACAATCAAATGAAATATATGAAACATTAATTGTGTGAGAAGTGGACTGCGACCAAGCTCTTGTTCAGAATGCCCCCACACTTTGAGAAGACGCAGCATCAGGCCAGCACTTTGTGGCTCAAGCTCATCTTAAATGAAGTGAAATGAATAAATATATGCCATAGTAATCAATATTCTCTTGGCCACGATCCGACAAACATATGTGAATAATTTTGTCCATGTGAGTTCAATTAGATTATTCATATGCACAGTGTTAACTCAGATATGCGAGTGTTTGCATTATTGGAATCCCAGTTTATGGATTTTCATGAAGAGCCAAAATCCACAAGGAAAAGCTCAAATACCACAAATGTTCACGTAAGTGAGCGTTTGCGTGGAGGAACAGAGCCCTGTGGTACTCAGTGCATGAAGCTGCTTACACACTTCTACCTACTGCTCTGCAAAGCAAGGAAGGAGAAGCCTCACTTGTTACAACATTTTACAGGCTTAACATATTTAACTTGATAAAGCATAGTTAACTATCCATTAATTTGATGGCCAACATAGAAGTCTTTAAGTCTTTTTATTAAATCTGTAACTGGTTTGATATACCATTCCTACGTTTTGGGCAATTCACATGAATTCAAAATGTCTTTTAAATTTAGTTCCCTTTGCATCAAGCTGCCAGAAATTTTGAGCTGTTACAGTCTGGGTTCAGTATTCAGAAAAGCTGGTTAATGAATTTCTAATTTAGATGAATACAATATTACCTAGCAGTGACTGACAGCTGCAGCACTCCTTTCCATACTTTCTCTAAAAATGTGCAAACATATCCTGATTAAACCACATTTTTATGTTTCAAATGTATCGTACAAAAGTAACTCATTAAAGTACCTGTTTATCTAAGGTTTCATAATCCCTAGGCTTAAAATAGCTTGCAGGCAGGTAGGGTTAAATGGTGTGACACCACTCTGATCCACCAGGCTGATGGGAGGTATCAGACAGCCCTGGGACCAGGTCAGCCCTCGGGTTGACTTGGCTTGGTCCTGGGGCTAAGAAGGATGCAGCTCATCCCAAAGGGGCACATGTGGTCCAGAAAAGGGCAATGAGGCTGGTGAGGGGTCTGGAGCACAAGTCTGGTGAGGAGCGGCTGAGGGAGCTGGGGGTGTTCAGCCTGGAGAAAAGGA
>JAOWAV010000012.1:117162529-117172913 GCA_028571045.1 Scolopax bukidnonensis
CAGGCTGAACACCCCCAGCTCCCTCAGCCGCTCCTCACCAGACTTGTGCTCCAGACCCCTCACCAGCTCCGTTGCCCGTCTCTGGACACGCTTGAGCCCCTCAATGTCTTTCTTGTAGTGAAGGGCCCAAAACTGGACCCAGCCCTCAAGGTGGGGCCTCACCAGTGCCCAGTACAGGGGATGGATCACCTCCCTAGTCCCGCTGGCCAGGATGCTGTTGGCCTTCTTGGCTACCTGGGCACACTGCTGGCTCATATTTAACCGGCTGCTGACCAACCCTCCCAGGTCCTTTCTGCCGGGCAGCTCCAGCCATTCTTCCCCAAGCCTGTAGCGCTGCAGGGGGTTGTTGTGAGACAAGTGTAGGACCAAACACTTGGCCTTGCTGAACCTCATCCCATTGGCCTTGGGCTATCAATCCAGACTGTCCAGATACATCTGCAAAGCCTTTCTATCCTCAGGCAGATCAATGCTCCCACCCAACTTGGTGTCATCTGCAAACTTACTGAGAGTGCACTCAATTCCCTCATCCAGATCTTTATCCAGAACATAAAGATGTTCCTCTGGCCCCAATACTGAGCCCTGGGGAACATGCTTGTGACCAGATGCCAATTGGATTTAATTCCATTTACCACAACCTTTTGGGCCTGTCTTCGAGTGAGTTTTCTACCCAGTGCAAAGTACTCCCATCCAAGCCATGGGCAGCCAGTTTCTCCAGGAGAATGCTGTGGGAAATAGTGTCAAAGGCTTCACTAAAGTCTAGGTGGACAATATCCACAGCTTTTCCCTCATTCACCAAGCAGGTCACCTTGTCACAGAGGAGACCTGTGTTTCATAAACCCACATTATTATAGGAAATTACTCCATAAGCTTTTTTAAAACATATATTTTCTCTAAACAAAGCTTGTATCTTGGCTCTGAAAACATAGAGAAAGACCATAGGCTTTAATTTGGATAATCCTTTTTGCAATTTTGTCTGGTATCAGCCAAGATCAGCCAAGTTTCTGTATAAATTGAAGCTTCCACTCTTCATCACTGAAATGTTTACTAGTCTTCCTTTACTATTGAAAACAAGAGTGCAGTCTTCAGTGAAGGGACTTTTAACTTAACAATTTAACATTTAACAACAGTAAATGGATTTTAATTTAACAAATATTTTACTCTTTTTTCTTTTTTTCATTGACTGACCTCTTGTTTCTAGACAACAAATGTCAAGGATTTCGTGTATCGGTTTTCTCCTCCTGAAGACACCTATAACTGAAGTTTCTTCACAGAGACTTCAGTGTTATCAATCAAATGCTGAAATATATGGGGTGTGTTTTTGTTAGTAAAAAGAGGTTATTAAATCAAGAGAAAAAGTAAACACTTTAACTTCATTGTGTAGGTAACTTGCAGGTTCATAGAGAAGGTCAGAAAGAAAAGTCCATTTCTGAACCAAGTATTTTTCTATATAATGGGGAAATCTGAATGTCATGTTGCTGATCTTTTATGATGTGTACAACGCCTTATTCATTCACCCAGTTAATACAACTTTTTTTTTTGCATGAAACTACCAACCATGCTTCTATAAAAAGCATCTCTTCTCTTGCACAGTCTGTCAAGGGATGTCAGAACCAAAAAAAAAAAAAAAGTCTCCCGGCTGCCCTCTTTCAAAGCTGTATTTCTCATATGCGAGTCAGTTGGCAATAAGCACAGTCCTGGAGGCTCATCTAGAAAACAGGGCGAGCAGTCACTCTTCCTCGTTCTGGCCCGGAGCTCGTTCTGAACACCTTCAGCCACTCGGGGAGCTTGGCAAGCTCCAGGGCTGTCTGAGAGGCCCAGGCTGCTTGGCTGCCTTTTCACTCGGCGCTGCCATCGACGTGCCTGTCCCCGCAGGTAGGAGGAGGTTTTCTGTCTCTGCCTCAGCTTTGCTCTTCAGGGGATCACTCACCGAGCTCCAAAAGTTTTTGTGTGGATGGAGGATCATTTAATTTACATGGTGTGTCTTCTGTTTTGCAGCTAATTCTCTCCTGCCTATGACATCAAAATGCTTTATTTTTAGGAAGAAGCAAAAACCAGCTGTTTTCTAATTTTCAGTAGCTCAGGTTTTGTATTGCACGACCCAGTGAAACCCCTGACCACAACTTTTAGGGATGAAGCCCACTGATTTTGCATTGCTCCCTTTTATGGGATGCTCTGGACCTGGAAGCAGAGATAATTCTGTCACCTAGCGTAAACCAGAAGGCACTCAAATCTGGAAGATGACCACGTGTAACAAAGGAAAAAGAAAACAAACCAGAAAGAAGGAAGAAGATTCTTTTCCTGCAGTTTGCTTTGCTGCAATCAGATCTCAATCAAAGATGCTTACAGGAAAGTTTATGTTAATCCAAGGTAAAATTTTAAGTAGCTTAGTTCTTGAGCAAAAGCCGTTCTAGGAAATTTGAAGACATCTACAGTCCTACCAAAAGATCTCTTAACAGGATGAAGGGAACTTCTGTGTCAATTCACAGAATCACAGAATGATAGAGGGTTGGAAGGGCCTCTGGAGATCATCCAGTACAACTCCCTGCCAGAGCAGGGTCACCCAGAGCAGGTTACACAGGAATATGTCCAGGTGGGTTTGAATGTCTCCAGAGAAGAAGACCCCACCACGTCTCTGGGCAGCCTCTTCCAGGGCTCTGCCTATGTTCAGAAGAGAAGGAGTGAAAGAGGAATTAAAAGTGTCAAGGAACCTTCTGTGCAATCACTGGAGACATTGTGTGGTGGAATTTTTTCTTTAAAGTCATCTCTCATGCAGTCCTGAAAAGTAGTCCATGGATCTCGTTCAGACTGAGACACCAGTGTTCAGAAATCACCACTACCCAGTGAGTGGTGCAAAGTGCTGTTAATTTCACCTCTTTTTATTTATTCAGGATTTTTTTTTTCGTAAGAAGAATTTACAAGAAGCAATTAGCAGTGTAAATGAAATCAGAAGCAAAGAATCTCTGGTGCTGAGGTGTTACTAGAAATGAAAATTTATATTTCTGGAGACAGGGAGGGAGATACTTACAGACAGGGTAGTGTCCCTTCTTCTGGTTATTCTCTGTGCCACAGCTGTTTGCACTTTTCTTATGAAGAGCTTGAGCTTCTTAGAGTCTGTAAAATTCCCACCCAATCCAAATGGATCAACTAAAGCACCTAACAGTAGCATGAGACATCTATAGATATATATTTATAGGCACGTAGTTCATGATGTATGGCTGCAGGGGATGGGGAAGCAAACAAAGGTTTATTGCTCTCATTATACAGTAAAAGCATCAATATTAAGTCATGCACTCTTCTTGAAAGATGGATCAGACTTGTGAGGTGACTTGCATAAGCATATTTCTGTTACTTTCCGGGATCAAAATTAATGTCACAGTCTCCTAAGAATTTTAATTACAGAAAGGACATGAACCATATTGTCCTCTGTCTCCACCCACTTTACGTCTTTTCTTTTGGTGGTCAACACCTTTACTGAAGGCAGAAAATAAGTCTGATTTATGTAAATCTGCCTTACATACAGTTGATGGGCCACTAATAGTTATCTATCCATTAAAATCTACAATTTATGGTCTGGAAGAAATTAATAAATTCAACCAGATAGAATGTTATGCAGTGTATTATGTTTAATCTGAAATCTGAAATACAGAAGGCCATGATTAAACAGCTGTAAAACACGTTTGCATTTGTGTGGTCTAAACAAATGAGGGGCTCAAGAGTCAATATTTCTCCTCACCTCCGTCAGTTTCACAAGATGAATTTTCCTCCCGTTATTTCAAAATTAAAAAATGATTTGTTGGATTGGAAAAATTTACATTTGGCTTGGCTTGGCTGTACAGCTGTGGTTAAAGCAAATGGCTTGCCAAAAATCAATTTCCTATGTCAGGTCCAGCCAGTACGGACACCAAAAACAGCTCTTGAGGAAATCCAAGCGGTGGTTGCTGCATTTCTACAGGACTCTGATGGATCCTCAGGGTGAGTAATGTCTCTGATGTTGATGCGGCAAAAAAAAAGGGCTTCCTTTTTTTTTTGCAATATACCTTTGCACTGAACTTGGCCGAGAGGAAAACTTTCTAAATCCACTGTTCCCAAACTGAATCTTTGACGTATTCACCTCTGTTTGTCAGTGTGGTCTCATGAGCTGGTATGGACCCCAACAGTAGATTTACCCTTCGAAATGTTTTGTCATCAGCAGAGGTTTATGATGCACCCTTTTCGACACATGACATCATCTATTAGTCAATAAAAATAAAATAACACAGAATACTGAATTAAAATGACAAGCCAAGCATGTACTGTTATTTCCACAAAGGAGGAGCACATTGAGCTGTTGAACAGTACCGTGTAAATGCACCATCTACAGTGTTAATGGGTTGTTCTGGAGGTTTATGGTGTCCTATCTGCTTTCAGGACTATATGTACATCTACAGTGACATTACCCTTTTCAAACTCATATTCAATGTGTTAGTGATATTCAGCATGTAACCGTTACATGACATCTCCTGAAGGAATAGATAGTTTTCTCTGGGACAAAAGACAGCAACAAGGGTTGATAGGTAATTTAAAATGCAAAGACCATATGATTCATAGCATTAATATAATAAAAATATAACCAGTTCCCTGTCTTGAAAGAATTTTTTATTGGTTTCAGGAGACACCTTATTGTAGAGATAAGATTATCTATAGTTGAATATCTATTAATCATTTAAAAGAGCCAGTGCTTTGTTGTTGGCACAAAATATTTTATCTGATTAGTGCAGGTGTAATCAAGGAACATAGTTTTTCCCTTCTTGAGTGAACAGTTTTTGCCAAGTTGGTTGCATACCAGGATAAAAGCTCTCTCTTTCATCCTTAGTTCATAATTTTTCTTGCTTATTTGGTGCTTGACTGGTTTTGTGATACGTGATCAACTGCAGAAAGCACTTAAGCAGTTTTCCCCCATTCTTGGTTTTAATAAATTTCAAAATGATTTGCAGTGGTTCCTCTAACCTCTGTGACAACTGCTAGATTTTCCCCTCTGTGCAGGAGCTGTTTCTTAATCAGATACAATTGTTTTCTCAGCAAAGAGATCACCCACACATATCTGCTCATGCTTCAGATGTCAGGTTTGACATATCATTTGCTCAACAGTGTCTTAGTGCTGCTTAGAGACAGCGCACACCCTTTTGATGCACTGTTCATTATGGTGTGCTAGTCACAGAATGGTTGGGGTTGGAAGGGACCTCTGGAGATCATCCAGTCCAACCCCCTGCCAGAGCAGGATCACCCAGGGCAGGTCCCACAGGAATGTGTCCAGGTGGGTTTGAACGTCTCCAGAGAAGGAGACTCCACCACCTCTCTGGGCAGCCTGTGCCAGGGCTCTGCCACCCTCACAGGAAAGAAGGTCCTCCTCATGTTTAGATGGAACTTCTTATGTTCAAGTTTGTGCCCATTACTCCTTGTCTTGTTCCTGGGCACCACTGAAAAAAGCCTGGCCCCATCCTCCTGACACTCACCCTTTCAGCATTTATAGGTGTTGATCAGATCCCCCCTCAGTCTTCTCTTCTCCAGACTAAAAAGACTCAAGTCCCTCAGCCTGTCCTCTTCAGAGAGATGTTCTAGTCCCCTCATCATTAATGCTTTAGTCTTTTCTGTTGTAACATAAAGTTAGTGCTTTAAATACACTTTTCTCAGCTTCATTTTCTTAAACTTGAGGCAGGGAGATAAAAGCAGAGAAGCTTCTGTGACAGTGACCACTGCTGGCTGCACGTCACTGAGAGCGTTGAACTGTAAGCAGAACTGACCCCAGTATCAGCCCTTGGGGGACACAACTAGTGACTGGCCTCAGCTGGAGTACATGTTGCTGATCACAATCCTTTGAATGTGGCAGTTCAGCCAGTTTTCAGTCCTCCTTACTGTCCATATATGTAGTTTGTTTGTGTGGACAACCGGGTGACTTGCTGAAGTCAAGATAAAACCCGTCAATTTCTCTCCACTTTTCTATCAAGTCAGTCATCTCATTGTAAAAGGCTGTTGGGTTGGTCAGGCCTGGTTTTCCCTTCACAAATCCAGGCTCATTACTCCCAATTGACTTTTTGTCCTTAATATGTTTGGAAATGGTGTTCAGCATTATTTGCTCTACCACACTTCCTGGGACCAAGGTGAGGCTGACTGACCTGTAGTTCCCCAAATCCTCCTTCTTGACCTTCTTGAAAGTATGAGTGACATTTGCTTTGGACATTTCCAATCCACGGGGATCTCTCATGACTGTCATGACTTTTCAAAGGTAATTGAGAGTAGTCTTATGGTGACATCCCCCCATCCATCCTTCAGCATGTAAGGGTGCATCTCATCAGCTCCCATGGAACTATGGATGTCCAGTTTGTTGAAATGTTTCATAACCATAACGTCTTCCACAGAGGGTAAGTCTTCCATTCTCCAGACCTTCACACAGATTTCAAAGACTTGGGATTCCTGAAGACTCATCCTTTACCCATCCCTGGAGGGGTTCAAGGCCAGGCTGGATGGGGCTTGGAGCAACCTGGTCTGGTGGGAGGTGTCCCTGCCCATGGCAGGGGGTGGGAAGTGGATGATCTTTAAGGTCCCTTCCAACTCTAACCATTCCGTGATACTATAAATGATCTTACCAGTAAAGATGGAGGTGAAGGTGACATTGAGTATGTTGTCCTTGTCACTACTCTTGCCCCATTCTTGTTGCCCATCACTTCCTGTGCCAGATTCAAATCCAGTTGGCCTTTTGCTTTCCTACTTCCATCCATGAATGCTCAGAGTGTCTCTACATTCTTCTTGGGTCATCTGTCCCTTCTTCTGCTTCTTTTTAATGTCTGGGTCCCTGCTATTCTGTGACCTCAGCTTAACATGGATGACCAATGAAACACAATGGATTTTAAAAACACATTTCCTTCATTCCTGCTTTTCTGTAATCACTTACAATTTAGGGAAGCAAGAAAAGGAAGACTGTGTTTTAGCTCCTATAATGAAATTTGTTACTCAGAACTGGCAGGTCCTTTGCCTTCCTGCTTATATCCATGAAAAGCAATCAAGATTTTTTGTAAATTTACCAAATTCAGCACTAAGAGGGAAGAGAACATTAGGCTGCTGGCCAATTACTCGGCAATGGTAGCCCATCTCAGAATAAGGTCCTCTGTCTCTGGAGACATTCAAAACCCACTTGGACACCTGTTCCTGTGCAACTTGCTCTGGGTGGACCTGTTTTGGTAGGGGGGTTGGACTGGATGATCTCCAGAGGTCCCTTCCAACCCCATATCATTCTGTGATTCTGTGAAGGTATATCAAAGCACTCATAGGACTTATTAATACAAGAGTTTGGACTATATTTCCAGTTTGTAATAGCCAGTCACGCAAGAAGAAACTCAAATGACAGGAAAGGACATCTCAAAGGATTTGATCTCTTCTCTGTGTAACGAATTCAAATGAAGCTAGAAAACAAGGCAGCCTTTATGGAGAAATGGGAAAGGACATAAAAGTAGGTATCACCTTAGCACAACAGGGAAAAGCCTGGAGGATGGCCAAGACCTTTTCTGTTTGTGTAACCGTTAAGGAAAATTTATTGATTGTATCTCTTGAGACTTAAATTAAGGGAAACTTTAAAAAAATAGAGTTCATAAATGCTGGAAAACATGTGACACAGTAGGTGTACATACAGTAGGAATGGCCTGGAATGCCAATAATTTACGGGACAATGAAAAGCAGGCGTTTTAAGACAGTTAGAGCCAGAATCTGTCAGTCAGAGGAATCTGTTGAGTTACAATCTTGGACCTATTGATTAAAAACTGCTACTGGCAGCTGAGGGAATGGTGACCTGGCAAAAGAAAAGAGCAGGTTATCCCAACGTAGTAGAATAAAATATATCTTTAATTAATGGAGAAAAGTTTTAGTCATATTTATCTCAGACTGTTCCTAATGTAGCTCCCATTTGTGAAACTTGAAGAAAATAATAATAAAAGCCTGGTGAAACATTAGCAGGTTTTTCAAGGTTGATGCAGTTTGTTAGCTCTTATATGGGAAATTCTTGTACATTAATAACAAAACAGCCATAGGCATAATATAAATGGGTAGGATGTAAATTTTATCACTGGTGCTGTGTGGCACAAAGCCTGACTGTATGTGACCTGTCACTTTAGTACCATTGGCTTCCAGATTTCTCTAGAAAAAGATGTTTTCACTCCAATAACATTTCGTTCTCTGGTAAAACATGAATTGTTTAGTTGGCATTCAGTTCTTTGGTACATCTGAACTCTGATACTATAAACATCTGGAAGCACTGAATATTACTAAAGAGTATTAATGAGTTCAATTCAACTTCAAACCATGCATGATTTTTCACTGAGCCTCGATATGGACTGGATTTCCACATAAATCTGTTTAATTAAGGTGTTTTGAGCACTGATACTTCCTCAGGCAGGCAAATTTATATATATATGATGATCAGAGGGACAGAGGACCTCCCCCATGAAGGTAGGCTGAGAGAGCTGGGGTTGTTCAGCTTGGAGAAGAGAAGGCTCTGGGGAGACCTCACAGCAGCCTCCCAATATCTGAAGGGAGCTACAGGAGAGCTGGGAAGGGACTCTTTGTCAGGAAGTGCAGTTACAGGACAAGGGGTAACAGTTTTAAATTGGAAGAGGGTAGATTTAGATTAGATAAATCTGGCAGAGGTTTCCCAGAGAAGCTGTGGCTGCCCCATCCCTGGAGGGGTTCAAGGCCAGGCTGGATGGGGCTTGGAGCAACCTGGTCTGGTGGGAGGTGTCCCTGCCCATGGCAGGGGCTTGGAACTCGATGATCTTGAAGGTCCCTTCCAACTGTAACCATTCTATGATTCTATGATATATATATTTTTTTTTTTTGATATCTTGTCACAGAAGTCACATGCAAAGAAGGAATCCAATGTTTGAGTGGATAAACACACTTATGTATTTTGAGCAGCCTCTTACAGAAATAGCTAGAATAATAGAACAAAGTGAGAAGTAAGCCCTACACCTAATTTTATTCTGCAGTGCAGCTGTTTTCTAGATTTATAATGATGGACCTGATTATTCACCCTACTTTGAGTTTATCCTCTGGAAACTCTGGTAATTTAAATGGTGCCAGAAGAAAATTTGGCAGAATATGTTTTTCTGTGCAAGCAGCTATTCCTCACACAGCCACTTGTGTCAGCCAACATTGCCTAGAGTTCTGTCCAGAAAATCAGCAATAAAGCTTCTCTCTGTATAATACATAACCCCGCTGAGGGCATGACAGTAGCGGCGAGAGTTTGTGGGAGAAACAAGAAGAGCTGAACGGTCATTTTGCAGTCAAAACATAGTATCCTCATAATTTAGTTTACCAAATAGATAAGAGAACATTAAATAATGTAGAGAGGAAAAAATTATATGCTTGGGCATCTGTAACACTTCCCATTCTACACTTTTCTACCATCTAGTGTTTAATCTGAGGATCAAGTTATCGATGCTGTGGGAAGCAGAGGCATTACCTAAGTTCAAGATATTGAACATTCTTCAAAGATGATGTGAAAAAGAAATACCAGATAATAACCTTAACATTTTCCTTTGAGGATGATATGGAGCTTGAATATACTGACAGTGATTAACCATTTTGAAAGATTGATCTGAGACATGTTGGGAAACCCCAGATACTGAGAACATACACCTGTCTGCCAGATGTGTGTTGTGGCAACAAGGGTGAGGAAGGAAGACTACTGTGACAATTAAGCTTCTGGTTCTATTTTCAGACGTGAAAATGTGAATTACAGTGAGTAAAGTGGATTTGATTCTTCATAAAGCAAACTCCTCTTCATGAGGCTTACCTTACTTTGCTCCGCGTTGAATGCACATGTAAACACATACACGTGCAAAAAACCTTACTTTAGTCTGCTAGCTACTGCAGCTTGAAAAAATGTGGGCAGCAGGGCAAGGGAGGGGATTCTGCCCCTCTATTCCCCTCTGGTGAGAACCTACCTGGGGCACTGTGTCCAGCTCTGGAGTCCTCAGCACAGGAAGGACATGGACCTGTTGCAGTGGGGCCAGAAGAGGCCACGAAGATGCTCAGAGGGCTGGAGCACCTCTCCTATGATGGCAGACTGAAAGAGTTAGGGTTGTTCAACCTGGAGAAGAGAAGGCTCCTGGGAGACCTTAGAGCCCCTTCCAGGCCCTAAAGGGGCTCCAGGAGAGATGGGGAGGGACTCTGGATCGGGGAGGGGAGCCGTAGGATGAGGGGGAACAGTTTGAAACTGAATGACAGGAGATTGAGAAGAGATATGAGGAAGCAATTCTTTGCTGTGAGGGTGGTGAGAGCCTGGAAGAGGTTGCCCCGAGAAGCTGTGGCTGCCCCATCCCTGGAGGGGTTCAAGGCCAGGCTGGATGGGGCTTGG
>JAOWAV010000012.1:117201034-117211775 GCA_028571045.1 Scolopax bukidnonensis
CTGGGCACCACTGAGAAAAGCCTGGCCCCATCCTCCTGACACCCACCCTTTCAGTATTTATAGGTGTTGATCAGATCCCCTCTCAGTCTTCTCTTCTCCAGACTAAAAAGGCTCAAGTCCCTCAGCCTTTCATTGTAGGAGAGATGTTCTAGTCCTTTCATTCTCCCAGCTGCTCCTGGTCTAGCTTCATGAAGACAACGTCAAATGGAGAAATGAGCCTGCAGACCCTCCTGGAAAGGTCAGATGCCACCCACTGTAGGGACAGATAAGATTTGCAGCAGTAACGAGTTGTAAGCACTCTCGTGTAACTCATGTGATGACCACGGATGACCCAACATGGGTCCAAAAATGTTCTCATCAGCAAGATAAACTTAGCCTGGTGGGTCAGTCAAGCTAGGCATGAGAATTTACACAGTCTAAGTGAAGGAGGAAGCTGTCCTGAGAAAAAAAGAAGCAGAGGATAATGTGACAAGTGGAGTAACCCTGGAATGCATCAGCCGCCCCCACGCTTACACCATAGTGACTGGAACAACCACAAAGCTTCACTGAGGAGCAGAAGGAGTGATAATGCCGAATTCTCATTGTCCTTTTGTCGCTGCTGTGTGTGTGTGTGTTCCGGGGAAGCTCTGCAAAACCTGTGTCTTGGAGCCCTGTAAGAAAGCTGCAAGAAAAGGAATGGCAACCAGAATAGAAACTGAGCCGGGCTTGACAGCCGCAAAGGAAAGTGCAAGCCCTGGCAAGATTGATAAGGTGCTTTCTGGAAGCAGATTTTTTGAATATTTGTCCAGGAATTCATGATACCCAAAGGAGTGAACAAATAATATGAGAGAAAATAACGGAGCGATATTCTTACCTCTTTAGTGCATTCCCTCTGGCCTCTGATGGTAGGAACTGGAGGGCAGCCTGCTTCCAGAGTGCTATTGGGGCTCCATATGAAAGAGAAATCCCTCATATGCTATAGATATAAACAAAATGTATGCGCTATAGGATATGAATTGTTGTGCCAATCATTGTGTTCATCTCAGCTAAATTCATCCTGCACCTATAAACTGAACCACATCCTGTCAGGGGGGAAAAGAGCAGGGTGGGGGAATAGCTTTCTGCTGGAGTAAATACGTGTGGCAATTTCTGTGAAGTGGGGCTAAAACCTTAGGAGAATGCAGATTTTGGCCTTTAAAAGCACATGTGCAGCAGAGAAATCTCATCTAAATGAAGTATAGCATCTATACTCTATGTGGGTAGACTAAACTAGTTTTCAGAAACCTTATTTGCATTCACATAAGGAATATTTTGAGTTATTAATAAAATCGTTGTTTTCCTGTAAGCTGCTTATCTTGGACATCTCTGTTTTCCTCCTCATTCCCAGAAGAGTGTCTGGAAATAAGCTGTATGACTGGGAGTGCTGAATCATGGGTGCTATAGGGTCATAGTTCTCAGAGGATGGATACTTGCATAATAAAGATTTTGCTCAGGGTGGTAAATAGGACCACAGTTGAAGTAATTGTCTCTTCAGCATGGGTAAGCACACACAGTTGGGTTGGAGCCAGCAGGAGCATGGTATGGTGGCAGAAAGTAAGGTTGGGAAGAAGCTTATCCTCTCCAAGCAGCAAGGAGAGAGTCTAAGACTTACCCTGTGACTGTAGCCGCCACATAGGATCACAAATGTATATCCCACAAGATCATTTTCCTACTGCTGCAAGGGCAGACATTTCTGGGGCTTCATTCCCTTGAGTCATCATCTTCCTGTCCTGCAGGCAAGTACCAGGAGCACTCTGTCTGGATGGCAATATTTCATAGAATCATAGGATGGTTAGAGTTGGAAGGGACCTTAAACCCTTCATCGAGTTCCAACCCCCCTGCCCTGGGGGACACCCCCCACCAGACCAGGTTGCTCCAAGCCCCATCCAGCCTGGCCTTGAACCCCTCCAGGGATGGGGCAGCCACAGCTTCTCTGGGAAACCTCTTCCAATGTCTCACCACCCTCACAGCAAGAATTTCTTCCTCAGATCTCATCTCAATCTCCCCTCTTTCAGTTTAAAACCGTTCACTCTTGTCCTGTTGCTCCCCTCCCTGATCCAGAGTCCCTCCCCATCTCTTCTGGAGCCCCTTTAGGGATTGGAAGGGGCTCTAAGTTCTCCCCAGACCCTTCTCTTCTCCAGGCTGAACACCCCCAACTCTCTCAGCCTGTCCTCACAGCAGAGGGGCTCCGGCCCTCTGAGCATCTTCATGGCTGTCCGCTGGCCCTGCTTCAACAGCTTCATGTCCTTCTTACGTTGGTGGACCCAGAGCTGGACAGTGCTCCAGGTGGGGTCTCATGACAGCATAGTACAGGGGCAGAATCCCCCCCCGGCCCTGCTGGCCACGCTGCTGAGGATGCAGCCCAGGATGGGGTTGGCTTTCTGGGCTGCCAGCACACGTTGCCGGCTCATGTTGAGCTTCTCTTCCACCATCACCCCTGAGTCCTTCTCCTCCTGACCATGTATTTGTGCATTGGATTGCCATGACCCAGGTACAGGACAATTTCCAGGACTGCTGTTAGAATCTAAGGATCATTAGTCCCAAGGATTCACAGATATTTGGTCTTCAAGCTGCTTCCAAATTGCAGTGCTGAGAAGCAATCAGTAGCTTTTGTATAATTTCCATTTCATCTCTATCAACCATCATGCATATTCATTTTTAGCACAGAGTTCCTGCCACTGATGTATTAGGCAGAGGAAGAAATGGTAAAGCAGGCTTCCCTCAGATGCTAAATGTCAACATTTTCAATGTGATCATTATTTGTCTTATACATTCCAAATCCATCAAGTTTACAAAACTGCTGCTCTATTTTATTGAGTCTCAGAATATAAATCTCTTAAAAATATGGAGATTTTGAAAGGTCTGGGGAAAGCTGGGACCAAAGGTCTCTTTAAGTTAATTTCCATTATTTTTTTCCTTCTAAATGGTTTCAGTATTTTTGAGCTTCATAAACAAATTTTAAGAGCCATTTAAATTGGACTGAGCATGAAGAGCTGATCTTGAGGAGTTATAGCTGCATCAGCATAAGGATTTAAGCTGGTGTGGGAAATAGACCTGTGCAATCAAATCAAAATTCCTCCACAACACAGGAAGTTTAGAAGTTTACCTGTTTCTTATCAGAATCTGTTCAAAATTTAATTTGCGTTATAATTATGGTTACTGCAACATTTCACAGAGGTTAAAATCCTTGAATAACAGAGACTTCAGATAAAACCAAATTGCTGCAGAGATTTTTTTAATTACTTGTAAGTTCTTTGATCTTTTAGATTTTTAAGCTAGCATAAATGAGCACTGTTCCTCTCTTTTATTTATGTGTCTAGATTTATCTTGCAGTGAGCTAAGGTAAATGTTTCTCCATTTTTAACTGAGTAGTAATTTTTCCTTTAAAAGGATTCAACTCTTCTTTACCAATTATTAGCAACATCTTGAGATGAGGTTCTGCTAATTAATCAAAAACTTCTTGTGAGCTCAGACAAGCCAGCCCCAACTGACCTCGAAAGTATATGAAAGCACAGAAGTAAAAACAAGAACTTCTGGGCCAAAGAAAACATCTTTATTCTTTTAATAGGCATGGAGGAAAAGACTGCTTAGTGCAAGGGACTCTGTACAGCCGAGCTCTTTTACAGTTTTAGATGGAGCAAATGAGGCCATGAAAAAGGAGCATTTTTAAAAGTATCCAGGCCCTCACCGAAGCCAGTGGTAAAATTCCATTTTCAAAAAAGCAGAAGATCTACCAGAGCAGGACAGATCTGAAAGTCTCATTTTAATTGTGCTGTTGCCATTAGAAGTATATTTTTTTGTCCAAGAAGAGACTCCCTGTGGGAATTTACAAAGGCAGGACATAGTCTGCTCTTCAGTATCAGAACCTTGCATGCCATTATAGTGGGAATACTGGGTCACTTTTTCACCCATCTCATACTATTTCTTGCAAAAGAAGTAGGCCTTCGCTACAGGTACAATTTCATCCCAGTTTTCTGGAGGACCATGAATCAAAATACCAGTGTAGCCCTGCTACAAGCAGTTTCTCAACTTCTCCATTAGGGTTGGTGAATATTAGCCTGTAAGGAAGCACATTTACAGGAAAAGTAGTTAAAGATACTGATTAAAGATAACACCCAAGATTAAAAAAGTATAAAGTATTCTGAGTTGCTAGCAGTTAGTTTTTTCTTTAAGCAGACTGGGCAAACAAAGACATAGGTACAGCTGTCCTGATGCAGCAATGCATTCTTGATATACCTTCAGGACTATTTGGAGAATACCTAGCTTTTTATCTCATTTAAGCCTTTAAAGAAATGTTTTATGGCCACTCAGGAGGATCCACTTGCACCCAAATGCCATTATCGAGTCACACTAACCCTTTATGCCTAGCAAAAGCTTCAGGTATGAAGCAGCCAGCAGGACTGGGGCAGTGATTGTCCCCCTGCACTGGGCACTGGTGAGGCCCCACCTAAAGGGTTGGGTCCAGTTTTGGGCCCATCACCACAAGAAATACCTTTAGGGCTGGAGCGTGTCCAGAGAAGGGCAACGGAGCTGGTGAGGGGTCTGGAGCACAAGTCTGGTGAGGAGCAGCTGAGGGAGCTGGGGGTGTTCAGCCTGGAGAAAAGGAGGCTGAGGGGAGACCTTCTGGCTCTCTCCAACTCCCTGAGAGGAGGGTGTAGTCAGGGGGGGTCTGTCTCTTCTCCCAGGGAACGTGGGACAAGAGGAAACGGCCTCAAGTTGCACCAGGGGAAGTTCAGACTGGAGATTAGGAACAATTTTTACACTATAAGAGTCATTAAGCCTTGGAATGGGCTGCCCAAGGAAGTTGTGGACTTCTGTAGCTCCCGTCAGATATTGGGAGGCTGCTCTGAGGTCTCCCCAGAGCCTTCTCTTCTCCAGGCTGAACAACCCCAGCTCTCTCGGCCTGTCTTCATAGGAGAGATGCTCCATCCCTCTGATCACCCTCGTAGCCCTCTGCTGGACCCATTCCAACAAGTCCATGTCCTTTCCATATTGAGTACTCTAGAGCTGGACACAATGCTCCAGGTGGGGTCTCACGAGTGCAGAGTAGAGGAGTAGAATCGCCTCCAGTTTAGTTATAAAATGACACAAACCCTCATTAAATAATTATTTGCATAACTCTGAATTTGAATGCTTTAAACCAAGCCTTCCAATTTCAGTGTTCAGCCCTCCTAAGATGCTATGCCAGTGGTGGCATTAATCTGTCATTGACAGCTCCCTAAAAATTAAAAAATCTTTTGCCACATTTTTTAGCTCTCTCTCTTATTTTTCACTTCTGATGTGGATTAAAGTCACAACTCTGATAGTTTGAAGACATTTGATCTTACAGTATTTACCCGTTATTTGCTTTGTTTACCCAAGGGAAAATTAAGTGCTGTAACTCAGAACAGTGAGATCCATAATACACTGATGCCTTTGGTGATCTCTGGCAGATGTTGGTCTTTAGGAAAAAAAAAAAAAAACCAAACTTAAAAGCTGTGGCACTAACTTGGGAAGCCAATTGTAAAAACTGACAGCCTTTGCAGGTGCACATGTAATTATTTGTTATGAAAACTACACAAAGATGAGGACATTTCTGATGAAATGATGCTCCCAGGTTACTTTAGCTTACAAAAAATCTTTTTCAGTATGGAAAATGCATTTTTCATAGAATCATGGAATGGTTTGGATTGGAGAAGACCTTAGAGATCATCAAGTTTCAACCCCCTGCCCTGGGCAGGGACACCTCCCAGTAGACCAGGAAGTCATTCTCCTCATTCTCATCCTCCTTGGGTAACCCAGTGAGACACATCCAGGGATATGCAGTTTGCTTGCTTTACACAGTGCACTTTTTGGAAGAGAACCACAGAGAATTTCTCCCCTCCCAGATGTAGAAAATGCAGGTTTCTTTAGCTAGGAGTAAGACATATCGGTCCTGACGCCCACTTCTCTATAGCATAGTTCATGCTCACCTTAATCATTGCTAGGAAATAAAAATTCCCTATTTTATTAGGGATACGTCTTAAAAAGATGATACACAATAAATTTCTAATATACCTCTAATCCTTATTCATATACAGTCATGTCTAATATATTTTCATATTGGAAGAAGGTAGTATTTCTGTCTTGCAATGCTTTGTTGGCAACAGGGAAGTATTTTATGTTACTTCTTTTTAATCGCATAATCATAAAATTGTCTAGGTGAAAGGGACCTTTAAGATCATCTAGTCCAACCATCAACCTGACCCTGACAAAAAACCATCACATACAGGATGGAAAACTGAAACCCTCTGTTTGACATCTAACACACAGCTCTGCCACAGGGGTAAAGAAAAAGGCTAATTTTTTCTGAATTTGGGTGGGCAGTGGGCTCCCATTGAATTCCTTTAGCTCCTCAACACCCGGCAGTTTAAAGTCCAAGAGAATGTAAATCCAAGTCAGTGGAGTTTGGCAGTGTCCATGGCAAGCTTTTTTAAGTTGATTCATGGAATAACACAAAACATCAGCCCCAAAAAGCTGTTCTGGTATACTTGGTTAGGTGGCAACATGATATATTAATGCCCTGAATCATTACAGCAGAAGAGCAGAATAAGCATAAAGGACACATTAAAATGTAAAGCCTTGACCTACCCACATTTACCATAGGAGAACTGTTCTCTGGTATTAAGTTATGTGATCAAAACCCTATTAAAAAGATTGAGGTGATTTACACAGCACTGAGCAAAAGATCCCCAGAAATGCTATTATAGAATATTTGCTTTCAAAAAAGGAAGAAAGGGTAGAGGACCAAACCTCTCGCTCTCACTCACACTGAACAGGCCAAGTGTTACAGGAACAGTCCTCCTGAATTTCAAACAGGACTTGAGCAAAGAATTTCTATTAATGGAGAAAGAGACATTTTGGAGGGTTTTTTTGCTGACATTTTAAAATTATGTAGCTACTTAGAGGAAAGCCTATGAATAAATCTACAGACTAAGAAATTCCATGAGAAAATGAGATCAGAGCCTGACAAGTAGCTTTCATCAAAGCAGATCAGGAATGGGAAGCCCATCTTTTAAGAATGATATATGTATATATATAAGACTCCAGGCAAGGACAGAAAAAAAAATCTCATTTTTTAAGGAGAAAATATAACCTGAGCGTTAGAGTCCAGATCTGTAGCTGAAATAAATTGATATATCTTCCCTGGGATCAGTAGAACTATGCTAGCTGAAAGCCAACAACTGGACGTGGACAAAAATGGCTGCAGCCAGAAAACCAGGATGGCAAAATGCCTGGATTGTTTGTATGCATACTTGAAAACTCTCAGTATTGGCCCATTAGAAGGAATCAACAGCTACTTTTAAGAAAAATCATCTTTTCTCCCAAATACACAACTGGGACTTGGTTTATTTTAGCCAAGCAGACACTTCTTTCAGGCATTTCTTCATTACGAGGTATCGTAATTGCTTCCACATATGGCAAATACAATTATGCATCTCCCTGGTAAGGGTGGATTATAAACGTGATCCATGAACAATGACTTGTATTTCAATAGATAGCAGCTGCATTTCTGCAAGGAATGTTACAGGAACTTGTGGACAAAGCCAAAAAAAAAAAAAAAAAAAATAATAGGGAAGTCAGGTAAAAGGAAAAATCTAAGTTCCCTGATCCTGAGAAAAGAAAGTGCTGGCCTTAAATGAGGGGCTCAGCTCGCTGTACCCAGCCCTCTTCAAATATGCAAGAATGATTGATTTAAGAGAGTATGCAAAAATTCCCTCTCTCCATAAGGGTACAGTTACTATTGAAACATGTGTGCCTTGTTTTAAACAATCTCCATGAAAGAAGGGCACAAAATGCTCATTTGGGCTAAAATTATTCCACAGATTATGGAATTTACTGTGTCTTATTTATAAAAGTGGCTACCATCACAGATGTGAACTGTACAAACGGACAGAACTGATTGATTACTCCATAGATAAAGTCATTTCACACATAATCAGGAAAAATTAACATTTGAAATATGGGAATAAGTACAGAATCAATTCAGTTTTCAAGCATAATAATGAAGTTGTTCTAGAAGTGCAAGAAGCGCAATTAAAAGGGCGTCCCAAGGTAAAAGGAAAATGGTTTTGCTATGAATGCATTATTTTACTCTTAGCTTTTTGTTTCCCTTCTGCTATCAGACAGGTCATTCTCCATGAGGGATGTACCATCACTGCTCCACTAGATATTAGCCCCAGCAAAGGAAGTTCAAGACAGTGTGAGCACAGTAAGAGTCTGCTCATCTCTGTCTTTGATTTTGTGGCATCAGCGCTGAAAAGAGCTTGTCCTACCTGCCTACAGTAACGTCTGGTTTGAAGCATGATCCCAGATTTAACCTATCTTGAAGGGAAGGTGAGTTTCCTTTTAAACCTTTTCCCCAAAATGCAGAATTAAATTTCTGAAGTTAAGGGAAGTTCAGCCATCAACCATCAACTTCTGTGAATTAAGATTTTCCACAGCAGCCTCCATATAAGGCTTCACTTAAGACTAATGGGCCTGTACGTGGCAGAAGTGTCAAGATGTGCCAGCAGGAATCAGAACTGAGCACTTTCAGTGCTCTATCTGCTCTGCAAATCCATAGTGAGAGACCAACCCAGACTCAGAGATATCACCATCTTCCCAAGCAAAACAGACTATGGTCAGAGCAATAACAGAGACAGGAGAGTGATTTAGAATCATAGGATGGTTTGGGTTGGAAGGGACCTTGAAGATGATTGAGTTCCAACCCCCCATCCCTGGGCAGGGACACCTCCCACCAGACCAGGTTGCTCCAAGCCCCATCCAGCCTGGCCTTGAACCCCTCTAGGAATGGATGGGGCAGCCACAGCTTCTCTGGGCAACATCTTCCAGGGTCTCACCACCCTCACAGCAAAGAATTTCTTCCTGAGATCTCATCTCAACCTCCCCTCTTTCAGTTTAAAACCATTCCCCCTTGTCCTATCTCCCAATTTGCATAAGATCATGCAATACAGTCAAGTATCCTTTATCCCCATTGCTGCCATGGCTATTTTGTTGTTTTGCCCTGCGTTTGAGATTGCCTACAAAATGTACTCTTTGAGCTATACCCAGAAGAAATAGATATTATCTGGCAAACAGCTAAAAAACAGTGGTAAGACTTAGAATTTTTCTTGTGCTTTTTATTTTCTCTGTGATGTTCCAGGGGCCCAGTTTCACCTGCTGCTGTGGGATGGAAAGAGAAAACAAAGCAAAACAAACCTCTCCAAATTTAATACCTCCTAAAGGCTCCCCCAGGAGCCTTCCCTGCTCATTAAATTCACCTGGTTTCCTTTGCCTCCTAGACAAGATTTATGTTTTTTGTTGTTTGAAAACTTGATGAGCAATGAATGGGATTTTCTTTCTTTATAGAGTCTCCTTCTCTGGAGACATTCAAAACCCGCCTGGACAAGTTCCTGTGCAACGTGCTCTAGGTAGACCTGCTCCAGTTGGGGAGCTGGAGTAGATGATCTCCAGAGGTCCCTTCCAACCCCATAGCATTCTATGATTCTGTGATTCTGTAAGTGATATTTATAAAAGGGTTGTTCACCTGATCTCCCTGGTACTAGAATGCTCTTAAAACCTCATATGCAGAGTCCCTGTTGGGTGTCTCTGACCACACGTGTGAAGGGTGGGACTCTCTGTCGTGGTTTGGCCAAACTGAGGAGAGCAGAGGGGGGTCTCTTGCTGTGCTGCTTACCAACTTCCACCCATCCTCTTTAACCACTGCATTGGGAACTCCAGCAGAAAATAAATTCAACTGCTCTTTTATGTAGGTTTTATTGCAATCAAGAAAGAAAAATAAATAAAAAGGAGTCCTTTTTCCCAAATCAATGTCAGAAGCACTTTTTGCCCCAACTTGGCTCTGTCCCCATTTTTTCCCCTCGCCGTCCTCCAAGGGGTACACGGGGGAATTAGCCAGGGAAGAGGAACTGATTCCCATTATCTTCAAATATATTATGGGATAAGAGTCACTCAGCAACCAGCCTTACTCAATCCCTCTCTTCTGAACTGTAACCCATCACGTCACCACTTCAGATGTTTAACCAGATTGCGATGTGGGTCTCAGGGCGGTGAACTGCTGCACCTCACCCCTTTGGGCTGCAGGTCTTGTTTGGATGAGGCTCAGACCGGCTTTAGAAACCTCCACTCACCTTGTCCCAGAGAGGGAAAAATGGGCCAACAGAAGAGAAAGACATTCTCACAAGCACGACACGTTTCTGCTGGGCTGCCACACACACGGAGAGGAACCCAGCAAGTCCTGGATGGTGAAGTGATCACCATGGGATCCAGCTGGTGGTGTACAGTTAAAAGACGTGGGATTTCTCTGAAGCATAGGCTGGCCCTGTAGTTGCTGATGAATCATCTCCTAAGGTCATGTTGAATAGATCATTAATGAACCTAGCAAGGTCACTGTTTTTAATATATGGGCTAAAAACTTGGCTAAATAAGGCAGTCCTTACTAAAAAACTAATATGACACGTGACCTGGTGTAAGTGTTTCTGAAGGATAAATAGTCAGATTATTAACAAAAACCACACCCAAGACCTTGGCTCAGGTGCAAGGGGGAGACTCACAGGGAAGGAGGAGACTGAGGATTCACTTTTGGTATTCACAAGAGTAGGACAAGCCCAGGGACAAAATATTTTCACCAGAAAGAAATTCTTTGCTGTGAGGGTGGTGAGACCCTGGAAGAGGTTGCCCAGAGAAGCTGTGGCTGCCCCAT
>JAOWAV010000012.1:117227741-117246887 GCA_028571045.1 Scolopax bukidnonensis
ATCCCTGGAGGGGTTCAAGGCCAGGCTGGATGGGGCTTGGAGCAACCTGGTCTGGTGGGAGGTGTCCCTGCCTAGGGATGAGGGTTGGAACTGGATGATCTTTAAGGTGCCTTCCAACCCAAACCTTTCTATGATCAGTTGTAAGGTACCTTAACATTGGCTGTTTGATAAAGGGGATCTCACTGTGGGCAGGAATCAGGCCCATGTTATCAGTAACGGATGGAGAAAGCACAGAAGTGATCAAACTTCACCCTGGAGCTCCAGACAGCAGGAGAGTTTTTTGAGCTTTCCCTTTGAGATGACTGCGAAGCTATGAAGGATGGCACAGAATATGAGAATATCTCTGACACCCAAAGTAAGAGCAGTGCTTAAAGGCAGCATTTTCTGAGCTGTACAAAGATGCTGGGTGGTGGCAAGTTATAAAACAGCACCAGCATGTGGAGGGCAGGAGAACACCATGGGCTGGTCTGTGCACAGGCCACTCCAGTGTGTTTGAACCTGTTGGGTGAAGATGTTGGCACCTGTATGGAAACGCAAGAGGACAATGTCACAGGAACCATAAGAAGGGGCTGCAGATGATTGAACAAGTCGCTTAAGCAGGGAAAAATCTCAATGGTGGTATGATTTGGTTTAGAAGTCAGGATGGGAGATAATGCAAGGGATGATTTTACATTGTTTCAGGACTGGGAATCACAGCAAAGTTTAAAGCTACTCATTTCAGAAATGAGTAATAGTATTGTTAATGTTTATTTATCCAGAGAGGTGGCTGCAGTCTAAAAATCAACCAGGAGCAGGAAAACGGGGATTGAGAAAAAACAAAAGTTCAAACAGGCCAGTAACTTGGAGAAAATTGAAGGGAGAGAAAGTGGGAGCAGCATGGACATTAGTGTGATCACACTGAAGAGCACCAAAAGCCCCAAGACACCTCTGAGTCCCATGGTGGCACTTACAGGAGCGTCAAATTCAGCTGCGTTCAGCTGGGATGGAGGAGAGGGAGAGCTGACAGCATTTAAACCCATAAAACCAGAAAGCATGAACCAAAAAGCATCAGCTCAGCCCTGATGATGATCCCCTGGAGTTGGCAATGTCCATGGGAATGATCTACCCAGGCAGCCTGGAAGCGATGCAGAGATAGATGGCCATAATAGATGGTCCATCTAGGACCATTCCTCAGCGCTTGGCCTGACTCAACTTCCTGCAGATTCAAATTTTAACATTTACTAGCACATTTTCCTATTCTGCGGGATAATTACAGTTGCATTAAATGTCTGAAAGTACTCATGGTTAAATATTACAAGTTTCCATGAGCAGAATCACCTCTGTCTTCCTAATAACGTGCCAGTCCTGGCTGTAGACCCACATCGGATGCCCAAGCTGTCCAGCCACTCTGATTTGTGGAAGAGCCATTGCTAAGAATTTTAACAGGTTGTGAACCTGCTAGGGCTAAGTCACAGAAAAGAAAAGAAAAGAAAACCACTTAGAGGCCTGGAAATTTCTTAGCACCCACCATCAAACAGCCCTCCATGCAGCCAAACCTTGCAATGGCATTAGGGTCCCTATTTTCCACCATAATGACGGCTGCTAATTGAATGAAAGAAGCCAAGTCTGAGAAAAATATCCCCCAAAAACCCCAAACCCCAACCAAACATTTATCAAATTGCCAGTTAAAAGCTCAGAAAAGATTAAATCCCTGTCCTACGAGGCGGGTCTCTATAAATGTCTCAGAGTTCTGTTTGAAGAGGCTTGAAAGGTTTAAACTTCCAAACTAGAAATGCTGACTACTTTGTTTCTGCCGTACCCGTGCCGCCGTGCCTCTTTGCTTTAAGCTAGGCCAAATTCACTCACTCAAAAATGTTATCACTCACTGCCATCTAGTGTTAACAGTACAGGTTGTCAGGAATTTAAAATTGCTTTTCTGGCTTTTAAGAATGAAAAAAACCCAATTATAAAATGTCTGTTTTTCTAGTTTGGCCTTATCCTGAGCAACTCGACGTTCCTCTTCCCCGTGAGAGAGGGAGCAGTGGAGTCACTGAGGCTCAGGACCCCCCCCCCAAGACTCCTGGGAATAGATGGCCACGATGCAATTCCAATGACTACACTCACCTTCCATTTTACTTTCTTGATCCCGACGCTCCCCCTTTCACCAGGCTTGGTCCTGAAGCAGCACCTGCAGCTGCTCCTCCTGCCCCCGGCGGGGCAGACGCAGTGTCCTTCGCAGCACCTTCCTCATCCTCTGTCTGTCAAGAGAAAACTGGAGACACCGTTAATGCTCTGTCCTGGTTTGAGGTAAAACAGAACTAATTTTCTATTCTGTTTTACCAGGCAAGGATTTAAAGGCTCAAAGCTGGGACAAAGCAGCTGGATGAGGAAGCATCTTCCCCACTGAAGAGGCAATTTTAAGGCCCAAGTCTCACTAACTCACAGCACAGCTCCCCGTGTCCTTTTTGAAGCCTGGACTGTGTGAATCCACCTCCTGGTGGCTGCCTTTTAAATAAACAGGAATCCTAATTGCTCTTTACATGAACAATGAACGTATATTAAGTTCTTAACAGAAACATCTGAATTCAAAAGCAGACCACAGAGCATGGCAACCACTTATAGTCATCATTAGTTTATTGAAACAAATATACTCAAGTACTTAAACACAGGTTAGTTCAGGTTTATTTCCACATTTGAGATATTCCTGTATATTACATAATGCAATGAATATCCAGTAAATAAATAATAAAACCAAAGTGCGGATTAAAGTAGCAAAGTCAGTTTTTAGGTTATCAGGAAGGCCAAAAATCACGTCAGCAGTCTAAGGACAGCGAGTTGTAAATGCCTACTATTTAAGGTGTCATTCTATGGTTGCTATATGCATGCTTGTACAAACGATCCCTCTGAGAACTGCATAGAGTGATCCACAAAAGAAATCAGTCCTTCCCTTAATATGACGTTTTCTTGATCTTTTTATTTCTTACCTTTCAGGCCTGATCCTGCAGTCCTTACTCAGCAAAACTTCCAACGCACTCCGTCAGGTTAGTTAGCTACTTTTTTTCTTGAAGCTACATAAAAGCCCATCGGCTTCTCTCAAAACATCTGAATGCTAAATGATTAGGGTTTGAATTCCTAAAAATTCGGAAATTCTAAAAATATCCGTAACAGCACGTAACATAATTAAGTCCAGATGTAAGAGCATTTGGGCCAAATCCAGGAACAGAGCGAGCTGTCAGGACAGTCAGGCTGGCACCTGGCGAGTGAGGCATCTTCCCAATTAGCCAGCCACATTTGGGATCACAGCTTGGGATGTAGACATCTTCACTCTCCTTAAATACTGTTTTGAGCACCTGCATCCTTTTTTTAATTTTTTTTTTCCCGGATCTGGCCTTTTTTTTTTTTTTTTCTACTTGAATACATGATGCACCACATTAACATTACACACAGACAATAAGAGAAGTGACCCTAAAGTAAACCAAACTGATAATACAAGATGAGATCGTAGCCACGTCTAGAAGAAGCTGTTGTTCTTTTCTGTGCTTGGGTTAGACACGTTTGTTTTAACAGCTTTTAATACTGTATCCCATTTACTATTCTTGTGCTCTAACTGCCTTTTCCTAAATTTGTGCTGAAATAAATCGTTGCTGTCTTCATCCTCAGCCTCTGACACTATCTCCATTTTTTGGATGATCAGTTTAATGAGATCGTGTTGCTTTTCCAACAGCGTTGATATATCTTTGAGCCTAAAAAAGAAAAACCGAAAAAAAGGAAAAATATGCATAAAAAAAGCTTTGTCATTTGGTTTCAAAGGACATTTCTATCATTAAATTTACAGATGTAAAAGACCTGACAACATTCAGAACTTCACCCTCTTGCAAGAAAAATACTTAACCAGAATCTGTGCAGGGAGACAAAAACTAAGTAGAATGAAAAGAAATATGGAAAAAGAAAAAGAGCAGGGGAGAGTGAGAAAGAATAGATTTTCCTGGCTGTATGTGCACAGAAGGCTTTTCTGAAATCATTCTTACGGAGATATTGGTAAAATGGGTGAGAAAAGTAAGTACTGAGGATTCCTTCCCAAGATTTTGGAAACAGGTAATTTGTTCAAAGTAGAACCAGGGACATCAATCCATTTTGGGGGGAAAAAATCTAAAGCAGATCTACCATCAGACCAGTGGAGATTCAGTTACAGATTGTGTATATTTGCAAAACAATTGGAATGACCTCAATTGTGAGTTTAAAATAACCCTTGAAAACCTCCATCACAAACCTCTAATTCTGAACTGAAAATGCATTTTCCCCATTACTTCAGTTTACTTTAATGAGCAAATAAGCTTGTCCTCTTTCTCTGACACAAGATAAAAATATCTCTCTACCACACAAGTACTTTGAAGGTAAATACATTAAAGAATATAAAATAGGAAGTTAGTTACCATGGTGAGCCAGTTTGCTTAAAGATACATTGAGTTTTACTTTTTAGGTACAGTATGAAGTTTTAGAAAACTTTAAAAATAGGAGTATAATTTTAATCTTGGTTCTGCTTATTTTTCCAGCAGTAAAAAACCACAACACATACCTGTATTTCTGCTTCAGAACTTCCAGTTCTAACGTTGTATCTGTGCTCTGGGCATCCGTGGCAGAGTCCTCACACCCGAAGCAATACTGGAACACGCTCTAAACAAAACATGGAACCAAACTGAAAATCAGACACTATCGTCTGACAATAGATTAAAAATCTCAAATAAGGGAATGGTAACAGTCTCCACACGGTGTTAAAGTCGAAAAGAATTTCTGTTATGAGGTTACTTTTTGAATATTAAACATTTGTTTTGCAAAATCTGTTTAATCAGAAAATCAGTCTACCAACAAGAGCTGAAATGCAAAGTAAACAAATAAAAGAAGAAATGCCAAAAGAGAGTAATTCTATTTTCTGAGTAACTTTAGTAGCTTTTCTTGCTCAGTAAAGTCACAGATCACCGAGAACTCAAACACCAGTTATACCTGATATATCATTTCCACTGAAGATAGTCAAGGTCTAATCACAATTCCGCTGATGTCAGTTAATGATTGAGTCCTATTAATGCAATATTCCTAACAATCCATGGACAAAGTCAATCACATCGCATTTTACTAAGAATTCTTTAGTTTGAGATGTACCACCTACCATAAATCCACAGTATCTTGGCCTGTTGGGGTAGACAGTGATTGATTCCTGGTCCACTCGGCTTAAGAACCAGAATGGCAGCTTCTTCTCTAAATTGGTGTGAAGATTGACCTAGGAGTAGTTTTGTATTAAGAAAAATATATATTGGCTTGAGATAAAGACACATTATCATGTGAAAACAACCATCATGTCATTCCATTCAAATCTCTATTACTAGATGTCAGGTCTCAGAGGATCTCTACGCTGCAAAAAATGGTACAGCATTTGAACAGTCCAGTCCAACCACTGTCATCCAGTCAGAGCAGCTCTGAGCATCTTAGCAGAATTAATTATTCCACAGAGATGTCTACTTTTAGAACTAAAATGGTTCCAAAAGTGAGCTAGCTCTTGTGTAGTGGCTTAAAAAGCTCCTCTACTGTGGGTTGCAGTACAGAATCATGTAAATCTTTGAAGAAATCTTCAAAAGACAAAATACCTGTCACAGCCAAATAATAATGGGAAAGGGGTTTTTCTCTCTCTGATTGTGCTCTACCCTTTCACTAGACTATGACATAGTCAGTATAGATTAAGATGCCATTGGAATCCCACCCTTTTCAGGTGATGCTACCTTTCCAGTTCTCAAATTGTTACAAAAATACTGAGCATCTGGATGTAAAAGAACAGGATGCATCATATAAGCCTACTGCAGACAACCATAATCCTCTCAAACAAGGAGAAGGTTATGTGCTTAATAAAGATTTCATAGTATGGCCTGAAGTTGCAAGACAACATCCCTCCTGAGCATTCTGTTGGCAAAGAAATATCTGAACAGCTGAAAAGCATTAACTGATACAAGAATCACAGGATCATAGAATGGTTTGAGTTGGAAAGGACCTTAAAGGTCATCCAGTTCCAACCCCCTGCCCTGGGCAGAGACACTTCCCACCGGACCAGGTTGCTCCAAGCCCCATCCAGCCTGGCCTTGAACCCCTCCAGGGATGGGGCAGCCACAGCTTCTCTGGGCAACCTCTGCCAGGCTCTCACCACTCTCACAGCAAAGAATTTCTACCTGAGATCTCATCTCAATCTTCCCTCTTTCAGTTTAAAACCATTCCCCCTCATCCTATGGCTCCCCTCCCTGATCTCTCCTGGGAAGTCCCTCCCCATCTGAGTCCCTCCCCATCTCTCCTGGAGCCCCTTTAGGCATTGGAAGGGGCTTTAAGGTCTCCCTGGAGTCTTCTCTTCTCCAGGCTAAACAACCCCAACTCTCTCAGCCTGTTTTCATAGGATAGTTGCTCCAGCCCTCTGAGCATCTTCATGGCCTCCTCTGGACCTGTTCCAATAGGTCAACTTCCTTCCTGTGCTCAAAGTACTGCCCTTATGCCTCTGCTTTAGTCATTTTTATCTCTAGCAAAAGGAGTATCTCTTGGGAGGAATTGTCACTCTAAAGAGAATTCATCAAATAAACTTGAACCAAGCAAATATAGCACAGAATTTAAAGTTACATAAGTACTAGAAGTTTTTTTCTGAGATGTTCTTGGGTATTCTGCCTGCACACACTTCTCTTTATGCTGAGCCATGAGGCAGCCTCTGAAACTTTTTATGAAACCCAGAGCCAGGAGGGAACACAGGCAAAGCCACTCTCTGTAGCAATTTGATGAACAGGCAGTTCCTCTCACAAAACAGACTTTGAGCAGAACTTCAAGAAAGCACGTGGACAGACAGCTTCTAGCAACACATCACTGAGGCATAGTCTTTATTTGACAGGTGTATACTTTGTGTATACTGTGCAAGTCAACTTTGATATACAGTTCACAAGGGGAAAAAGGCTGTTGAAAACTGTATGCCAAAGTGATAATTTCTTAAAATGAAAATTTTAGGAAGTTGTGCAATTGCTCTAGCTCCAGTATGTCAGCTGTGAGGACTACATTTGCAAAAGCTACTTTGAAAGTATCCAAGATGCATATACACAGTTTTCAAAAGCATTTAGGTTACTATACTCTTCTGATTTCAACAGAAATTTCACCAGGTGTCTTTACAGATCCTAAGGTAACTGAAAACATTTAGAAATGTGACATTAAGTTCCTTAGTTATAATTAGTGTTACATAGTATCTCCTCAGCACACAGACCAGCAAAAGCATTCAATAAACTGCAGTGAATTCTGTGTCCTTTTGGTTTCTGTGTACCTTAATCTTCTCTCCATGGCATCAATTCTCTCCTTAAGGCAACTCTCTCCAATTTCAATCATTTACTCATTTTGAGATTCTGTTTTTGGAATAACTCAGAATTTATGGAAATGACTATTCGAAAGTTCCTTAAAAACGCATTTACTTATACTTTTCCTTGACAATGACTCAGATGACAAAAGAATGAGATTCAGATTAGGATGCTCATGTTCATCAAGTTGCTTTACAGAGATGCTAAGATGTTAGTTAGGGATGTTGATGACAAATCAGCTAATTATCTAAATGGTGTTCTAATAATATCTACTCCCTATAGTTGCTGCTTCTACAGTACACTACTCACCTGCATTGCAATCCTTTTGAGTGCAGCATATTTTTGTACTTCTGCTATGTCCCCAACAGCCAAACCAATCTGAAAATAACAAGAAAGATTTTGTTTGTTCATAGTCTGATTTCAGTTGTATTTCTTATTCACTTTTAGTTTCACTCTGAAACTAAATTTATTTTGTTTCACTTGAATTTGGAAATATTATCTCTTTTTGCATATTTGGAAAATCCATGTTGAGAAATGTAAACTTTTAATGACAACTCTCTGTCTTGTGCCAATGAGGCACTAAAGAGCTACTTCAAAGATTTGTCAAGAATAACATTCCTTCTTTTTGATGCTTCATTACTGATGTTATGTTAAGAAACTTGTTGACTTCTTGATTGAATAGGATCATGGCAGCAATAAGTCACTTTAAAAAAAATGATTTGATTTTTATCGCTTAGCTCATATAAAAACTTGGTTTCCTAAAAATAAGTGATGTTCGACGGAATGTGGCTGAAGATGTTATTACATCTTTCCCCTCTTTTGCACCAGGTTTTCTGATTCTTTTTGTTCAGGTCAGGCTCATTATTTAGTTTCAACACTACTGCTGATTGTTGGTTTGTGTGCAATGAAGATTTAGATTTTGGCTTTTTTTTTTTTTAAATAATACTGTTAGTGTTAGGTTATGATACAGCAAGGGGTAGAACCAGTCAGACTATGTCTACTCTAGAGGGGACACATTTAGCAAAGCACTTTTAAAAATCCTTCTTCCCCAGTTTTCTTTATCAAGACTTTATACATTGCAGCTCCAATTCAAATTCCATCACAAGACAAGCCTGCAAGAGTTAACTGTGAGAAAATACTCTGAAGAGTAAACTGGAGGGGAAAGGAGTCCAGGGAAAAGCAATTTTTTAATATCTCACTGAAAATATCAATTTGTTAAATAATGAATGAATGTCATGAATCAGCACTAAAGTCATTCTACACGCTAAATCTGTGTGTAAGTCTGTGATTAACCACTTCTGTATATTAATAAGTAGTTTACTTACTAGCAAGTTCATAAGAAGGATTGGAATGAGCAAGGTGAATATAATGAGAACTGTGTAGCTAAGGAATGGATATGGCAATTCACTGCTTAGCAATGGATCAAGGAATGCATCGTGGTAATTGATGTCTCCCAGCATCATGGCAAATGTCTTCATTACAGAAAGCAGAGGTGTGCTGTATGTTTGCTGCAAAAAGAAGAAACACTAAAAATCAAGAAAAACCCAAACAGATGAAATTTGAAAATAACCTCTTGAGACTCTTCTTTCGTCAAAAAATAATATTTATAATGATATAAAAATTAACTACACCATTCAACTCACCTGTGAGCCCAAAAGGACAAAGAAACTCAGTCCAAAGGCCAATATCAGGAAAAAGAAAACAACAGCAATCCGAATCAAAGTCCTCAAGATTTCCCAGAACATCACAACATAGATGCCATAGTTTTCAAATCTAGGCAATGAGGAAACAGGAAAGATATGGAAAATTAAATGCTGAAGCAAGAGTCCTTTACAGTCACTTGAGTAAGGCAATTAAGTGATCCTGATTCTCACATGTGAAAAGAGACATTTTGCCTCTCTGAAGCATTCTGAGATGGATGGTATGAACACGTTGCACTTTCACATCCAAAAGAATGACAGTAATCTCATTTACAGTAAGCCTCAGCTATATAATCTTATATTTTAATGCACCAGAACAGTACTTCTTCAAGATACTATTTTTCATGGACAACTTTTACTCTCCCCATAGCCACAGACAGTACAATATTGTACAACTGTTGCACTCTGAATAATAACATTAGAACATTATCTCATTTTTTGCTGCTTTCTGAAGCAAATTAGCAATCAGAACAAAGGACAAGTGGCACCATGATCCATCTAGTAGCCGCATGCCTGATTTAAAAAGATTTGGCTTTTATGACATTACAAATTATGGAAAATGAACAAACAAAAAGAAAAGCATTGCTTGGGAAAAGAAGGGGAGTAGCACAATTTTAAGACACCTGTGTTTCCAGCAACATCTGCCATCTGGCAAGTTTTGCCCATTTGTGGCTTAAACAAAACCTAGATCTCAGAACATGGCTCGTCATAAAGCAGATTAAACTACCTTTTCCCCCAAAACCTGAAGCTGGGAAAGTACGTCCTCTGCCAGATTCAGGAAGCAGATGACTGGTTTAATATTACAACAGTAGCAACTCCAAAAATCCTGCCACAGGATTTTCCCTCTGAAATATTATGTGCAAGGCTGAAAAGATCAAGCTGGAAGCGAGGCAAACCTGATCTTCTATTTCTTTCTTTATTAGGAGAAATTCCACTAAAGTCAACAGAGCTACAGGTTGGTTTGAGAAGAACTGAATGAGTTAGAAAAATGAAGTGTGGAGTTCGACTTGCTATTCGGGGCAGGGAAGCATTTCATCTAGCAGAAGAAGGGAGGTCAGGCAATTATGAATTGACTTTTTATTGTTTAGGTTCAACCCCCCTTTTGTCGACAGAACACAGCAAAGAGGACTCACCCATTCATAAATCATCTCAGGTCAAGCACAGGCAGGACAAGGTTTGCCAGCAGAGGTGGGACAATAAAGACAGTCTCTCTCTTTATGACATTAACTCTGTTTACAAACCCTGTCCCAACTACAGTAAAAAGATCCTGAAATTAATCAGCAAATTCCATGTTTTTCTCTCTGCCAGAGCTCCTGGGGGTGACCAGTGCATATGTTCAGTTAAGACTCAGAAGATATATATGGAATGTTATCACACACTGTCATCTTTATTTTCTGAACAGCTCCAAATCACCACTTTTTTTTTTGCTGATGGGCCACACCTCATCTTTGTGCACAGCCACCCTGCTCAGGAACAGACATGTTTAATTTATTAGTCTTAAGCACTACACCCACATTATTTTTCCCTCCACCCAGCTCTTCTGAGCTCCATAGTTCTTGGACTCTTATTGTACCACCGACAGCATTAAAATCATTAATGACAATAAATAGACCCAATGTCAACTAAGGAAGTCGTTTCATCCATTATAATTCTACACTGTGGTGTAGAACAGCGGGATCTGCCATTTAATCTGTAAAATGATAAGTACATTTACCTTCTCCCAGGTATTACTTATAAAAATAGACTCCATTTTTCCTCTTGTAATTCATATCCCTTTTTTTGCTTCTTTTTTAAGTGAAGGTCTATACAGTATAATGAAGTGTGTTTTTAAAAAGACACATGCAGTGGCTTTGCTTACTTAACACTGAAATAAATCTTGTTATTTCTTCAGTTGCCCTAACACACGCTGTGATTCTCTACATGAAAAACACTTATGGTTCATTAGGTTAAAAAGTTCCTATGGCTCTAATCTGGGAATTTGTATAGCTTGAAAAAAAAATATTAAAAAAATAGAGCTATCACGCTCGGTCAGTCATGGTTTAGGATATATAAAATATCTGAAAATATTAGAAGTATTTTATTATAAAGTATGTAAATAAATTTTACCTTTGAAGGTAAAGCAAGAAGTTCATCCAAGACAAGTACACAGCAATTGCTCCACATTCCCACTGCAAATGAGCTGGTGTATTAATAAATAAAGAAGACACAAAAATTATGCTTGTAGTATAAATTGTCCAGTCCAGTAGATTGGAGTAATCCAACAAATATTTCAATTTCTAGGATTTAAGAGAGACAGATGCGTATTTAAAAGTCATGCATCATTAAAAGATTGAATTCAACACACTATTTAAATATCGTCACTTTTTAATCTTATATTTGGTATTTCCCTTTCAATTAGGGAAAAATAAAATTTATTTCAATATCACACAAACTGCTATGCAAACACACTGTCTGATTAATGTTATTTCTCTACGTATTTACCTGCTGAATGAGCTGAAATATTTCTTTGCAGATTCCCAGTAAACTCATAATTAAAACTAAACACATACACACCCTTGTGAAGTATGAGTTCTGAAACAAAAATCAGAGCACAAAACAAATTAGAAATTATTAAATGAACATTTATTTCAGCTCTACCTACTACATGTACGTTACACTGCCAAGTTAATAAGCTGTTAAATTGCTTCAAATAAACGTATTACTAAATTCTGTTTTACTAATATTTACTGTGTGATCCATGTCATGTATATTGCACTTAAGTAATTCAAACCAAGTCTGAGAGTCTGAGCACTCCTATGAGAAATAGCTGCTGTGCAGCTTCCTTTTTACTGCTATTCGAGACTGGGAACAACCAAAATTGCACCATTTATGCCATATTTTCAGTATTCTTTTGCCATTGGATGAACATAAAGAATAATCCCATTGTCTGTAACTTCATTATCATATTGCTGTATCTGGAATGGCAGTTGGAGTCTTTGGAGAAATTGGAATTTCTGGTATCTAATGTGGCTGCTCCCTTTGATACCTCCCTTTACAACCAGCATAGACAAAGAGAACTTTGTTGTGAAAAGCCTTCTAC
Source organism: Scolopax bukidnonensis (assembly GCA_028571045.1). Classification (NCBI taxonomy): domain Eukaryota; kingdom Metazoa; phylum Chordata; class Aves; order Charadriiformes; family Scolopacidae; genus Scolopax; species Scolopax bukidnonensis. The sequence continues at coordinate 117,239,861 of JAOWAV010000012.1, forward strand.
TGGCACAGATGACAATTTCATCTTTCATAAACAACTTGAAGAGCTAATTCCCCACCTGAAGGGTTCGTCAACTCATAGGGAGATCACAAACTCACTTTTCAGCGGTGCTGTAAAACACATCAGCATCTGCCCTGCTCTGATGTCCCTCTTGAACCTGGTTTAAGAGTCTAGAACCATGGTCTCTAACGCTGAGCTTCCTCCAGGGCTGGCATTGTCCACTCTATTCCCATTCCTGGGCCATCAGGACACTGTCTCCTCCACTGCATGACATTTCCAGTTTTCTCAGACAGCACATCCACCATCTGGCACCATTCCTCACTGAAGGTGAGGACTCCTGGAAAATGACTCCCTTTTACAGTTGGGCTTCTTCCACCCAGTCTCTGATGATTCAAGGACCTGGGTGAGTCCAAGTCATCCCTGTCTGCCGGACATGACTCCTGTCATTCTCCTGTCTCTTCCCACCAGGAAGAGGAGTGAGTTACCAGAGCATGAATTCTTCCAGTTCTGCTGGTTCTTCTGGCTTCTGAATCTTTGAGAATCCAGCACACACTGGGCTGGGTATGTGATTCTCCAGACTTTTTCATATATCATGATATCCTCACGAACCTTTTATATCCCTTGAGTTTATTCTATTTCATATTTCCACCAGCATACCTTTTGAAGTTCCCATTTCAGTTTTATGTCTTCTTTTTTCTCTAAAAAGAAGTGTAAAATATTTTCTTCCTTTTTTATTTCTTTCTTTCCAAAATCCTTGGCTTTAGGGATAAAATCACTTATTAGAAATGGATCATTTGAAGAGTTTGCCACACAACAAAAACTTGTCTCCATTAGCACCAGTATGTTGCCATTTAAGGGCTGATGACACAGGTGTGTCTCAGTATATATGACTTTGTGTCATGGAGACAGAGCTTCTGTGACTCTCCTGTCCTTCACGTGGAGACAGGAGTGGAACACTGGTATGAATTGTCCTCACAGGGTCAATAAAGAACAGAACTTGCAGTTCCTTCTCTGGAAGTCTGGTACAGCTTAGGGACAAAGCAGCCTTCTTAAAAGCCAGAATATGCTTAGTTTTAACTGCAGGAAGGAAACACTTACAAAAACGACATCAACCAGTTGCACCAACGTCTTTCTTTTCTAAAGCCTCATTTTCCTGTAGCAGTGGAAGTCTGACTTGTTCTGTTGATGAGGGAGAAATAACCCCAATCACTGGTACAGGCTGGGGGTGACCTGCTGGAGAGCAGCTCTGTAGAGAGAGACCTTGGAGTCCTGATGGACCAAAAGTTGCCCACAGGCCACCAACATGCCCTAATGGCCAAGAAGGCCAACGGCATCCTTGGGTGCATTAAAAAGACGGGCAGGTTGAGGGACGTCATCTCCTCCCCCTCTACTCTGGCCTGGTGAGGCTGCATCTGGAGCACTGGGCCCCAGTTCAAGAAGGACAGGGAACTGCTGGAAAGAGTCCAGCAGAGCCTACAGAGATGGTCAAGGGACTGGAGCATCTCTGTGATGAGGAAAGGTTGAGAGACCTGGTTCTGTTCATCCTGGAGAAATTAAGACTGGGAGGGGACCTCATCAACACTGAGCAATATCTAAAGGGTGGGTGTCAAGAGGATGGGATCAGGCTCTTCTCAGTGATGCCCAGTGACAGGACAAGGGGTAATGGACACAAGTTGGAACATGGGAAGTTCTGTTTGAACATGTGGAAAACCTTCTTTCCTGTGAGGGTGGCAGAGCCCTGGAAGAGGCTGCCCAGAGAGGTGGTGGAGTCTCCTTCTCTGGAGATGATCCAAACTCTCCTGGATGTGTTCCTGTCCAGACTGCTCTGGGTGACCCTGCTCTGCAGGGAAAGTAATATGTAATATGGGTAAAGAAAGATATATTTGAATACCCAAAAGCACTTTATTATTGACTGCTCTTTCTATGTAAAATTTTAAATGTCCACCATGCTGTTATATTGGTTGAAAATTAAAAGGACATAGAAAGCTAAAGAATCCAGTGTCTTCTGTGTTTTTATAATTAAATACACATTAATTTTTTTTCTTCAACAATAAAGAAATATTCACTTCAGGGAAGAAACTGAAGTCACCATAAACCAGAAGTAAAATTTTCAGAAAAGGTTTAAAATAAATGAGAACTGAAAATTACCTAAAGGTGCTGCTAAATGTTTAAAAATTTACACTTCAATTCTACTTCTTTAGAGTCCCTAAATCATCAATAATTCTAGAAATTATTTAAATAATCATACCTTTTTACCATAAAAATACAAACTGGTAAGAAAACTCAGTACCTCATATTCTAATGGTCTTGCTTCATATATCTCTGTTCCATTCAAAGGTCTTCCTGGCTGTATGTGAGTGACCAGAAGAGTCAGTGGGATGAGACCGAGAGAATATATGCCTAAATTCATCAGATGCGCTCGAAACCCATAAGCCATCCTTGAAAGTAAGAATGGTGAAGTTACAACACTTAGAAGAAGTTGAAGTTACAAAATTAGAAGAGCATGCATAAACATTTCTTGAAGTGTCCTTTTGTGATGAACCTCTTCATTGAGCTTTATGTGGCCAAAAGTTCATTGGCCATTCTGAAAAACTGTCCTCCCTTTTCTTTTCAACTCAGCAATCCTACTGTATATTTTTGCAATAAAGTGGAAACAAAGTTAGTTGTTATCTTTGCTGTAAATATCAAAGAATCATTAGTAAAAGCTAAGCTACATTTTATGTGATAATCATCAGCGTATTCTAAATATGGAAAAGTCATTTGCTTCAGGCAATGCTATAAATACGTACATCTTAGTAAATAATTTTCAGTCACAACAGCCTTCATCCTGACCTGCAATACTGTATTTTATGTACATTAAAATATACTTACCATTTCATAAGCAAATATTCTTTACACACAGGATGACTGAGGAGCTCCATGCGATTGTGGCGCACCATGGCCTACAAACCAAGAAAGCAGAAGGATCAAACTTATCTCATCCCTCTAAGTCAATTGTTTACAAATTTGGCTGTCCCACCCTCTTTACATGAATATTAGCCTAAGGAAAAGCAAAATGTCTGTAAGACATTGCAAAGTTCTTTTGTTTATTCACTCTTGCCCAAAGCTATTACTGTCTTGCCTTCTCTGCCTACTGAGTCATCCAGCTTCTCTCCTGCTGCTCTGTGAGTCCATTTCAAGCTATAAAAAATTGTACAGAATACTGCCAATATAAAATAATATATTATATTTAATATTTAATACATACCTGTGGGATGACCAAGCTTTTCTAGCTACACTTGACCAAGAAAATAACTATTTATTTATTTATCATTAGACAATATACCAAGTCTAATTGCCAACAGGAAGCTCAAAAAGTAATCCAATTAAGCCAGCAATTTAGTTCTGTAAACATTTTCTGACAAAGAATGAGAGAACAGACTGGCAATGTGAAAGAACACCAACATTTGGTTTAGGCTCAGAAAGTACTTTGCAATTAGCATATGAAAAAGTAATTTTTGTCAGATTTTTCAATGCTTTGCACTCCAGTACACAGTCAATACAATGACTGGAGAATGCTTTTCTTTGATGTATTAACTTCACATACAGCATATTCTTTTGAAACACTCATGGTCATTTAAATAAACTAAGAAATTTTATGTAAACATAAAAGAAATGTTATTTATTACTTAGGCTGTAAGAATTTTGTCCCATACTTCATTCCAATATACATTAAATATACAGAGGTACAGGCTTTGGAAGAGAAATACTATGATAAAAAATTCAAACCTTGATTTTAAAGCAAGACAGCACAGAACGATGCTAGAGTAAAATAAAAAACTTACATTTAAAGTGGTAAGTGGTTCATAGAAAATGTCTTCACCATCCTTCAGTTTCTTGTTAAGTGTCAGGGGACACTGAAGATACCTGAAGTTATATTCAATCTGAATAATAAACATACAACAGCATTTAAATGTCATGAAAGTGATGATATAAGACTGAGATTGTTTGCTTAAGTTAAAAAAGGTTATCCTTTGGAGAAAAAAAGGTATATGGTGTCAAAATAATTAGAATACTGATTTATGCTGATTGTTAGTTAGTTGATTGGGACAATTAAAGACAAATAAACAAACAGCCATTTTGAATGATAAAATAAAAAGTACAATTTTCTTCTTAAAATATCAAATTTTTAAAAAGTCATTCTCATAAAGGTAATTTGTTTTCATGTTGACCTTGAAGAAAAACTTGTATTTAAAAGTTATATGGCTTTGATAACACAATATAAAGAAAACGTACAGCAGCAGAAAATTTACAAGTTTTCTGTTAATGATGTAGACACAATCCAATGTAATAATTGATAAGGTGTTTTTTAATATGGTTTCAATAGTAATATAACTGTAGATCATCTGTGCCTCCTTAGCATTGTGAAAGCAATCTACTGCATAACATTTTGGACAAGAATTTAAAAAAAAAAACCCCACATTTTGGACTCTGGATTATTAGTGACAATAGTACTACTTATTATGATCAAGCTTTTAATATGCATAAGTAGATACTGTGTCTTCTATCATTGTTATCTTGAAATATCCCTAACCTCTGATATCCAGCTTGACTGCAAGAATTAACACAGCAAAGATGAAGGCTATAGATTGCTCAAGTCTAATGTTATACTTGTTAAAATGCATAATCACAAAGATCCCAGAAACTGAACTTCAAAGCTTTTTACAGCCCAAAGGCTTAAACAGAATCAGTCACCTATGTTTTCTCTTAAGATCTGATATTCACTTACAAGTGTATTTAATCCATATGAACATTAAAGTATACATATTGGGTACTTCTCAAACTTTCAAGTCCAAAATGTTCCCATTTCAGTGTCACAGAGGCAATAAAGAGAATTAAATCAGCAGCTTTGCTCAGAAAAGGAAAAGGAACTAATAGTTGAACATTGCTAGAATGTGATCAAGTGATTTTTAAAAGTCATACTAATACTGAGGATGTTTTTGGTAAATATATATTAAAAGCACAGACTCAAATATAGTTATTGTTGACTACTGAATTATTAATCATAAGTCAAGATAAAATATTTTCTAATTTCAATTTATCAACTATAGAACTATAATTTCAACTACAGAAAATATTTAAGATTAGAATTAATTATTAGAATTATTATAAGTATTAGAATTTAGAGTTCTATCAGTAGCTAAAAGCCAAGCTGAACAATTATTATCCAAATAATTCACTTACATAGAAGTCTCGACTTGTCTTTTCCTCTGAAGACTCAATTATGCAGTTGTCCAAAACGAGCTTTAGAGATAAACAGAAGAGTGAATTAAGGTGAAACAGATAACATTCATCAGAATATAATGTTTCTTCCTGGAGAAAATGGCCTTCAAATACAGCAGTCGTTTAACAGAAATGACGACTCAGGTTTTAGGGCGTATGTTTTGAAGACATAAAATACCACAGTTTACATGCAGGAGTTAAATAATGAAACTATGCCATTTACAAGGTCACATGCTAGTTTATGAGTACAAAATGTGCAGTGTTTATGAATATATACATACCAAGACACTTGCTGTTTTAATAAAAAGCATTTCTGTAGCGTCAGTTAACAGTTAGCTCAGAAAATGAAAATCTCTCAAATGGTTTTGAACCCATATCTTGACTGATTTATCCTTATCCTGATTATCATTCTTATCCTCCTTTTTGTACCACTGTTATAACTCCATTGAACTCAGGAAGCTAATAACTTTGCCTAAAACTAAAGAAATTAAACTGTCTAAACTGAAACAATCGCTAAAATACAATTAAACCATTTTGTGGATTTGTATTGTTTCTATTTTATAATAATACATATTAGTGAGGACAGCATTAGAAAAACAATGGCAAATGATGCAATGTAACCAAGGTTATTTTGTGCAGTCATTTATTTACTCACCTTAAATGAATCAGGAAGATACTCAACCATTTCCAGCAAAGGACACTTATTGGCACTAGAATAGTGAGAGAATGTCACAACTGCTTCTTCCCATCTGCAAAAATGAGCAGATAATGGGAAATGAATTAGTCACTTCTGTTTTAAATGACAAACTTCTAGATTATTTTAGTTTTAGTTGAGGTATTATCTTGCAAATCCTAATATGTAACAAGTTTACATACTATCTATTGGAAAATCAGCTGGTTGAAGGGTAACACTCTGGATGCTTCTCTAGGAATGATTCATGTTTAACTCTGGTATCAATTAAACAGAATTGCTTCAACTAGGCCAAGACCTAAAAAATATGAAACCTGAACGAAGGTTGGAATCTTGGGTTACATGATTGGATGAGTAATAATAAATTCTGTAGAATACTGGCAGTGTTCCTGCAGCACTTATCAGGAGCTGTGATCATCAGGCAATGGTGTGACACTTCTATTCCTTAACTGGGGCTTAGCTGGGGGTGTCCCTGCTGACTGTGGGGAGGCCGGACTAGATGACCTTTGGAGGTTCCTTCCAGCCTGGACCATTTTATGATTCTATGATTATGTGAAAGGCCAAAATTATATTAGTAAGAAGAGGGAAGATGTAGAAAGGATTAGTTGTTTCTAATGGTTTGTGTATGCTTTTTTTAACAGAATCTGAATACTCAACCTAATATGGAAAACAACATGCCACATAGTTAATGTAGCATTACAATTATGCTATTTTTTATTTGCTCTCACTAGAAGACAACATAATCTCTGGAATTTTAAAATGTGTACTCAGTCTTACTTATTAAACCACAGGTCTTCGGAACTAAATCTCCATTAATAAACAAAATGAAGCACGACAGAAAATATTCCAAAAGCATTTTCTGTGTATCTTACCTTTTGTGCAAAATGACAGCAGACACTACGTCTTTTCTCCTGTTGTGTATTGCCTCGTGGAAAAAAGAAGCTACCGCTTTGTTGAAGAGAATTTTCGCACCGTAGTCCAGAAGTAACCTTACTGCTTTTGCGTGGCCTTCTCTCGCTGCCAGGTGCAAAGCTGTGTTCTGGGCAGAAAAGCAATGCACCCATGAGAATCACAGAA
>JAOWAV010000012.1:117251903-117270640 GCA_028571045.1 Scolopax bukidnonensis
TGGGAAACCTCTGCCAGGGTCTCACCACCCTCACAGCAAAGAATTTCTTCCCAAGATCTCATCTCAATCTCCCCTCTTTCAGTTTAAAACCGTTCCCCCTCGTCCTACGGCTCCCCTCCCTGATCAGGAGTCCCTCCCCATCTCTCCTGTAGGCCTCCACAGTTCTGCTCACTGTGTGAACTCCTAAGGATGGCAGGACTGGTGTGCTGGTGCCACCTCTACCATGAAAGGCATGATCAATGGCATACGCATTTTTCTACATCCTCCTCACTCTGTATTAAAAAGCATGAAATTATCACAGGAATTTATCTCGGGGGATACCAGTACCGTGCAGCTGCTTAGCTCAGCTGCTCCTGGACCATATGCTGAAGAACTGAATTGAAACTGAGAGGACAGTTAGGCACAGAGTTTGAACATGTCTGAACCCTCAAAGGAAGTATAACATGTGTGTACTTTCCCTTTTACCTTTTGAGAGCAGTAAATTCACAATTTTCCACGATGCACAGGAAGTGGCCAACAGAAGAGGGGATCGGCCTTCTATGTCAACACTATCAATATTAGCCCCCTGCAATACAGAATTTCAAGTTTATCATGAATAATTAATAAATTAAATTTAAAAACGGTGCTGCCCCTTATAAGAATAGCAGAATTACAGGCATTCTTAGTAACTCCAGATGCTCCAGAGAAGTAAATTCAATAAACACATTACATCTCTATATAAAACTACTATGTTTTCACACTATCAGCCACAGCTCAGTCACCTATATATATATAAATTTAAATTCCTAAATAATAGCAGTGTACTAGGTACAGTCAACTCACAACTCACGATCTTTTGATGGGGTACCTTTCCATGCATTTAAATACTCCAAATATTTAACTCTTGAAAATACTGGGATTGAAGCTAAGGCAATTCTGACTCTAAAGTAGCTACATCAACAGTGGCTGCATTTTTATTCTCCAAACTCAAGGTTTTTGATGAGACCTTTCTCCTTAGGGGAAGCACAAGGACTGGAATGAGAAATTCTGTCAAAAGCCCAGTTTTTCTCTTTTGTCTATTTCTGCACAAGATGCATATTGCCAGGACAGTGCGGTCACTGTGGTCACAGTATCACTGTGATCATCTCAGTGAAATACTATCAGCATAAACAAATCTATCTCAAAAAAATCCCCCCCCCAAAGGGCAGGAAAAGATGTGAGTAAATGAATCAATGAGATGTGTGTATATTTTATGATGTTTAAGATGTAATTTTTCTAGATATTGAGTTGCAAGTCAAACTGGATGAGTTGGACAAAGTACACAAAAAAAAATCTATTTTATTTCAGGTGATACCCAAAGATCAATGAAAAAAAAAAAAATCAACGGGAGTTTTTCCATTAACTTGAATCATCTTTGAGTCCAGTCCTAATTTGAGAAAGAATTAATCATAATCATGAGCAATATTTGCTTTCTAGGATGGTAAAACCTGTAACGTAGTAATAAGAAACATTTAATAAATGAACAATGATTACTTTTGCACAGAGAACAGGAAGCTTCCAATATATGTCAAAGAAACGTTTGAGAGTAACCCATGCAAGACCCTTTCCCAGGGACATTTCTAGCTCAGGCAATCTCCTAAAAATGTTCTTATCCACCAAAGTAACAGACTTTTTTTTATCCAAGTGGCTTATTCATTTCAGTGAATAAAGGGCAGTAATTTCCAGTTAATAACATAATCTTTAATCACCTTCCCTCCAGCTAACATCAAAGTTCAGCCTTCAGCAAAATGAATTCAGCAGCATTCGTGACTCACAATAAGGAGTAACTTATCTATTGTCACATATATCTTCCACATTCACTATACAACTGAATGAAAAGTTTGTAAATTTGGTTTCTGAACTCCTTTTACTTTTGCACTTATCCATTACTAGACATGAATTAAACAGATATTAAGATAAAAATAAATATTATGCAAATTTTGTAAATATGGTATTGGTATTCAGACCAATTTAATTTTTATATTTTCTGTTAGTGTGAGACTAAAGAAGCAAAAGGGGAAAAAGGAAGTTCAAAAAAAGAAGCAAGAAAACGTGTAAAATTACTGCTCATTTAATTTGAAAAAGAGATGCAGGGAACTTGTCAAGACACTATGTCTTTTTTTTTTCTTCTTTACAGTTGTGTACAGGACTTGTAAATCCACTCACGCCGTTCGCATGCTCCAACCAGATCCCGGGCACCTCATTGTCAAGTTAAAGTCACTTAAATTAAGCTTAAAACGCTTCATTTGCAAATCAATTTCTAAGTAGCATTTCATTAAAGTTCCGCAATGCTTAGAAGTTGGGAACAGTGATTTAGGTTTCTGTATTTTTGTCTTTTTGTGAGGCTTATTTAACATTAATGGCAAACCACCTCCCCAAAACAGAAGCCTTTACTCATTGCCATCTTACGTGGAGGCCAAATGCAACATCATGAAAAGCTCTGCACGAAATAACCCTCAAGTTTGATTCTCTGGTTTTTGTGTAGCACATCAAGCTACAACTTATAAAAAAATATTCCGTGTAATTTAAATGTAAATAGAATGAATTTTTCATCTGGACTATTACCTTCTCCATCTAGAAATGTAACACTATCTGTTTACAGGGATTTTTATTTTCAAACACAAAACTACCAAAAATATGATTCGTTCCCAAACAGGAAAAATGAAAACAGTCCAAAAACTTCAAAACTGATGGACTTTATAGGGAAAGCCAAACAAACCCTCACCAGAGATTCTATGAAAGAGGCCGAAACGGTAAAAATGATGCTCAAGGAATAAAAGTTTTTCTTAGCAAATGCAGCCTTGAAGATGTTTTTTTTCTAAGCTTCCACACGCAGAAACACGTGTCTACATTTATCAGGTGATAACTTCCTTCGACAGGTTGTGTTGTCAGACAAGTTTAAGCAGCCAAAGCTCACCATTTCACATTTGAATTAAAAAAAAAAAAGCACAACAGGTAGTTCTGACCAAATCCAACCCCTTTATCAGTTTCGGAGAAAAACAAAGCCAAACGTAGAATAGAATTTTTTTTTTTTCATGTAATTGTCATGAAATTAAGTAAAAAGCGTAAACATACATAAAATGGAACAGAAGGCTGCTGACTTCGGAAGATTTCCTCATCAGAGTGGGGCATTTAATGGTTCTCTGAGCCTTAGTTTAATTGGTATAAATGGACACCGGGAGCACAGCCAGCAGCATTCCCGGCTGCGTTTCTTCTCTTTCTCCCTCATAATTACTCAGTGAAGAAATAAAAATCAAACTACACAGACTGAAAAATATTTCTAGATCATGCAAAAATCTTCAGTATATAGTCTATGTGATGCCGGAACAATCATATGTGCATGCTTCAAAGAAAGGACTTATTTCTGGAAAAATCAGATTCAGTTCAATGCACGTTTAGCATTTATTTCCTATTTCACATCCGAAAAGTGAGAATGACTGAACCAGTTGGTCATATCTGGCATAAGATTTTTATGAAACCTTTCTAAGTAAGTAAAATGGAAATAAAAATGTAAGTTTTCATCCTCTGCAACTGTGAGATGCTCTTACGGAGCCATAATTACTGCTGCACTGTAAGTGTCAGCTACACATTATGAAATATATTTATCTCTCCCTATAAATACCCTCTACCCAGGAACACATTCTCTTTTATGAATTTCTCTAGGCAGACCTGTAGTAATAGATAGCAATAATCTCTATAAACATGTTTCTTGATTAAATATTTACCATCGAAATCAAATACTCTGCCAGTTCATAATGATCAAACAATGCTGTCCTGTGGGGAAAAAATGCAAAAATACAGCAACATTAGAAAAGGACAAAGAAGTTTCAAGCCAAAGGGTAGAATTTTTTTCTCCGTTTGCTGCATTTTCTAATATTTTCAAATAAAGGCATTCTAAAATAAAGAGACAGAGATACCCTTATTATATAATTCATTTTAATAAATTATTTCCATTTTTTTTTGTCATGAAGTTTTGGTTTTAAATTAAGCTCAGTTCAATTAATACATTGAAAACTCACCGTAGGAAACAAAGACCTCATTGCTAGGTCAGCAGGCATTTTACCACTGATTTTTAAGAAAACCAGTCATTACACGTGTCAGATCTTTCACTGTACCACCCAAGGCCAATATAGAATTCCATAAACTTCAGAGTCAGTTTGTTCCAGGCAGACCTAGATTTCATTGATCCAATCATCAAAAATAATTTGCTATATTTTTTGTATAATAATGCTAGACTGGGGTTAAAATGGCAGTGACTTAGCTAAACATTTATTCTGACTGCGGCAGGCAAGTCTGTGTGAAAAAATATGAAGAAATATAATATATAAATCATGATGAAACTTATTAATTTAATAAAAAAGATTTTAAAGCTGTCTATACACTTGAAAAATTCTCAGGTTTTATTCTCCAATAAGACATTGACTTATATATTATAAGAAAAAAATGGTCAAAGCAGGAAGTACAGCACAATACACACGCTCTAAGTGTTTTCAGAAGTCAGAGCCCTATTAAAATTTTTGACTCGATAAGCAACACAGAAGGACAGTTCCAAGGTTGTGCTGTATCTCAAAGATAACAGTTCCCTCAGCATTTTAAGGGGTAATAACAGAGGGTGTACTATAGTTAGAACTGATTACTCAAAAGATGTATTTTAAAAATCATGTCATGGTTCCAAATAAGTAGAGATGTCTCCCCTGTCTATAGCAGACCCCTCCAGCCAGCCATAAATCCTGAATGCTTCACATACAATCAAAATAAACTTGGAGGTGACTAAAGAGAGAGCAAAGTCAATTTATAAAATATTTAGATGAAAACATGACTGTAGGAATGTGAAAGGATCGAATCCTGCCTATGCTTCACAGCTCCTTCACTTCTCAACAAGTTAACATTCCTATTCAGTTTATTTATATCCTGAGGGATCTGGGTGATTTTCTACCTCTGCAATGATTCTTGAATGTATTTTTTTTCCCTGTTTCACAGATGCAGGGGCTAAAACAGTGTAATTCTTTCTCTAAGCTTTTTCCAAGGACAATCATTTCCATGGTTTATGACAGTCAGTTATCTAAATAGCATGTTGTGTCTGCACAATTGTCTTTAGCATTCTGTCACCACTTTGTCTTCGACAGTGCTCTATCACGGCAGCATTTCCAAGTGTTACCCAAACCTTATCTTAACTTTAGACCACACTCCCCTTTTAATTTCTTCAGTTATATTTGAATCATTCCACTTTATACTGTGTGCAAAGAACAGTCATGTCGACTGACTTTCTACAAAGTATTTAAAATAGTAAAACTTGTAGAATAACACTGTGAAATTATTACACTTAAATGCAGTGAGATGTTATCTTTCTTGCAAAAATGTATAGATGGTGGAATAGGTGATCTTGCACAGAGCTGTCAGACAGCATTTAACTAAGGGTCTTTCTGCTACAGAAGACTGAGGAAACTCCTCCACAGTGCAGTGCTCTGGTTTCAAATGGACTGTGAAAGACTAGAAAGTCTAGAGGCTTATTTCATTAACAAACACCATCTGCAATTTCTTAGTCACAGGCAAGCATAGCAACATTTCCTTGTAGTTGATCAGATAGAAGATAATTTTTAGGGAAAAAAAAATGATTTTTTTTTAAACTGTTTATATTATTTTTCATTCATTTTTTGGAGAACGTAACCCCATTAGATGAGGTTATTTGTTCCAAAACCTCAGGAACTGTTAACATTCATAGAATCATAGGATGGTGTGGGTTGAAAGGGACCTGAAAGAACATCCAGTTCCAACCCCCTGCCCTGGGCAGGGACACCTCCCACCAGACCAGGTTGCTCCAAGCCCCATCCAGCCTGGCCTTGAACCCCTCCAGGGATGGGACATTGCATAAATTTGTTCACCTACTACTTTACTGCTGTAAATTCTCCCTGCAAACTCTTAGCAACCATTCCCTGACATGGTAACTGGAGTTGTTTGGATTTTGATTATCAGCACCAAAATCTTTAACATTTTGACCAAATCACTGACTCTTTCATATTGTACTAAATCCATCCCCCATCCCATGGAGAAGTTCCAACCCAAGCGGAAGTGTGTTCCAAAGTATATTATATAAAATATAATTAGATGCTGTGAATAACTAAGACTACCATGGCTCACAATTTATAGCAAAGTCTGGCAGAGCAGCCTCCTACCTGTGAAGCAACGTTTCCTTATTCCCATCTACAGCATCAATAATGGATTCCTCACCAGCATAGGATGACATCATTAACTTTACAATCTCAGTTGCTCCTTGAGTGGCAGCAAAATGAAGAGCTGTGCATTTTTCATTCTGTCAACGGGAAAATAAAGCAACAGTTCAATATTGAAACCTCAACAATCAAAACCTCCAACCCATTAAACACACCCGTGATTTGGCCCAGCATTTGTAATTAATGAATGCCTAAATTTCTATGCAAGTAATGAAACTTTAGTAGTGGAACTCTAAAGAGATCTTAAAGACCAGAAAAGACTAAAGAGATGGCTTTTAAGAATCACTACCAAGGGTCTTATTATTCTCTGCCAGGTTCCTAAGATACGAGATAATTACACTCTTTACAGTCCTTTGTAACTGAATTAATAAGCAGACACACAGAGCACCCTTTAACACAAGAGATGAATAAAGGAATACTACAGAAAACCATAGGTAGACCAGTACAAATGAATAAGCAAACAAATGGACCTACACAATACAGAAAATGCATTATTTTAAAATGGGTTTGATTTCCTTAAACGCAATATTTCTTAGATGTTCTTAAATAAAATTTTATGTAGGTTAAAAATAACTTGGTCTAATATGTTATTAAACATAGACGGTAATAAAACTAGTATGAAATGAATAAATGGTTAGAACAGCATTTGCCAAACCAGGATTTCATTTAGCCAGATGGGACAAACCAACTTTGACACATGCCTAAGGGTTCTAACTTTCTGCTTTTTAGAGCAGGAAAATTCCAGTGAATATATTGGAATGGGCTTTTCCACAATGCCATAAGCATTCTCAAAAGTCTCACCAAGCACAAAATCAACAGCATAAATCATCTTCTTCAAAAGCTGTGCATTCCAAGAATCAAAACAATAAAAGAAGGCTAAACCATGTTTATCTTTTCTCTCGTAAGTTGATTTCAGCCTTGCAAACAATTTGATTAATGACTCATCATGAAGCTGGGCACGGGCCCTTACACTGTGACCTCCTCTGGAGAGTCCCAACAGGTCCTGCTGAAATCTGCACTCACTTACAAAGAAGACACTGTAAAGGCCCAAGGAAGGCTGAGAATGATGAGAAAAGACCAAATCAAAGATCCCATTTCTCAGACTGGACAATAGAGGGTGCACAGTACAGAGTTTGTGGAGAACCATCTCTTCTTGACTCAAGAACTTCCTGAGCTAGAGGGGATGTCATCATATTCCATAGTTGAGAACTGATTTATCTTCTGTGGATCTGCCCAAATGCATTTTGAATCCATGCAAACTTTTCAGAGTGACAATGTTCTATGTAGCTTGTGTAAAAATGTCTGGTTTTTTTCCCTTTTGAACTAGAGACTTGTTTTCCTTTACTGCTCTCTCTGTTTTGCGTTGGATGAGGCAATGACCAGCGATTCTCTGCTCATTGATTTCTCACTTAGACTTTTATCAAAATCATATTTTGCTCTATTCAAAGATTTACCTGTTTTAGATCAATTTGGGCTCCAAATTCAATGCACATTTTAATCATTTCAAGGTCTCCACTTTGAACTGCCAGATGAAGTGGACTGCACTTGCCATTATTGGTAAAATTGATGTGGGTTTTAGCAGAGTGACCCAATTCTTCACCTGAGAAATGAAAATAAATGGAAATTTTTTAAGCGAAAAAGGTAACAGAAGCTATCAAGGCTTTCAAAATGAGTCTATTAACTGGGGAATAATACTCTTCCCCTCAAAATCTGAATCTTTTACATCTACCACTAAACAATGGATGGGCACACATTTAGGAAAGCAGTTAAGCTGCTGCTGTAACCCTGCAAAAGTTACTACTATGAATTTCCCACAGGAATAATTGCAGTGACTTATTGTAAATTCAATCAGTTATAAGTGCTTGTTTGCTCAGTTCTTTGAGAATCAAAGCAAGAAATAGGTAACACTACTATAAATAATAAATCTTACTGACTACTTGAGAACGATGTATTTACCTTTTTTTAAAAGAATTTCCATACATGTTTTTGCACCTGAAAATGCAGCTGCATGGATAGGCATACATCCCGTTTTGTTTGGTTTACATATTTTCCCTCCATTTTCAATCTGAAAAAAGAACACCTGGATGACACACAAATGTCACACAAATGACACACAAAAAATTCTGACCAATGAACACAATATTTCAGATATCCCAGGTAGTTGTGTCCTTTTTTTTATGTTGTACATTCATTGTTGAAACTTATATCTCTACATCTATACATACATGTGCTTCATTTTGTGTTCTGACCTTCAAAAATAATTTTAGTTTCTTTTCTGTTTGCCATTCTGATATATTTATATTTGCTCCCAAAAGATTAAGGTTTTTTAGTAACCTATGCAAAATCACTTGACTATGAGGTACACATGATTAACCATCCTCCATTGAACAAACACAGAGCACAGGAACAGAAAAACACACCATCAAGGTAAACAGAATCACATCAAAAGATGATAGATAATTATACCTACCAGGAGTGTCAGTGCTTCAGGATTATCCTTGTAACACGCTACAATTATAGGTGTGTTGCCTGCTTCACCTTCCAAATTAACATCTGTACTGCTATGCTGGACTAAAATCTAAATGTTTAAGAAAACATTCAGTCAACCATAAGCCAAATTCAACAACAAATTTTCATTCCATTACTTTTGTTGTTTATTACCCATAGCACTCTTGTGACTTATTCCTTTTGTACGCCAACAGCCCAAAAAGCACAGGCAGAGGAGGGATAAAATGAGGGATAATGTAAAAAAATGCAGGTGAAATATTCAGGTGGGAACAGACAAAGAAAAATTCTTTACAGCAGACTGCTGGGCAACTGGGATAAACCCTGCACAGTTAGCTGCACAGTATCTTGAAATTTTATTTAACAGCTTCCCCAATACTGGGAGAAAAATATTTCTATAGGAATTTGCAGATGGGGATTTTCAACTGGTGTTTGTTACAGTGTCTTGTAATGTTCTGTTTTCCCTAGAATGAGGCATCTATGGGACAGCTATATAAAATCAAGGCAGATGGATTAGATGAAAACATGGACCCTTCCAGTCCTGAATTCTTCCTTCATTCCCTGGAGCTATCGGTACCATCAAGTACCTCTAAAACAGCTTCCAGCATTTTTTGAGAAGCAAAGGATTTGGAAATTATAATGACCATCCTGTACTACAAGTTTACTCCTCTAACAACATATTTATTTAATATTCCAGTAATTCCAATTAATTTTTCTGTGCTGGAGGAACTGGCACATTTTAAACACTCTCAGGGAATTTGGCAGTAGAAACCAAAGGAGAATTAGCTTGAATAAACAACAGAGCAGGGAAAAAATGAGAGCGCAAATTTAGTCAAGAGCAGAGCTCTAAAACGACCCAAATTCACAACTCAGTACCAAGCCCATTTAAAAAATGACACTGCATTTTGGATTTAATTGTTCTTAATTCATAATAAATATCGATTTTGTAGAAGACATAAGGATAGTGAAATATTTTAGCACTGAAAATCTCTAACAGATTTTAAGTCTCGCATATGGGGATTTTTTTTTTTTTTTCATTTGGATGAACTAGAAAAAGAGATAACTTTAAAAGGAGAAGCAAGTTATGTGGTGTTAAGTTGAATTCACTTAAAAATAAAAAAAAATTTACAAATTCTATCCAAATGCCATATATGGAGTGGAAACTTTCTCACTGGGCTTGGACACCTTACTAATCTCTTCACAATATATTTTGGTGATTTTAAATTTCAGCTTTAGTTCTGCCATTATTCAAGTGATTATTACAACGTTGTTTTTAAGAAGTCCGTTTTCTGAATAATTCTAATCTGTCTTACATATTAAAAAAATAATACTCTGGTTTACATACTAAAAAATAACACCCTAGTTTCAAGAAAATTCTGATACCTCTACGAGTCCCTACACAGTTGTAAAAAAAATAAATATCAGAATATAAACTTTCGAAATTAACATGCGTACACAAAATTTTAGTGTTGGAAAGAACCTTTTTAAATAAAGTCATTGTGTTTGGAAAATTTAAAAGAACTTAACCTGAAACATAATGACTGCTATCGCAGCACAAATCAGCTTTTACATAAATCAGTAACTTTTTACTTGCTGTGCACAAGCACGTGAGGAGAGACAGCACATATAAAGCAAGGTGCTGATGCCCTGCACACAGCTGCCCTTCAGCAACTTATCAAATGTGTATATTTATGAGGACTTTAGACTTACCTTAACGATTTCATTGTGCAGGGACTGCACGGCCATATGCAAAGGTGCCATCATATTGGAGTTGAGGATGTTTGGATTGGCTCCTCTGCTGAGGAGCAAACTAACGCTTTCGACCTGGTTCTTCTTGGTGGCCCAGTGCAGAGGGGTATTTCCAGAAGAATCCATCACATTTAATACTAGGTCAAAGGAGAGGAAACAATACAAAAACAAAACCAAAACAAAAGGAAAACCATCAAGAGTTCTGAAAGCACTGGGAAAAAAAAAATGTCTTCAATGGAAGTTTAGGTCTGTGCACGTCACACAGTGCATTGTATTAAATTGATCAAATATGGTGCTGAATACAGAGCAGTGGTTACAGAGAGGGGTAAAACACCTATTTCTTACCCTTTATTATAGAACTTTTCCTCCCCTAAAAATTACCTGATTTCCCCTTTTCCTTGCCTATTCCCTTATATGGCTTCACAGCTGTTGCTTTGAAGGCTGCACAGAACAACCAAGTGTGAATATATAAAACACTAGATAATAAATATGGGCTTGCAAATTGTAAGAAGATTAATGGCCATATCTATTCTGATTCACTTAAGAACACAGAAGTCAATCAATTCACACCAGCTATAAAACTGGTCTGTCGTACACACAAAGCTTCAAATTTGCAAATAAACTACAGTATTCTAAAAAAAATATTCTAAAAAATTAAGACAAAATTATATACTGAAAAGAATGCATCCCAAGCAGAATAATTTAAAATTCAATTTGCTACCATTACGTACAAAAATGAGCTTTTCAGGGCCATTATGTTTGCTCAGTAGCCCACACTTTATCAGTGGAGTCCTATGTAGTTCACTATTATTAATTACTAAACAACACCTTTTTACACAGACTGCTTTTCCATCATTCAAGGCCCAGTGTTCTCCTACTTACCACTTCTTCCCTAAATTTCTTTAGATGGCCTTACCAAATGCTCATTCTTCCCCACTACTAAAAAATATTCCCCACTATTACAAAAAACCACAAATTAATTGTCTTTTACATTTTCAGTATTATTTCAGTATTACAAAATGTAACAAAAGACACATAATTAAGATAAAAGTCAGGCATATTGTACTTCTCTGCAGTTTTCTTTTTCATATCTGAAAGTGTAAATCTGAGTCTTAAACAAAATAAGACACATTGATTCGCTGCATCAGAGAGAAATCAGTCCTAATATAACAAACCCAAGCACAACACTGCAAACTGTGGCATTTAAATTATATTTAAATCTATAAACATAGATAATATACACCAGTTGTGCTTCAGGTGGTTAACAAACCGCCTTTTATTTTTGTTCTGTTAAATAATATAGTTCATAAAATGTGTGTTACCTTCACAGGAAGAATCATCTATGATCAGCTGCATTAATTCTATCTGACCTCCTTCAGCAGCATGATGCAGTGGAGTGGCATTTAATTCATCCACTTTGGTAAGCCCAGAACGATTCTTCTTAATGAAACTCCGTAGCCTACAGGCACTTCCATCTGAAATCACCTATTTTGGACATAAATATTTTCATTTTCTCATTTTCCCAAGAGGCAAGGTGTTTGCAATGCTGTAACGTGTTACTGTCGGCATGTTACCTCTCTGTAATTCTCTCCCAAGTGTTTAGTTTCATACAAAAGTAAACAAATCCTGATCAGATTGAGCCAACAGTGAAATTCACATTGATTTCATTGATTGCAAAATCAGACCCAGATTACAAACCGTGCAAAAATAACATAAATGGAAATTATCTTGAATACAATGTCTTCTGTAGTGAGCTCAAGATCCTCCCTCCACCACGGAAAATCTCAAACAAGCAAATTCATCACTTACTGTTTTATACTCTCTCCAGCTGTGGCCATGTCAAATGAATTCAACAGAGAGGAAAAATTAATAATCTTGATACATTCCTTTTCTAGATCTTTCTACAGAGGCTGATACTATGCCCTGGGCTTTCAAGTTGAGCTGTTGGGTTTCTGTGACGTTCTTTACATCAGAGTAACCCATAGACTCCATAATTTCAGCAGTATCCTAAAAGCATCCCATGGGCTGCTGCCTCCATCTGAAACACCCCAGCATCTTCACAGCATAATACAGTAAAACCCCTTCCAACTCAGCCCTCAGCCCACTGACACCTTGATATTTCCCTGGTACTACACTTTTCACCCAAAGCCCACTATGGAAACGCTGCTGACTCTTAGTTTAAGATGTTCTCTAAATATTATTTTTAGACTGTTTCAAAAGCCATACTTGTATGGGAAGAAAAGTGATAGAAAAAAACATGACTGCAGTAGAATGGGCGGGAATTGAACAACAAGTTATTAAAAAATTAAGAAGGAATAAAAAAGAAAAACTACTCAACAAATTTGGAAGGAAAAAAAAGAGGAAAATGCATATCAAAAGTAATGCAAACCTTCCCAAAGATGTGTAAGCAAGCAAAGGGTTAAAAAAAAAGGAAATCCCCTAAAATCACACTTCCCTCTTCAGATGCAAAAGAAAAGGAAAACTCTGATGTCCATGCAGATTCAACCATTTTTGCTGTCATTAATCAGATAGATATTATGGGGCAGCCCATTCATATGCTTAAGTGTGTATTTAACTCCCTTCCCCTTAATAGTCCCATTGACCTCAGTGAGGTTGTTCATGTGTTACAAAAGGGTTCAAAAATTTAGAAGACTGGGGCCAAATACAGGGGGTTAGCATCTGCTCCAAAAGTGCAACTAGTAAAAGCTAAGAGAAAACAGGTGGTATCATTGTGAAAAGGGTATTTAAGGTAACTAAACTGTCATAAAAATAAATCGTCAATTACATAACCAAATAACTATACTCTTTATACACATCAAAAAGCTATTCAAGAAAATCTTATTGTAGAGCCCAGTACCTTCTATCCCTTCTAATATTCTAACTCGATTCTAACTGTAATGATTTTCAAACCTTTCCATTGATAGAAACCACATTTTCCCATGCTTCCCATTGAATTTTTTGTCAACATAAGACAAAATGTGGCTGAAATGTGGCACGACGATGTAAGATTTTTTTTTTTTTCCAGGCAATACTGCTGTATTTTGTTAACAAAACAGGGAAGGATGGTATCAGTTAGGTGCTCTGAGTACTTCGTTGGTTTCCAAACAGCAAAGCAAGCCGTTTTAAACAGCGGCAGCTCCTTTGCACTTCGAAGAGCAAGGTAGTGGCAGATCACACACCCGAGTGACAAGCAGCATTATATGCTGAAGAGATGTGGCTCAGGACTACAGCCAGCACACAGAAAACATGCCTGGAAATGATCTTAAAAGGTCTTTAAACCCACCCACATACTTCCTCAAATTTGTTTAGCCTGCTCCGAAAAAGCTCCAAAGTTACCCAAGTCGTCCATCCCAGAAGTAAGCAACTTCTTCCTTAGCTTTATTATTCTTACCCTTACATAAAACAAACTTCCCTAACTTTTGGTCCAGGTCTAGGTCTCCCTAGTTGCAACATAAATAACACCACTTCTTGTCCCACTTCTCTCTGGAAAAGGGAGGAGGTTTATAACCTTCCTGGCAGCAATTTTGCATTTGTAAGTTGCGCCGATGGGTTCCCTTTTCCTTTCAGAACAGTTCCAGGGCTTCTAAACTTCCCTTTCGGGACACTTTTGCTAGATGATCTACTCATTCCCCTCACAACCTCTGCACTCTCAGAGCGGGACTTTTTCTGGGGAGCCATCCCTGGGTGGGTTTGGAAGCCCCATGGCCACTGCTTGCCACCCACCACCCCGCATCCCCCTTTGCCCGCTCCCCTCACAGCCTTCATGTGCCTTCAGCCTCCATGGGTGGCTCCCAGCTCTGCCTCCCACCCCTCACAGCTCTTCCCTCAGGGCTCTTCTTGACCAGCCAGGGGCAAAGGACCTCCTGGAAGAAAAGGTCTCTGGGATCCTAACTAAGCCCGAGCCCCCACAGAGCCCACCACCTTCACCCCTCCGCGTCCCGACTCCCTCACTCCAGCCCCGAGTTTCTGGCACTATCTTGTCCCCTCACCCTCGCACCCACCACCCAGCCCTCGGCAAACCCCCTTCCCCGCCCCAAACCTCCTCCGCACCCACCTTGAAGACATCCTGCGAGGCGACGGAGGCGGCATCCGCCTCGCAGACGACGCCTTGGTAGGAGCTGGAGGCGGCCGCCTTCTCCCGCGACTGGCAGAGCCGCAGCAGAGAGCGCTTCATGGCGCCCGCCCACCCGGCTCCGAGCAGCTCCCAACCCGCCCGTTCCGCAGACCTGCGAGGCGAGAAGACCGAGTGACGGCCGGAGCCGGGGCCTCTCCCGACCACCCCGCCGAAGCGGCGGCGGCGGGAGGCGGGGAAAGCAGCCCGGCCTCTCCCCGACGGGGAGAGGCTTCCCCCGCCCTAAGGCAGGTCCCGGGCGGTCCCCCGGGGGAAAGCGGGCCGGCCTCTCCCCGGTGTTACCCCCGTCAGAGCCGAGCCCTCCCCCGGGGGCGGGAAACGCCGGTCCCCTCAGGCGGGCGCTGGGTGAGGAGGTGCCGCTGACAGGCTTCATGGCGGGGGAGAGGGCCAAGCCATCCACCCCCGTTGGGGTTTTGGGTGGGTTTTTTTATGTCTTCATTCCCTGGTCGAGGAGCTGGCAGTGGCAGGTGTGCGTGTCGGTCCGTGGAAAGGCGGCAGGGCCGAGAGGGCCACGTGCGAAAATTAAAATAAATAAATGGTAAAAAGGGGCAGCCGAAGCCTGGTTCTTCTGCAGGGGCACCCTGTGAGGAGAGAGGCTGCCCTTCCTGGCCTCGCAACTGTAACATCCTGAGCTGTTAACATCCTTTAACGCCGTTTTCCCCCATTAACTTCTCAGCCTTTACTCCCTCGTCGCAAAATTTCCCCGTTATACCCAGCAAATTTTGGAGCGGTGCGGGAAAGCGATGGGGAGAGCACCGAAAGGAGCAGCCCAAGGTGTTTCAGAGGGTTCATTACTAAGAGCAGCTTTAACTGAGTCATTCTTGCTGAGTCTTTTTATCGGAAACGGTGTGTAACTGGTAGAGCTGACAGTTTGCTTAACGCGATAAGAGCAGCCCTACCAAAGGTCAGGTAGCGGCCGGGGCGGACACTTTGGAAAGGCAGTAGGAGCCATCCAAGGTGATTTTTTTCATGTTTTATGGCAGTCTGGCAGGACCAGGACTGCCGGGACCCGGTGTCACACCCAGTCGACTGGCAATTCTCCATTCCTTCCCTCATGCCCTTTTCCGAACCTTTTTTTTTTATTTTTACACTGTTCGTGCCACGACATCCTGTGGCACTAAGTGCCATAATTTCATTATGTGTTGGTGAACAATGCTTTCTTTGACCACTAGCCTCACTTAGTGCTCCCTAGTGTTTTTATTTTGAGAAACGGAGAGTTGCTGCCCATTTTCTTTATCCCCGTTAGTGCTCATAATTTCACAAAGTCCTTCCAGCTCTTTGCTCTCTGATGAGGCTTGATTCATATGGTTTTCCTTCCTAGGGATGCCATTTTGTACCTCTGAACGTCCTCATCTCGCTACTCTGCATCTTTTCCGTGTTCCTTTCTAAATGGGATGGCAAGACCTACATGCTGAAGTCAAGGTATATTCAAACAATAGGACTGCTTGTTTGTTTAGTTTTTTTAATTCATCCCTCTTCTAAATGCTCACAAAGGTATTTGATTTTATTGGATGCCACTGAGTTAATTTTCCTGAGAATTTCATGAGAATTAGCCCTCATGCCTCATCTGATATTTCGTTACTGTATCACCAAATCGTGTAGGACCTCCCACAATTATCTGCATTTTTGGTCATTCTGAAAAACTTAATAGTGCCTTCCGGATCACTAGATTGTCTTTGCACCACTGATCACAAACGCATGTGCCCAGGTGGCCAAGAAGGCCAATTGTATCCTGGCCCATACCAGGAACAGTGTGGCCAGCAGGACTTGGGTAATGATCGTCCCTTTGTACTGGGCCCTAGTTAGGCCCCATCCCAAGTGCTGTGTCCAGTTTTGGGCCCCTCACCACAAGAAAGACCTTGACGGGCTGGAGCGGGTCCAGAGAAGGCAACGGAGCTGGTGAGGGGTCTGGAGAACCTTATGCGGAGAGGCTGAGGGACTTGGGTCTGTTTAGTCTGGAGAAGACTGAGGGGGAATCTGATCAACACCTATAAATACTTAAAGGGTGGGTGTCAGGAGGATGGGGCCAGGCTTTTTTCAGTGGTGCCCAGTGACAGGAGAAGAGGTAACAGGCATAAACTGGAACATAGGAAGTTCCATCTAAACAAGAGGAACTTCTTTGCTGTGAGGGTGGCAGAGCCCTGGCAGAGGCTGCCCAGAGAGGTGGTGGAGTCTCCATCAGTGAAGACATTCCAAACTGCTTGGACCCGTTCCTGTGGGACCTGCTCTGGGCGACCCTGCTCTGCTAGGTCTGGACTGGACTGGGGTTGGACTGGATGATCTCCAGAGGTCCCTTCCAACCCCTGTGATTCTGTGATTCTGTAATTCCCTGTCTGGCCTTGACTTTTCTCTTGCCCATAGTCCTCTTTATGAGAGTTTAAACTCAACAAATAACACTCTTCATATTGTATAAAAAAAAAGAGATTATATTTTCTGCAAGAATCATTACCTGGAAATAAAATATCAGGGAAACATTCGTTATGTTAGTAAATCTATCATCCCTTTTTTTCTTAAAATCCCTTAAATTGCAGTCAGAGTAATGCTGTGAAACAACAGAAGTTACGATCCTTGAACACCCATAGTTTTACTTATTTCCTTGAACCTGATAATACTGCTTTTTTCTTTTAAAATGACTGTTAGGTTTCAGTCTCCTACTAAATGGTCAGAAAAGACTCTTCAGAGCATGAAAAATAATACAAAGGTTTTCCATTCCCAGGAGGAGTCAAATGGAATTTTAAGTGGGCTGACCACAGCTTTTATTCCTGCACAACAATTTGACATCAAGAACTAATTCACATAAGTAGTCAAAGAGTAACCTTCCTTCCAGCTGTTTTTCCCAAGAGTGGGTTAAAATACATTTATACCATTTTATTTCAAATACGGTCTTGCTAATGGTGGAATAGTGGCTCCATTAGTCCAAGCAAAATTCACACTGAAGGTAATCATAGAGCAGCATTTCATTAAAAATGTGATTGTTTAATAATTAAGTTGTATATACAGTAAATATGCACCGTTCCAGTCCTGTAGCCTTAGTAATAAAGCACTGCAGTTTTGTTAATTTTGCAGGCCTAGGAACTGTAAATTCAAGCAAATATCAGTAATGAAAAGGATGTACAGTGGAGTTTTTTTGCTTCACAAGTGACTTATTTGGCAACAGTGTTCTGCAAATTATCATGTACAAAATGATATTTAGGATTTTGTGTTGTCAGCTTCATTCAGTAAATCAAATGAATTCATGGTGCTACTTCAGGTATTGATTAGAGTTATCCAGAAATAAATCCGAGCTGCTGCCTAAACGAGTAAGAATGTATTGTCTCCTACAAGTTTTCAGAAACACTATTTACCGTGGAGAAAATTCCTACTCTCTTTTGAAAGCAGCAAGGTGAATTTAACTGACATTTTACACTTGTGGCTAATGGAATTTTCATTGCATTTTTCCTGCTTGAGATTTTGCTGTGGTAAGGAACATGCTGCTACGCTCAGCAGAAGGATTTAAGTTATTGACAGGTTTATTACATGCCTCATTACAAAAAAAAAAAAAAAAGAAAAAGAGGATTTAGAAAACAATAATTCATTCCACTACACTGCAGTTTGGGGTTTTTTTTGGAATGATAATCAGATATGAAATAATATCCAACAGAATTTGAGTCCTACTCTTAATGCTTTGGACAAGAGAAATTTAAATAGAGGCCTATAGAGTTTAATCTATGCCTTGAAAGTAAGTATAAATTGATCTTATGGTTAATATCAATTGTAATGAGTAAGGGAGGTGACACTCCATGAGAATATTCTTGATAAGAAATACTTCCCAAGGTGCCCAGTACAGCCCAACAATTAATTGTAGCATCTAGTGGCTCTGAGTTAACTCCTAGACAAAAAGCTTTCAAGCTTATAAATTGGGCCGAGAAAAGGTTTAGGTGTGTGGTAACAAAAGTGAATGCAGTCTCTGTCCCCGAGAGAGCTGGATGCTTTGGAGTGGAGTGTGAAGAGGTGAGGGGAGACTTAGGTACCTGTTTCAGGCATGTCAAGTTTCATCTAAACATGAGGAGGAACTTCTTTCCTGTGAGGGTGGCAGAGCCCTGGCAGAGGCTGCCCAGAGAGGT
>JAOWAV010000012.1:117287821-117300279 GCA_028571045.1 Scolopax bukidnonensis
GCCATAGTGCTTAGAGACATGGTTTAGTGATGGTTTTTGTCAGTGTTGGGTTGATGGTTGGACTCAATGATCTGAAAGGTCCCTTCCAACCCAAGCAGCTCTTTGATTCTATGATTCTATAAGGAGCTCAGAAATATTTGCCTCCTAACTGATCTCTGGTTTAACAGGTTGACACACTCATGCATTGTGAAATATGGCTTTGGACATCTTCTGCCCTTAAGAGAGAACTAAACACAAGCTTCTCACTTCCTGCATGGGTGAGCTAATCAAAAAGGGCACTAATTAAAAACTAGCATCATACAGACAGCATAAACTAGATAGAGACTGCTTCAGATGAAATGGACATGACAGCAACTTTCTGTAAGGAACCCAAGGTAGCAGGCTTGAGAATAGCCCAAACTCACCACCTTGACTGAGTCAGCCATGGAAGATCACAGAATCACAGAATTGTAGCATTTGGAAGGGACCCCTGGAGTTTCTCCAGTCCAACTCCCTGTCAGAGCAGGGTCACCCAGAGCAGGTTGCACAGGAATGTGCCCAGGTTTGAATGTCTCCAGAGAAGGAGACTCCACCACCTCTCTGGGCAGCCTCTCCAGGGCTCTGCCACCCTCACAGGAAAGAAGTTACTCCTTGTGTTTAGATGGAACTTCCCATTTTCCATCTTCTGCCCATTGCTCCTTGTCCTCTTCTCAGGCACAACTGAGAAGACCCTGACCCCATCCTCTTGACACCCACCAATTAGATATTGCTCAGCATTTATGAGGTCCCCTTTCTGTCTTCTACAGGCTGAACACCCTAGGTCCCTCAGCCTTTCCTCAGCAGAGAGGTGTTTCCATCCCTTGATCATCTTTGTAGCCTCCATTGAACTCTCTCTAGCAGTTCCCTGTCCTTCTTAAACTGGGGCAGCCCAGAACTGGACCCAGAACTGAACTGGGGTGGGGAGCTGAGCAGATGTTTAAAACAAATCTTCTAAGAAAGATTGTGTTAGAGGCAAGGCTGAGCACCTCAGAGCATGGCAATGGGACAGCTGCTTTGGGCATGTGTACGAGCAGAATTCCTGTGAGGACCTACCTGTGAGACAGGCATTCTCTTGGCCTTAGGATGCACTTAAGTGCCTAAACCCTTCGCTTTATTTACCCTCTCTCATTTTACCCATATTTCGTGGACTCTGCAGTGCATTTCTTTCTAAAGATTTTTTCCTCGCTCACTCAAAAAAGGAGCCGCTGTCTGAAGTAGTTTACAATTGCCATGAAAGTCAGGAAGACACTTCTAATTGTGGCCAAAATCGTCAACCTTAGCTATTAAATGAAACCTCAGTTCTCTAAAGGCAATACCGGGATAAGTTGCTTTTAGTGTGCAAGTTTGAAATGTCTTTCTCTTTATTGCCAGTGAATTCTTTTAAAGTGGAATACTTGCTGTACTACTGAACTTTGTTTCATTTTTAAAATGCTTTAAAATGAAATATATTGAAAATGTCTAGGCTCCCACTCAACAAAAAGAAACAACATTATTGACCACTCAGAAATGTAATTCTTGCCACAAGAAACAACAACATCCTTATGGCAAAAAATAGGAATTTAAGGCACAGTTAAGAGCTGAATGGTTCTTTTTTTCCCCTTCACTATATGAGAAGTAAGTGGTGTCTGAACTTCTGTGTACAGAAGAGAAAAATTAGAAACTTGGTAGGTGCTCTGTAGTGAATCATATTTATTATGCAAATAATTAGGATCATGGCAAGAGCTGATTTTCAGCACCATAAACATAAGCCATTTATGTTCTATATGGCCTGAGTTGAAGACCAATCTTCATAAACCATCCATTTATAAATTTTAAAATTTCTTTAATATGGAAAGATGTGGTAGGGAGATCCTGTATTTAATTTTCTATTTCAGTTCATTAATGAATAGGGTTTTATGGCAACTAGCATTATAACTGAGAAGATGTGCCATAAGATCCGGTCTGAAGAGACATATTGTTTTTCAGTATATTGGCATTTTTCTGTGGTTGGTTTCCTCTCAGTTCTCATGGTGTGATTCAGCAGTTGGTGTGGGTCCTGTCGAGCCAAGTTTAATGATTCTTTCATTCATACTGGTTTTGTAGCTTGAAATATCCCACCAATATACTCAGTCTGTTGTCCATCACCCAAGGTCATATTTTTGTCTGTCTTTTGCATTATGTCCTGCACCTCCCTCCCTCTCATTCATTGTTCTGAAAGAATTTTTATGATATTTGCTCAGTTTTTTTCCTCTTTCTTCTTCTTTTAATATTTGTTGTTTGTCCTTATATAACTTTGTCATTCATAATGAGGAGAAAATGTAAAATATTTATGAAACCTTAGAAGCATCTTCATTCAAATCCCTTTTCTGCCTTTCTCTTTGGGTCAGTCTGCACACATATTGTCTTGATACTAACACTACCACTTAAAAACATTCATAGAAAATATACATATAAAGTCACCAATAATACAGAGTCAATTCCAATATCCATCTGTGTAAAAGCTAGCAAGCACTTAAAAACTAAGTTAAAAACTAAAAGTAGTGTTGGGTTGATGGTTGGACTCAATGATCTGAAAGGTCCCTTCTGACCCAGGCAATTATTCTGTGATTCTAAAGAAGCTCAGAAATGCAAGTTTCTCCGTTCAATCCCGTAACGCCCTCAAAGCACTCTAAGATGTCTCCACACAACATTCCCTGTTGTGCCTTTGTGTTAAAGTTGCTGCCAGCTCGATTCCTTCTCCTAGTAGATTGTAAACACATCTGTCCAGCAGAAAGAAGAAATGACCAGAAGTTCATTTCATGTATTTCTAACAAATGTACAGGAAAATGTGGCTTAAGGCCTGGAGAGGTGGGTTGAGACAGGCAGGACAGTATTTAGGAAAGCTGTCAGGGATAGGTGGCTTTTCCTACGCTTTCTTGGAAGAAACATAAATCACAGCTGGGTGGGAATGGACTGGAGCCAAAGTAAGGATGCCCCTTCCTCACGGGTGCCTCAATCATCCCTGCTCTTTTCCCATCTCCCTTTAGCTTTCCTTCTTTTCACCCCCATTCCAAGCCATCCTTGTACTCTGAATAATTTTATCCCAGGATTTTGGCAGAACTCGCGCTTCCTAAAGACTGCTTTGTAAGGGAAATGAAGCATCACCCAGGATGATGCAAATCCTGCCCTGTGGAAGAGCGCTTTTGCAATTTCCCTGCGAAGGCAGAATATTGCAGCGAATCCAAAGGAGGTAATGTTTTCCAAATGTTTTTCCTTGGGATCGCAGTTTGATTTGTGGAATTGCCAGTTGCTCAAAACTGTCAGCCACAGTTTACACGAAATATCCTGTGTCAGTAAGCAGCGGATAATCACCAAGAAACAATCCTCCCTCTCCCTTTAAACAAAACCACTCTAACTTTAATTTTGGGGTCTACAGTCTCAACTAAAAAGCCAGAAATAGCAAAAATCAGGCAAGTTTTATAAAGCTGCTTGGTAGTTTGAGTAGATCACTGCAGATGTATCATTGTTTTATATGTTATAATATATTATTTATTCCCCTCCAACCCTATTTAAGCATTTTAAAAAAGGGAAATATTGCAAATAATATATTAATATGGCAATGTACTTATACCTCTTCTCTCCTTACCAGTGAAGTAGCACACTCTGACTTGGATGTGTTGTAAGAGTTACTTCTCCTTCTGTCAAAAAATCATAGGAATTTTCTCAGAGGTCTCCATAGTTTGGTTTGGGATCAGGCACCTCCCATCCAACAGCTACTGAGGAGTCCAGCTGATCCCAGTGAGTGGGGAAAGGGCCTGGAGGTTGGATGCAGTGGGACTGAGGGATGGGGGCTAATGAGGGACACTGTGCCCCAGACAGGGGTGACTGGGTGTTGGATGCTTTCAGCTCTCCAGCTCCAGGAATATCTTGGGACTGGAAGGGAAGGCGGGAGCCAGGATGAATAGAGATACAGAATGCTGACATTTTCTCCAGAAAGGAATTGTGTTTTAAAGTGTTACTATGTAAAGATATGGAGGATAAGAGAAAAGCAGCTCTGCCGGAGAGAGACCTTGGAGTCCTGGTGGACAACAGGTTCACCATGAGCCAGCAATGTGCCCTTGTGGCCAAGAAGGCCAATGGTCTCCTGGAGTGCATCAAGAAGAGTGTAGCCAGCAGGTCTAGGGAGGTCATCCTCTTCCTCTGCTATGCCCTGGTGAGGCCACATCTGGAGCAGTGTGTCCAGTTCTGGGCTCCCCAGTTCAAGGACAGGGAACTGCTGGTGAGAGTCCTGCAGAGGCTACAAAGATGATCAAGGGATGGAAACACCTCTCTGTGGCTGTTCAGCCTGGAGAAGAGAAGACAGAAAGGGAACTTCATCAAGGCTGAGCAATATCTAAAGGGCGGGCACCAAGACTATGTGGTCAGGCTCTTCTCAGTGCCCAGTCACAGGACAAGGGGGAACGGACACAATGGACGCAGGAAGTTTCAACTCAAAATGAGGAGGAACTTCTTTCTTGTGAGGGTGGCAGAGCCCTGGAAGAGGCTGCCCAAGGAGGTGGTGGAGTCTCCTTCTCTGGAGACATTCCAAACCCGCTTGGACATGTTCCTGTGCAACCTGCTCTGGGTGGACCTGCTCTGGCAGGGGGTTGGACTGGTGGACTGGATGAGGTCCCTTCCAACTCCTGCAATTCTGTGATTCTGTGATTTTTTAAAAAATAAAATCCAGTTCAGAAGCTCCACCTTCTGGATTTTAATGGTCTTCACTGGCTCAGGGTACCAGGGCCATCAGCCACAGTGCAGAGAGGCCCTGAGCCCATGGGGCAGCTCATGGGGCAGCTCATGGGGCAGCTCATGGGGCAGAATGGCTCCAGAGTCCCCACCACCAGTACCGTTTCCACAGCGAGTCTTTCCAGAGCCAGCAGTTAAGCATCTTCCAAGAAAGCTGTCACAAACCAGCACATTTTCTTGAAACATTTCCCTGTCAATGAATTGATGTTTTCTGACAAATCTTGTTTCACTGGCAATTTTTTTTCTAATTTTATTTCCTAACTGACAATATTTGCTTAGACTAAATCTGTGGGTTTGAGAGCTTCAGCTTCTTAGCTACCGCATCATGAGTAAATGAGTGAGCTATGGGGAAAATAAAGCCTTCTGTGATTTTGCAGCTCTTCTCTTACACATTTGGAAATTTTGGCCAATAGAGTGCCTCAATGCACATCTGTCTTCCTAAGATGCAAAAGCATCTGTAGTAGTGCCTTGTTCTGCATTGACAGGTTACCAACAGACTTGGGATTCTGCCCAACACTTCTGGCTTTAAATGTCAGATGTAGGAGGCTTCACATAGTTGTGAATATGGACACAACCCCAAAATCATGGGTCTCCCAAAATGCAGAGGCTCCATGACAAACCACTAACGGAAATCAAGGGTAATTTGCCTATAACCAATGTCATATTTGCTCAATATTTGGTGAAACCTTAATGGAACATAACATGTGGAAATAAAAGCTGGTTATTTTAGTATAAAATATTTTGGACTATAGAAAAAACACACTGCTGGGAGGACTATATCAAAACATACAGAGGCTTGGATTCATCCTCTTAGACTTGAGGCTTTTAATTCAGATATATTTGATGGAAGTTTAGCAAACCTTAGCACTGTTAGTGGAGGAAGAGGAGAAATTCAGTCCATGTCAGATCTGAATGATAAAAAGTTTTGGATGAGTATTTGGGTAACAAGTCCATTTTCATTCAAAAAGACTGAGAAATTGAAATGATGAACACCTCAAACTGGTGGGGATGCTGCTGGTTTTAATCAGTGATCCCTTAAAAAGCCCTGCACTTTTATGTAAAATATTACAGAATCACAGAATGCTATGGGATTGGAAGGGACCTCTGGAGATCATCAGTCCAATCCCCTGCTAGAGCAGGGTCACCCAGGAACGTGTCCAGGTGGGTTTGAATGTCTCCAGAGAAGGAGACTCCACCACCTCTCTGGGCAGCCTCTGCCAGGGCTCTGCCACCCTCACAGGAAAGAAGTTCCTCCTCATGTTTAGGTGGAACTTCCTGTGTTCCAGTTTGTCCCTGTTGCCACTTGTCCTGTGACTGGGCACTGAGAAGAGCCTGACCCCATCCTCTTGGTGCCCATCCTTTAGATATTGCTCAGCATTGATGAGGTCCCTTTCTGTCTTCTCCAGGCTGAACAGCCCCACGTCCCTCAGTGTTTCCTCAGTAGAGAGGTGCTTCATCCCTTCATCATTCTTGTCTGGGGGCCCCAGATCAAGACTCCAGATGAAGCCTCCCCAGGGGCAGAGTAGACAAAATATTTGTTTAAAGATTTTAACAGAAAGAAAGAGGATGTTTGTTCTTTTCTAAACCCCTTCCAGCCGCTGCCTTCGCTGCTCCAGTGTCACGTCATGGCTACTCCCACATACACAGCTGCTCTCTAACAGCCCAGGGCCACATTTTTTCCAACACCCCCAGAGCAGTATTTTTCTTGACCTGGCAGAGCATTGTCCTTAAGAAAAAGGGTAGCAGGTTCACATCTTTTTCCAAAGCCAAGCTTATGCTTTGCGTATTGATCTCTTCCAAAGTTTATCCTCTGCTTCCATTTCTGGCTTTTGTCAATAATATGTGTCTGTGAACACAACTAAGTGCTTTTCCCAATATTTGCTTTCTGAGCTTTGCAAACTTTCAACTGGCTCTGGGACAAGAAAGATCATATCATTTATAGTGGCTTTCTTATCTGGGCTTACACAATTCATATAGACACTATCTTTGTCCTTGCCTAAATGAGTTGTGTTTACCACCTTCATAATTTTGTATTGGACTGCATAATTGCCTTTTAGAAAAATGTATTGATTTGCATTTCTACCTGTTATCTCCTAATTGTTCTAAATATGCAGAAGGGCTAGGTATTTCACACTGCTTAATTTTGTAGAGATGGATAAGGAGATTCCTCTTAAAGACTACGCAGTAACAAATGGTGGTATCTACATAAGAGGCTCGATGATTGCAATTACTTTCACAGGTTTCATCCTGCAAGAAACATGGAATTTTAAAATTTAAGTTTTCCTCCCTGTTCCTTTGATTTCTAGATATATAGTTTACCATACGTAAGAAATATACTATATACTCAAGTACAGGTATGGCAAGTAGAAATTCAGTTAACAACCCCAAATTTCAGAAGGACCTTAGGAAGTTGGTCTTTTGCGGGTTGCTGATGGTCTCAAGATGCCGTGGTAATCATAGAATAGAATCATAGAATTCAGTCCCCTTGTGGACTGTTTGTTTAGTATTCCCCAGACATTTTCACAGCCCCCCTTGGAGAGCCATATATTTTCCAAATTAGTAGGACTGAATATAAAATTTGGACTGCCCTGGTTTTAATTTATCTTTTCACTATACCATTTGGATTGACTTCAAATGTTAAGGAATTAATAAGTCTATTTATTTTTCAATGTGGAAAGGTTGTGCTTTTCTCTCATGGACAAAAAATGAACTAGATTTCCTTTTTTCAAGTCATTTATGTCCTTGTTAGTTTAAAAAGTCAATGAAGGTTCAGTTCATTTAACAGAATCGCTCAAGTACATGCATGAACGGATCATTCATATTTTAAAATTGTATTACACCGCTGCCTCTTGCTGAATACAGAAATAATAAGCAGAACCAACTTGGTTTTGCCCAATACCCAAAAATATTTGAAAACCTAGTTTTTACAAGTCTTATGCCCCAAAGTTAGCATGAGATTTGAGTCTGTGATAATATTTAATACTAGCGATTTCTTAATGCATACACACCTACAAATTGGATTATCATTGGAAGTAAGAAACTGAGGCAGAAAAAGAGTGTGGAGGAAATGGTATCTAAAAATTAGATTCCAAGTTCAAAAAATACATGACTCCAAAGAAAGTTTACATTCAGAGAAAACTATGAAGCTTCCTGCCCTTTGTTAGGAATTTCTCTCAAAAATAGCCAAAGTCTATAAGAGCTTAGGACACACAAGCACTTTTTCAGCTCCTTGAAGGTTATATATCACCCTTCTCCCCAAACACCCCTCCAGCACACAGCTATATGAATAGATCTATAAGCCTGCCCTTATGACACCCATAGACTATCACAGGTACAGCTACAGCCCTCTGTCCCTGAAACTATTTGTATTTCATTGCTCTGAATTGATACTTTTTTTATTTAGGAGGCAGAAACCTGCTTTATTACTTTCTCAAATATTTTTGCTGAACAGTAGCGAGAAAATCACACTTATATTTTTAATCATCCAGATGATGGCAGTATTTCCATAATTTAGTTATGCAGTTGGAGAATATTATTGAATATTATTTCCTGCTTAATTACATATGAAAAATGTAATTATTTTTATAATTAAAATGACAAAACTCTGGGGCTTTGTTATTCTTTTTCTCTAATCTTCCATTATTCTTGTATTATCTCTTCCTTTCCTCATACTACTTTACCTAACAATCTGAGTAATATTCCCCAGGTTGCTCTGAAGTGCTCACTGCAGTGTCCTTTGCCAGAATTCACTGGAGTTTCTCCCTTAAGGGAGTAGATATTTAAAAAATTGTAAGGAATTATTTCCTTTTCCACCATCTTTTTCTTTCTTTTCATTTTCCAAATATAAAAAAACCCCAACCCCAATGTTGAGATAACCTTTCTACATTCACAGCTGCCTCTCGCACATGCTGCTTTAGAAGGATGCTCAGAGACACACATTCCATACACAGATGTTCGTGTGACTGAGATGCAAATGGCCCTTGCTGCCATGACTGTTGTTCAGCTGAGATTTCACTCCATTTCATGTTCTAGACGGGACCGTTGCCATCGATGCAGGTAAAAGTGAGCCAGGAGGGCACCACAATTTGGGGATCTCCATTTACGGGGAGAGTCACAGGACTATTTTTTAAGAGGAGATACTCCAAGGAAAGAGACAAAGGCTAAGCAGCTGAGACATATGACACGGGCCCAGGTTTAATGAATGTTTACAGCTGACCTTACACAATGAAGTACGTGGAATTTTAATCACTTGCACACTCAAAGGGCCGCCTGTAGGTTTTTCCATATGCGGTATTTATTACACTCATAACTGTGTTGCTGAGTAATGTTGGGTTTCTGTGCCAGAATCAACAGCACATTTCTTCTTCATCTGCCGCCAACTGAATGCTTAGCAACTGATAGAGGAGTTTATCATCCATAAATAATGATGTGATGTATATAAGAATTTGTTAACTATCAGTAAGTATTTTTTTCATTTGCGTATTGTGGACATGTTCTTTATCTCTTGGGTGATCTTTAAGTTAGTACTGCTGTTTCTTCTTTCATCTATTTCCAAAATAAAGAGTACTACAAACAAGCTTGCGGTACTTCTGCAAGATATATGGCCTTGAAAATTACTGTTGCAACATCATCTTCTTGTCTTGTTCCTGCATTTACAGTTCTAAGTTATTTCAAATCATAAAAACATCACTGTGGTTATATGTACTTGTCCAAAAGAATAGAAACATCTGAGATTTGCCAGTTTTCAAGTGCTCAGCAAAACAGATGTGCTTATGAGAAAAAGTTTAATAGAAATCATCGGCAAAGAAATGAGTGGGAATGGAAACAGAAATACACACCGGGGTCTTTCTAGTTTTTAAATGTTTGTGGAAGCATCGTGGAGAAGAGTAAAACTGCACCATTGCTCAGTTTCCTGAGATTCTGATTCTTACCCCTACCCATGTTATTGATTTTCTTTAACTACGGTGACATTCTGGCATAAATATCTGTCAGGCCAATGCTGAAGTTTGTGCATGAAGCTTGCACCATGGCTTTGAGGCTCAGACACATACTATGTTTTGGAAATACAAATAAGACCCTTGAGAAGATCAGGAAAAACAAGTTTTCCCTTGTCTGGCTTCATATTTTCACAGCTTTTGTGAAATGTGCCCCTTTTTCAGAGAAAATCAAAATGGAAAAGAACTCCTTGCTGAGTGTGGAGTTTCTCTATACGGAGCCTGTAATTCTCACCAAATATATAATTAAAAGTCGGAGACTGCAAGCACAAGCCAACAACTGAGTTTTATGCTATTTCCTGGTGCATGTTGCAGAGGGAAAAAGGTGGAGGTCTATTTGAACCCAGGATCTGGAACAAACCTCATGGAACAAACAGCACCACCAGCGCACACCCCCTGGTATTTCATCTGCTGCTTCTGCCCACAGGTGAGACAACACAAACACTTCATGCTACGCTGAGAGCAGCCCTGAGGAGAAGGACTTGTGGGTGTTGGTGGATGAGAAGCTCAACATGAGCTGGCAACATGCGCTGGTAGCCCAGAAAGCCAACCCCATCCTGGGCTGCATCCCCAGCAGCGTGGCCAGCAGGGCCAGGGAGGGGATTCTGCCCCTCTGCTCCACTCTGGGGAGATCCCACCTGGAGCACTCTTCTGGAGTCCCCAACAGAAGAAGGTCCAGAGGAGGCCACGAAGATGCTTCGAGGGCTGGAGCCCCTCTGCTGTGAGGACAGGCTGAGAGAGTTGGGGTCGTTCAGCCTGGAGAAGAGAAGGCTCCAGGGAGACCTTAGAGCCCCTTCCAGTCCCTAAAGGGGCTCCAGGAGAAATGGGGAGGGACTCTGGATCAAGGAGGGGAGCCATGGGATGGGGGAAATGGTATTAAACTGAAAGAGAGGAGATTGAGGTGAGACCTGAGGAAGAAATTCTTTGCTGTGAGGGTGGTGGGACCCTGGCAGAGGTTGCCCAGAGAAGCTGTGGATGTTCCATCCCTGGAGGGGTTCAAGGCCAGGCTGGATGGGGCTTGGAGCAACCTGATCTGGTGGGAGGTGTCCCTGCCCAGGGCAGGGGGTGGCACTAGATGATCTTTAAGTTCCTTTCCAACCCAAACCATCCCATGATTCTATGTATGACCACGGAGTGCTGCTTTTGGAAACCATCATGCCTGAACCATGGCTCCACGAGACCTCATGGAGGTATTTTGGTGGTAGGTTGTCCACAGTTGGTAGCTTTGGGACAGCTAACCTTCATCATGAAATGCATCATACTATTTTTGTTAGGAACTGTGAGAGAAATTGCTTTTCCTTAAGTGTAAGATATGTTGTTTGCCTACAGGGACATTCTGGCACACATGCTTGTCAGATGGTTACTCTGAATGTCTGACTTTTTAGAATTTGAGAATTCATTCAATGTTCCCTCATTTATTATACAATTGTCCAGCTGAGCCAAGAAATCAAGCCCAACAATTACTCTCTATGAAATCAAAAGTAGCCAAATACTCCTGTAAGGCCAACTGAGGAAGTCAAATTAAGTTGCTCTGACAGTAGTACGTGATTACATCTTTTACTGACATTTGCTAATCAAATGGTCCTTTCTCTTCCTTCCTCTCCTACTAGAAATTTATTCCTTGAAAAATAGCAGGAAAAAGGAAGAATGAACCAAAATCATATCTGTAATTTAAACGAATTTCAAAATCAAAACAGATGGCAAAAGAGACTGTGGAACAGCTGACTCATCAGCTGAGCAGTATTTAAAAGAGGAAAGCCAGAGCAGGGATCATCAGATTATCTCTCAAGAAAGTCTGCATATGTCTGGAAGAATATTTGCAATATGATAAAACCTGCCTTCCCAAATAAACAAAAAAATAAAAAAAGTCATTTGTTTTCCTGATGGAGATCATCCATCGCAATCTGTCAGTTATATCTCTTTAATCCAAAGAGAGACGTTCCTAATTAAGAAATGGGAGAAAAGAAAAATAAGGCCCTGATCTCCATCCATCCCTCCAAAAACTACAGCCAGAGGAGCTGCCTCTTTCAAGAACTCAGTC
Organism: Scolopax bukidnonensis; assembly: GCA_028571045.1. NCBI lineage: Eukaryota > Metazoa > Chordata > Aves > Charadriiformes > Scolopacidae > Scolopax > Scolopax bukidnonensis. The sequence goes on from JAOWAV010000012.1 coordinate 117,299,621, forward strand.
AAAACGTCCCAATGATTTCACAGAGGGCCCTGCCAGCCTCAGGGCTTCAGGGATGACCCAATTGTTACTACACTTGGTAGTTATATTTATGTTCAATGCCTAATGTTACTACATGTATAAATGATCACCAGACCATATTTTGTTGTAAAACACATTTAAATTATAGCAAGCTTGAGTTAGTCTTGCAGACTTGTTATGGATGATTCAGCATAAATTGTGGCTTTTTATGGCAACTCTTTTCTTTACAGTAATTCTTTAACTGGCTTTCCCAGTTAAGCTAAGATTTGGGTTTTTTTGGGTTGGTTTTTTTTTTGGTATACACGTGGAAACGTGCAAAGCTGTGCACCAGGCTACCTGTCTGGGGAATTCACGCTGAATTCTTACAGAGTGTTTGCACGCTGGGCTCTAGGCTTTAACCTCCGTGCTCATTATTGTCATGAAAGATGTAAGGTATTTATTCTCCAGCATGAACATACTTTGTATGCTAAGTATGAACACTTTTTCATGGGGACAGTGACACAGCACTGGCACAGGTTGCCCAGGGAGGTGGTGGAGTCTTCATTTTTTCAATGACAGGACTAGAGAGCACAAACTGGAACATAAGAAGTTCCATCTAAACATGAGGAGGAACTTCTTTCCTGTGAGGGTGGCAGAGCCCT
>JAOWAV010000012.1:117323573-117334900 GCA_028571045.1 Scolopax bukidnonensis
CCAGGCTGGATGGGGCTTGGAGCAACCTGGTCTGGTGGGAGGTGTCCCTGCCCAGGGCAGGGGGTTGGAACTCGATCATCTTCAAGGTCCCTTCCAAACCAAACCATTCCGTGATTCTATGAAACCACACTTGGAGCTAGGGCAGAAGTCAGCTTCAGGATTCAAATCTGCCATTTGACAAGAAATACTTCTACAGGCAGGTCCTTACATTTTAGCTGTATACTTTTTAGAGTCTTCAAGCCTTGCTGAGACACAGGAGTGAAACCATGCTTTCCAGTGCATCCAGGAATGTAACCAACCCAGAGTCCAGCAAAGCAAGGTATCACTCCCATTCCCCTGGTACGGTGAGGGCAGTAGCAAGTAGTGAGAAGCTGCAAAATAGCAGAGGAATATCTTTAATAAGCACTGAAGCCTTACAAAGCCTAAAAGTGTTGAATAATTTGATTTCTTTCCAAAGCAAGGGTGATGGCCCTTTCTGTGGTCTTGTCTTGTTATCTGAAGCCGTTGGTTTTCCTACAGTAAGGAAAAGAAACTTTTACAAACAAAACCTGTCTGCTGGTAAAATGTCACATCAGTCCAAAATGCAGCCCTGCTGCTTCGGGCAAATGTAAGACATTCCAACCTCTGCAGAAACACCTGTCAATAGCTGTGGGCCTCATGCTGCTATGCACAGAGAGCAGTCTTGCATGGAAGGAGTACTGACCATCCATGGGTATCCAGGTGGATAAACCTGAAGGAACATTAGCTGGATCAAGCAGATAGATATTTTTCTGCTTAAGACCCAGGGGATTCGTAGTCCCCGCGTTCTGTCCTGAGAGCAGATGCAAAATGGTAAGGAATTGCTATTTCTAGCCACAGGCTTAAAAGAGCCCTTGTCCTAAACATACCTGACATTTCATTTTGGGCTGCATTAAAAAGAGGGTGGCCAGTAGGTCAAGGGAAGTCATCTCCTTCTCTGCTCTGTCCTTGTGAGACCCCATCTGGAGCACTGTGGTCATTTCTGGACTCCCAGAAGGACATTTCTGGACTGTTCAAGAAGGACAGGGAACTGCTGGAGAGGGTACAGCAGAGGGCTACAAACACAATTGAGGGACAGGAGCTCCTCTCTGCTGAGGAAAAACTGAGAGATCTGGGGCTGATTAACCTGGAGAAGAGAAGAATGAGCACCTCATCAGTGCTGATCAATATCTTAAGGGTGGGTCTCAAGAGGATAGGGTCAGTCTTTTCTCAGTGGTGGCCGATGACAGGAAAAGGGGCAACAGACACAAGCTAGAATATGGGAAGTTCCATCTAAACATGAGGAGGAACTTCTTTCCTGTGAGGGTGGCAGAGCTCTGGAAAAGGCTGCCCAGAGAGGTGGTGGAGTCTCCTTCTCTGGAGACATTCAAACCTACCTAGACGTGTTCCTGTGGGCCCTGCTCTGGGTGGACCTGCCCTGGCAAGGGGTTGGACTGGATGATCTCCAGAGGTCTCTTACAACCCCTACCATCCTGTGATTCTGTGATTCTGGTAAATAACCAACCATAGAGCATGGTTATAAATCTCTGCATTGTCCAGTGCCATTTTTGTATGATCTTTTTGCATCCCTCCTGAGCATTAGGTGCTCTTAATTTCCTTTGCTCACATTATGGCAGCCAAGAAGCTCTCTGATAACCATGCCCCTCATACATAATTAAAGAGACGTGCTAATGACATTTTTAAGTAACAGCAATTGACATTTTCTCCACTTTGGGATAAGACAGACAAGTCTGGACTTCATTAACCTTTTGCAGTTTGATAGTGGGTTTGTGATTTAGGAGAGCTGATAAAAAGGCAAGAATCTCCTTCTTTCCGTGTAAATTCTGCATGCCAAAATAAGTTGAACAATACAGCCAGACAGACAGCTTTGTGTGGTTGGGTATAGGTGAAGAGATGTTCTCATTAAGGTTCATTAAAATGACCCAGAAAAAGAGGCTTAGGTCATTTGTAACAGAGTGCCAAAATATTTCTGTAAGGTGACCTTTGAAGAACATCAAGTATGAAGAGTAAAAATTTGGAGAAAAACTGCAAAGCCTCGTGAATGAACACATCACAGTTTGATCAAAAGAGATTTTTTCCTATAAAAGTAATCACCAAATGTATTATTCAGAGGAGACTCAATGACTCAGTCTCCAGGAGGAGATGTGGAGGGCACAGAGCATTTCCTAGGGCAGATCATGGCCACTGGCATGGTAGAATATGCCATGGAGTAGCAGAGCCAGGTGCTTTGTGGCACTTGGGGATCTGCTCTCAGCCTCAAAGAGCAAGCAAGGCCTGTTGAGCACCACAGCTCATTTGAGCTCACCAGAGAAGGTTGATAGGTCCTGCAACCTTCCGTCAGTTTCTAGTGTTGTCAAGGACTGTAATTAGCAGATGAAGAACATCGACCTGTTAGAACAGGTCCAGAGGAGGCCACAAAGATGCTCAGAGGGCTGGAGCCCCTCTGCTGTGAGGACAGGCTGAGAGAGTTGGGGTTGTTCAGCAAGCTGTGGCTGCCCCATCCCTGGAGGGGTTCAAGGCCAGGCTGGATGGGGTTTTGAGCAACCTGGTCTGGTGGGAGGTGTCCCTGCCCAGGGCAGGGGGTTGGAACTGGATGACCTTTAAGGTTCATTCCAACCCAAACCATTTTATGAATAGCATTTTGCCTTGTTTTTGTGCACAAGTGTGTATCTCTGGCTAGAAGATTCCATAGGCTGAGATGAACAGGAGAGTTTCCTATGAGCTCAAGAGGAAGATGTATCTCCTGTTTATGGCCTAGTCACCACGCAACACATATGTACTGAGATGATTCCCTGTGGGAGGAAACTCCTGATATCTTTTGGGCACCCAAGTATCAGATCAGATCAGATCAGATAAAGCTTAACACTGTCCATTTCACAGAAAATTTGAAAAATTACCAGTTTGCACACAGGCCTTCTGTAAAAAATTGTGTGCACTCATGTCATTTGTGTGTGAATTTTGGTGCTATGATCATATCTACGAAGCAACACATGCGAGTAGTTCGGGAACATGCTAAGCCAACCGCGGGCTTGACTTTACTGCCCCTTCTTTTCATTTTCTCCATTTGTTTAGATTGTCAGAGCTCTGAACTGTCCATCAAAAAGACAGAAACCTATTGAGATATAGCATTTCTCTACTGTTTTCTCATCATCTCTTTTTGATTTTGGGTAATTTTCACAGTTCTTTTCATTTCAGTTACATTGTTGATGTTCTTTAAATTATTAAATTCTTCAGACTGTGAAACTCTGTACCTTCATATTATATATATATATATGTGTGTAAAGAGAAATTATTGACCAGAGCCCTTTCTCTAGTCTCCTCTAACTTCAAATCAAGCCTTGTGAATTAAACAAAATTTAAGTTTAATTAAAAAATGAAAAAATAAGGAAGTTCTATCCAGCCCATTCCTCCTTGGAAAGTATTTATTGCCCATTCAGCCAGGCCAAATACAAACCAATTAAAAACTGCAGATGAAAGAACTCTACCTGCAGTTTCCATTTGTGTAATATTAGTGCTTTTTCCTTTCATCATCTATGGAAACAGGTTTGAAAGCAGATGCTGTAATACAATCAGATCCTGATTGTGCAACCAGAACCCAGCAGGGGAAAAAAAAAAAAAAAAAACATAAAAAGGGGGTTTTGTTAAGTAAAGCTGTATTAACTGCTCAGGGTTCGTATTCTCAAAGGGCTCCAAGGGGGGTCTTCTCAAGGGGAGCATGGCACCCCAGCTACCACTTGGAAATTCCCTGACTAAATGTGTAATACAATCAGCTCCCTGTGAGGGAATTTCTGTACAGGTTGGGTTGCAGTGCTTTTTGCACTGAAGTAATATTTTTCATTTTCTGCCAAATTCATTGGTGTTGTGCTGGGTAGACCTGGTGGCCTTGTCTGAAGTGCAACACGCTATAATTTATATAAGCTCCCCAACTGCACAGCTGCTCACAGTACAGTAGGTGCCCGTTTTGCTGATTAAGTCTTTTCTTCTCACCTGATTCTGTTGCATATACCACTCGTTACAGGCTAATAAACCTGGTTTGATTTACGTGGCAGTTGCAGATGAACTCTTTCCTACCCTGGAGAAATGCCTGTCTGAGAGAAGCAGTGACCACCCAGCAGTTGAGGGATTTATTTAAAACTGATGTAGAAATGACATCCCCAGATCAGTTACTGGCGGTGCCTCAGATATGTCTCCTACCAGAGATTCCAGTCTTTTTTGGGAGCGGGACACAAAGTTCTACTTCTTAGACACTTCCTGACGTGTGCAAATTATTCCTCCTATTGCATAAGTCACATTTTGTAATGAGAAACCCAAAGTGCCTTTTGTCTGGAACAGGTTGCACATAAAAAACAGTCTTGTTTCTCTACCCTATTAGCAAGTTGTTGATGGATGGTCACTGTCTCCAGAGTACCTATAGCTACAGCTCCTAATAGGAAGTATCCTCATATTTCTCTTTCTCCAGGACTTCCTCAGCTCCTCACTTTATAGGTATTGATTACTTTCAAACAGCTCCCTTCTCTGCTTTGTGAGCTGTCCCAGCTGTAGCTTTCCGTGCTTCAGCACTGTTTAACCTAATGCTGCTCCTTTTTTTTTGCTTCTGTTCTCATCAAACTGTTCTTTAATTTCCTTACCGTGTTTTTATCAATTATTTCTTACATACAGGTGAAATAGCTGGAGAGCAGGCGTAAGGGCTCACAGGATAAAGTATCCAGAGAAAAACTTGAAGGAGGAAGAAGCAGTCCCTCCCTTAAGGAAAAGGGAGGATTTGCACAGCCTCTGGGAGGCTGTAGACATTGGCATTGAGTATTGGCTTTCTCCTCTTATTTGGAAACATACCTCTTGCTTCGTCCTACCTTAGGCAGATGCCTATTTTACCCCTTTAATCTTTACCCCCTTAATGCTTCCAGCAGAATTGCTAAAGTTGGATGCACAAGTGAAACAACTTTCACACTCCATTGCTATCCATCTTTGAATTAGGCTACTAAACTCTAAGGAATTACAGAAAAAAAAAATAATCTGGGACCTGTACAGATTTTTTTTAGGCATCTTATACCAACTGCACTTGCAGCACCCCAGCACCAGAAAGCATTAATTAATTCCCAAAGGCTGATGGATTTCTTTCACGAACATGTGACTTGCAGCCTGACTAACAAAGAGTTGTATTTTATGCTGCAACTAAAAAATGACGCTGTATCCTTTAAAGAATACAAATACTCAGTGTGTTTGCCATGCTAGGCATGGAGAGGACAAAAAGCTTTGCATGTGTTTGTATTCTAAAGGGAAACAAAGAAATTTCAAGTCTTAATATACTCAAAATGTGTTTCTTCTTCCAGAAAACCATCCTTGGACATAGCATCCCTTTTTAAGATATGTCTCTGGAAAGACAAGGAAAGGAGCCCAATTCTTTTATAACTAAACTTACTTCCTCTGGAGTATTTCATGCGATTCTAGCTAATCTTCTGTTCTATCAATATGAAATACTGAAAGTATATTATTTCCCATAAATGTCAGCCAACTGAAATTTCTTTTATCAGTTCTCACAAATTACTTTAAATGCTAGAATGGCTGCAATCTTCTAAGTGGTCTCTTGGTGACTTTCATACAGCACAAACCTATTCATTGGTTTGTTCATGACTGTGAGAGGTTTTGCTGTTTGCAAAGGCAATATATTTGATATGTGAGGAGGTCAGGTAGGCAGCTATCTTCATTTCTCTGGATAATTTCTTGGGAATGAATTTAGAACATACTCCACTGGTTTGGAATCTAAGAATATTTAATATGGTGCACACTTAATCACTTTTATCACTAGAAAATTCAAACAGCTCTCACATTTGAGACCTTAGAGCCCCTTCCAGTCCATAAAGGGGCTCCAGGAGAGATGGGGAGGGACTCTTGATCAGGGACTGGAGACACAGGATGAGGGGCAATGGTTTTAAACTGAAAGAGGGGAGATTTAGATGAGATCTGAGGAAGAAATTCTTTGCTGTGAGAGCCTGAAACAGGTTGCCCAGAGAAGCTGTGGCTGCCCCATCCCTGGAGGGGTTCAAGGCCAGGCTGGATTTGAGCAACCTGGTCTGGTGGGAGGTGTCCCTGCCCAGGGCAGGGGGTTGGAACTCAGTGTTCTTTAAGGTCCTTTTCAACCCAAACCATTCTATGATTCTGTGATTTAGAGCATCTCAATCATAAGATTATATAAGATATACACTAGTTTGTATAAAGCAATCTTCTCTGTCTTCTTTATCACTACTTTGGGTACCTTTTCTTTTTCCACACATTTTTTTCTTTCTTTCACAAATCCTGAAGAGAAATCTGAGGAAAAAAAAAAAAAAAAGAAAAATTAAAAAAAAAGAAAGAAAAAAATTGCAGATAAAATATCCTAAGAGCTAAAGCACTTTATGGAAATGGGTCCAACACAAAATCTGTGCTCTACGATTCCTGGAATTCCGACACACCATTCTTGCTTCTTTCCTCATCTACAGTAGTTTAAAACTGTGCAAAGCGGAGGTGAAACACCACCACCTGGTAGCTCTTTCACATTTCACAATGTTCTTCACACATTCATTTTATGCAGTTACATAGCGGTTTGCAGAAACAAATTTTTTCATCTCCTATTTGTTAGTCCTTTTCCCCCAGATGAAGACCTGATCATAGCGATCCATGTGCTGGTTGGTTCTTCCATCTCCAGGAAGTTATAACAGCAAGAGCAGACTTCAGAGAAAAGAAGAAAGATGGTCACAAGTTCTGTACACAGTTTCCATGTGAGGAACGACTAAATAAACTAAATCTTTTCAGTCTGGAAAAGGAGGGTATGAGGGAGGTCTGCAAAATGGTAAGGAAGAGAAGAGGACTGCATTGTTCACCGTCTGTTCCAGCACAAGAGCCAGTGGCCCTCAAGTGGTGCGAGGAGGAGGGAGGTCCCCAATGAAGAGAGGGAGACTGTTCCTCACACAGGGGAATGAAACACATAGAAGCTTTGGATCTCCTTGTTTCTTCTGAAAACAGAAGGTGTTCAAAGTTTACAGGGGTCTATGAGCATCTTCTTGGTAGAGGATTCCACTGAGGGCTCTGAATATACAAACCTCATATCTTCCTAAAAGAAGTCTTTATGCACATACGTGCACCCAGAGCGTCTGAAAATATCACTCTGAAACAGTGGAAGATTTAATATTTTTTTGCCTTTTTCTGCTGTCTGCCCTGCCAGGAGAGAGAAACCAGGCAATACCAAGGCAGTGCATTCTGCAAGTAAAAATCTGCTTTGAAAATTTTCCTTTCAGTTCGGAAACAGTTTAAAACAGAATATTAATTGTAGCAATAGCAAGAAAATCATCGATGCGTACATTTATGAATGTACTAATTATATTTTCAGCTCACTATCATTTTGTTTCTAAGAAAAGAATACTCTCAGATTTTCTAGCTAGGTTTCGGAAGGCTCCTCTAGAGGTTCTGTGACAACCACATATGAAGCTTCTGAAGGTTTTTCTAATTCTGTATTTTTAAGTGTTTTCCTGCGCTTTTGAACTGTTGGCTGGATAACAACATAGATAAGCAGAGAGAGGACATTTTAAGGATCCATTAGGTGTTAACAATATCACACCTTAAAAATACCCCTGGTTGCAGCTATAGCCTTTTCCTGGAATAGTGTAATTGGCATTTCTCTTCTTCACAAAAACACTGTGAGAATTCAGAATTTTTGCTTTGTACAGCACACGAAAGGTGAAGAATGCTAAACAAAGTGTATTTTATTAGTAGTCCTATTCATTATGTATCGTACAACAGGAGTTTATCTTGGCGCATCCTTGTTAAAAATGATAGGTAATGTTATTAACACCCTGGTCCTACAGGAATAAGCTCCTGTATCTCCCCCCCTGAAATAAAATACTGTAGCAATTGATCTAGTTGAATGGACCAGTAAAGGCTAATTTCCTCTCAATGTTTTATAATTCATTTTAAAGCTTGCAACTGGTCATAATGTCATTTCAACATGGAGAAAACTGCCGATGAAGGCATCTTATTATGGTGTTCCTGCTTATAAATAGAACTGATTCCTAGCTGATTTTGCCCTTTAGACTCTGTTTCCTTCCCTCCAACCCCCTTCTGCTTTCAGGCAAATGCCTGGAATCACTATAAATCAGATTATGAAAAAGCCTTCTTCAAAGAACGGTATGCATTGGATCAAGAACAATGAAGATTGCTGTCATTTCTGGTATTTTTAGGGTAATCTCAGCTACTGTCTGCTCTAATGAAGTGAAACTCTGTTACAGGAATACTTATTCAAAATTCAGCTCTATATAAAAAGCAAACATTACTATATTTAAGGATAAATTCTCTCTTAAGCTAAGCCACTAACAAAGAGGAATAAATATGAGGTCAAATTCGGTTTAGGTTTGTATCAATGGAACAACCCCCATGACTGCAAAAAAAATAATAAATTATCAGAAGTGTAAAAAAAGAGGCAGAATGTGCACCTCTACAAATAAAGATTTTTAATTACATGTTTTATGTCATGACAACATTATGGCAACGTAATCTCATGGTAGCAAAACAGTGAACCCTTAGTAATAAAATAGAAAATCTGCAATATTTAGGAGAGCCATATATCTTCCACACACGGAAAAAGGATTTCACGGTTTAGCAAGATGGAATTCATGGTGGGAAAATCTTTGGGAAGTCAGAAAAATAGAGCTGGATCAAAGCTGGAAGAAGGAAATCATCGTAAGAAAAGGTTTTCTTGCAGAGATGACACCTATTTACGAGCTTTCTTATTTCCTTTTCACTCAATATTTCAGTGGAATTCAGGGACTATCCAAGTAACTTTGTGTCAACTGGTAGTGCTTTGATATCAAAGAGAAAAAAGTTACTGTGGATATGAGCATGTCACTTGTATTTTTAAAAATATAAAAATAGTATCATTTGATAAAAATTGCTAGTTTTCTTGCTGCTTTTATCCCTGATAAGGTTATCGTGTCCATTATAAAGTCAGGAGGCACAATATGCAATGCACTGCTCTCCTCCCATTGTATAGCCATTAAGGGAAGCCATATCTCAGAGGTTATTGACCGTGTTGTTCACTGTTGCAGACCACAGTTCCCTCCCACGCACCTCTGCTTTCACTCCATCGACGAAACCCCAAACACCTCTTTCTGACTCAAGGCCAGTAGCCCACCCTGCTGGGACTGCCAGCTCTGTTTGCCACAACCAGATGTGCTGGTCCTGATGCTCCTCCACCTCGTGCTTCACCAGACGCAGCATCTGAGTATTCACGTCTAGGAAGCAGTTGTCTTCTCTCCCAACTACTTGTCCCTGGCCCCTTTATCTGATTCTCATTTTTATCTCTTCCTGGCCTTAGCCACAACTCAAAATCAGCTGCAACCTCTCTGACAGCTCAGAAAAGGCTGCCTTTTGGGGTTTTTTTTTAAGTTTAGTTTGGTTTTAAAAAGCACTATCTCTTCAAATAGCTCTGTGGCTCAGTCTGGAATGAGAAATTAAGGTATAACCTAAACATCCCTGAAAACATATCACAGAATTACAGAATGACAGGGGTTGGAAGGGACCTCTGGAGATCATCCAGTCCAAACCCCCTGACAGAGGAGGTCCACCCAGAGCAGGGCCCACAGGAACGTGTCCAGCTGGGTTTGAATGTCTCCAGAGAAGGAGACTCCACCACCTCTCTGGGCAGCCTCTTTCAGGGCTCTGCTACCCTAACAGAAAAGAAGTTCCTCCTCATGTTTAGATGCAACTTCTTTCTTATCTTCCAGTTTGTGCCCATTTCCTCTTGTCCTGTCACTGGGCACCACTGCAAAGAGCCTGACCCCATCCTCTTGACACCCACCCTTTAGCCGTTGCTCAGCATTGATGAGGTCCCCTCTCAGTCTGCTCTTCTCCAGGCTCCCTCAGCCTTTCCTCATCAGAGAGGTGCTCCATCATATTCATAGCCTCCACAGGACTCTTTTCAGTAGTTCCCTGTCCTTCTTGAACTGTGGGGCCCAGAGCTGGGCCCAGTGCTCCAGATGGGACCTCAGCAGGGGGAGGATGACCTCCCTCAACCTGCTGGCCACGCTCTGTTTAGTGCATCTTAAGTGAAATATTAAGTGCATTAATAGTGCCCAGTGATATTTCACTGGTTTGTTTAACCTGCACAGAATACAGCCCAGTATCTGTGGCTCTTAAAAGTATAGAACATCCTGTTCTTCAGCTTGGTGTTTTCTCAGCCTGTTTCCTCCCCTCCCATTTGTCTAGAATGATGGATACTCTTCAGTGGGGGCCACAAAAAAATCAGTAAAATCTGCTGTCTCTTCTTACAGCATTTTGCAATAATACGCTTTTGTTAGACGACTATTCAAAAGCTATAAGGAATTGCAAAGAACATCGGCCTGTTCAGGCACAATAACCTTTTAATAAATGTATATTTTTCTAACATTCAATTAAAATGTCATATACGTTTGTGCATTTCCCCTTCCACAACTGGTGATGTTCACCACAGAGCTATATTAAGCTTCCCTTTGTTTAATCAGCTCATTCATCTCCATCAACTATTTTAGGTATTCATGAACCTGAAAGTGTTCAAGATATCATTATAATAATATAACACATCAGAATTATATAGTATTTTCTTGCCAAAATCTGAAAGGTACTTCGTAAACAGTAATGAGTTTCTGAGCCTACCAAAACCTAATGGTTAGGGTGCTTTTAGTTCTATTTAATAAATGGATATAAAAGGTTAAAATCTTGGTCCTAAAGTCAAATATTCACTTTCAGTGCCAGCAGTCAACACCAGCTTCCCTGATTTATGGCCATCTGGAGTGTTTTAAGAATTTTCCAATGTAATGTTACAATTCATTGTTGAGCATCCAGTTGAGATCAATTATGGGAGAATCTCTGCATGTTCAGAATCCATTAAAAAGACCCATAAGGGGTCTTTTAAGATCTATAGAACCATTTATAGAAGGTCAGAACCTGACTCCAGTTCCATATCCAAACTTATGTGAACGTTACAAATTTCAGACTGAGTTGGACTCCACTATCCAGTCATTTAGGGCTGTAATTGGCAGAAATGTTTGTAAAATAATAAATATATATTCCAGAGTGGTAGCAGTTTTTGACCTTTTGCAGTTGAACTGTATACAGAGTTTAGGTCAGGACAGCAACAAACAGAAGACTGTACCTATCATGGTATGGGAGACCATCTGCAAAAGAAAAAAAAAGACTACAATACTTGCCCACAGACACTTTGGATTTGCTTTGAGCAACCTGGTCTGGTGGGAGGTGTCCCTGCCCATGGCAGGAGGTTGGAACTTGATGATCTTTAAGGTCCC
>JAOWAV010000012.1:117341066-117353426 GCA_028571045.1 Scolopax bukidnonensis
TTTCTCCAGGCTGAACACCCCCAGCTCCCTCAGCCGCTCCTCACCAGACTTGTGCTCCAGACCCCTCACCAGCTCTGATGCCCGTCACCAGCTCAAAATGCCCTTATCATTTGGAGCAGTTTATGCTGGTCAGTGCCAAAGAGAGAGTAACAAAGTCCTGGTATCACTGACCTCTCTTAAATTTCAAATCTCATGTCCTGCCATGTTACCAAAGCATTTCTGTCTGAGTTATCAAAGTAGGTAAAGAGAAATTCACATTTACTTTGGAAAAATATATGTAGCAGGCAGTACCTGTCCCTGCCAGTACCATTTTTGCATGTTTATATCTCATTTGTTTTACCACTATCTCTCAGGGACGCTGAGTGTCTCTTTGCTGTCCCTTCCCCCACAAAAATCTACGCTTGAAATCGTCTCAGTATCCAAGCCATTAAGAGGAGTAAATATATCATTAGGAGCGAGGCATAGGCAGATACGGAGGCAGTGGAGGATGCTGTGCTCTGCTCATGGGCACACCACCGCCAGACGCCACTCTAAAACAATCTATCAGGCCATTTGATAAATACTAATACAACTGAGCTATAAAACCTGAGGGGTTTATGCATCTAAACCGCTTTATTTTCCTTAGTGTTTGCTGCCTGCCTAACCATCGACTACATTTTTTTAAGCTTGCCAAGCCCTTGCCTTCAGCACAGCTTCAGTTGTTATTCAGAAATGTGGGCTGTGGAAAGGATAAAGCAAACTGATGGATGTGCCGAAGCCTCACATGCCAGAGAGCATGAGAGGAAACGCTCAGCTAATAAATTTCCATAAGCGATCGTCTGTATTAGCGTGCTCTTGTCTTGCATCTAAGATGTCAAGCCTTTAAAATGAGAATTACAATTACAGAGATAACCCAAAGAAAACCTCACATTTAGTTTTCAGTGCTCTTAACAGCCTTCTAGAAACGATGATTAGCGGGGCACAGAAGCGCTGACCCAAGGTAATTATTTCTCCTGCGTGTCTCATCTATCCACAAGGCAACAGAAAGACAGAAAAGATGGTGGGTTTTTTTGGCAGCCAGATGCCTGTGATGTTTCCTGTTGCACACTGAGTTTGCTGCTGCAATGAAGAGAACCAGAGGAACGCTCCCAAATGCACCACAGCACAAAGTGCCCCGGGAAGCTGGTAAATAATTCCTGTGTGAATATCTCCTGCCTTCTCCTCGACGGCTGCGAGCTCGATGCCACAAGCATCCCTCAGGCCTCTCATTCATGCTCCCCACTGGCTAGGGTTCCTCATGACCTCCACCAAAATACAGCTCAGGGAGAAAGCGGCCAGCCTCCAGCCCTCGCTGCGGGCTGTAACCCAGTGAATCCTTCAGAATCCACCTCAAAAGACTCCCCGTAAATTTTACTGCCAGCAACCTGCCAGGAAATAAAAATTAGAAAACCCCTCCTTTCTTTTGGAGGGATTGTTTGGATTCTTTGATTCCTGCTTTTCCTCTTCGTCTCTGTGTGCTCGTGCGTCCGTGGACACGCATGTAGGCACGCACCCAACTCTGCCGATGCTTGGAATTTGTTAGATGCTTTTCCCTTTATAGTTGGACATTAAATAGTGTATCTTGGGAACGCCTCACAGAAGATACTCAGCCTTTCAGAAGGCAGGTCTGCGTGTATATGACAATGGCAAGCCCAGCTTTACTTAGCTGGTAGGTGTTTTAAAAGTAAAATTTTACATCTCGGTCTCTGCTGCCTTTTCGTACTCTCTTGTTTTTCCCCTCACTTTAGATCATTAACATGAAGTAAATTATTTTAACGCTGTATGGTCATTTTAATTTTCCTGGAGCTGGCAGCTCCATAGTGTTTAACTACAACTATTGCAGGAAAGTGATTTTTATCCACAGCGGCATTATTTTGTAGCAGTACCTTTTTCTTTCTGTCTGTAAATATATATGTTACACATAAGATGCATACACATGCAACAAATATAAAAAACTCACGTGTTTGTTTATGTACTTAGGCATAAAACATTTAAACACACAGACATATGAATGTGTGTATTTCAATATGTGTATCTATATTTTCGTATATAAAATCTCAGCATTGAGACTGTTTCAAATCGATAGTGTCCACTGCTCGAGGGAATGAGCTATTTTTCCAATGGATTAGCAAGCTTAAAAGAGTCCTCTGGCTGTAAGTGGTAGATCCATTTCAAGCTTTAGAGTATTCCACTGTGTCTATAACATGAGTCGTAGTGAGAGACAGACCGAGATGAGAAAGTGAGGTAATTCACGTGCCATTTTGCAACATCATACGGTATTTTCCTTTTTTGGCTTGTTTTTAAGGGCAGACAGGCATTCCCTGTCAATAACTCCAATGCATACATACATGAGCAATAATCTTGCTATTTTTGTCACTTGAGTAATGCCATCAATGTAACTGAGAACTGAAGTGGAGATGAACACACTGCTAGAAACAAATCCCTATGGCCGAAGGCTCCAGTGGAAGTTCCAACTTTGGTGTCCCCATTTGCAAAAAAACATTAAGCAACTCCATTTATTTACCGTGCAGTGACAAAACCACCCCCCCTGGTGCTAAGATCAGAGTGAATCTATAGAGGGATTAAATAAACCATGGTGGAGCTGCAGCACAGTTTCCTGAAATAACATCGGGAACATGTTTAGAAGCCGCTGTGCTGCACGAACATAAATCTTCCCCGTACAGTTCCCAGGTCGAGGTCTCTGCCTACAGATTCCAGATAAAAAAGGTTTTGCAAACATTCTCCACTTATTATTATTGCCAGCATTTGCAGGACTGCCATCACACTATTAGCTGAACCCATCTAGCATTAAAAAAACCCCCTGGTGTTAATCTTCCATATGTTGGAGTAAAAGCAACACCTCTTTTTTTTTTTTTTTTTCATTCTGCTTGTTTTTTCATATACGTTTCCAGTAGCAGATTCCCTCTTTTGATAGGTCCATGATTAAGACCTCCTTCCTAAAACTGAAGAACAGAGAGCATTTCACTCAGTACAGGGCTTCACTTAGAACCAAAACTGATTTCAAGAGCTTCGGTGTTATCAAGCATGTACCCAGAAAGGCATTTAGATGATCGTTTAGGTGCCAGAGTGCCATCCAGGCCTAAGTACAAGAAAATGTGCTGATGGAACCACCAACTCATTTGCTTCAGAGAGGAGCCTTGAACACCAGTGGCAGGATGGTCTGGACAGAAGTCCTCCTAGATTCTGGGGAGTCTGAAGGGGAAGCACAGGGGAGAATGCAGCCCCATAAAAGGGGTAAGAGGAAGGAAGGAGAGAGAGCATCCAATGCCCTCCTCCATGGAGGACTCCTTGTTTTGGGTTTTATCCAGTGACCATCCACAATAAAACACATGGACAGGCCAGGGAATCAACTAATGGTTGGGGTTGGAAGGGACCTCTGGAGATCATCCAGTCCAAACCCTGCCAGAGCAGGGTCAGCCACAGCAGGTCCCACAGGAATGTGTCCAGGTGGGTTTGAATGTCTCCAGAGGAGACTCCACCACCCCCCCGGGAAGCATCTTCCAGGGCTCTGCCACCCTCAAAGGAAAGAAGTTCCTCCTCATGTTTGGATGAACTTCCCATGTTCCAGCTTGTGTCCATTGCCCCTTGTCCTGTCCCTGGGCACCACTGCAAAGAGCCTGACCCCATCCTCTTGACACCTGCCCTTTAGCTGTTGCTCAGCATTGGTGAGGTCCCCTCTCAGTCTGCTCTTCTCCAGGCTGAAAAGCCTCAGGTCTCTCAGCCTTTCTTCATCAGAGAGGTGCTCCATCCCTTGATCATCTCCGTAGCCTCTGCTGGACTCTCTCCAGTAGTTCCTTGTCCTTCTTGAATTGGGGGCCCAGAACTGGACCCAGGACTCCAGATGCATCCTTCCCAGGGCAGAGCAGAGGGGGAGGATGACCTGCTGGCCATGTTCTTTTTAATGCACCCCAAGGAAAGAGAAATTACGTGTCCTGATTTCGGTAGCACAATATCCGACGCTGCAGCTCTTGCAGATCACAGCCCCCCTCTCCCCATAGAGTCTGTCTGGAAGATGGCATAGCTGGATGGCACAAGGCCCATGTCTCTTTGGTGGATGCCTACTGTTTTCCTGAGAAAGGATGTAAGCACCCAGTTTAAGTACTTTCCAGAAATTTGTGTATGATTAGATTTCAGATGCTGAATAATTTATTCCCCGTCTTTGCATGTAAATATTCTTAAAAGCTTTTTGATTAGTTATTTGGGATATATTTAATAAATGGGCCAGACTGACAAATCTGGAAAATAACTGAAGAACAGATAGATACGGATCTTAATGAAGTAGGCTCCTCTGCCTGTGGTTTGAACAAGCACAAACTGTGCTCTCATGGTCTTATGAGAGAAGCAGAAAGCATCCATTGTGAAGGACCATTTCCTTGGGGAACGTGTGCTGTTTCTTCTCCCAGGCTTTGGCCTTTTTCTAATTATCGCTAATTGTGCTGGTGATCCAATTTAGTGCCTTCTCTGCTAACAGCTGGACTTCATTCTTGCTTCTGAAGCCTAAAGTTTCATAGATGAAGGCAGAGAGTTGCTAAGCTGGCTTTTAGCAGCTTAGTTCCCCGGTTACAAAGATCATTAGATCTTTGGGACAGGCTGGATCCTGCAGCTCCTGTGAAAGCACAGACTGTGCCACCAGGTACAGACTTAAAAATGATTGATGTGAGACCAGAACTGCCTCTTGTTTCTGCAAAGGTATGGCAGACCGTCTGGCGCTCATCATTCTCCTTTCCTTCACCCAGGCCTTTGACATTTCCTCTCCCAGCGTTAGCCTAAAATGATGCAACATGAGGCATCAGCCAAGAATAGCTTCAGAAAAAACAGCCATTTTTGGAAGCTATTTCAAGATTGCTTTGCAAACCCAAACACTTCAAAGGCAGCATAAACTGTGGTTGTCCTCTATATCACTGGAAATAAAACACATATACTGATGCCTCCCTACATAGACATATTTTTATCATGCACCAATATTTTAGTTCCTATCTGCATTATTTTGTGGACTGTTTTAAGAATCCTTCTAAAAACATTTTAAGGCAAAAGTTTTCTTTAGAAAAAATGATTGCTTTTCCTGTTTTCATGGAAAACAATCTATTTGAGTACTATGGTCATACCTCAAGCTTTTACTTTAGCTTTAGCATATGACCCTTGGTGAATCCTGGTGTGACAGAGCTCTCAGGTTGCCCTCAACCGTGAGAAATGCCCTCTGTTCTTGAGGTGATAAGTTTCCATCAAGTTTCTTTATTTTGAGGAAAGACCAAGGCAAAAAAATGGATCTTTGAACCAAGTGAAAAAAATTAAACCCCGATCTCTCCAAGAAATAGTTTTCTGTTTTGGTCAATGAAGCGTAACGAGTGTTGCCAGTCACTCAGGAACCTCATACTGTCACCAGGCTCTCCTGTGATGCTGCAGGTCACTTTTCCAAGCTTGCTTCGTTGAAGAAATGGGGTACATTTTCCTCCACATTTGTGGGAAATTTTCTCCTTCATGGAGAGAAAAAAGTGACACTTCCAGCAGCTTCTGGTACCAGAGACTACGGATGTCCTCTGCCTTCACAGGAGAGTGTAAAAGGAAAACCCTGTTTTCTTCTCCCATTAAATGATACTAGGTCACGCTGATCTTTTCTTCCCATGTGGCAAAATCCATGGTGACCATCTCTATATCTGCTGGGAGCTGATCTGGCATATGTTCACTTGCTGTTGTCACTTCCCTCTCCAACATACCATCCCTTTGGTTACCAGGTAACACGTACTGCTAGGCATTTGCATTAAGCATCGATGCTTGTCATGTTTTTCAAACCGGGTTTTTAAAAATAACCAAGGTTAAAATAGGACTGTGTTATGGCTGGGAATCTTCAGATTCATTCTAGAGACTTGTCAGGATACCAGTACAAAATCCATCTGTTGACAAAAATATTACTGTTTAATAAGCATCAGGCCAAATCCCTGTGGATGTAGCTGGTTTCGGTGTTGATAGATAGAAGCAATTTGATGTAGTGCCATATGACAACATAAGGCATTATTCTCCTCTTTACTTGATGAAAATAATGGTCCAAATTCAAGTCTGGTTTCAGCAAGTGGAAAACTGAAGTTCTTGAAATGGATTTTGTGTATTTTGCGGATGCGTTATGTCCATTAGCAAAAAATATTAATCGCTTCCCACAGAGGAAGTGGCACACTTTGAGTTCTTTCCCAAAATGTGATCCAAGAGGATATGAATGCCTGAGTCAACTGGAAATTTTCATTGAAAATTTTAGGGGAAAAAATCTTTTCTGAATGTCATCTTTCACAATTTTTTGTGCAAAATTACAACTTTTGGAGAAACCCAGGAAATCAACAAAGCAATGAAAAACCACACTTATGAGCTCTCATATGCCTGCTTTGTTGGGAAGTGGGGCAACGCAGCCCCCATGATGCCATGGGAAAGTTAATTCACTGAAGAAGTTCAGCAAGAGGGGAAATTCAAGATATTTTATGGGAAGTGGGGCCCATCTAGCGAGATTCTTTGCTGGGACTGAGAGTATAGGTGTGAATGAATATTTCAACCAAAACTTTCCCATGGCTTTGTAGCAACATTTTCAAAATTAGGCATTTTCTGTCTCTACCAAAAGACTTTGAAATGCCAAAAAAATTTGATATTGCCTCCAAAAAATGCTCTTAGATATACTTGAGTTCGTAAGTTTTTTAAGGTTATCATGCAGAAAATTTACCACATCTTCTAATGTATGCATAATTTTTGTTTTAAAAATCTTACTGATTTTGAAGGGAGACAAAAGCAAATGGGGTTTTTGGCTGAGCTTTAGGAGCTCAGATGAGCTGATTCCTGTTAGTGCCAGAGACCTTTGCAAAGCTCTGCTCACTAAGCAAGAGACTGTGAATTAATATTATTATATGAATTATCAGTCAATGCAGAATAACACCTCCTGTTAGGGTTTGAGCCTTAACTTCTGAGATCTGGCATTAAATAAAACAAACTCAGAAGCATAATGCTTCATAAAACACTTCTGTGTCTTACTTACGTGTCATAGATCGGATAGACAGAGAGATCTTCAGTTTGCTATCCAAACATGTTAGTTCTCAATCTCTTTTCATTTTTCTTCTGGGATCTTATTGTATGTCATAAAGAACTAGCAATCTTCCAGAAATGCTAATCACTAGCACTTCTATCATTTCTTCTTCTAGTGCCAATTGGAGACATCTTTATATAGCCAAGATGTGAGGTTTTTTCCCTTCCAAAGTAGTATTTGCATCTCCCAGATGATAATTTGGAGTGTCAGTTTACTCAGTCAGTGTTAATAGATATATTTGCAGTGATTTCAGCACAACACAGATAAATCCCAGAAAAATATGAACTGCGATGACTGGCTGATAATGTTTTTCTGCTACCATGGCATCTGGTGG
Source organism: Scolopax bukidnonensis (assembly GCA_028571045.1). NCBI lineage: Eukaryota > Metazoa > Chordata > Aves > Charadriiformes > Scolopacidae > Scolopax > Scolopax bukidnonensis. The sequence continues at coordinate 117,348,497 of JAOWAV010000012.1, forward strand.
TGATGAAATTACTTGGTGAGAGTTTGTTTTCATATTTGGTCACTGGCTGGGCCTTCAAAATGCTTCGGGACGTTAAAGCATGTGTGTGTAAAAATAAGAAAACTATTTGTGGAAATGACAATTGTGAAAAGAAGAAGCAGGTGTAAATGAATTAGTCTTTAAACGCATGGCCTGCTTAGGTGACAATCGGATGGAGCTATTTGTTACTAATCACAACGAGTGTGTGTATGTTTGTGTACGTACGTGGAAGGGGAGACACTAAAGAAGCTAGTTAAAATTCAGGCACATATTCACGTTGAGACAAATTCCTCCAAAGCCAGGAGTGCCCTTCCGTTGCTTGTATGTAACCTGCAGGACGTGGTACTGAGAAGTGCTCCTGAATGGGTGGTGTCCAGAAAAGCTGTGGCTGCCCCATCCCTGGAGGGGTTCAAGACCAGGCTGGATGGGGCTTGGAGCAACCTGGTCTGGTGGGAAGTGTCCCTCCCCAGGGCAGGGGGTTGCAACTCGATGATCTTTAAGGTCCCTTCCAACTCTAACCATTCTATGATTCTATGTGTGATGACATTTGCATTACAGGGTTTCATTGATGGCATCTCTTTAGCTGCATTTGGAGAACCAGGTGGTTATTCCAGTTCACGAGCCGCTCAATGAAACATCAGGACTTGCTGGGTCTTAATTACTGTTCTGCTTCCCTACAGATTGCTCTGGTTATTGCTTCATTTAGATGGCAGGATCTCCTAGAGCACTTCTCATACTTTGCTATAACCAAGCACCGGAGATGATGTGTCAAAGGAAGGTGCTAGGAAACTGCATTTGTATCCAAACAAATATTTGTGTGCAAACATTTGCCTTTCCAGTTTGCAAGAGGAAATCAAGTGTTCTGAAGACCTCTAAAATCTTCTTTAGCAAACTGCTCTTCAGATGATACTAATAAGTAATAATATTTACTGTTGGTGAGCCATTCAAATGAGATTATGATAAAGAGTAACAAGACTGAAAACAGAAATATTAAATTATTTGACCTATGAATTATTCCCAGAAATTATCAGTATCATCAAGTGTTTTTTATAATACCACCAGAGAACTTTGGTGCTTGGCACTTCTATGAACGTATAAGGGACAGGTTTGTTTTCTAAACAGCTTCAGCTATATACAAATAGGGAATCCTGTGTCTAGATTATGGCTCCCAATGAATTTAAGGCTTATTTTATCTATCACAGATTTCAATTAATAGAGCATTTGGACTCTCCATGAAGTATTGGCAGTCAAAAAAAAGAAAGCTCCTACTTAGAACGACTTTAAATTCAGTAACTGGAAGGAGATAATTTAGTGTCTTTTGTGTACAAAAATGAGTTATTAATCCCTTTGGTCTGTAATATGTTTTTCCCTAAAGGATTACAGACTCCATAAAGAAGCATAGTTTTATTTAATGGTAGTGGTCTCCCTTGGGGGAAGTAAACTGCTTTTGAAGGCTAAGAGTAAAGCCTCAAAACAGCATTTATTTATGAAATGAATGAACATTTACCAAAAGATATGTACATGATGCTCATTTTAGGTGTGCCAAATTTATACACCTGACTTTGTGAAACGAGACGTATAAAAAGTGTTGTGACTGGGAATTTGGAATTCAAGTGTTACCACGTGACACTTCTGCAATCTCTGCTTTTGACTGGAAGGATATATATGAAACATATTAAATAACACAGAAAGGCCCAATATGAGGAGTCGTGGCAAAGTTACATTTGTACCAGCAGTAAAACCTGGGAGAGAGAAATACTTTCTGGCTGATTTTGAGGGTTGCAAGGACATTATTAGAGGGCTGTTATAGATGGGGTATCTGTTGAGGGTTGCCATCATACCAAAACGTTCCCAAGACAAGTAAGCATGGCCAATAGAGGGATGGCAATAGCCAGATGAGGAGAAAGGTGGGGGGATCTATGCGAAGTCCTCACATCCCAAGCTGAATTTTAATCTGACTTTTTCTTGACAGGAACATCAGGGAAGGAAAGGTGGTGATCAGTCATCAGCTAAATCCCCCAAGGGACACAACCAGGCAGCTGGCACTTTGCTGGCGTCCGCATGAAGGGAATCAGTCCCTGAAGAGCTGGCTTCTTAATGATTTACTGCAAGAAGAAACTTTGGGCAGAGGGGTATTTAAATAAGGCTTGCAAGGTTAGGGCCCTGACCACAGTCTGAATTTATGGATGCATTTTTTATAAATATAGGATCAGAAAAACTCTTACAGATTGAGAGGTTCCAAATAGTTATGCATTTATTTTCTTTTCTTGATGTAATACTTAATTGACAAAACACTGATGGCTCTTGCATTTAGAGCTTCACTTTCTGTGAAGCTTTAAAAGACAAGAAAAGAGCCCACAGATAAGAATTCCACCAGATATTTGAAGGTAAACATCCATCCAATTTCAAATCTGGTGTACTCTCTTTGATAAAAAATGAATATGGATCACCAAGAAAATTGTCCCTTTGTGTCTGTGTCTTTCCAGGAGGCTTTGATCACTGTGTGGTATCATGAGCCATTAATGTCACTATGGCATGAGTTAAGGACAATGTTTATCTTGAACTCGGTTGGTATTACCAGCAAGTTTTGCAATTTCAATGGTGATTCCTTGTACAGTGTCACAGGAGTATGTTTGATGTCTTGACTTAATGGGTAGCTTCAATCGATGCTGTGCCATGTTTCACTGCAAAAGAAGTCATTCACTTGATGTACTGAATTTTATTACAGGGATAGCAGTCCAATAATCTCTCTTACAACCTGAAAACACAGTTTCCCTGGGCATTACCTTTTTCTGTCAGAATGGAGCAAATATTCACTGCAACTAGTAAAAAAATGTAACTTACAAAACATTTGAAGTTCATCTTCTTCATGCCTATAAATACTGAAAGGGCAGGTGTCAGGAGGATGGGGCCAGGCTTTTTTCAGTGGTGCCCAGGGACAGGACAAGAGGAAATGGGCACAAACTGGAACATAAGAAGTTCCAAATCAACATGAGGATGAACTTTCCTGTGAGGGTGGCAGAGCCCTGGCAGAGGCTGCCCAGAGAGGTGGTGGAGTCTCCTTCTCTGGAGACATTCCAACCCACCTGGACACGTTGCAGTGCAACCTGCTCTAGGAGAACCTGCTTTTTCAGGGGGTTGGACTGGATGATCTCCAGAGGTCCCTTCCAACCCCATATCATTATGTGATTCTTGTTTTCAAAGGAAAAGTGGGAAATATCTATGGCAAAATATCTCCAAAAGTCCCCAAAAGGGATCTCTCCCACACTTACAATGAGCCGTGAGCACGGATGCCACACCAGCCTCTGCAATAAAGCCAACTTCCTGCCGTCTGATTTCAGAGCTTTGAAATGAGAGAGTGAAAATATGTATGACTGTTCCCATGAAACCACAGGAAAATGGTTAAAACCCACACAGCAAATTCTAAGCTTCAGGCCAGCCCCAATGGCCAAGGCATTAAGACAAGCAACAAGAAGAGAACCAAAAAAGGCACATGTGTAACTGGTTCTGCTTTAGGTAAACCGGGGATATATTCCCCCTGGCAAATCATGCCAAAAAAGCAACAAAAGACACTCCCCATCAATACATAAATGTCTGACTCCTGTTGATAGATGTGAATGGGAAGAGGAGATGCTTTGTCTGAGCTTCAGTGGGGAAAAAAAAGGAGTTTTGGTGGTGCTTGGAGGATTATTTTTGTGACATCTTTTTTGGTTTCAAAAAAAGGGTTGGTTTCCTGCTAAACTCCAAGAAGTGGATATGAAGGATTATGGCGGAAATGATTCATTACTAACCTTGAACTCTTAGATTGTTTGACTAATGAAGTTGACACCTTTATCAGTACCTGCCATTTCACAGACTGCACCTGTATTTGCATGTAGATTACACATGTAAGGGCACAGTATTGATAGTGGAATTAATCAAACAATTCTGCTTTCAGGCAAGAAAAATTCCACAAATTAAACTGTCTGTAATTAAGCCTTTTTTTCTGTGTCGTGATATTGTTCATCCATTATTCAGCTAAATGAGTGCAATAATAGGGACCACGATGCAGGTATTAAAAGAGGTCCAAAAGTCATAAGTGGTGTTAACATATCTCTTTCCGGAGCACAAAGGGAATTTTAAAAACACCTATAACAGTTTAGAAAACACTTGCAAAATGCTCAGAAGGATGACAGGCCTGATACAGTTCCTTCCTGTGAAATCCGAAACTTTCATGTTTCATAAACTGTATCACACATCGTATATTCATTTATCTCAACTGTTTCTTATATCATAAAAAAAATCCAGAAAATGGATTTCAAGTAGACACTTTCTTCTAATCTACTAGTCACAAAAGTTTAATGCTTGTGTATATGCCCAGCTAAATATATGGAGGTCATTTCCCAGCTACGTCCAAGGAGCGCACTCTATGATTCTGCTAAAAGCATGCGTGAAGATGCCTTCTTTATTATGAGGGTGGTGGAGCACTGGAACAGGTTGTCCAGGGAGGTGGTTGAGGCCCCTTCCCTGGAGATATTCAAGATGAGGCTTGACAAAGCCCTGGGAAACCTGGTCTAGTTGGGGGGTGTCCCTGTTGATGTCAGGAGGTCAGACTGGATGACCTTTGGAGATCCCTTCTGGCCCAGACCATTCTATGATTCTATGATTCTATGATTCTATGATTCTATGATTCTATGATTCTATGCCAGCATGACTTTTAGAAGCTGAAACCTCCATGGTTCCAGGCTCTACTCAGTTAGACTTGCTAAGACAAACTTACACTTCTGTAGCTCATCAAAATTTTCAAGAGACCCATGATGCAAAGAACAATAGAATGGTTTGGGTTGGAAATTACATTAAAGATCATTGAGTTCCAACCCCCTGCCCTGGGCAGGGACACCTCCCACCAGACCAGGTTGCTCCAAGCCCCATC
>JAOWAV010000012.1:117374976-117395580 GCA_028571045.1 Scolopax bukidnonensis
AGTCTGGTGAGGAGCGGCTGAGGGAGCTGGGGGTGTTCAGCCTGGAGAAAAGGAGGCTGAGGGGAGACCTTCTTGCTTTCCAACTACCTGAAAGGAGGTACTTCCCTGGTAGAAGTTATAGGGTGAGAGGAAATGGCCTCAAGTTGTGCCAGGGGAGGTTTAGATTGGATATTAGGAAGAATTTTTAAACGGAAAGAGTTATCAAACATTGGAAGGGGCTGCCCAGGGCAGTGGTGGAGTCACCATCCCTGGAGGTATTTAAGCTGGGCAGACACAGTGCTTAGAGATATGTTTTAGTGATGTTTTTTGTCAGTGTTGCGTTGATGGTTGGACTCAATGATCTGAAAGGTCCCTTCCAACCCTGGCAGTTCTGTGGCGTCATGATTCCATTTCACCTCAGTGCAGTCCCCAGGGGGTGCTCCTAACCCAGCCCTTGGCTCCGGAGCTGTGGTGAAGCCCTACTCGGAAAGGCCGCTTGAGTCCTAAACTCCATGCAAGTCTTGAGGTAAAATTGCACTGAACATTGGCAAAGACATTCAGCCCCTTGGGTATAAGTTGTCCACATTACCAGGAGTAGAGTCTAGGGCCACCCACACGGCTTTACCGTGAGGAAGAGCTGCAGTGAATGAGTGCTATTGGGGTGGTTAGAAAACTCAGAAAGGCTCAAACTGCCAAACTCGTGGGACTGCAAGTTTTTACAAACGTTTTATCAGTTATACTCTCCCTCTTCTTCTGTCTCCTTACCTATTTCTGGCTTTTCTTGTCCCAGGCTCTTAGGGAATATATAAAGCCTCTGAGTCTGCTGCTCCCTGGTGAAGTTCAGCTCATCCATCTAAAAGACACTTCTGTGCTCGAGATGGTGAGAACAAGGAGTTAGCAGACAGACTGATTTAGTCAATTTGAAAAGTTCGTCTGTAAAAGGCCTCTTTTTTTTTTTTTGAGTCTTTCCTGCAGATCTCTGAGACTTTGTGCAGACAACGTGTAATTTTTCACATATCAGAAATAAATGATCTGTGAGGCCTGTTATGAAGTAGAAATAACCATTGTCTTAGACCAGTATAGCCATAGTAACACCCCAAGAGCTGGTTTTGCAGGATTTTATTCTCAAAGCAAAACTGTACTTTCCATAGATCAACCCATCTGGCTATAAGAAGAGCTTTCAAGGATACAGCTGCAATTTGGCCTTAGCTCGTGGAAGGACCCAGCTCTTGTACAATCCATGCCATCCACCCATGATGGCTCTGGGCCTGGTCGGCATGGTCTGGCATGAGCCAGCCATTGTCTGCAGGGAAGCTCTGTCACAGGAAAGATGGGCTTGGGCTCCATCTTTACCCTTTCAGGCCACGTGGCTTCAAGTGGTTTGATCCCCTTGGCTTTAAGGACGTGAGACCAAGAACCCACACAACTGTTACAGGTAGTTTGGACAATCAAAAGCTCAGCTGCTGCTCTTCTGTGCATACGTGCGCATGTTCTTGCATATGGATATGAATCTGACACTTGCTGCCTTCTGCTTGCCAATCCTTAACCATGTTGTGAGGTGTGACTTCTGTATAGGTGGGAAATGGAAATAACGAGCACCTCATTTGAGCAGAGTGGTTTTCTTCAGAGTTTTAGCTTTTTATCATCTCAGCCACTTTTAAAAAAAAACTGAAATGAAGGGGAAATGCTGTTAATAAAGATCCCATGGCCCGCCATTAAGAAACTGCAGGTCTTCGTATTTTGAAGTGACAAACAGGCATTTGATAGGTATGATGTGGTAGCAGAGCTATTACAGCAAAGCAGAAGTCAGAAAAAGCAGAATCATGTGATGAAATAAGCCAGCATATAACACTCTAAACATTTATTATTCAATCAAAATGAATTAGTTTGTCACAACCAACTTGCTCTATGTTAAGAGAGTAACTTGCTGTCTTCCAGTTTATAGGCTCTAAGAATCACACTGAGGTGGGCATGTGTTTTCTAAGGCTGTTCAGAAAGTTGAAGGTAGTATTTCCAGAATTCTTCCAGAATTATCTGCATTACATAGAGACTGCGGGTCTGATTTATATCATACCTTAATGAGTAATTTTTAGTAGGTGAACTACTCAAAGAAACTATTATCTCCCCAGAATTTTCTGGGTTTCAGTGAGCCCTTTTGCCTGGAATATGAAGAAACATTGATCTTCTCTTTTCCAGACCTGAAAAAAATACATTGAATGGCATCACTGAAAATATTGTTTAATAATTTCAAAATGTCTCATTTAGATCTAGAGCTTTCATAACCTTAAAAGAAAAAAGTAATGTTATCGTTACATTTAGAACCAGAAAACGAAATTTCATTTCAAAAATGAAGACAGACTTTTGACAAATTCTGAAAACTTCTTCCATTTGTTTCCAAAGCAGATGAATTCATACAAACTTGCCTTGCAAGCAGCTTGTCAAGTTTTCACAAAAGGCCATCTTCTGACAAAAATCCATGAAGGTATTAAGGTGTGTCTCTTCAAAGGCAGAACAAAGCAGGTTAAACTCAACTAGGCTCCAAAGCAGCTGGCTGTGGAGAAAACACTTATTAGGAGCAGACCTTGCAGTGTGCTGATGCTCCATCTCTGCAAATTATTTGGGGGAGTCCTAATTGTGCCAGGCTCTGGTGATGTGACAGTGCAGGCAACTGAGTTCTTCTTCTTCCTGAGAGTTTAATCTGCTCACATCAGCATGCCCATCAAATGTGATAAAAATGCTAAGGACTGTGAAAGAAGCAGCTATCTCAGTTTGAGCAGCCAAAATTATTGGATACCTCCCACATCTATGATCTTCAGTTCTCCCTTATCAAGCAATGGTAATGGTGGCCTCCTAGTGATGTTAAGAAGGGAGACTCTGGGATAAGGAGCAAGGGTTTAAATTGGAAGAGGGGAGATTTAGACTTCAGAAAAGAATTCTTTACAGTGAGGGTGGTGAGACACTGGAACAGGTTGCCCAGAGAAGTCATGGATGCCCCATCACTGGAGGCGTTCAAGGCCAGGCTGGATGGGGCTTGGAGCAACCTGCTGTAGTGGGAGGTGTCCCTGCCCAGGGCAGGGGGTTGGAACTTTAAGGTTCCTTCCAACTCAAATGATTCTATGATTCTGTAACCTGGAAGCACTCAGGTAGGACAGGGAGAGCTCCCAGAAGGAAACTCATTACTTGGTGTGTAGTGTTGGTTTGCAGTAAGACATGCTAAATAACCTCAGAGGCAAAGACTGAATGAGAAAGATGAAAAGAGATGGTAGATAATTGTCTGATCACTTAAAGCAGAAGGGACTGGTGGGGGGAGGAATCACGACATTGAAAGCTGTGTGACACTTAACCTTCCCTCTGGCTTTTCCTAGCTTTTTGCATAGTAGTCTTTGCAAACTTTAACTTTTATTTAATGCAAAGAATAGCCTTTGGTTTGGAAGAGTTTTTTTCAACATTATAGGTATTTTCCTACAAAGTCATTCTCTTATTGCAAGGAGAGAAAATCACTTTTAACCGGAGTTGCTCTTATTATCTATTGGTGGCTACAATTTGTCTCTTTCTCTACTGATTGCTAAGCAGTGCTGGTGGGCAACTGGCTGGCATTGCCTGCCTGCCAAGGGCTAGCAGCATATCTCACTAGCCCATGGTCAGAAAAGTGCATGATGGAGTTGCTAACAGCCAAAAGGATAACACAGTAGCCTAAACTTGGAAAAATATTTTAAGCTTTCTCAGGACAGAATTTGCAGTGTTTGAAGAGTTTGTTGCAGTAGCTAAAATCCAGAAAGGTCATTCAAAGAACTGTAAAGGTAACCTCACTTGCATAATTTTGTTATCATGCAAGATCTGGTGATTTTGTGTGAAATTTATAAGGGGATGATAAAGATAAAAATACTAGAAAGTTAATGTAGAGGGTATTGATTACATTTTCCATAAAGACACAGTGAAATACGGGCTCTGTAATCCAGGTTTGGGGTTGCACAGGATAAAATTTTAAAATTTTATGAGCAGAAGACAAAAGAAAGTGTGAAGAAAGGAACTTAGGAAGCAAACTAAAATATATTTTTTTTTAAAGTTATGTCACCTACTGGCTGTATATATTTCAATGAAAGGAGTTCTGTAAAAAGATGCAAATAGCCCTCACATTTCAAGGTTCTTCATTTGGGAAGATCCTTTTTATTTTTAATCTCTTTTTGTGAATTGTGGATGCTGGTTCATCCCTTGGTACGTATGTAGACACACAGCACCTTGGAACACTAAACTTAATGGTATTTCACTGCTAACTCCAGCATGACCACAGTTAACCAGCATTTTTAAAGCTTTTGAGAAAAGCCATGTTTCCCCAAGTAAGAAGAGGCAACCAATAATTATACCGACAAATCAGAAGATGTTTTATCAGCTTTAGACCAGCCTTGGTGACACTATAATTTTGTATTGTTTTACAAATCTGTGTGGTAACTGCGCCGCATAAAAGCGACAACAATGCGTAGTCTTGCATAGCTTTAGTTCTTGTAATCAGAAAAGCAAATGAGGGTATGGTTAACCTGATTAATGAGATCAGCTGCTTGATTTCTATTGTGTTTTACTCTGTATTGCTAATATTAGGGAAAACTTACTAATAAAAAAAGAAAAGAAGAAATCCCTGAGATTCAGTAGTGAATGAATTTCTGTAGAAATTGCCCGAAGACTTGACTGATTTCATGGAAAATGACAGAACCTCTCTATGAATTTCTTGAGTTCTTGTGTTTTGTTATATAAGACCTCCTTTAAAGGACAAACATCATTGTGCATTAAAGTCTAAAAGAATTTTTTCAAAAAGGGATATTTCCATTCAAAAAGGGATGTATTTCCTTTGTGGAGAAGTATACTCTCATAACTGCTTCGTGTTTATGTGGTTGTCTCTATGTTAAAAAACTGAGAAACACCTCATGGACCACTGGAAGATACTTAAGTGAGGACACCTTGCAAAGACCTTTCTCAGAAGTCCCCCCATCGTCCCCTTGCAATGAGGAGGAGGGCAAAAACAGAGAAAGAATTAGCCTGAGGTGAAGAAGAAAAGCAGCAAAACACAAACCAAACATAACAGAAAGCCATATACATCATGTAAACCTACTGAGGTCAGGGCTTTGATTTTGATACGATGTTTATTTTTACAAGTGAAGTTATCAGATTGTCTTTTTCATGAGTGAAGGTAAATGTTACAGGCTTAAGCCCTTACGTAAATAGGCACAGAGGTGTTCTGGTTTGCACTGGGAGATCAGGAGGGAGCTTCACAGTGCGGTGCTGGAGGCAGGATGGAAAGAGGCAGAGTATTTTAGCCCTTGTGGTTGTGAAGTAGGTTCAACTTGACAGTGAAACTGCTAACAAGGTTATGTTCTGCATGGTTGCCATCACAGGAGCTAATAAGACAGTGAGTTGTATGCTCAATCACCCCCCTTCCCCCCCAAAAAAAAAAAAAAAAATTCTGTAAGTGTAAATATTGCCCTGATGGGTAATTTTCCTTTTCCCTGATGTCTTTGGGTGTGGAAATCTTTTAATATCCGTATCATACATGGCTGAGCCTTATTATTACTTTATCTGTTGGTGGAGGAACTTCTAAAGTTTAGATATAATGAGGTCTACTAATTTTAATTTTATACTAGCAACATAGTCAACATTTTCATAAGCATGTCAGATGACATGCTGAAATAATTCTGGTTTTCCTGGTACTTTCAGTAAAGGATTGTTCTAGACCCTCACTGCTCAGCTGAGGATCTGGTCTCTGTGACCTTCTAATTGCCTTTCAAATTTCCACCTTTTTGTCATGGTGAGTTTTTACCCATTTGTTCTTGTGCCATCATGGTCCTTTAGTACAAATAGTTCTCCCTCTCTGGTGTTTACCCCTGATGTATTTATAGGTAACAATTCCTCACATCACAACCTTCATGCTTACTCTGCAAACAGGATCAAATTCTTGGTCACGTCAAATGCCTTTTTAAAGCTGGAGTTATTTCACTTCCAAAATAAAAAAGAAAAAAAAAAAAAGACAAAAAAAAAAAAAAGACCAGATTGTTGAATTGTTGATTTGCAGAGAATGGGAGGAGGAGGTGCCTGCTCAGGGAAATTACCAAGGACGATGACTTCCCTTCTTTGGAAGAGAAGCTTGTCTAAGCATTCTTAATATTCTTCCCTTTGGGCCATGATACCATCACTAGGTTCTTATTCAAGCACCATTGCAGATAATTGACCGTAGTAGAGATGGTGAGTGGGTTTCCTTCCTTCCTCTTTGATACTGATATTGCAAATTTGGTGACAAACAGCTGCACTTCAGAGTTCGCTGAAGCACTAGGCACAGAGAGTGAGAAGGCACTAGTGGGTTATTAAAACTGAGATGGCTAATTGCTGTCACGCAATCGTGTCCCTGCAACAACTTAATGGGTGAACAAATGCAACAGAGAAGAGCCTTTGTGAGGAGCCAGGGAACAGTATGCACAGCCCCTGCCTATATAACATGTGTTATTGTTCAGTTGGAAGCAGAAGAGTTAGGATTGTTTTGACCTGTTTGTAAAGAAATCAACACCGTCTGGTGCTAGAAAATTTGACTTGTCAGAATGGCAATTGAATTGTTTGTTGAGTAACTTTTTGCTCTGAAAGAATACAGTAAATCAAGATTTGGGTTGGGAGTGGGATGGAAGCAGTTTGGTTTCACAAGAGATTTTGATGTGCTCTAATTCTTTCAGTTTTAAAATGTATCTCCCAATTTTGAATTTTTCAATAAAAGGGAAGCTGGTCCCCATTTCATGTCTTCCTTATGGATATCTTTACAATCTTCTCATTAGCATACTTCACATGTTAATTGGCAAATAATCAGACTAAGCTAACATGGCTGCATCAGAAACTGGTTTTAAAAAAAATCCAAAACAGCAAAGCCCCAAGTCCTCTGTACAGACTGTCCCAGTTGGTTTTCATGAACACAGAAATTCTGGTGAATTATTTTCCTTTGCTTATACATAGCGCTCTTATCTGTTCCAGTGGTTCTGTATACTACCACAAAAGAGTCTCACTGTAGAGAGAGCAAATTACCATCATTAAATTTTCATCTGCATATGAAAGCCTGGAAGGAGAGAGACAGAGAGAGATTGGGGAATATATTGTATATTGCAATATTCTAATTATTTTGTCTTTTTTAGCTTCAGGAATGGAGATGTCTATCTGAAGAGGACTCTGCCCAAATATTTGTACTGTCCAAGCTCGTTCTGCTACAGACTCTGGTGTTACAACTGCGTCCTTTTCAGAATGGCTGAGAAGGCTCCACCAGGAATCAACAAAAAGTCTTCAAGGTCTACCCTTTCTTTGCCTCCAGAACCTGTGGAGATCATTAGGAGCAAAGCGTGCTCACGGAGGGTTAAAATAAATGTCGGTGGGCTCAACCATGAAGTGCTGTGGAGGACTTTGGACAGACTTCCAAGGACACGATTAGGAAAGCTCAGAGACTGCAATACTCACGAATCTCTGCTAGAAGTATGTGATGACTATAATCTAAATGAAAACGAGTATTTTTTTGATCGACACCCAGGGGCTTTCACTTCCATTTTGAATTTCTACAGGACAGGGAAACTACATATGATGGAAGAAATGTGTGCTCTTTCTTTTGGCCAGGAGCTTGATTACTGGGGGATTGATGAGATATATTTAGAATCTTGCTGCCAGGCAAGATACCATCAAAAGAAAGAGCAGATGAATGAGGAGCTGAGGAGAGAAGCAGAGACATTACGTGAGAGAGAAGGGGAAGAGTTTGATAATACCTGCTGCCCAGAGAAAAGGAAGAAGCTCTGGGACTTGCTGGAGAAACCCAACTCATCGGTGGCAGCAAAGGTAGGATAAACAGTACGCTTAGTGCAAAACCAGTAGGAAATGGTTTCATGACCCATGTATCTGACATGGATGAATCAAAAACTTACACTAAAATATTTACAGAAAAGAGGAATCTAAAAATCTACAGATCACAAATCTGTCCTAAAACCCTCTGAAATCAGCAGAAGGAATCCTGTTGATTTCAGTTGATTTTAGGCAACTGCTCCACTCTAGTTTTGTTGTATATAGCCAGAAACACCTGTGTGATTGTTAATGGACTTCATGTTAAACTCTTTGATGAAAACACAGAGAACACCAGTGACTTTTTTGATAGAAAAGCTTTTCATTATGAGAAACATACATTTCAGTGTTGCTACTGTTACAGGCATTGCATAGGTGTAGTGTGAGTGTCTCATAAGGCATGTGATCAAGAATTAAGAGTGTTTTGTATAAAAGGATTAAATTATTAAAGCCTATACATAGACATATTTGTATGTATGCACGTATATGTGTATAAACAAGTATATAATCTTATATATATATATACACACTTTCATACATACATATATATAAATATGTAAAATTTGTATATATTCAGGCAGAAATGAAGAAACATTCAGATGAAATCTTGTTGCATTACTGCTGTCTTCAAACAGGCAAGATCCCACTGATAGAGTGGAAAAGTTTACCCTTGTTAGGGTAAACAGATGTTGGTACTGCTATTTAAAACAAAAATTCTTCTTGCTTCTCGAGGAACTTCGTTGTGCTATTTGTGATGTGAGGTCCTATTTAATGTGAGGAAAATCGTGGAACCTTGTCTCCAGTTTAAACCAGTCCAAACAAAAATGTTACGTGATTAGATGTTCATGTTAAGCTTAACTGTGGCTTTATTCTCTTCTATTGTTGATCTGTTATTGGATGCAATGCTATTGGACTAAGTAAGTATTACAACGTGGTGGTAGAATGGTCAAAAAAACCAGAACCCTGGCAAAGATTTTTCTTGCAATAGCAACTTCTTACTACTGAGGTGCAATACACATTTTTTTCTTAATTTTAGTTTTTCATTGTGGGCTTCCTAACTGTTTAAGCAAGGACTTGCTTTGGTAAAAAAATTATTTATTGTAAGAGAATATAAGGTTCATAACTGGAATAGAAGCTTATACGAGAAAAAAAGAAGGTATCTGGAATATTTTAGAAAATTATATGAATACATTTTCTGCTTCTGAGATACATATTCTGGGCCATATGTTCCTCTGCAGGAGAAGGAGCAGAGGGGAAGCAGATGGGCATCAGTTGTGCCAAAAAAGGTTCAGGGAGGCCGTGTCACACACCGCGATCCCCTGGTACAAGCTGGCATCCATCAGCCCCCCCAGCACTTCTGTGACAACAGCTGCCACACAGCCTGCAGGAGTCAGGGACCAGCTTCTCAGTCCCACACAGCTGGAAGCATTGCTGATGTGGCCTGCAAAAGGCCTCTCCTCCTGGAGCCATCTGGCTGGGACACACTTTTCTTTAGTAAAATAGAAAAGATGGATATTGCCAATATCCGCGCAATAAGCAACTGCAAAATTAAGCATGAGATGTGCTTAATTAGTGTTTTCCTAAGATTAGGTAGGAATCAACACAGTAAGATGGATGAGATAAGCAGGGCAGAACTAAAATACTGATTCTTAGGTTCTTTGCCTATGACTCTGATTAGCATTTGATTGTTCTTTTGCTTGGTGGATAAATGCAGAAGGATAGGGTGGTTATACTTGCCCATGACCAAACTGTTCTCGTGGATTGCAGTTACCTGTCTTGGATTTGCTTGGAAAAGAGTTAGGTCAACTACGAGCTTTTAAGAAAATCCCCCTTTGGCCACTCAGTCCAGACTTCTCCTCAGGTTTTGCAAATGAAAATGACCATTTCTGTAATTTCCCAAGATATCTAAATATTTTAATATTTTTTTACCTTTTTTTTTTTTTCCCCTGGTTTGACCGAATGTTACAGTTCTATTCTTTCTTTCTTTAGGGAGTTTCAGATCTCGCTTGCATTCATGTTGCAATGGCTTTCACTATTTCCATTGCCTTCTGTCTAAATTAGTGCCAGTTGATGTGATTTCTGTGGTTCTAGCAGCTGGAAGTCACCACGTTACGTGCACTCGGTTTCTCAAAACCAAAATTATAGCCAGCTACTATACTTTGAGACCCGTGGCATCTCAAAGACGTCTGTAGAACCTTGGCTGAGTGACATAAACTGCTGCAGCACGTTCAGACTTGGGGAACGAAAGCAAACAAGCAGAGTTCCATGTAAAACAAGCTATGCCAGAATCAGTTGGGTGTACTTCCAAAGTCTGGAGCCACCACAGACTGTGTAAGGCTCAGTGGCAAGGTTTTATCTGAATGCTTGGGTAATATCACGTTCAAATTTCTTGTCTTTTGTTCCGTTACGTGATAAATCCTAAAAAAGAGTCAGAATCATCTTTTTTCCTCTGTGGGGGTTGAAAGGATGGTGGGATTTTGACAGTGGAAAGTTGGGAAGTAAATGAGGAACTATACTGTAAAGCCTTGAATTCGAATATTTGCTCTGTTTTGAACTTTGGTAGAAAGAGATGAAACCCTGTTCTAGAGATGCCTGCTCAGTCCTTCAGATCCCGAGAGCACTCAACAGGGACAGCTCGGGCTTTTCAGGGCTTTTCAAGCCTGAAACCGTAAAAAGTTAGGAATGTGGGATAAACACTCAGGTGTGGTTTCAGTATGTGGCTGTGTCTTGCCGCTTCTTGATGGTGCTGAGATCCCTTCTAGGTCTGATCCAAAGCTTAGTGAATTAAGGGGGAGCCCCGCTTTGGATTAGGCATCTCAGGACAAATCCTGCTCCTTTCGAGGTCAATGACGACGCGCCATTGACTTCTCTCACAGCAAGGTGACAGCGGATCAACAGCGGGTGTTTTACAGGTTCTGTGACAATAAATAGGAGAGAGCGAGACGTACACGTGGCAAGAAATGAAAACTATGGTTGGCTAGGAAGAAAGGAATATTATAGATCAAGTACGGGCACACTTCCCTCGGTGAGTTTTTTTTAAAGAGGTTTCAGAGGTCGGAAGCAGAATAAACCTTCTCCAGTCTGGTTCATGATACATCTGTTTTTCTCATGAAAAGTCTTGTCTTTCACCTTGGCATTTTGGGCTGGGAAGTTAAAAAAAAAAAAAAGTCATAATTTTGTCTTTTAATTGTGATTTCTGGACCTATAGCAGTTTCCTTAGAGCAGCAGCAGCAGCTTTGACCAACAGTGGTATGGAAGTATACCATCAGGAGCGTGGAGATCCTCAACAGATACCAAAATAAGCGTTGATTCCAGTGGATGTGAATTGGCTGCAGCTGGCTATCACAGATGCTTATAGCTCAGCACCTTGCTGAACTGGGGTATGAAGGATGAACCAAGCTGAGATGATGCTTTTTTAACTAATTCTATATCATTGTGTTCTGTGCAGTGTGCTTAAAATCAGAGGAGCCAGATTGTGAGTCAAACTAACCCATAAATTTAATGTTTCTTTCAAGGTGTTCATGCAGGAGCTCCTCCTTTCATTCTTCTTCATAGAATCCAAGAGCCTGTTTGTTTTTTTTTTCTCACACTTGTTTTATATTGATGAAATCCATTTGGACCAAATCCTAAATAAATAAGGAATGTTTCTAGTGCAGATGATCTACGGTAAATACAGAGTGAATGAGGTCATAAATAAATGAAGAGCCTAAAGATACTGACTCAATCACCTTTCATCAACAAGCATATTTTAAGTCCCTTGCAGTAACGTTATCAATAAATATTACTCAGATTTTCCATTTGGCATTTTATATCACAGCTTGATCCTTTGGATACAAATAGAGAGTAATTGCTTGGAACTGATTCTACAGGTCTTTCTTGGGCATGACCTTCTTTCTCACATGAATATTTCCTTAAACCTCAGTGTGACTATTAGCTGATCAAGTATAAAAGGTAGTATAAATAAGTTAAGTCATTAAAAAAATTACTAGTCAGTCACACTCTGTCCTTGATTTTTTTTGTGTAACCTCTGTTAATGTACATACACAGAAGGGTAAAATACTGGCCTTTGTGGTTTCCCTTCTTTAAAGTTACTTGAAACCTGATGGGGCTGAAAGTCTTCACTGTTGATTCTGTTTGTCTCACTGCACGGCTCATTTATCCTTATTTTATTTTGTTGATTTCTTTTTTCTTGGGGTTTGTCTTCTGTAGGTTGTTTTTTTTTTCTGCTTTGCATTACTGACTGTAACGTGAGTAGCCCTCCTTTGTGAAAAGCACACTAATTTATCAGCTATCTAGCGGATTGCAGATTATAGAAGGTATAATTATCCAAAGCCTGATTGGAAATCATGAGGAGTTTGTGTGCTGCAGTCAGCAGCTAATCCCCTAGGTGAAAAAATTCCTTTGGGAAAAAAAAAAAAAAAGAAAAAACCAAAACTAAACAGCATGAAAGAGGAGATTCAAGCCTTTATTTAGATATTTATTTAGTTATGAGATGCATTATGGCTAAGCTTTCTACAATGACTTGCCAAGACAGGACAGATCCTTTATATGTTAGGGATCTGATTCTTATTTTCTATAAGTCTGTTTTCTATATAATTCACACTGATTCTCGTGCCTATATAGCCTTTGTACAGCAGCTTAAGAGTGGTCTTGGGGTAAGTATGAATTAGCAGAGTCATTATGCATGACTTCAGAACAGAGCTGAGTGTCACACAAGACATTTCAGTATTCCTTTGCAAGTCATTGTGAATTATCTGCTAGATTGTCACAAAGTGCTCGTTCTGCGTTGATTCCTAATTAGCTATGGGTGCTTTTGGGGTTGAAGGTCACATCATATATGCTCAGAGGGCTTTAGGAAAACTTTTAGTTAGTTGTTTGTATTGCAGAGAAAATCTATCAGACATAAGGAAAATGTCTGTCAACAGCTGAATGTTTGCACTGGGGATATTAAAGTGTTCAAGTGAAAGAAATACTTTTTCTTATGCTTATATCCTTTGTTACATTATATGAACAAACCACTTTTTTTGCTTATGTCCTCTTCCCAGTTTAGGCTCGCATGTTCTGTGTTATCCTGATTTTGTTAACGTTTTTGTTAACAAAAGCTTATATTCTCTGTGCTTTCCCATGTAACTGTGATCAAGGATGAAGATGAGAGAGAACTGAACTGCCTCTTTTAAAAAAAGTGTGAGGGATGGCCTCTGTACTATTTTAATTCCCACTAATTTTTGTATTGTATATAATATATCTCAGAACATGATAACATTCACTGAAGATAAGTGGTATTTTGTAGCTGATATGTCAGTTGGACTTCTGTTTGACCTCTATTTTCTTATTTTGGGGGAGAATCGTGTTATGAGCCTTCATCTGAATGTACTACCTGAAATGTTGTAGTTTGCATTGTCATTCCTAATACTTTAAAGACAAATAGCTACTGAAATTAAGTTATGGTAAAGCACAGAGGATGGTCGTGGGTAATAAATATGTGTCTTCATCTCACCATCATTTCTGGCCAGGACACCTATTACCACTCTCTGCTTCTAAGGTGAAGTTATTTTTTGTGCCAAACGATAAAGTCAGTCAATGTGACTGTAAGACAAAGAGGTTACATTTGATCCTAGTCATTCATATTTAATAATTAAAGTGGTTTAATGTTGGCATCCCCCAGGACCTGGGAGTCCTGGTGGATGGCAGGCTCTCCATGTGCCAGCAGTATGCCTTGTTGCCAAGAGGGCCAATGGAATCCTGGGCTCCACAGGGAGAAGAGTGGCCAGCAGGTCAAGGGAAGTCATTCTTCCCCTCTGCTCTGTACTGGTGAGGTCACAAATGGAATACACTGCGTCCAGTTCTGGGCTCCTCAGTTCAAGAGGGACAGGGAACTACTGGAGAGAGTCCAACATAAGGCAACCAAGATGATTAAGGGATTAGAGCACCTCCCTTACAAGGAAAGGCTGAGAGAGCTGGGGCTCTTTAGCCTCAAGAAGAGAAGACAAAGGGGAGACCTTATCTATGTTATGCATTCCTAAAGGGTGGGTTGAAGGATGTTGGAGCTGGACTCTTTTCAGTGGTTTCCAGCGATAGGACAAGGGGCAATGGGCACAAGCTGGAACACGGGAAGTTCCACTCAAATATGAGGAAGAACTTCTTTCCAGTGAGGGTGGCAGAGCCCTGGAACAGGCTGCTGAGAGAGGTCATGGAGTCCCCTTCTCTGGAGATTTTCAAGACCCACCTTGATGCAGTCCTGAGTGAAGTGCTCTGGGCAACCTTGCTTTGGCAGGGGAGTTGGACTGGATGATCTCTAGAGGTCCCTTCCAACTCTGTCAAATCTGTGAATCCATGAATCCATCTTGAATCCATCTTGAAAGACAAGTGAATGTATTGTTTTTTCAATAGATATTATATATCAAGGAACATGGTAGGCTGTCAGTAGTTAATTGATTTTGTTTTAAGAGACTCTGTTTGTTCACTACTGAGTTGGTCATTAAAAGATTATTTACCTTCTTATCATGTAACCTATGATTCAGCACTTTTGGTTGGCCTAATTATCATGAGAATAGAGTTACCATCTGATCTGTCTTGCTCCAGAGGTGTTTATACCTCAGTTACGTGCCTTCTCTCCAACCCCGAGCTCTTGTCTGTGGTGTGCTGAAAGGTGTTGCAGTAAACTTAAAGAAAAACTTCAAAAACTTACCAAAAACTGCTATTGGAGTAAAATGTCCTTTGAATTGACCTGTTTATTATTGACGCTTAATTCTCAGTAAATCAACTGCTTAAATTTTGGAAACAATGCCAGGGGCAAAGGTGCAAAGTCATATTCAGCCAGTCTATTGCTGCCTTCAAACGCTGGCTCCAGGGAATATCCCTGTTCACTGGTGGAATGGAGGGAAGGGATCTTCACTTCCTGGAGCTGTGAGAAGGGGCTTCACTGACTCCGGTTTTCTGGATACACTAAGGAAAATTAAAGAGGATTCATGATGAATTTTGTTAAAGGAGGAAAAAAGGCAAGAAAAATTATTTTAAAAATCAGGTAAATCCATTCTCAGTATTTGGCAATGAGATCAAGCTGGTAATGTTTTGCAAAACTAAGTTATAATGGAAGGACTAGATTGTGCCTGCGCTTGTGACACCATTCACAGAATCCCACAGTAGGTCTTGCACCGTGGATCATGCTGGGATTTGGAGTATAGAGGTTAGAATATAGGAGATAGAGAATTACCAGCACCTACAATCTGCATGAGAACAGCTATCCTTTCTCATAATGGATGAGAGCATTATTTATTCCAGCCTCACGTGTCCCTCTTAATTTGGGAGAGCAATTTAACTGTACAATGACTGCTTTTTTTTTTTACTTCTGCTCATGTCCTTTTTTTTTTTTTGTAGCTGTTACCATAAATTGAGTCTAGACCGGCATCAATTGCGTATACCTTTTAAAATATGTACTGTGGTATTTCTGGTTGGGATGGCAATGTTTTGTGCATTACAGCATGGCCCTTGGTAACATCAGTGGCATCTCGCGAGCTGGATTTTCAGCTGTGACATGTCACTTGAGCTGTGTCATGCCGGAGTGGGTCTTATGCCTTTTCCCCTTCACCCAGAGTCAGATCAGGTGTCCTAAAAACATTGCATTTCCGCTCCGTGTTTTCATGAGCAGCTGCCAGGGCATTGTCTTCTCTCACGCAAGATACTCGGAAACCATTGGATGTCAGGGAGTTGCACTAATAAATTAAATGCTGTGAAGATGATGTTATTTGGAGGATTGTCCAGACCAAATCTGTTGGAAGCAAAGGGTGAACTTACTGTCTGGATGAACGGGCTCCGTCTCACTTTCGTAAAGCTGAGAACAAAGCAAATCCGTATGATAACCTGCAAACTGGCCTCTCTGATTTTGCTGCAAGATGTATCAGAGCACAAACAGAGGTCCCAAGGGACCAGGAAGCCAAAGAGATTTCTGCATGTTACTTATTTTTAAAAAAAAACCCACCCCATGGTATTTATCATGACATATGGCAGCCTCATGAGTTTTCTATTTAATGAAGATAATGTGAATATTTGACACATGGCACTGAACCCCATGTCCTTTGAGGGAATATTGAAAACAAGACTGTGATGCTGACACAGCTGTTTCAAAGTCACTTGGGGGATCGAAAAAGCATCCCAGTAGAGTCTTTTTATGAAGCCTCTCTTTGGGGAGGCATGCAATGAAGGCAAGGTTTTCCATGTGGGATAATTAAGTGTATTTACTTATGTGTATTTATTTAAGTGTATTTATAATTGAAGTGTATTTGATTTACACTGGTTGGGACCTGGACAACAGCCCTGCATTTGAAGTTGTTTGGTTAAGTGTACAGTGTTCATTCCATGTGAATGTAATGAATACCCATACTCCACAAACCATACCTGAGACAGGTCTTCTAGTATTTTAGAGCAACAATAGAACAGAAATCGGAGCAGTGGTTTTCTCTCAGTACTTAAGCGCCTAAAAAATACCTGAATTTGCTGAATTTTCAAGTCATCTTGTTGCTACTTGTGGTAAATACTCATACAGGGTTTCTTCTAAAATATAGGGAAAGACAGGAGTCAGAACACAGGACGCAAACCTGAAGCCTGAAGAAATTTTTGTCTGGGTGACAAGTGAAGTCCTGGGGTTGAGTGAGACATACCCAATTTCTGAGGCTCAGGTTCATTCCTCACCAAGAACCTTCTGTGCCTCCTGCTTGTGGGAAATTGTATTGCGTTCCCCTAAGCTCCTGCCTAAAAACTGGCACTTCACTGGACTGGTTAAAAAAACTTTTAGGATTATCTAAGTGTATCTGTTCTAGCCTCTAAAAGGCAAGTTAGAAAAAAGTCCAACAGGAGCCAAGTTCTTAACAAAACATCTGCTAAAGGGAGATCTTTCTTCTCCAAGGAAGTAACAAGCATCAGTGCAGACCTCCGGAGGATATTTGTTACCCGGAGTTCATCAGTGTCTTCACTCATCTTTGGTGACTCCTGATGCCACCACAAGGATTAGATATTACTTCAAATATCTCAGGTATGGCACAGGCCAGAACTATCTCAAGGACAACTAAGTGGGTCACAGTTTTGGGTGTCTCTGGCCACTTGGACAATGTCCCATTGGAGAGGTTTTTCTGGAGAAAAGTGGATATTGCTAAATGAAAGTAATTAAGGTAGTTCTTTTGCAGACTGCAAGAGATTATCCAAAAGTTTTATTGGCTTGTTCTGAGAATAACTGGGAGCTCATTTCTATTTCTAGTATTTTCACAAAGCCTTTGTATTTTCATATATTGTCTTTTAAAATTTTTGATAGAAATTATTTCGTGGAGTTAAATGCCATTGGAAAAAACTGTTCCAATGGTCTGTGTATGTATGCATGCAATACATTGTGTGCCAGAAACACTTGGCCAGTGCTCCTGAATTCTGTTGAAACACTGACGTTGACTTCACATTGACGTTGAATGGCCAGCATTTAGAACAAAAAGGCAAAAAACCATCTAATATGAGAAGACTGCATAGGTATGAGGCCAGTCCTGTTTGACTAAACCTTAGAGCCTTTTTTAGAGTTGAAGCAGGAGGGACAAAGGACTTAGACATAATTTAGAGCTGAGGCTGTAAGTCTGGGATGTGTCCTCTGCATCTGTTTTCCCCTGTGTCCTGGCAGAACACGTAACAGCACTTCACACTGAGCACAGGTGGCTTCTTGTGCCTTTGCTTTGGCCCATGACCAGCATGTAGTCAGCATTTTTATTTCATCTTATTATTTAAGTTTCCCTACGTCATTTTGCAGTCTGTTACCTGACTGCAGGTGTGTGTGTTGCAATTTGCTGTGTTTGGTGGCGTTTAGCTGAGGTCAGGAGGGTGGTACCAGGTCCACAAGAGAGCCGGTTCCTCAGGAGATAAGCCATGAGGTTGGAGGTCCTGGGGATCACCTTGATGAGCAATTTGTGTGTTGGGAAGAAAAATAATGCTTCTCCAGACAGGATTAGCAATCTAGGTTAGTCTTCTCTTTAATAAATGATACATGAAGGCTTGAAGCTGAAGACACACGTCCTGTATGGTTTCATGCTAGAGCAAAGTTCATTATAAAAGACATTATAATCTGGGAAAAGTCACAGTTATTTTTGGCAAGAAATAGAGTAAGAAATCCCTACACTTCTACTGTTTATTCTGTCAAAGGTCAATAAATGATGTGGGAAGCAAAGCTGAACAGAGGTGATCGATTATTTTAGAAGGCATACAGGTTAAGTCCTATGAACTGAAGGCTGACTAATAGAGTTTCTCTGAGTCTTTAAAAAAAGTGGATTTTTCAAAATAGTAGAACAAAGGGGGAAAAAAACCCCTTTTAAAGTTGATTTATAAGGCCACTTATAAATATTGTATTTTTAAAGTATTTTTGCTAGCCAACTTTAACCCTCATGTCACTCCTTATTCATGCTTCAGTGAACCTGATACTAGTTTATTGCAATCTGAGTTTTAGGTTTATATGTCCTGCTGCCTGATGGTGAGGTTGATGTGCAAGGATTTCCTTCCAAACTAGGTACGGAAAATTAACCCAAAACACTGTAGCTGCTGCAATAACAGCGAAATGGTGAATAATTCCTCTTTTCAGTACTTTCTTCAGTCTGTTGAATTCAGGAAGAATCAATGCGGTTTGTTCCATACTTGTATGTGTAGTTTTGGATGAAATAAGCATGTTGAAAAGAGAGTATTTTATCTAGAGTAGCTAACAGAGATGAGAGATCTTGGACTGAAGGATAATCTGCTTGATGAGTGTATTATAGAGAGAACAGAGCTCTTCAGGAAGCATTCTTTGTACTGTCAGCACCGGCGGGGATGGAATGGCAGGATCACTCTTATTGCAATATTGTGACTGATGTTAGTAATGCTTGTGTGGAGCATAAGCTCCTCTGAAAGCTTACTGAAAGCAAAGGAATTCCCTTTGAAGGGAGCTGGTGTGACTGACTCACAGGTGTCCTTATCTCTCAGGCTGATTTCTGCCAGTATTTGAAGATAATTTCTTTAGTTTAGGGGGGGTATGAAGTTGAAAGCATAAGCCTAATCTTGGATATATCTACTATTGCACTGAATCCCTGGTAACGTGTCTGATAACTATCAGCTCTACTGTGTTCACATTAATGTAACTTCAGCTGCATTTATAACTCCAGCATCATCAGTTTCCTCCCTAATTTGATTTATAACCCAAACCCAGCCCTTACCTAAGCCCGGGTTGCTGAGGGGGAGGCTGTGTGTGACGGAGAAGTGGTTCTCAGATTGCTAGCAGGGTTTTACTGCTGCCAATCTCTGATGGAGGAGTCATTCCCCCCCCCAGGGGAGGCAGGGTGCAGCTGCGAAGGGCAGGCTCTGCAGGCACAGAAGTCTTCTGGGCTGAACTCAGCAGTGGTCTTTCCAGGAGGAGCAATCCCCATGGCAGATCGGTTTGCCCACGACCATGCACGTGGTAGCCACTCCACGGTACTTGGTAGCCACTCCACGGTGTGCGTGACAGTGGGTGGAAGAAGCAGTTCTCTCCCACCCTTCCTCACCTGCTCTCGTGGAGTTAAATAGCACTTATGGGCACAGAAGTGACACTGAACCTGCACAGAGATACATGAGGAAAACTCAAAAGAAAAATGGAGGTTTTTAACTGGATTTCCCCTTCTCGTTCCCTGTCTCTGTATAAATAGAGTTTTCTTTTTCCTACTATACATGCATGATGGAGTCAATTAGAAAGGCATCAAGAAAAAACCCACAGTGCTATCTTCCTGTTTTTTTTAAGGTCTATGTAGAAGAGTATCACAATATTTTTACTATTTTTGCTAAAATGTTAGGTTTTTAATGTTACATAACTGTTAGAATTCTAGAATGATAGCATTACCTGGGTTGGAAAGGACCTTTCAGATCAACCATCAACCTAACACTGACGAAAGCCATCACTAAACCGTATCTCTAAGCATTATACCTGCCCATATTTTTTTAAAACTTCTCTAAAATGAAACCCCCTTTTCCAGGGGGATGTGCATCTCAGTCTCCTGAGATGTTTATAGCAGAGAGGCGAACACCCATTGACTCCACTGTGCACTGCCATCACTTTGATCTAGTGTGTAAGAAAAATAGAAGATATGTTTTTCAGAGGATGAAAAACCCTGATAAATTTATACAATGATGTCAGATATAATGGCACTCTTTGTTTGGTGAGTTGCCACAGATAAGGTAGATTTCCCAGGCTTAAGGTATTTTGAAACACAGTTGCTGTTAAAGATTTATAGTACCCTAAAAAGCATGGGAGTGAGATAATAGATCGCAATGAAGACATAAAACACAGAGCTAGGTTGTGTTGGAATAGCAAAACAGCAGTCTTTTCTGCCTCTTCCACCCAAAAATCTGTAGTCACACTTGTGCCATTGAGTGCCATTTCTTTTGCACAATAGTATGAATCTCCATCGTTCCACTGATGTTGGAATAACATGCAATTTAGATAACTGTGTTTGCACCCTGTGTAAAGTAACCTAATATTTGAGCTGAAGTTATTTCATATGGTGAGGGTTCAAGAAAAATAGAGTAGGCATTCTAAGTGACCAAATACCCTACCCTAAAGCTAGAATGGATCAGCAGAAGAGAAGAACAAGGACAAACTAAAGAGTAAGAGAAAAATAGTCACCAAATATCTAAAAGTAGAATCATAGAATGGTTTGGGTTGGAAGGGACCTTCAAGATCATCCAGTTCCAACCCTCTGCCCTGGGCAGGGACACCTCCCACCAGACCAGGTTGCTCCAAGCCCCATCCAG
>JAOWAV010000012.1:117395860-117414879 GCA_028571045.1 Scolopax bukidnonensis
GCCCCATCCAGCCTGGCCTTGAACCCCTCCAGGGATGGGGCAGCCACAGCTTCTCTGGGCAACCTGTTCCAGTGCCTAATGAACTCCTAGCACAGACCTTCAGCGTGGTGACAGCTATCTACTGAAAGAGGAGGTCTGATGACTAAACTACTTGTGAGTGAGATTCTCCAACTGTGTAGGACAGAATTTTAAACTAAGCAGGGGACAGCTTTTCCCTCCTGTTTACTGGCAGCTCGTGCGTGTGTGTTAGGCATTTGTACATAAATCTTACTCTGTAAAGTGAGGTGCTTTGCAGTTTTGCCAGGTCACATCAGCACGTCACCACACCAGCCCAAAACCCAAGGTACCCCAGAGAAGGGTGTATGTGTTTTTGCTTGAGAAAAATTTAAGATGATATTGCCAGCCTTTTTGTTGCATAAATCACTCCTAGAAAATATACAGTGTCATAAGCCCACCTCTGGGGTGAAAACACAGCTATTAAAGTAAGTATGAGCATTTTATAGTATTTGGGGAGTAAAGTTAATGAGCCTTGCTTACACATTAAATGCAGACAAGTAGATATATGTTCTCATCTGTCCTTAATGTTGTTGCTTCGATACTGGATTCCTTGTGGTATTGAGTGATTTGAGATTTACAGTCATTTGACAGAGCAGAGGAGCCCCGTTGTACCAACGTGGACCTGAGGTCACCGCAGCTACTTTAAGGTCACACAGAAAGTCCATGACAAAGCAGGAAGCCAGATCCAAATCTTTCGTGTCCCACACAGCCCCTTGCATCTCCAGCAGCGTTTCATTCAGTGGAAAAAATATGTCTTCTTAGATATTCTAGACCTAAGGCAGGCAGAGTTTATCCTCTCTTACTGTTATTAATGAAATAATGTTCTCACTTAATAATGCTGGCAGAGATTTTCAAGCTTACCAACCTAAGGGACTGAGATGTCTTGTTACTATTCCTTTTAATGGGAAATAAGCTATTTTAGCCAACATATTGTGGGTGTATCTGTGTAATGGTGTACATGCCATTTGATCCTAGAGTCTTTTGAAATGTTTAGTCCGCTGCTATTCTTTAAAAGAAAATGTATAGATTATACTATACTTAAGGAATTTAACTGTTACTAATCATAGTAACCATTTGCCTTTGATCAGATTTGTACAGCATAGCTTGAAAAGTGAATTAATATTTAATTTAAAGTCAATAAAGCAGGCTTTGTGGGTGGGAAAACAAAAAGTAATGCTAAGAGCAGAGATAAAAGAGTAAGAAAGTCTTCAGATGCATCCAGATTTCGCTTTAGGTATTTGTCCACTGTCATTGATTCTTCATTTTGCCCTGATCTTTTGGCTTGAAAATTCCTTTTGTTTGGGAAGCAGATGTGAAGGATCTCCTCCGACATGCCACAACCTGACCATTCTTCAAGGATACTTTGGACAAGTTAAATTTATAATCAGTGCAGTCAGCTTCCTCTGGATTCTCAAATGAGGTGCAGGGTGAAATTTCCTAAGCTAATTCCAGCTGGTCTGCTGTGGGACTGGCAGCTGGATTACTGCATCACTCTTTGGTGCTACCCTCATATTAATTCAGCTTGGTAAGAGGCAAGGGTAATTAATTTGGGTGCAGGGATGTGCGCTGACAGCCTCAGTGCTGCTGTGTGTTATGGAAGGACCAGTATTATCGTAGAATGGTTTGGGTTGGAAGGGACCTCTGGAGATCATCCAGTCCAACCCCCTGCCAGAGCAGGGTCACCCAGAGCAGGTCCCACAGGAACGTGTCCAGGTGAGTTTGAATGTCTCCAGAGAAGGAGACTCCACCACCTCTCTGGGCAGCCTCTGCCAGGGCTCTGCCACCCTCACAGCAAAGAAGTCCCTCCTCATGTTTAGATGGAACTTCCCATGTTCCAGTTTGTGCCCGTTCCCTCTTGTCCTGTCATTGGACATCACTGAGAAAAGACTGTCCCCGTCCTCCTGACACCCACCCTTTCAGTATTTATAGGTGTTGATCAGATCCCCCCTCAGTCTTCTCTTCTCCAGACTAAACAGACCCTAAAAACTCCCTCAGACTTTCTTAGACAATATGTATAAAACATCAGCAGTCGGAAAGCTTGGATAAAGTCTTCACTTAGCATGGCATTCAGTCATTTCTCTGTATCACAAACAAGTGAAATGAAGACATTATAGAAATTTTTTTTCAAGCAAAAGGTAGGGAAAATATGGCAGGTGAAGAAGCACACAAAATCAGGGTGATCATCTACTAGAGAGAAAGTAACTTTCCTTCTATTAAAAATGGGATAAAGATCAATCAAAAAACAGTACTGGCAAAGTCCTAATAAAGCCAGATATGTAAAACCAGAAAGACCAATATTTATTAAGGTGTGATGTAAATTACACAACTCTATAAAAAATAAGGCAAATGGAGTGAAGTGCCTCGTTTTATGTGAGGATATTGGCTAAATAAGTATTTGATGACCTTAATGGAAAAGAAATCATCAACCTGTAATATCAAGCTACAAAGGAAGTCTGAATGGCAGAGAAATTCCTGCCATTGTGGGGAGGATCCTATACGTTAGGAGAGAAGAGTTCACACTCTCAGGAGGAACCCAGAATCCCAGCTATAAACAGAAGGAGTGAAATGCTACAGCTGCACAGCCCAGTGCTCCGTTTGGGTGAGGATGGGGATTGAGAAAAGCTGAAGGAGACCAAAGAGGCTGCAAGGGCAAAAACTGCACGATAAGGGGTGATATAAATAGCAGATGTTTAGATCCCATAAATGTATGTTTCAAAATATAACCGTAGAAAAACTATTGAAAATTAGCATATTGTTTGGAAATTGGTCCTCGATTAAAAATCAAAAAATAAAAAGGACTCACTATGGAAATACTTCATTGCAAAATAAAAGATTCTTCAAAGCAGAGGAAATCTGCTGGAATCAACTTTAAAGGAAAAAAAAAAAAAGGGGGAAAAAACCCAACCCAGACTGGTGTAATTGTGTTAGCACTTACTAAAAAAATTAATCCTACGGCCTGGTATGGTAAAATAGCTAATCAAAGAGTTTTGTTGTAAATAAAGAAGCCTTCAGAAAGTGGAACTCATGTCCAAAACAAGGAAAGCAGAGGGGAAAGATCCCTTAAATGCTGCTCTGGAAGCCCCCGGCCATGGGTTGCTGAGATTGGGAGAACGTACTGAGGAAAGTCTCCCTCTGAGCTCTTTACTTTTATGCTTTTATACATAAAAATTTGTGATAAATAGGCAGGTGAGCCATTTCTCTGCCTTGGTGTGGGCATTTTTATGTCTGTTATAGAATCGTAGACTGGTTTGGGTTGGAAGGGACCTTAAAGACCATCGAGCTCTGATCCCCCTGCCCTGGGCAGGGACACCTCCCACCAGACCAGGTTGCTCCAAGCCTGTTCTTAGGGGAAATCTCATCCTCCTTTTCCACATCCCATGCTGCAGTGTGCTGGGAGTTTTCCGAGCGAGAGGACGTTGCTGAGCACGTTTTGGTTATTTCAAGGTCGAGTAGTCCCCGAGATGAGTTTTGTGTTTGTTTGCTTGTTTCTGGTTAATGGTGCTATTTCGGTTGCTTGAGTTTATTTAGTCAATCTGTGTCCTTGGGCTGTTCCTTCACAAACAGTTGATCAAACAAGGTGCAACTCTGCAACCTGGAGGGGAAGCTGTTACCCTGGGCAGCTCGGGGGTGAAGTTAATTAGCAGAAATGTAGTTCTCAAAAGACACCCAAGGGAAACGTCAAGAAAAATGCACCAAGCCCTCCTTTCCCCCCTAAATCACTGCGGCCCCCCTTGTTAGGGGGCCAGTGACCAAGCACAGCTGGGGCCCCTTTCCAGGGATGCAGAAGACAGTGCCATGCTGCTCCCTGACATCTGGTTAGCATCGCTGCTGCATCGCTGGATCTACACAAGAAATGCTTGTTTTCCTTTGGGGAAGCCAGGTTTTGATCCTTGGAGCCCGTTGCATTTTGAGGAAGGGTTTTTTACGTGGCTTGGAGACATTTAGCTACTAGGCTCTCCCAGGGTCATCAAATGTGTGTGTTGAGAAACAAAGGAGAATGTAGTTGGTTGTTTTTTGACATATAGCAAGGAAACGGGCCCTCATTTATCATAATGCTCCTTGTGGAGAGCAAATAGGCAAGTGTTTGGAGTGTCTTATGTCCAGTCTGCTTTCAGGCACGGCTGACGTGGGAGCCTTCCTTGTCATACTCTGCAGCAGCGCCCGTTCTGCCCGACGGATGCTGATTTCATTAGGGGTTAGCTGAAAAACAAGATTCTTTTGGAAGGCAATTACCCCTTCGCTTCCATCTCTGCAGTTTCTCAGACAGAGGGATAAAAGTTGTCAGCCACAGA
Organism: Scolopax bukidnonensis; assembly: GCA_028571045.1. Lineage (NCBI taxonomy): Eukaryota > Metazoa > Chordata > Aves > Charadriiformes > Scolopacidae > Scolopax > Scolopax bukidnonensis. The sequence continues at coordinate 117,400,210 of JAOWAV010000012.1, forward strand.
GAACAAGTTCAAGACTGTAAAGAATCTTACGGTCTGGTAATTTCCCTCCTCGCTCCCTGTTCCAGGAGACACACCCCACATTTTTCAAAATTATTTCATCCATAAAATTTGCAATTTCTGTACAGGATTTAGAACAGAATAAATCGTGCAAGTAGAAATATGGCAAGGCTTGAAATACCATAAGCGGAGCTTGTCTTTTTTGTATTTAGAGTCTTGCATTTCAAATTTTCTTTCTTGCCACTGATTTAATAAAAATTCCATTCCAGGAATCTAGAAATGCTGAAATATGGCAGTTGTTAGAGGATGTCATTACATACTCAGCTTGTGAAGCAAAAGCTGTTTGTGACTAGGAAATCTGCTAAAGAAAAATAATCTCTCAATTGTTTGTCTTTTAGAATCAAATGTCTAAAATTTTATTCCCTATGTCTACCCTACTCCCTAAATCTAGAGATTTTAGAAGGGTTAGTAAGGGAATATTTATTACCCAGTAGACGTAAGTATTTTAGTGCAGTGAAATGAAACAGAAGTCAGGGTATCAATCCAAAACATAAAAGAACAGGGGGTTTTGCTGTATCTTATGGCATTTAAGAAGTGTTACTTGACACAATATGCGGTGGTTTGGTTTCTCTAACAATAGGAAATAAGGTGATCTACATGAGGGAAAATGATATGGTGTCTGGCTCTTTAGTCTAACAACTTGGGCAAATAAAAGGGGACTCAAAAGAACATTTCAAGTGTCAGCAGGTCATGTGATAGGGAGTAATCCCATTCACCGACATTTTATAATCATCTCACAATGCCGAGAGACATTGTGTAAAGCCAGAAAAACCCTCAATGGCATCTCATATATATAATTTCAGGAGACAAAAGAGCTATAGAAGGTATGAGAGGTTTCCTACGGTGAGCACAGAAGCAGAGCGTTGGCGTGGTCTTGGTTCCACAGCGTTGCTGCTGGGGTGGGTGACCCCACCAAAAGCCTGGGTCCCACCTCACTGCTGGCCCCCAGATCCCCAGCCAAGGAGAGAAGCCACAGCCCTGCCCAGACATAAGCCCCGTGTTCCCATCAGGTTCAGCTCTCAAAACATCAGTTGTCTTATATATATAATTTATATATATATATATATGTATATGGTGAGTCTGCATCTGGACCACTGTGTCCAGTTCTGGGCTCCCCAGTTCAAGAAGGACAGGGAACTGCTGGAGAGGGGACAGCAAAGAGCTACCAAGATGGTGAGGGGATGAAAACATCTCTCTGATGAGGAAAGGCTGAGGGACTTGGGTCTGTCTAGTCTGGAGAAGAAAAGACTCAGGGGGATCTGATCAACACCTATAAATACTGTCAGGAGGATGGGGACAGTATTTTCTCAGTGGGGCCCAGGGACAGGACAAGAGGGAATGGGCACAAACTTGTACATAAGACATTCCACCTAACCATGAGGAGGAACTTCTTTGCTGTGAGGGTGGCAGAGCCCTGGCAGAGGCTGCCCAGAGAGGTGGTGGAGCCTCTTTCTCTGAAGACACTCAAAACTCACCTGGACACATTCCTGTGGGACTTGCTCTGGGTGACCCTGCTGTGGCAGGGGTTGGACTGGATGATCTCCAGAGGTTCCTTGCAACTCCTATCATTCTGTGATTCTGTGATATGTTTGTGCTTGTATGTATGTATATCTATATATCCAGATATAATCCTTGTCAGCTGTCTCCAGCACTTATGGAGAGGAAGAGAAAACATAAGCAGCTCCTTCAGAAATTATTTTGACATAAATCCCAAGGTGTCCCACTGTGTAATACTTTTCCTTTAAGTGCTTGGTAGCTGAACTTCTGTTATCCCAGCTTTTTCAGTTCCTGCTGAAATAGCAGTCTGTCGCCAGAGTGTTTCTTCCAAGTTTTTTTTTCACTTGTAAAAAAGTTTAAAGAATGGAAGAGGTGAACCATCTAAACTCACCCTGAACTGTTTTACATTAATTGAATTTTACTTAGATGTCTAAATCATTTGGGTACCAAGCTTTAATTTTGAGGCATTTCATGCATTTTAGAAAATGTTGTCTCAGTTGGATCGCGTTGCTAAATACAAATTCATCAGCAGCCCGAGACTGAATTCAGCACTCCTTTATGTCAGTAGGACTCCTGTTTCCTGGAACTGAACTGGTTCTCCAGACCCAGTCCCCCTGCAGGAGAGCTGAAGATTCTCTCCTTCTGCCTCCAGCACCCAAACCAAGGTGTCTTGAGTCAGCACTCTGCTTGTCTCCAGCTCCATCCCATAGCCAGGGAAAACAGGAGCTGAGCTCAGCTGTAGATAACGTGTCCTTCTTCACTGACTGAAGAAGGAACTTAAGGCTTTGAGTAGAACCTCCTTGTCTAGAACCTTAGTTCATCAGTGTGGACCTCGGGCAGAGCACCTGTATGGCATGGGTAAGGACTTCCCAAGTTGTCTTCTGGTGCTGCATCACCAAATGCAGCTCTCAAAAGCTGAACAGCAGCATGACTGTCTTCACCAGAGGTAGGACAATGGGAAGACAAAACAGGTTTTGGTGTCCTGCTTCACTTTCACTGTATTAGGTCAAAAGACCTCTCAATTTTCTCAACCTGTGAGGCAGCAAGGTCAGGTGTCTGCAGAGCTTCTCTGGTCCTCTTCTGTTTGGATAGAAGGTGCAGCTTTTCCAAAATACTGGTAGGAAAAAACTGGATTTTGCAGAAATCCAACTTTTTTTGAGGATTCTTTGCAAACAGTGTCTTCAATTTTTGCTGAAAAAAGTGGGAGTTAAATTTGTCTCAGTGGCTATCCATCATCTAATGGGCTACAGAGTGTGTTCCACAGAAACGTAGCCAGGTATTGGAAGAATGCAAAAGAGATACTTATGCCTTGGTTTTGTTTTTTTTTTTTAAATTTTAAATTGACCTTAGCTTCTGAAGTAAAAGTTTGCAGCTCGTCACACAAAAGCGTTCTCTTTCCTGAGAGCTGCTCCATTGCATTGTACAACAAAGCTATAAGTTTGGTGACATGCATACATCATAGTATATCTTAGGAACTGTTTATCTAAGGAACTGTATATCTAAGGAACTCCTCAAAAACGTAACAATTAATATTAAAATCGATGATCACATTGTCTACAGAATAAACAGGGAATACCCTGTTCTTTTCATCACATAATGTTACTTGCTGTTTATACTTTGCGTGCATTATTTGGTCTGAATTTAGGCCTGTGCCTAACTGCAAGTCATCCCTTAAAATTCAGCATTTGAGTACAATGGTTGATTTGGTGAAACAGAGGTGAGATACAGCATTTTCTTATCTCATGATCCACCGTTTATGTAAAATAAGGAAACAGTGACCCACCTTTTTTCTAAATTGTCAAAATCCCACTTAAGTCAGACTCAGTTCTGTTGATAGTATCATATAGATGTGATAGGTTTTGTAATTAATTTGCCTTTAAGATAAGAATGTTTCAGTTTTTAAACAACTAAGTCAAAGCATGCTGAATTATTCTAAACAGGAGAATTATGCTGTTAAATCATCTTTTTTTTAGGCACAGAAACAGAAATAGAAAATGACAAAAAATTTCATTACCCTATAGGGGAAATTAGAACAGATTTGAAGATGTTGTGACAATGTGATAATGTACATGTTAGACCTAAGGGAAAAAATGTGAAATGCATCTTCAAATATACAAATCTTCTCTGGTAAGACTGGTGGCATTACAGTCCAGGTCATTTTTCCAGTGCTTCCTTCATATCAGCAGCGTAATACCCAAGCTTTATGTTGTGCGATCAATTTAGGACATTAATCTACCCTACCCAGGATGGTATTTTTATAGATCAAAACGCATGGATTGGCAATGGAAATGAAGATAATGCTATTTTATTCTCATCAGTTACTACTGAAAAGTTTCCCTGCACATCCACCAGGTAAGCAGGACCCCTGCACACTGGTGTTGCTGACTACGGCTGTTCTCAAAGCTCCTTGTCACGGTCGATGCAGCCCTTTAAACTCTTTGAGAGCACAGCCAGGTCCTCCGTCCCCTCAGGTGGTTGACTTTTGATTCAGTGACACAACATTTGAAATGAAACTGCTATGTTTAATTGGGTTTTGGGGGGGTCAGTTTTGTTTTGCCCAAGTATCTCGCTAGCAGTTGCTGCATTGTTGGGAAGGGAGCAGAAGCTTTTGGAATTGGCCGTCTGGGAGTTTGCTGACAGGAATAATAAGGTAGCTCAGAGCCTGCTGAAATGCTGGTGGGATAGTCAGCAAATCACTCTTGACTGCTTCGAGCTGGAGCCAAGTGTTTCATATTTACATCATATTCATCTGTGGAGAATTAATCTGGTACTCCAGAAGGGTGGAAACTGCTTAAGAATCTGTTACACTGGGTCCCAAACTGCCAATACTGTGGATGTCACGCTTCCAGGAATAAAAGCATATGTGCTCATTTTTAATTCAGAGTCTCTAAATATGTCTTCTGCTGTGAGAATAATTTGCTACTCTGCATAAACTTTTCTGTTACTGTTTCTGTTGAGCAACACAGGGACAGACAGTGTTCTATATTTTTCTCAAGTGAATCACGTGGCTATAACTTTGCTTTATTAGCCATGAGATAGTTCAGATCAGGACTTCACACATGCCGTATATTGAACTGGCAGTACAGGGCAGATGGAAGAAATGGTTCTACTCCAGCTAGAAAACCTTGGTCTGCCTCTCATGTTGACATCTAACCTGAGGAAAAAAAAAAGTACTGTGCTAAGGGAAGCAGCAGAATGGTAGATAAAGATCAAAGGCAATTGGTTTGACAGCAGAAGAGTCCCAGAATTTGTAACTTTTTCTAATTGGAAGTTGTCTAATTCATGGCTGTTCTGACTAGATAAGGGCTGGCCATTGAACTCAAGCGTGTTGTTCTGACCTTCTGCCAGGTCCATGGTAAAAGATGGGTCCAAGGCTCTGAATCATTGAATCAGAGAAAAACTCTTCCTTTTGGACCAACATTCCCATTGTGGCTGAAAACAGTTACGCTGGATTTTGACTTGGACAGAAAAAATAGAGCCAATTCAAATCCAAACTGTTAAATGTGAGGAAATGAGAACTTTTTGCCAAGGTTTTCTGCAATAAAAACTAATTAGCCCTGCAGAGCTTGCCTTGTTAATTTTACTGAAAAGCCATTGTAATGAGCATACATACACATATTTACCCGTGGACAAACATGAACACACATGGCTGTAGATGTGTAACAGAAATGATGCACAATTGTTGTCTGGCCTACTTAGATAATAATTTCATGGAAGAGCAAAGGAACTGCTATATTGGGTCTTCTCTCTTTATACTGACTGAAAGATAATTGAGAAATAACATAGTATAAGGAGAAACCAGGGCTTTACTAATCCAAAAATTGTCCTTGTAATGGAGGCTTGCTGTATTCTGGCTTTTAGATTAATTGTTGCTCTTTACATGCTCTCTAGGATAATAGTTGCTTTTCCTTTTGTAAGATGTGATCAGCCTCTCAGGAATTTCTGAAAACTTTCTTACATCCATTAAGCCTTCTATTAAGAATATAGCACAGAAGTTTGAGCAAATGAAAAGAGCAGGTAGTTTTTAATAGGCTCGTGAGTTACTCTTAAGGCTGTTCATGGGATATTTTCATCATTGTGGATTCATGTCACAACCCAAATGAGCAGGTTCATGATAGATCTGGAACATAAGACATCAGGTTTACAGATAGCATGTCAGGAAAGTGAGAAGGTACGTTAATTTTTTGGGTTGATGGGAAATAGGCATCTGAAGGAATCAGCAGTAATTTCCATGACGTTTTAAGATTGCCTTGCGCCTGCTTTTATAAGGTGAGCTCACTGTTAGAGCTCAGTTCTGAAAAAACAGGGTGCAGTTGAGTGCAGTGAGGTAGGATCCAAACAAAACACCACCGATGCTGGGTCTGGATTAGATATTTACTTCCTGCCTCTCCTAATTTACAGCCTTTTGTAGGAAGCAGAGATGGTACTCAATATGTTGCAGATTGCAAAGCTGCCATGGAAAGACAGGTCTGAGGGCTAGAGCTGAAAATCGTTGTTGTCTGACAAATCCACACAACCAATTTACTGAAAACTGGTGTCATTTACTGAGAGCTACTTTTGCCTTCCCCCTACACCACGTACAGTTTGCAGATTAGACTGCAAAGGCTCTGGGCTCTGAGCTTGCTCCAAAAACAATTGTCAAGTTCAGGAAAATCAGAAAATCTACCCAGAGTTGTTACACCTGGCAGCGTCTTGTTATCTGTTAAGTATCCAGCCACCCGAAAGTGGGACTAGCAGGAGCTAAATCAGCTCCAAAACTCCGGCGTGTGATGTAAAGCGGAGTGCTGGGGTTTACCACCCCAGCAGGTCTCTTAGCCCATCCGTGACGTCTGATGAGCACGGTCACACGTCTGCCTCAGCTAATACTATTACAAGACTCCAGCCTGGCTAAACAACGGGCTGGCAAAGACATTAAACATCCCTAGGGTACTCTTGCTTATTCCTCTCCCCTCCACTTCTGCTTTCCAGCACCCGCCCTTTAGGTTCATTTAAAAAAATGAGTCAAATGCCAAGATCTGAATTTCAGAGGCTGTTGCATTTATTCAGAATGGTCTTCATCCTTTCCCTGTGTATGCAGAGATTATAGGTTTAAACTCCCACACCGTTCCCGGGATAATGACATAAACTCGAAGCATAAGTGTAGACTGTCTAATTTTAGTCAGGTGGCAGTAAATTTTCCTGCGTAAATGCAGCATGTCATCTTTCTTTGAGGAGAAAACAAAACAACTAAATATACTGCTTCAGATTAACCTCTTTGCTAATGCAGAACATCAACTGCTACTTAAAGAGGTTTTCATTTTCTTTAGCTTCAGTTTCTTTTCACAAGTATGAATTGGTGATTACAGATTATACATCCAGAGCAAAGATATGTCTGAGCAAAAGGGATGGAAAAAATTATTTCTTGAATTTTCCCTCCATCCCATTGAATTCTAATCACATATTCTGAAATAATACTTGGCAATGGTGGAGTACTGTCTGCTACCGCCTTAATGTATATCTTTATTCCTATTAATTTTTCCTCTTCTGAGAAGGGGAGGCAACAGTGGATAGTGACACAATGTCAGGTCTCAGCAAATCCTGCTGTAGTCACCTTTCCAATTAAAAAGAAGTGGCTGTCTAAAGCAAGACAAACACATTTGTATTCATCACAGCAAATTCCATCCCAGGTATAAACCTGGGATGCAAAACTGTCAAGAATTATGCCTAAGAAATACGCGTACCTGTGTTGCCTGGGTGCAGATTCTGTACATTCTGTACATGTAATTTTACAAATGTGAGACCTTAAACAAGAACTATATAACTAAAAAGTACCAGCCTGCCATCTGCATTCATACCTTACACCACCGACAGCAGTGAACTGCTCACAGAATGGAAGAAGAAAGAAGTAAAATCTGGTCCTTTATGTATATCTGAACGAAAAAGTTGTTTAAAACAGATTGTGTAATTATCTTTGACAAGGGATCCTTTCTTAGTGCAACTGAAGGATTATGATGTATTTTAGAGAGATTTTGGGGTACAGTGAATATCTGACAGATAAGGTGATTTCCTTGCTGAATTAAGATGAGCAGAGGACTCGGAAGACATGAACACTATAAGTGGCAGTAATCTGCTTTGATAGGTTTAGAAAGTCAACAGACAAAAATAATACAAGAGGTCATTAAACAGCAGTGTGCAAGGTTCAGTGTCATCAAGATGTCTGATGCCATGTGCTGGATGTCCTGAAGTATTCACTGAACCTTGGTCACGAAACCCAAGGCAGGATATTGACAAGAGAGTAAAGCTTGTAAGAGCTCGTGGAGAGGCTTAGACACACTGTGAGATTATGTTTGTCAGTTGAAAGAGCAATGTCAAAGCCCACACAGGCATAATTAAACATTTTTAAGCAATGTTGTGATTTCGCAGATTCTCAAAATGTAGTTTTGAATACCGTGTTGGCTTCTTTATCCTACAAGACAGTTTTAAGACGGTTCCAGAGTGCCTTGAAACTTTGTACTTGAAATCGAGCTGGAAACTTTTTTGGAGAAGAAAAGTTTCAGAGGATTTTTATCCTATCAGTTCTTTCAAATGCGTAGTGTAAACACTAATAGAATATCACAAAAAACATCAGATTTTGGTGGTGCTTGTCAAATGAATGATTGCATTTTCTCCTATAGATAAGTGTCTCCAGATAAGCAGAGGATGATTTGGTTCTGAACTTTTCAACTACGATCTAAAATTTTTAGGAAGATATCTTTAACGTGCATTCTGACACAGGCTCTGTGTAGGAAAGTGATGTTCAGAAGATCCCCCATGAACCAGCACATCCCTGTGGCATAGAACAAATGGACGTCCATTTGAAGGGCTCAAGAGAGGTGCCAGCTCAACAGAACTTTCTCATTTATACTCTGGGGCTATATATTATATCTTTATAAAACAGGACATGTTAAGATCACAAGAAAGCGCAGTTCTTCATGCAAGGCAGACAAATCGCTTTTTCCTGTATTACAGAAATGTGTGTAATACATTTCCTTCCTTCGTTAGGAAAGTTAGGACTAAAACCAGTTCTGCCATAGACCTGGCCACATCCAGATATAGATCATTACAGAAACTCATATTAACTGCACTGGGTTTTACTTTTCTGTATTTTGGCAGCCACTCATCAACTGGAAATGACGATATTTTTTCTATTTCTGTAAAAGCCTGTTTTCTGTACAAGTTACTCAGCAGTTGTCAGGAGCTCAGAGACTTGCGTGACAAAAGCCACGTAAGTAGATAATAAGCAGATAAACCACTCCATGTTACAAGAAGGGGCAGGCGACTGAGTTTCTTCCTGTTCCTGTTGTTTTGTCTGCTTGATTGGGATTGGTTGTATGACCACATTTTGTCCATTGTAGAGACTTTTTGTTCAGTATTTGTTTTTGTGTATGTTGAAGACATCCACATACGAGCAGCTGCAATAGAAATTTAGATATATGGCAATAAATTACTCTTGTCTCTGTTCCCTTCTTCTTTTTACAAGCTTTAATGAAACTCTAAATTCATAGAGACCTCTTTGCAACAGAGACAAACTTGTGATCTTAACATAATTTGCAGGTCCATTCCTTTTATTTATAGACCTCCTGCTGGAGGCGAACACTAGAGTTGCTGACCTAAGGAGAGTCATCCCAGGAAAGAAACCTTCCCTTTCTTTCCATTGCTGCAGTGGGGCAAGCCATTGGATGGTGGCACCATTCCTGGTGACCTCTGGTTGTGTGTGACACTTTGGAGACTGGTGGTAGGCCCTGTGATTTTTAGAAATGCTCTCCAAGCTTTTCTCAGCTTCTCAGGGAAAGTGTTATAGGAAACAGGCTCACATGTGATTAAGAAAACATGTTTTTTCCAGACTCATCCAGAGCTACCTTTTGCTTCCTTGTCTCTTGATCAGAGTTATCTTTGCTTTGTGGGCATGAGGATTTAAAAAAGGTAGAAAAGTGTGATGAATTTTGGATCTCCATGTAATCTGTCGAATTCAGTCACATAGAAAAGCATAGAATTGTCTAGGTTGGAAGGTCATCTAGTCCAACCATCAACCTAACCATCACTAAACCATGTCTCTAAGCACTATGTCTGCCCTTCTATTAAATACCTCCAGGGATGGTGACTCCACCACTGCCCTGGGCAGCCCATTCCAAGGCTTAATAACCCTTTCCATGTAAAAATTGTTCCTAATCTCCAATCTGAACCTCCCCTGGTGCAACTTGAGGCTGTTTCCTCTCATCCCATGGCCTGTTCCTTGGGAGAAGAGACCGACCCCCCCTGGCTACCACCTCCTTTCAGGGAGTTGGAGAGAGCCAGAAGGTCTCCCCTCAGCCTCCTTTTCTCCAGGCTGAACACCCCCAGCTCCCTCAGCTGCTCCTCACCAGACTTGTGCTCCAGACCCCTCACCAGCTCCGTTGCCCTTCTCTGGACACACTCCGGAACCTCAATGTCTTTGGGGGGTACATTTTGATAAGATTGTGCAGATGTTAAATGCTCCATGAAAATATTTGCCTGTCTGTTTCCATCTCTGAGAAGTACACTGCAAATGAAAAATCACTCCCTTTCTGTGACCATAACTGCATGATCCAAATCCACCACCAGGAAACAGAGGTTTGAGTACCTAAATTTTGCTCTCAACATTTGTATATTTCAGGTACAAATTCTCCCTGCAAAGAGGCGCCTGTCTTCTCTAAATGAAGCAGTATTTCAGGCTTCTGGAGCGCTCCCTCACAAGCACCACAGATTTTACACACAGTAGTTTTTGTTTACCCGCTGTAAATGACAGATTAGCATTTAAATGCTTTTGTCGCAGTTATATCTGTTTGGGATGTCAAACCAAACAAGCCATTATGTCTCCCTCAAAATAACACTTGCTGTTGTTCGCAATGATTTCCTGCCATTTTCCCCGCTCTACAGGGAAGGCTGAGCAGGGAACATTTCACGGTACATATTGAAATGTAAAGTTCTTCTGAAATCTATCATTCATAGCAAATTAAGTCTAGCACGCACTCGGAAAGCACTTGCATTTGCTGAGGAGTCATGAATGCGTACTCTGAGTAAAAGGGATTTGTCAGTATGGTTTTTCCCTATTTTTCATCTTTTTTCCGTTTTCCTCATTGTCCTATCTCCTGATGCTTTATTTCCCCCCATCTTTCTTCGTGTTGTATTGTCCTACACCAGCCCAGTTTCTTATCTTCCCTCCAGCACTACAAGTCCTCCTCTCTTTGTCTTTCTCCAAGAGTTTCCATACCCTGTTATTTTTTTTCTCCCAACTGTATGCTTAGTTGGGTCTGTTCTTTCTGTAAATTCTTTGTCATTTATGTCTTGTACCCTGTCTCTGTCTAATTTCTTTTTCTCCTGTCTCTACAGCATCTCTATCGCACCAGTAGATACAGGCAGAAATTATCCAGTCTTCTGATTTCTAGGCTTTCCCCTAGTGCAGGGTGACAGGAGTCCTCGGAAAGATCCATCTGTGACCTGCCCCTGTCATGAAGGTACATGAACAGCCTGACCTTCCTGGCTATCATTATATGCAGGAGACAATCACACAAATTTCAAGGAGTACCTTGTACTCAGCACAAGTAATTCTTCAAGATTTTTACTTCAACGTGAGGGAAGTTACTGTCTCGTTATGCAGCCATTCCTCTGGCAATGTCATACAATTTTAAAACAACTACATGACATTTTTAATCAGTTCACAGCGCTTCAGATCTGGAGTTTTGGGAAATACTTGCTTAAAAAGCAGTATGTGGTGGAGGTGTGCATTTAAAATTGGAAACAGCAGCACTGCAAGGAGGGCTGCAGCACCTCCTCACAAGGACCCGTGTAGGATCAGCGCATGGTTCTGGTGGAGTGTCCTGGCCCTCTGACATTATGTGAGTTCAAAGGAACCATAAAAACATCTAAGTAATGCCAAAGTGGAAACTCCCCTAACTGTAGCTTGATTTGGCACCAAGGAAGGAAGGTGCTGTCCATTCCTTATGGTGTTTAGTTGTCTTCAGAAAGAGCTTTCAGAGTCAGAAGGCAAGAAAGCACAGTACCATATCAATATTAGATCATGGAATCATAGAATGGTTTGGGTTGGAAGAAACCTTAAAGATCATCACATTCCAACACCTCCCACTAGACCGGGTAGGTACAAATATCAGATTTTTATTAGGTAGGTTGGAGATCCAAATACCATCCAAAGCCTTTTTTTAAATGCAGTTGCCCTCACTCGTTAGTATGTGCTATTCAGTTGAGCTGTAGGATTTGCTGAGCGTCCTCAAACCTTTCCCAAACCCACCCCAAGTTTGCCTTTAGAAGCAGACTGCTGTAGTAGGGGGAGCCTACAGTGGCCAATCACTGTGTCCTGTCTCATCCCTGCCTCCCCCAGGGTGAGACTGTGCCCGTTGCAGTGGCTTTGGCCACAGAAAATGCTCTGGCCACCTCTCCCCCTGGCGAGGGGTGGCTGCAGCTGCCAGCGGGGGCGGGAAGGAGGATGCTGCATAAAAGAGTAATGACAACGCCAACCCAGTTTTGGCACAACGCATTAGACACTCTGCTGTGACAGCCTAAAAGTGCTCCTGATGACTGCGGCTTCCCTCTGAAGGAGCGGTGGGCACACACGTCCTCCTGCTGTGGGATTTCCCCACTCCCTCACCATCCCTCATCTTTATTAAAGAAGATTATTATTTATCCCCCCAGCAGATTAAAAATGTATTCTCATTGAAATAAGCAGTGTGGGCAGCAGCTCGAAGGAGGGGATTCTCCCCCTCTGCTCCACTCTGGGGAGACCCTCCCTGGAGCAATGCATCCAGCTGTGTGGCCCCCAGCATAAGAAGGACATGGACCTGTTGGAGTAGGTCCAGAGGAGGCCATGAAGATGCTCAGAGGGCTGGAACACCTCTGCTATGAAGACAGTCTGATAGATTTGGAGTTGTTCAGCCTGGAGAAGAGAAGGCTCTGAGGAGACCTTATAGCAGCCTTCCAGTACTCTCTCCAGGAGAGATGGGGAGGGACTCTTGGTCAGGGAGGGGAGCCATAGGACAAGGGCAAACAGTTTTAAACTGAAAAAGAGATTTAGATTAGGTCTTAGGAAGAATTTTTTTCCTGTGAGGGTGGTGAGAGCCTGGCAGAGGTTGCCCAGAGAAGCTGTGGCTGCCTCATCCCTGGAGGGGTTCAAGGCCAGGCTGGATGGGGCTTGGAGCAACCTGGTCTGGTGGGAGGTGTCCCTGCCCAGGGCAGGGGGTTAGAACTTGATGATCTTTCAGGTCCCTCCCAACCCAAACCATTCTGTGAGTCTATGATATTTTTCAGATCAAGACATTTCAAATCCAGGTAGTAGTGGTGGATAGTCAACAAATCCAGCTGATCTGTGACTCCCCCCATCAGCCACTCACAGCCCACCTGGCAGCTGTGGATGGGCAGGAGTCCCCAAAACAAGCCCAGAAAAGAGTCCTGCTCTTCAGAAATGAAGCAACAAGATGCTGAGGCCTGGCTCTGAGTTGAAATGATACAGCCTTCCAGGTTCACAGTCTCGCAGCTTAGTGACAGGCTGCTCACAAATGAAGGGGAAAGGTATCAGCTGTGATTTCCTTTGTGGTGCCAAGTGGCTGATGGTAACAGGAGTGTCGCCAGTCCCTGATTTTGAGAACCTGAGAAAAAAGATGCTGGGGTGGTGCAGGATGTCATAAAGGTTGATGCAGGGCTGGAGGCTCTAACTCTGTCTCCACAGACCAGCTCTTGGTAGCACAAGTGATTTTACCCAAATCACTGTACTTTTTAGATTAGTACATGCTCACCAACCTCATGGGTGAGCAATCTCACCCTCGGTGCTTTCCAGTGCTTCCCAGACTCCTCCCAGATGAAGTGAGGCACGGAGATTTCCTGCGCTGAGGCCTGATGAGCTTCTCCCTGGGCTGTTAATTGCCTGCTCTGCTCCTGGTTTCCAGGCTCATCATGTTCCCAAATGAGGTTGATTCCTTTCTGTTGGTGAAGCATGTTGGATCGTCACTGCAGTTTCATCAGAGGGTACTCAGCTGTCTCAGTGGTTTGCAAAGAGGGGTTTTTTCCTGTTTTAAAATACTCTAATCCGTTTAAGTCTCATATTATAATCAAAAATATGTAAAAACATGCTCTGAGCCTGGCAGCCTTTGAGCTGTGACCTATGTGCAAATTTTCAGGAAGAAATTTAAGTTGCCTTTTGGCTTTGGAAAAACAGTGATGGGTTCTTGCTCTTAAGTAGACGCATTACTGTCTTCGTATGGAAATAAATTCTTGATAGGACAGGTCAGAATCTGATGTAATTAGACTTGAAAATATTGTAAATTAGAAACTTTGGGAAAAAAAATATGCTGGGGAGAAATCTTAGCCAAATTAAAAAGAAAAATAGCATCATTGTTTGCATGTTGCCAGCTCTTGCCCAATCTCACAATCCATGTATTTTTGTGATGCCTAAAGCCCTGCAGAGGCTTCAAGTGTTGTAATAGAGTGAGAGATGAAGCCTGTCAGGTACATATACTTCATTAGAGATTAGAAAAATTCCAGGAAAATATTCAGTACCTTTTCTCTTGGCAGGAAAGCAGGGAAAAAAAAAAAGTATCCATAAATAGGGATACATGTATTTAATGTATAAATCCATATATTATACGTTTTTAAATATTTATAAATTTAAAATGTATAAATATTTAATATAGAAATACATTTATGTCTTTATTCAGGAAACAACACACCCAACATGCACACAGATAGAAACACTCAGCATTTCTGCCTTGGGAAAATGAAGCAAATCGAGAGCACTTGTTTTCAGGGAAAAAATGGAGGTTTCCTGCCTAAGAAATGCGTAACACTGACACTTTCACCAAGCCCCTGGCCCAGGGAGCCCATAAACCAGAAGCTTCTCTGTTCATCCTGGGGTCTTTGGGAGTCCCCCTGAGGCACTTGGCATGGGCAGGCATGCTGCATCCTTGCTACCCCTGTGAGTTTTGCTTAGTTAGGCAGTTTGCTTGATAAGATCATAGAATCACAGAGTCATAGAACGGTTTGGGTTGGGAGGGACCTGAAAGATCATCCAGTTCCACCCCCCTGCCCTGGGCAGGGACACCTCCCACCAGACCAGGTTGCTCCAAGCCCCATCCA
>JAOWAV010000012.1:117419741-117459800 GCA_028571045.1 Scolopax bukidnonensis
CACCACCCTCACAGCAAAGAATTTCTTCCTGAGATCTCATCTCAATCTCCCCTCTTTCAGTTTAAAACCATTCCCCCCAGCATCCCATGGCTCCTTTCCCTGATCCAGAGTCCCTCCCCATCTCTCCTGGAGCCCCTTTAGGTACTGGAAGGGGCTCTAAGGTCTCCACAGAGCCTTCTCTTCTTTAGCTCTCTCATCTGTCTTTATAGCAGAGTTACTTCAGCCCTTTGATCATCTTCATGGCCCTCCTCTGGACCCACTCCAACAGGTCCGTGTCCTTCCTGTGCTGAGGACTCTAGAGCTGGACGCAGTGTTCCTGGTGGGGTCTCCCCAGAACGGAGCAGAATGCTGTTACTATATCATTCATTTTGGCTATGTCTGTCTGACTGCCACATGTCTGCAACAGAAGGGTAACTCTGGAGGATGATGTTATCTCCAGTACTGTGCTAAAGTACCATAATGATCAAAAAAAGTGTATTTTTCATCTGGTTTACTGCTCTAAGGAAATCAAAAAAGGTTGATTACACTATGGACCTTAGATTTGCACAGGACTAAAATCCAGCATCTTGAATGGCTTTTGCCCATTTTGTGTCTAGTGCCAGGACCAGAGGCAGTGGACACAAAATGAAACACAGAGGGTTCCCTCTGAACATCAGGAAACACTTTTTCACCATGAGGGTGACCAAGCACTGGCACAGGTTGCCCAGAGAGGTTGTGGGGTCTCCCTCCTTGGAGATATTCAAAAGCCATCTGGACTGACTGGTAGTCAACCTGGACAAACCCTGGTTTTGCCCTGGGCAACTTTTGCCCTTTGCAAACCCTGGGCAAACCCAGCAACCCTGGGCAATGACTGGCCTTGCTTGAGCAGTAGGGCTGGACCAAATGACCTCCAAAAGTCCCTTCCAACTTCAGCAATTCTGTGATTCTGATTTGCAGTCTGGGACAGTTCTGGTGGTGTTCCAGCTATTCTTCAACAGGCAATTTCCTGCTAGTTAACAAGGACTGCAGAGTATCCATAACAGGGATTTCCAAATATCTCCATGGATCTTCTTAGATTTTGTTCTGCTCAGTCAGGACTAAAGGAAACTTTTGTGTCTTCTTGCTCTGCCACATAGCAGGAGAAAAGATGATGGTGAGCTCTTTGGTTCTTTTCCATCTTCTTTCTGATAGCTCATGAGATCCGAAAGTATTTCCTACAAAACAGTGTCATCAGCTCCTAGACCCCATTGAGCTTCTAAAACCCTTTGAAACTACTGGCTCCAGGAGGCTTTGAATCAGCTCACCGAGCAGGAAAGGCAATTATATCTCTAGGGGGGATTTTCAACAGCATTTTCAACAGTGCAGGGGAGAGGGGGAGAAAGGGTTGAATCATCACCTGCATTTACAGTTGCTTTTCCCTTTTAATGAAAAATATCTCTCATTTGATTCTTCCTGCATTTCTCTTGAAGGTATCCACTTGCAGCTCCCAACTCTCCAGCCAGCTACGTTCCCAGAGTTCAGCCTTTCCTACACACAGCCTACATCTCAACTGACTCTTTCTTTTCTTGTTTGTGGTGCAGGCTTCTTCCAGTTGTCATCATTCGCTTTTGCTGAGTGGGTTTTTATTTTATTTTTCTCCCTCCTTGATGCTGTGAGTGCTCTCATAGTCAGAGACAAGCTGGAGTGGCTGCCAACAGTATAAGAAACTCCTCCAGACATAATGAGACACCAGAAATATGAAAGGCCTGTAATGAAACTTCCCAAACACCAGCTAGATGGGAATTTAGAATTATATCTGACCTAGGAGGTAGTGGGAGATGGTGATTAATATTAAATTCCTTTGTTAATAAGGAGATACACATGCTGTGGAGCAAGAGAGGACACTTCAGCCCATCTTTTCTACTTTGATCTTGTGTCATAGAGACAATTTAGGGGTCAGTTGGATTTGGGTCTGCCCTGTTGCAATACACCAGTGATTTTGACTCCCCTGTCCCTTCCATCCAGCTGGGCTGTTGTTCAGGACACGGAGATGATCACGTTTGGCAGTAGATCTGCGTGTGGGAACGTGTTGTGGTACAAAGTCTGATGGCACCACTTGTGTTCCTCCAGCCAGCTGCCATGCTGCCAGTCGCTTTGCATAAAAACATGCTGTGTTCACAGCTGAGAGGGGTTTTCCTATGGTCTTTCCCTGCACAGAGGCTGACACTAGAGTTAGGGACAAATTTGCATTCTCTGATGTGTGTCTCCATGCTTGAGTATGCAGATGGTTAAAATAAGTAACATATACAGCAACTTAGGAAGATATGTGAATTGTATGATATTATTTCAGGACTTTGCACTTAAACCCATTTCTTTGACTGTTAAATATATTAATTTTTCACTTAATTTTTATCAAGTTCCAGGCACCATACTTCATTGTTGGCGAGCACATCCCTTCGTCCTTTTGTGAAGTGTGTAGCAATTGACACTTGGAGCTTCCAAAAGCAAGTTCCATTTGTGGAGTAATATTAAAAATAAAACCTCAGAACCATTTGTCATTTTTCTTTCAGACACATCTCATGTAATCTGT
Organism: Scolopax bukidnonensis; assembly: GCA_028571045.1. NCBI lineage: Eukaryota > Metazoa > Chordata > Aves > Charadriiformes > Scolopacidae > Scolopax > Scolopax bukidnonensis. The sequence continues at coordinate 117,422,290 of JAOWAV010000012.1, forward strand.
CTGTCTTGTTGGTTTTCAAAGGATGGATATTGTTTTGCCTAAGATTCTCTGAACGCAAAGTGGCAGAATCTTAGGTAGTTTTCTGTTATTACTCAAATTAATGCTCACAAAGTAGAAAACCCCACTTGAAACTAAATGGCATTTTTCAAGCACGATAAGGCTTGAAAAATTTCCATTTTCAGTCCATCTATTTAAATCTCTTTTTTGTCTGACTGGTGATAAATATGTCTGGCTTGATTTTGCAGAAAAGCAGAGGTGTTCTGAAACGGTGCTGTTCGGGGAGCGTTGAAGTCAGCCCTGCTGCGCAGGAACCTTGGTGTAAACCAGTTTAACATCCCACCCTTTTGGGGTTTTTTTCTGCATCGCCCGCGCATTTTGCACAGATGGAGGGATGTGACAGATCATGGAATTAAAAAAGCAAAAGCTTTTTTGTTCAATTTTTAATCCACTCCTCCCACACTTCCATAGTTCCTTGATTTACAGTTTAATTCAAAGTGAATGAGCTACCAGTCTTTACTAGCGAGCATCTGTTCACAGCATGTGTTTTCTTCCAGCCACATGCCTGACCCTTTAATATTTATTTTATTATTCCTTATAAAGGTGGGCCTATGGCAGCCAATGTTTAACACCATCACGTCTTTCAGGCATTACTGCATAAACAGGCTTTGGCCAACAATGCTCATGTTTCTTTAAGTCACTAATAGTATCATCTTTGCTTGAAATAACGTTTCCAAACAAGCAGGAGGGACTGCTTACTGGGAGAATGTCTTTGGTCATTTTGTGAAATGCCTAGAATAATAAAGATGGTCATAATAAATAGGATAAACCAGATAAAAGTAGAATTAAAAGACAACATGGTCAGATGTTTATAACTGATAGGGAATTAGGAGTTACATGGAGTTCTCACAGTCTACATACCTCCCTCTCTACCTGTATCTCACCTGGCTCACACAGGAGGACTTGGAAGCATCTCTAGTTACTTCTCACACTAAGTAACTTTGGCCAAGTCTGTCAGAAAGTAAGATACTGACTAAATAGAAAATTTCCATCATAGATTAAAAAGGGGAGCAAGGGGGATTCAGAGGAAGAATATGTAACAGTATTCATGTTATGCTTTTAACAAGAAAAGGAGAAGAGCATGATTTCCTGAAAAGTGTTGTCACCTCTACTTAAAGACTTGCAGAAGACTTTTGGGCTTTCAGTTCTACCTGCCCTTCTGTCCTCTGCCCCAGCTGTGGAGATTCCCCACCAGCAGGAGCTGGGGCAGGAAGGGCTCGGCCAGGCACCGTTCCTGGTCTCTCAGTCTCCTTCCAGCACTTTGGAAAAAAAACATTGGTAGCTGAATTGTTTTATTGCAGGAAAGGACCTTGGTAATTAATTTCTGGGCATTGAATTCTGACTAATGTAATTTGATTATGAATGCATTTTTCTGTGTTGATGCATTCATTTTGCAAAACAAGCCAGAATTATCTGCTTGTTTGGATTTTATTTTCTAGCTTATGTTGCTCAGTGGGAGGGACATGAAGAAAGTGAGGTAGGTACTTCCCTTTTGGGGATGCTTCTTACTGACTGAAGCACAAAATGCAAATTAACACTCACTGAGTCTCTCTCTCATACCCCTTTAGTTTGCTGAGTTCTTTGCAGCTGTTTCTCAGTCCAATTGCACTAGGCTCAGAATAATAGCTTTGAAGTAAAAATATTCCTGCTTCTCATACACACCACATATGCATGAGATTATAAACTAGTAAGGAAGTATTTCTGTTTTGCAAGGTTTAACCTAAAGGCAAGATCATTCTTCCTTGAAGAACTGCCTGTAAATAAATCCTGGGAGAATTTCAAAGCATACGCTGTTCTGATCTGTGAGCCTAAAGGGTTCACTGCTGCCAAAAGTAAGGACTTCAGTCATGCGAGATCATGGATCTACTGAATGTGTCATATAAAATGTTATTTCTCTGTGGGTTTTTTTCTGCTGGCCCCGGTTGCTTAATTTTAGGCAACACTTCATCTAGTTCAGAAAGCTGGACTAGAGCTTCCCTTCCTTTACAGTGACACAAGCTCTGATCTTTCCCAACATAATTTGGTCCTTTCTCTCAGGAGGGCTAAGCCAAGATATGACATGGAGTTTAACAAGCACGGGATGGATGCTGGCAGGCAGGGCAGGATGGAGCTTCGATGGCAAGAGAATAAGGATTTAGAGGTGGCAGCCTGGAAGAGCAGTACTAATGTATGTCTAATCCGAGCAGCCTGCTCCTTTATTAGTATTGTCTGAATTTCTACAAGAGACCTCCTATCTCCTTGCCCAACTCACTGTGGTGTATGTGACAGCACAGTTAAGAGGTATTAGATAAATTAGCAGCCAGTAAAGTAGCTTGGTTGCATTTAATCTGTACAGAAATTAGACACCTATTTTGAGAACGGTTTCCGTGCTGCAGCGTGGAATATTCGCGAGACAAATGGAGCAAAGTGCCACTTTATCATGCAGGTAGGTGTAATCCCCCAGTTCTGTGCCTGCCACAGCAGAGGGTTATCCCTCTTTCTGTGTCTGTACATCAAGGCTGAGGATTTTGTGCTCACAGGTTATCTCCTGGCAGTGCTAATGCTGTCTCAAGGGTCAGATGGGCTTTTCAGTTAAGAAACAGCAGCTAGTGTCTAAACTTTGAGCCGTTTCAATTTAGATGGGCATCGTAGAACTGTCTGCACCCCAGGTGCTCAGTGTTAAATAGTGGAAGGCAGAGGGAATGAGACACCTCATTGTACCGTCCAAGTACAGTATGGTCCTTCTGGGAAAGGAACTGCTCAAACTCTCAGTGTCTGCCCAACTCCGTGAAGATAAAAGAGAAAGAACTAGCACCTTGGCTTTGACCTCTTCATAGTAACAGTCAAATATTATGCAATTCTGCATTCTACTTAGTGTGGTTCCTGCTGTGAATTCACCTTTCCTTCAAGTCAGAAAAATCAGATTAGTTGAGTTCCCACATATTAAGCGAGTTTTCATCTCTTCCTCTTCCCTTTGGGGTTGCCAAGGCTAATGTCATTCCTTGTCGGGAAGTTTTATCTGGCTTTTACTCTAAATGTGTCCTTTCTTAGCCGCATGCTATGATTTCTAATGTCACTCCAAGAAAATTCATCTCCAGAGTCATGTATTTATAAAGTGCTACAGGATTCCCCACTCAGCCTGCTTTTAACCAGCTTCATGTTTAACTCCTCTGGTCTCTCCTGGTGAGTCAGCGCTTTCCACCACTTCTCTTCAGATGTCCCTCCGATGCACTGAGTGTTTCTGACAGTGAGTAAAGCTCAGGGCCACCTTGCTGGGACATCCACAGCAGAGGTTAGGTCAAGGGGACCACCAGGCCACCTCCCCTTTCTCCTACTGGGATTCCTCCCCACCACCAAGACAGTTTTGCTACAATTTTGCATTGCAAAATCATGTCTGAGCTATGGCCGATAGCATTTGCAGTTCCCTATACAGTCCTGGCTTGCTCTCCTGCATTTTTTAAGGGGCTTTGTTCACAGGAAAGACCTGCCAGAGAATGCAGAATCCAGTGCAGGGAGGTTGACAGGGGTTGCAGCATCACAAGGGCTGGTGGCAGAACTGCTGTGTAGCCCCCTCATCCCATCCAGTGCCCAGCATGGCTGCTGTGCTCCAGTTTCTCCAGCGCAGCATCCCTTGGGAACTGATCTTCTGACTTGAGAGTAAAGAAATCATTCCTATTCCAGAGTGGAGTGGCTGCATAAGGGATGTATCCTGGCAGTTTTACCAATGGAATTATTCTGTACAGCTCTATAGGCAACTTCTTACATGTAGAGAAGCCTTAAAGTGCATTCCTACCGATGTATGGCTCTGCATTTTCCCAGAGTAAATCATAATTCATGTTTCTAATCTTTATAGACCTCTGTGTCACTTTGTTATCAACACTTGGAAACTCAGCTGCTCTCTGTTTTGCATTATGTGCAAATTTCATTACTATAAGTATTTCTTTCCCCTAATGGGGATACTTAGCAATAACCATGTCTCACTCTGATTCCTGTGATCCTCAGTGGACTCATTCTCACTACTTGGTCGTTGTCATTCATCATCACCTTCTGTTTATGTTTCAGGCAGTTTTCAATCCTCCTGATAATGTTTATATCCAGGGTAATATGTATTAATTAGGAAAGTAAGACTTGTTTTGAGTGACTCAAAAATGCATCACTAAAATTCGAAAAGCATCTGCCTTCTCCCTTCATTCATTATTTTTATTAATCTGCCTGACAAAGTAATAAAGTCTGCACAAGACTTTTTTTTCATGTTCACATACTGCATCTTTCTTAAGGTTCCACCATCCTCTAAATATTTCCTTTTTCCCTTGTAAAATTACTTCTATTAGTGGACAATCACTTGATCTAATCTTAAGTAACATAAGGAGTCATTTCTCAGGTAACACTTGCTTCAATCAGTGTAATCCAGTATAATCCCAGTTGACAGTTGCTGTACCTTAAAGGACTGGAGCATTCAGCTTTGGGTGCGGGTGCTTTTTGGGAGGGAATGTCTCAAATTGTCATCTCTGCTGACCAAGCTGCCTTTACCCTTAGATTTCTCAAGGACTCTGAATTGCTTGTCACTATTAGGGCGAAGGAAATGCTGAGAGGATGCCTGTGAAATTGTCTCAGGGTCAGCCTTCTGTTCTGTTGAGTGTCCACCGATCCCTGATCTTCAGTAAGGAAAAGCTCCAAATGCTCTTTCTGCGTTAGCACGGTTAAACTGAAAATCTGGGAGAGGTGGGTTTTAAATCCATTTTCCTGAAGAAGGTTTTTGCATTCATGCAGAAAATTGATATTAACTTGTTTGTGCTTCTTAACTAGCTTGGGAATGGAAGTTATTTAATTTTCAAAAGAAAAAAGCAGAATGAAGCAGAAATCTTGGGACTCTGGTGTCTATCTATCTCCTTGTAAATGAAGGAGTAAGTAAAAGAATTTGTTGATTCATATGCAGTGGCCAACTGTAAAGGATAATTTTTTCAGAAATAGGGATGAAATGCCCTTTGGAATTATCATCATTGATTATACAGAAGCCTAGACAACTAGGTGCATAGGACTAATAATATATGAAATGGATTACTGTAATTTTTCCCCAGCTCTGTCTCCTGCAGCTGCTTATGGCCTCATAGACCTGGAACCCGTTAACAAGGAAAAATATGGGCAAATTCAAGATATAGGGTCTATTTCTAGATAAAGTAGCCTGATTTGGTGGCACCACTATTCACAGCATGGTTAAAAGTATTCTGAGATGGTGAAGTCCACAAGCAGTGCATTGCAAACTAGATCTGCAATACAGGTTATGGGTATGTTCTTGTGCAGGTGGTGAATCCAAAGTCACAGCATTAGGTAGGAGACAGACCATGAAAGCATTCACTGTATTTTTTTTTAAAGTGATTACTACAAATACCAATTTCAGCTTTTTACAGCCTGGCACCTAACCTTTCCCTCATTTCTGACTGATCTTTCTGGGTGATCTGCCCTCAGATCTGCCCTCTGTAGTCAAGGAGCTCTTGGCATCAGTATTAGTTGATACTAAACTACTATAGGAGCCTATAGGATTACACTTCATAGTTATACAAAAATCAAGCTGAGGATGTTTTCTGGCACTATGGTAGATACCAGAAGACATAATAGTCATTCAGTGTCTTGAATACATTTTCGGTTGGTGTGCAGAAAATTAGGAATGCAAGTAATTTAAGCAATTGTTGGTAGCAGTTGTGTATCTAATTAATTCTTCAGGGTGCGCTCTATGGAAAATCAACTGAATTGTGTCACGGCTTGCCATGTTGGTCAGGTGTTTGCATGACACTGTGGGTAATGCTGTCTTTTTAACATGTCAGTCTGCCATCATGTACAGAAATTTGCAGGAACAATAATTATGTTGCAAAGGAGCTTACTTGGAAAGAGGTGTTTTCTAGCCATAGCCACTATATAACAGGGCACCCAGAATTCAGGAATCTGGCTCCAGGTGTCTGGATTCTCCATAACGCCCTCCAGGTGTGAGGACAATGTGTGTGTCTGGGGTCACAGAAAGAAGCAATTAATTGAATTGTAGTTGATGTTGCACCTTGTTTCATTTTTACACTCAGTGCTTGAAATAAACTGCTCAACCTACTCCATTAATGCAAACAGCAGCAGAGGCTGAAGAGGTTAGTTTTGTTACTCAGCTTGTCTCCCAGCCCTCAGAACTCTATGATCTTTCCAACCCAAAACATTCTTTGTTTCTATGATTCTATGACATTAGAATCATAGAATCATTTGAGTTTGGAGGGATCTTAAAGATCATCCAGTTCCAACCCCCATCCAGCCTGGCCTTGAACCCCTCCAGGGATGGGGCAGCCACGGCTTTCCTAAGCAACCTGTTCCAGGCTCTCACCACCCTCACTGTAAAGAATTTCTTTCTAGTATTTCTTTATTAGTTTGAAATCCCCCACCTCTGATTTTCTACCTAGAAATATTGGATACGTGTCCCCAGCTACCTTACCGTGCTTGGAAATCGCATTGGACCTACCTTCCAATGGCACCGACAAAGAAATAAAGGGTTTTCCTATTTTAGCAATTCCTAGAAATTCACCAAATCTAATCCCACCTGAGTGTAGACAGTGTGGAGTAGGAAATCATTCAAAGAGAAGGATTACCCTCACCTTTTCCAAAGGTTGCAAGAGGCTTCTCAAATGCCATTAACAAGCAGTATCTATAGTAAAGTACAAGAAAAGCCACAGCTACAATGTGCCAAATCAAAACAGCACAAGGGATCACGTTTTTTTCTCCATCATGTTGTCTCACAAGGATATTTATTTTGCCCACCAGGTTATACCAAAAGGAGGGATTTTAAATGTGAATTCCCAGGCCAACCCTCCTGCTTCCAGCCATCACTGCCCCTGTTATCACTGCCCATGGAAGCCAGAGGTTCTGGCAGGCTGGAACATGGATGACATCAGCACAATGTAATCAGCATGTGCTTTTGGCATTGTCGGCATAAGGATGCCCCCAACGTAATTAACAATGGGGAGCATAATTACTGCTGAATTGTGTAAGGCAAAAAAAATAGGTACTATGCACAAGAACACAGTGAATAATGAAAATCAGCCTGCCCATCTTTGCTGGGAAGGTTTTCTGGTGGGTCTAGTGACTTAAGTAGTACTTTTTTTCCTTTTTTTTTTTCCCTTTCTCCAAACGAAAAATTCATATTAGTACTTTCAAGTGTGAGAATCTTCATTAAAGAATGACTGTCTGTTCAGGTCCTGCTTTAATTATGTCAAACAGAACTCCAGCTCCGATACCAAAATAGATAAATACTTCTCAAAGAGAAGATGAAGCAGTGCAAGCTATTGAATTGCCTGGAGCACAAGAGATCACATTTCTGAGAATGAAAGGAGAGGGGATTGGTGTGGCACTGACAAAAGTTAACTGATTTTTTTGACCTCTCCTTCCCAGAACATCTTCCTCATGGAAATATGGACATCTTAGGTGATTTTTTTTCAGTCTATTTCTATAAAATCATAGAATCATAGGATGGTTGAAGTTAGAAGGGACCTTAAAGACCATCCATTTCCAACCCGCTGCCCTGGGCAGGGACACCTCCCACCAGATCAGGTTGCTCCAAGCCCCATCCAGCCTGGCCTTGAACCCTTCCAGGGATGAGGCAGCCACAGCTTCTCTGGGCAACCTCTGCCAGTGTCTCACCACCCTCACAGTAAAGAATTTATTCCTAATATTTAATCTAAATCTCCCCTCTTCTAATTTAAAATTGTTGCCCCTTGTCCTGTCACTACATTCCCTGATAAAGAGTCCCTCCCCAAATGTATACAAGAAATCAGAGAGATCAAGTGCAGTATTTGAAGCCTGTTTGATTCTCTTAAACGGGCTGATGGTTTTGCTGTGGGAAGGAACTAATTTCAAAGTAATTAAAGAATCTGAAAGCTAGTTAGAAATCTCTTTAATTTCCCTTTTCTTCTTTCACTTCTTTTTCTTTTTTTTTTTGTTGTTTTTGTTTGTTTGTTTGTTTTTTTTTAATGAAACTTCCATTCCAATCTAACCTCAAATTTTCCAGTTCTCAGCCCTTGGATTAGACATAACTGAGAGGACATAGGTGTACGTAGGCTTTTTCCCTGGCTGTAAGCTAAAAGCCGGTGGCCACCTTGCCCAGCCGGTGTGTGCATGCGTCAGCAAGGGCATCACATGCTGGGGCTGTTTCAGAAATGACTTAGACACAGAAATAGCCAGCAGGTCACTGAAGGACTTCACCAGCAGCAGATCACTTAATCAGACTTTACGACCCCCCCTCCTCCTCTCCCCCTGCCGCCCCAGCAGTGCCTCCCTCCGCAGGCGCAATCTTAGGGCTGGCTTATCCCAGGATTGGGCAAGGCAGCCAACACATAACAAAGATTACCAGCGTGGAGGAGAACCCTGGTAGATTATGAGGCTCTGGAGCCTGCACAGCTGTGACGTGCATGCCTTTTGCATCCTGCCCCTCTCCTCTTTGGTTTGGGGTTTTTTTTTCCCAGAAGCGGTTCAAGATATTCCTCAGAAATGTCTGCGCAGAAAGAGGCAGATCTTTTTTGCTTCGTTGGAGAAGCTCATGACAATAGGAAACGTCATGGGAAAATAGACTGAATGTTTGAGTAATCCACAGGGTTCGACTGTGACCTACTGTATTTATCCCACCAGCCGCTTCACAAGTCCTGTTCTTGTGGAATGCAGTTGAGAATCAGACCGACCGAGTCAGTCTGCTGGGATTTTTGCACTTCCAAAAGTCAGGTTGCAATGTGCAGTCATGCCAGAGCTGATGGTTGGAGTGACGTTTTGCTCAGTTCTGTGGCCATATAGATGACTCTGGTGGTGTGAAAGTATCTACATGCTTTTGAAGATGCTCTGTGCACAGTAACACCGAGAAAATTGGCTCTGCGCTTATCTTGGTCAGGCCAATAAAATGCAGTGAGTGCAGGAGAAGGAAGGATTGCATTCACATGGATTCACAAGTTTGTTTGCAGTGAATTATTATTTTATGCAATAATGTTCTATTATCCGCGTTGCTTTTCATGTACATAATTTACTCTTTTTGCATAGTAAATGCATTTCATTCCTGGAGGAGCTCCCACTTTTGTGCTGCCTGCCATCCCAGCTAACACTGGGAGCTGGAGACTCCAGAGCTATTCGTCTTAGTCTTTACAACCACCCACTAAAGAGACAGGCTTTGTGTCAGAGGCTCAATACATTCATATCTAGGGCTATCACAGAACTCAAATCCACAGCGTGTCAGAGCACAGAGGGACAAATAATGCCTGGTGATGAATGGGCCACATCCAGATCTCCTGCTGCATGAGTAGTTCCACAGCGAGACCTTTTCATCATGTCTCTTTAAAAAATGTTCAGGCTTGCTTTTTCGCTTGGTAAATAACTCTGCTGCCGTGCAGTTTGAAGAGACAATCAGACAAATCAAGTGTAATTTATCAAGTTCTGAAACAGAATGAAATGCATAAAGAAAACAGTTTCCGTCTGACCAAAACATAAGAACGAGCAAATGAATGAAAGCAGCAATATTGTTTTACTTATTTATTATCTCAAAGCAGCATAATATTAGTGATATATCATTATCAAAAATTATTCAATTGTACAGCGCTATCATTTATCATTAGAAATAGTTTTATTATATTTTAATAGCATCAGAAAGTCCACATAAAATAATTGGGCTTAGGTGGATTTGGAAAGAAACAGTTTTACCTCATCTACATATTTTTACCCATTTAAGGATCACAGCCATCATTTTATTTGCATTGACATAAACCTGCAAACTCAGCAGTGAAAATGGATTTTATAAAGACTGTGTGTTTTTGGACCCATCCAATACATGTCAATAAATAATGTTGCAATCTACTTTGTTAATGATATTGACTGGGGCATATAAAGTGATGACACCTTATAAGAAAATTCACAAGAAAAGCCCTAAAAAAAAAAAAACAACCAAAGAAAAACTCTTTTGTTACTTCAGTAGAATTAATAATTGTGTTACTTACCTTTTACCAGAAATCCTTCTTCATCAAAGGATGCTCATGGAATTAAATAAAAAATTAACAACAAAACAGTGCGCATATATATATATGTTGTTGTTTCAAAGGTAATTTGTTCAGGCCTTGATCTTGCATAGATATCTTGAGTCATTCATTTAGGGAGGAGAAGCAATGTCTCATGACAGATGTTTGAGTAGAGGGTAGCCCCTCTATGAGTCCCCGTGATGTTTGAAGGTGTTTGTCCTTGAGCATTGGAGCTCTACTAGTAAAAACCCCAGCAAATATGGAATTTAATCTCCAATAATATGTTTTCATCTGTGTAAATTGATTCTGCGTTATACTCTGCAACTCATTGTATGACATGGAAGCACTTCTCAAGTGGATGGGAGCAGTCGTACAGAACAGCAAACTTCAGCTGAGAAATATTTGGACTGCATACTTCACAAGCTATCCCTCACACAGCCCAGTCATATTAATCTGGGTCATTTGCTGGGGAATCCATAGGGTCTTCAACTCAGCAGCTGATCTTAAATGCCAACTTTTTCCAAAATACCAAAGCAAGGCATACCACAGTAGAAATTGTATAGTAAATTTTCATTAATGAGAGCACCTATCAAGCCTTGTTTGTTGTCCCTCATTAAGCTGTCCTGATTTGAAGCAGCCATAAAAGAAGTCAGAAAGATGCCAAGTTGTATAAATTCTATGTTAGCTGGGGATGAAGGGCTCAGTTGCCACATCCCCACGAAGATCACTGCCCAGATGCAGGAGGCACAGTTTGATGATGACTTCTGCCCGTTCGGTGGGCGGCCTGGCTCAGGGCCATGCTCAGGAATGGCTTTACCCCAGGGGGGATGATCCTTGCACCCACGTGTGTGAGACTGGAAGCTGCTACAGGTCCTCCTCCTGGATGAGGGTTGGGGGAGACACGTTCTTGATCTGCTGTCCCTGGCGTGGAGCCTGACCATTACCTCAGTTATGATGTAGCAGTGAACCTTGAGTTAATATTGAAAGAATTTTCTGTGAAATGACACTGAAGTGTAAAATACGATGCCTCTTGCCTGCCAGTGCAGTGCTGCTTATTTCCCATCACGAGGGTTCTTGGCAAATGGATTTACCAACAAACGTGCACTGGACTTTAAGTCTGAAGCCAATATTGGAGAACATCATCACGTAAGGAAGTTTATGTATCAGATTTTCTCCTTGTGAAAGCAATTCTGCATTCTGTACATCCATCCAAAGATCATCAGCCTCTCGTGTGGTCTCTTTATCCAGGTGAAGTCATTTGCATGTAGCAGAGCTGACCCCTGCCTTGCTTCAGATTAGCCGCAGCTAAAGAGTTGTTCTGCAAAACTGGCTGTCAGTTACTTCAAATAATGAAAATAGTTGAAAAATTGCAATCTGTTCAGGAAGGAAAAACTAAGATATTTTTCTGATGTACATTTTTTGTGTGCATAGCACTCTAGTGCTGTCTGTAAATACAAGACTACGAATTTCATTCATTACAGTTCATTTCAGTTTCTTTTAATTATTATTTGACAATTTCTTTATTAAGGGATATGAGCTTAGAATTTCACACTTTGTTAAACACCACTTAACCCCTGACACAATCTGCATGTATCCCATTAAGTGAAATTTTTGCTAATACTATCCCAGTTCAGCAGTTGTCATTACTGTTCACTATCATTAAGCTGAACAGGTTCTCTGGGATGTATCCTAATAAGGCACGATCCTGATTACGCACATCCTGATTAAGAGAAGTGTGCACTATTACACTTATTTGTCTGTTCTGGGAGGGAAAAACCTGACATTTCAGAATGTGTCTGACCTTACTTAAAGTTAAATGCAAGGCATTCTTGGATCTGGTGGAACTTGGCTGCATGGCAACCCTTATTTTCTATCTTCATCATGTGAAGTTGCTGCTGGGATTATCTTTCCCTAAAAATCACGTAGTTGAGTCATTTTGAGTTTGGCTGAACAGGTGGAGTTGGCCTTCTGGGTGGAAACCATATTCTTAATGACAGTTTAAGTTTTTACCCATGCCCTTAAACCAATTCATTGTGATCTTAATTTTATTACTTGGTTTTAACTGGGCTTTATTTCCTCATTGTTAATGGATGAGTCAATAGGAATTACTCTCTTCAATGGAAGTTGGATGATACCTTTGTTCAACCTTTCCAGTCCAGAACTAGGGTCAGTATTTATGTTCAAAAGTGTTTGTTGTAAGGAGCAAAGTGATAACTTGACTGCACCTTCCAAACTACTAAATAAAAAGCAGCAGAGTTATCTTTTCAGGCGGGATATCTGTTCTTTTCCTAAAATGAGATGATAAGATCCTTTGTAATCTAAGAAAACACCTGAACGAGGCGTATGTACACAGTACGTGCTCAGTAATCTCAGTGCTGGGGTTATTTGGCAAGAAGCTGATTATGTGCACGTCACCCTGAACTCTCCACAGCGCACACAAATGGATGCATGGACCTGATAAAAAGTGCCAGAGTCCTTAGAAATAACTGGAGTCAATGCCATTCTCTTCACTGCCTGCAGGCAAGGAGATGACACAACTCATTCCTCTCCAGGGTGGATTCTTCCGAAGCTCTTTCCTTTGAGGGCTTCTGTGGCATAAACCCCCGGACTTGGCTGATACGGCTTCCCTGGCCCCATAAAGCAACTGAATGAACCAGCTGGGCTTCAAGTCATTTTTACAAGGTTTTATCGCTCTGTGCATGGCTTGGCTGCAAATTGCTTATTTCAAGCAAGTCATGAAAAAAAAAGTGTCTGTACCGAGAGTGCTGAATGCCAGCACTGACTTCGTCTCTGTGCCTTAGAGCCACGAGTGCTTGGAAGCCCAAAATACAGTGTATTTCCCAGACTTAAACATAAACCTCTTTTGGCACTCACATGCACGACCACCTGAGTGAGCAGCGGTTTGCCCTCCACCAGGATGACGGGGTGAAGCCATCTGCAGCTACTGTTTCAGATGTCTGGTCCTGGTCCTCTGCTCGGGAATTACTGGCACTTGAACTTCTGCCAGCAATTAAAGGTACTTAGCAGTCCCCTGGTCAGTGGGAACATTTGAAGACAGTAATTGCTGCAGGTTTTCAGTCCTGCTGCACTGCAGGAACAGAGCTATCAGCTGAAAAGATGCTGAGAACGCCCAGAGAAGCTGTGGCTGCCCCATCCCTGGAGGGGTTCAAGGCCAGGCTGGATGGGGCTTGGAGCAACCTGGTCTGGTGGGAGGTGTTCCTGACCATGGCAGGGGGTGGAACTGGGTATCTTTAAGGTCCATTATAAGCCAAACTATTCTATGATTCTGTGATGCTATGAATGTGTAGCTCGAGGCCTGATGGCATCTGCACTGATGGCATCTGGCTGCTGCTGAAAGGGGCAATCCCATTTACCCTTCCCTTTTCCCCTCCTCTTCCATCCCTGTGCCCGGCCACACGATCCTGCTTTTTAATGTTATCAGACCTTACAGAGAGTGTATTCAACTACCTGGCCTGGAAGAAAACTGTTAATTTTCTTTTGCACCATTATTCTAGTTTCCTCCAAAAATGATGAATGAAATCGGCTTACAGACTTTGTAAAGGGAAATAGCAGAAGCTTGCAATCAGGAGCAGAACAAGTGGGAAAAGAGTTCACTGGGACTCTGCTTTTGTGATAGCAAGCTGTTAGAGCAGCCTAACTGGCACATCTCTGTCTGCGGAACTGCAGAAATACAGATTGACACTATCTATCTCCTTCCCTTGGGAAGCGCTATCATATTCGGAAATGGAGCTGGAGGGTATTTAGCTATCCCCTGCTGCGAGGATAGGTTGACTTTATTACTTGGAAAGAATTACCAAGGTGTTTTGGAGAAGAGTGAGTGGGAGCAATATTTCATCTTTTGTCCTAGGTGAGCCATTGTCTCCTGCATTGTGGAAACTTTTGAGAATTTGATATTGCCTACAAAAATCACTGGGTCAACTTTGGTCACCCTCCCCCAAAATGGCATGCTGCCTGGTCATTAGTTTGCTTGTGGTGGCTAATATTTTTTCGGCTCCTAATTGGAACAGTCATTTAACTGGGCAATTTTGTCCTCATCAACACAACTGAAGAGGGTCTGTTCCTGTACAGTAGGTAGGTAGTCAGCTGGATATATGCTAATTAAACTCCCATCATGATAGGGCTTACTGAGTATTTCATATGAGACTGGTTGCTGTACGTTCTAATTTGTGCATGGTTCAGTGAGAAATATTTAACTCTGCAACTTCCTGCCACTAGTTTTTCTTGTGAGAATTTGGCTTTCTCCATAGGAGATAAGATCCCATTCGTGTCCCAAAAATAACAAGTGAAAATGGTTCAGGTTACCTATTCCAGGCCAGCTGGAAACTCTGCAAGTGCTTTCAGTTACTCAGCACCGAAGCTGCGTAAACTTCCCTGAGTTCCCATGGGAGAGCAGGATGAAAAGGAGACAAGAAGGATGCATGGTGGAGATGCCCTTGCGTTGGGTTACAAGCCAGGGCCTCCCAGGATTCCTTTTCATGGTATCACACACCTGAGAATAAATTACAGGAGCATAGTCAACCCTGGAACCTCTGAAGATGGAGCCCCAGTGCATTGCCCAGGGGTCCTGGTAGGGCTGTAGACACTTTTGTCCCCAGCCTGGTCTCCCTGGGGCAGCTCGGTTGGGCCACTCAGTTCTGGGTGCGTGTAGATGCCCCCCAGGAGAAAGGAGGTGCTAGTGCTGTGCTGCCAGGGTAGGAGTTGCAGATGTTGGACATGAAGCTGGGCATGAGCCAACAATGTGCATTTGTAGTCCAGAAAGCCAATTGCATCCCGGGCTGCATCAAAAGCAGTGTGTCCAGCAGGACAAGGAAGGTGATTCTACCCCTCTATGCTGCCCTTGTGAGACCCCACCTGGAGCATTGCATAGAGCTCTGGAGCCCTCAGCACAGGAAGGACATGGACCTGTTGGACAGGGTCCCGCAGAGGCCACGAAGATGGTCAGAGGGCTGGAACACCTCTCCTGTGAGGACAGGCTGAGAGAGTTGGGGCTGTTCATCCTGGAGAAGACTCCAGGGAGACTTTAGAGCCCCTTCTAGTCCCTAAAGGGGTTCCAGGAGAGATGGGGAGGGACTGGTCAATCACAAGGGCACGTAGCGATAAAAGGAGGGGTAATGGTTTTGAACTAGAACAGGGTAGATTTAGATCAGACATCAGGAAGAAGTTCTTTACAATGAAAGTGGTGAGACACTGGAACAGGTTGCCCAGAGAAATGGTGGAGGCCCCATCCCTAGAGACATTGAAGGGTTGATGAGGCTCTGAGCAGCCTGATCTACTTAAAGATGTCCCTGCTCTCTGCAAGGGGTTTGGACTAGATATCCCTTCCAACCCAACACTTTCTGTAATTCTATAATTCTATGATTTTATGTTGCAAGATCTGAACTTGAGGTGGGACCAAATGAGTGTTTCTCACTCATGCAACTTGTCCAGTGCTTTAAACATCCTCTGAGGGTGTTCCAGCCTCCTTTCCTGTAGCACCAATTCTTCGTTCTGGCCATTTCATCCCACCCTCAGGCTGCACCCTCAGCAGCCCAAATTTTCAAGTGCTCTGCATCCTAATGCTGCGTGGCAAGCTGATGCATTTCCATTGCTGAACCTAATAAAAACAGTGGTTGTCATGGTTTACTCACAAAACTTCAGTGCTAACTCAGAATCATGGCAAGGTGCCCAAATAGCCTACGCTCTGCATTCTGTACAGGCTCAGAGTAGCTATTGGTAATTGCATCTCCGCCCCCTCTCTGTTACATATACTCCATGTACCATCCAATCCTTCACATTTATTATTTAGGGCTTTTTTGGTTGGGGATTACTGTGGCTAACCCACCAAGAAAAAGGACAGTCTGTGGCTTTAAAATAGAATGTTCTCCCTTTTTTCTGTTTACTTTCTACGACCCTGCTTTGGAATGCTGTTTCCTGAAAATCATCACTACTTTCCTATTCCATGGGGGCTTCCAAAAGATTGGCTGATGTCACAAGGTCATATTTAAAGCCCTGATCTCATTCCCACATATGTCTTGGATAGATAACTTTCAACTTCTTACATACCTGAGCTGTGGCTGTGTGACAGAGAAACACAGCAATAAAATGCAGTTCTGTTTATATAACAGATCAGATTATTTTGCTTTGCAGACAAGAACTATATGGGAAACTATATGTGACCTCTGTGTAGAAATGAACATCTGCTTAGAATATTTATGACATGAGACTAACAGAAGCAATTGGGAAGCAGGATCTCATGGTTCACAGTGGTCAGTCTGAAATCCAAAGCAAAAATGATAGACTGATGTTTACCTCTGAGCCAAGATATCCTCTCTGCTTTGAAATGTTTCTCTTCATTCTCCTAGAGTTCACATCTCAATAGCTTAGGGTTAGAGCTTCTGTTTAATTCTCACTTGGCCTCTGATTGAGAGAATCACAACGTAATACTTAGTGAACATGTCTGCTTAGGACCAACTTTGTGACAGAAGGAGAAAGCATGTTGCTGTTAGGAAGTTTTCCAAAATTTACATTTCGCTTCCAGGGAAGTTGGAATACTAAAGCTGTGCCTGTGGAAGGGAGTTGTGGATTGAAGTATTTACCAATTTGAAATGTCTGTGGTAGAGAGTTCATCCAGTCAACCAGGTATCTGCATCTCCATACAACCAATCTCTTAATCTAATCCAATGCACCAAATTGTTAAAATAATGGTGTAGAAAGTGATATTCAAGAGCTACTCACATGTATAGAGGGGGCAGAAAATGTCTTCCAGGTGTAAAAGCCTGCCAAAGGTTTGATCACAGGAAATGAACCTACCAAAATTAGGTCTGATGTCCATGTGGAGGTCATGGAAGTGAGATGTCTAAAGGGGCCTAACAGAGAGATGGGGAGGGACTCTTGATCAGAGAGTGGACCCATAGGATGAGACCTGGCTCCCATCTTCCAGTGGCTGTGGCAGCTCTTCAGGATGCGAGCTGGTACCAAGCTGAATTCCTCCTCTTGCTAGCACAAATGTGAACTCCCACAAAGAATGGGCCAATAATCCACCTTTTCAATCTCCCTTCATTTTAATTTTCCATGTCAGGAGCAAAACTAAGGCACATATTTATTTTATTTTGTGCTATAGTTCTATGGGGAGAATAAGTGACTGGCAAGATCTAAACAATGTCTCTAGATTCTCTTTCCTTCCACTGCACTTGCCATTAGCTTTATAACCACGACTTTACTGTGATGACATTTTATATTTAAGGAAGCTTTTGGATTATAAATTAGATTTAGCTACTAAAAGCCATGTCATGTCTTTTATTGCATTTTTCATTTGTTGTTATTATTTTATGAGAATTCAGGCTGTGTACAGGCTTCCAGCAACTGTAGATCCCACAGTCACACATCCACCGTAAGTAGGAATAGAAATGAATTATCATTGGTATGGAAGCTACAGAAAAGTTCAGCAGGTCTCACATCTTATAATTAAATTAAAAACCCTAGACAAAAAGGAAGTCCGGGTCTGCTTTTTAGGGTAATTCCAAACCAAAATTGCAGTCATGAGAAGCAGGATTACCCCTGCTTTTTGTAAATTAGCTAATACCCTTTCTGTTAAAAGCAACCACTGAACTGAATAAAAATGAAATGATTGCAGCTGCCCTTGTGGTAGCTGTTAACCTCTTCAGACACAGTCCCACACCTAAACCCGTGTTGGGGAGCAACCCCCGAATCTGAGAGCACCCAGAATGCAATTCATCACCGTTTCTTCCTGCAGCCCATCTGTTTCAGGTAGGCAGGTATGTAGTAACACAGTTAGTTATGGTCAATCCCGAGCTCATTCGTTCATACATCCCATTTTCTTGGTGCAGAAAAACCCCTATCAAATAGGGGTTGTGCAAAATAGTTGTGAAAACCACCTCTCTAAACAGCCCCTCTAACTGTAACAGCCTGTTAGAGTCCAACAGGCAAGGCTTTTATCCTTCATGTCCTTCACCCTTCTTCATGCCACGAACAACCTGTTGTGTGATGGAGCAGAGCTTCAGACATGGTCACATTGCCTGGGATCACACTGAGCTCCTGGGTAAACCATGGAAGGGTTTTTAATTGTGAAGAAACCTTGCACAACAGAGCAGAGAAAGGTGTGAGAACTTCAGCCAAGCTGAACTACAGAGAAATCCAGATGAAATTATATATTTAATGGACGGTTATTCATCAAATTTACATGAAAATAGGTACAGGGAGGAGAGGTAAGGGCCACGCACACAGGGCTGTGCACCATAGTGTAGACTATGCTCATACCTAATGGCAGATGTGAGCGTGAAAGAAAGCAACTGAGGGCTTCTCTGATTTGTGCTTGGGTGAGCTCTTACTGGTGCTGTAGAGGCCTTCAAAGCTGGTGTGAGCACAGATATCGATAGGTAATGCATTTTAAAGAAGAGGTTTCTTTTTGTTCCACTCCCTGTAGACACAGCAATTATTCCTAATGGATAAGATTAGGTATCTTTCTCTTTTTAATTTGCCAGAATGGCTTGAGGCCAATTTATTTATTTTTGTGAGTTATTCCTGATCAACAGAAATCAAATGGAAAACCAGACGCTCTTGCACGCATTGTCAGAGCTTGTTAGATCATGGCTATGTTGCCAATATACTAAGGCAGTACTCATTGGGCCATTTTGTTGGCTGGAAGACATCATTTCCTACGGAGAGTTTCCATCAGGAGAGTTTTCTGTGCCTAAAAATGTTGCAAATGGTAGCAAAAGAGCAAGCACCAAATGTTACGGTCACCTTGCCAAGGTCTATCTTTGTCATGTCTAGGCTTGGTTCTTTCTGTATATATTAAAAATAAATAGCTCTGAAATTGAAAGCACAGGATATCCGAGTAAAAGATAAAAGACATGAGTTTACAGCACTGTAGTGGAAATTCTTTGTCTTTTTCAAGCAATTATAAACGTCAGATGTCATCTTGGCATGAAATATAAAGCTTCCTGGCTGCCAAGGAGAACCTGTTTGTTAACGCTGCCATCATTCAAGCTGACAGTTTTGCCTAATAATACTTAAAGTAACCCTTTGGAGAGTAAGTAAGTAGCGTAGATGACAACATATAGCAACATTCAATAAGGCCAACTGCCGGGTCCTGCCCTTGGGTCACACCAACCCCCTGCAGCGCTCCAGGCTGGGGGCAGGGTGGCTGGAGCTGCCCCATGGAAAAGGACCTGGGGGTGTTGGTTACCCGTCGGCTGAACAGGAGCCAACAGCATCCTGACCTGTGTCAGGAAGAGCGTGGGGAGTAGGACCCGAGAGGTGATCGTCCCCCTGTCCTGGGCACTGGTGAGGCCCCACCTCAAGGGCTGTGTCCAGTTTTGGGCCCCTCACCACAAAAAAGACCTTGAGGGGCTGGAGCGTGTCCAGAGAAGGGCAACGGAGCTGGTGAGGGGTCTGGAGCACAAGTCTGGTGAGGAGCAGCTGAGGGAGCTGGGGTTGTTCAGCCTGGAGAAAAGGAGGCTGAGGGGAGACCTTCTGGCTCTCTCCAACTCCCTGAAAGGAGGGGGTAGAGAGGCGGGGGTCGGTCTCTTCTCCCAGGTCACAGTTGATAAGACAAGGGGTAATGGCTTCAAGTTGCACCAGGGGAGGTTCAGGTTAGATATTAGGAAATATTTCTTTCCTGAAAGGATTGTCAGGTATTGGCATGGGCTGCCCAGGGAAGTGGTTGAGGCACCATCCCTGGAGGTGTTCAAGAGATGAGTTGACATGGTGCTCGGGGATATGGATTAGTAGTGGATTGGTGGTGTTGGGTGTGGTGTGGGGTTTGTGGGGTTTTGTTTGTTTGTTTGTTTGTGGCTTTTTTCATTGGTTGGACTAGATGATCTTAAAAGGTCCCTTCCAACCTGGGTGATTCTGTGATTCTGTGATGTATTTTCTAAAGCACTGATTGTGCTGGCAGCCTGGAAAGCTGCAGCATTCTAAGGGTTAAAGGACTGCTTATTAGTTTTTCTTTCCCTTGAGATAAGCACTTCATAAGTTAATTATTGGTTTTAGGTTCTTTAGAGTCAAGAATTTCAAAGGCCACATCAGTTTCTTTGAGACTTCCACGAGTGCACCAGCCCACCACTGCCCGTAACAGAACAGTCATAGTATTGTTTATGTTCCTGTAAGGAGAAAGCTTTTGCAAGGCTATTTTTAGGGCTCAATGAAGTCAACACTGATGCAGGAAACCTGAATAAAGCTTTATGTATGTACGTAGGTGCTTTTTACATATATACAGGCTATTTCTGTACATGCACTAGAAACCTTCAGTTTAGCCCGCTCAGTCAGTCTGTTCTGTCTCCAGTGTGACTGTAATTTTCTGCAGTCAGAAACAGGAGGTCAAACAAAAGGCATTACGTAGGCTTCAAAACTTCCTTCTATAATGATCTGGCATGAAGAGAATTTAGTTTTTGTCCTTTTCTGTTTTTCCAATTTAGGCAAAAAATATTACCATCTATTATTAAGCAGACATTAGAAGAGTAAGAAAAGCTTATTACCTGGAACTTGCCTTTTCTTTGCAAAGGGATTGTCTGTGATAGAATTTCAGTCTCTGAACACAGATATTCACATAACATCAGTCAGATGCCATAGACCCTCATACTTTATTTTGAACAGAAAAATTTTAAGCAGTTCATTACTATTAAACCTCAGATTACGCATTTTATTTATATATTGCCATGAAAACTTCAGTCTTTCTTACTGAATTAGCACTGGACTAATACATTGCTTCTAAAGGCACCACCAACAGCAGAAAATGTGACAACTTGTACAATTGAAATGCCATATAATCTAGAATCAAGTCAGGGCTATGAATGCTCAGCTCCCCATGGTTTATTGGGACTTCATCCCCACTTAAATATTTATTTGATTGTTATGTTGTGTATCAAATATTATTCACAATATTTAGTCACAGGCTCTTAAAAATCCTTTTCCACATTGTTGTTCCCAAAGCCATCAGTATTTGTTTGCTGTTACCATTTCTTTTTTTTTTTTTCCTGGGGAGTATGTTTCTGAAGTAGGAAGTATTTTTACTGATTATGTTGAGAATACTTGTATAAAAAAATTGCAGGATTAGATCCTGAGATCCAAACCTGCAAGCGCCAGAGCACACACTTCATTCTCATCCTCATTAAGTATTTTTCTCCTGTGGAAGTGCTTGAAAGACAAATAGCTTAGTCTGTGTTTGGCCAAGCCAGTCCTATTTACTCTCTTAAATTTTCCCTTATAAAATGATCCCTACAGTTGTTTAAATTGTTTTGTAATTGAAATCCACAATAGTTATGTGAAGGCCTTCAGGGGAGACTTCGTGCCTTCCATAATCTGAAATGGGTTTTGCCTTATAGTTGATGTTAGATTTATTTTCTAGTTTAACTGGAATCCATTTGCTAATTTAACTGGAGTGACAAAGTAGTGCAGAAAACACACATTCAGAGTTGGAAACCACTGTAACAAGTTATAAAAAAACCTCTTTTGATTCATTAAAGCCTGGTTCCCAAATCAACTGAATCCAAATAAAAGATATCCAAGGACTTTCTTGGGCCTTCTGGTGAGATCAATATACATGTTTTAATGGTGGTGCCATGACTGGATGCAATTCCTCTCTTTTAATAAAATGAAGCTGTTTGTGGGCATCCCATACCCAGCTGAAGTATTTCCTTCCAAAGAAGAGATGAATAAGATTATCTGGGACCTAATGGAAGCAATAAAGGTTTACTTGGCCCTTGGATATTTTGAGTCACTGAAAAATTTGCTTTCAATATATTATTCATTTGAAATCTTATCTTTAGTGCAGAAATATTGTGTCTAAACTGTAAAAGATATGCTGATATACTGAAGACTGAGATTAAATATCAGGAGTTTAAGAAGGATACATTACCTTAGGGTAGGTGGTGAGATGGATGGTAGAGCTCTGCAAGTTAAGCGTGAGACAGTAAAAGCTCTTATGCAACAATCCAGGCTATCAAACCCATAGCTCAGAGACAGGGGAAATAAATACATATATTTTGCCATACCACTGACTCTCTGGCTGAAACAGCTGGTCAGAGACTGGTTGGAGTCCCAGTAAACCAGTCTTCACAGTACTCTCTTGTAGCAGAGCAGTCCTGTACTGACCTGTGTTACCAAGCAAACAAAAATGCAGATTAAAAAAAAATAAGGTAGAGAATGACAGGTAAGGAGAGCTGAAAAGAGTAGTAAAAAAGGTGTTATGTACTATACTGGAGATACGTAAACTCCATCTGGACATGGTCAAACACAACCTTCCTTATGGTATCACAGAATCACAGAACTCCATGGGGTTGGAAGGGACCTCTGGAGATCATCCAGTCCAACCCCCTGCCAGAGCAGGGTCCCCCAGAGCAGGTCCCACAGGAACGTGTCCAGGTGGATTCGAATGTCTCCAGTGAAGGAGACTCTACCACCTCTCTGGGCAGCCTTCTTCTTAGGACTTTTTTTCTCTGGGATTATGATGAATGAGGTTTGTATAGGGATATTTGAAGAAGCCAAATGAAGTTACTTAACAGGTGTTTATCTTTGAGTCATGGAGTAATAAAGTAGGAGAGACACAAAGAGAGTACTTAACGCATCTTCTGGGCACAGAATCAAATACACCTGCTTTGCTTCTGACAAACTTCTGATCTTTCCTTAGACACCTTCAGTGATGGTGTCTTCACAGCCCTCCCAGGCAATCTGTTCCAATTTTCCTACGTGCTGCTTGCTGAAACTGTAGGCTGTTATATCTTGTAGTCTCCACAGTCAATGTGGAGAGCTGGTTACAGCAGTCCCTTTTCATTAACCTGACATAAATTGCATCCTGTTGTCCATCAGCCTTCTCTCACATTGAGAAACTAGTACATATTTCCTTACAGGTCATGATTTTTAGACACCCAATCATTGACGTTGCTCTCTCCCAGCTCCCAAAACTGGACACAGTCAGAGCACTGAGCAAGGTTGTGGGAAATTGCAGCCCCCACAGAACTGGGTGTATTGAAAAGGTTTTGAAGAGTTCAGTGGAAAGATGCAGGGTGAAGGTGCCCCACTGAAAGCAGTGAATACGTGAGGTGTCATCAGCTCTGTGTGCATCAGCATTTGAAACATCTAGGTGAAAGGAATAGTAGTGGATTGGGAAGAGGCAGGAGACTTCAAGGAAGTTGTGTTTCATGTATTGGAGAAGGGAGAGTGAGAGAATGGCTGTTAAGAGCAGATTAATCATACTCCAAGTGTTAAGAAAAACATTTCTTTGCAGTAGTGTTTGTGATGTCTACCAGAAAAAGAGGAGACTTGCAAGGTCAAAAAGGCAAAAAAATACATGCAATGCTGAGATATGAGATGATGAAGATATAAAGTATAGATTTATTTGCGTGGACAAAGAAGTATGAATGAATGTAGAGCTTTAGTTTACATCCAGAGTAAGGGGTAGCTTAGAAAAAATTTAAGCAATTTTTTCTTGCCTGGGTTGTCTAAAGGCAGTCTCGTTGCTTACCTGTCTTTTTCTGCGTCCTTCTCTCTGTCAGTCCATTGTCCTCCCTCTCTCTGCAAAGAAATTCTGATCCAATTTGCCAAGGAAGTAGGAGTCCCTGGAATTTTCTGAAAATTGGTGGCTTGAAAGAGGCCTGAGAGCCTGGGAATGCCTATCTCCCCATTGCTTACAGAGGGCATGTGGAGGACTATTTTGTGTCAGATCTCTATCAGAGGCCAGGTGAGACAAAGTCCATCTCAGACTTCCACAAGAGGCATGACTGGGGAACAAGAGCAGAGGGAGCAGATGTTGCTAAGGTGGCCAGGTGGTGGGGAAAGGGGGTGAAAAAATTGGAACTGGAGGAAAACAGAGAATAAAAGCATCCAGGGAAAGTGAAGGGAGCACTAAGGACAGCTGAATGAGAAACATTTCAGTCTGGAGAACTGGAGGGGAGTTGCAGGCTGGAAGAGGCCCCCATTCCAAGAGAAGAAACCCTCAGAAACATTATTTCTCCCCGGGTCTTCTCACTGGTGACCCATTTCCTAGAATGACTTTTCCATTCCAAACTGTCTACCTGCTGAGGCTTGTTTACAAACAACATGGTACAGTATTTACAGCGCTTCTGAATGACATTGAACTGATGTTTCTTCCATACCACTGCATGTTAGTAGCAGCGGTGCCAAGTTCTGTAAAAGACTTGCTAGCGAGCACAATCGAGCTGCCACCCACGCTGGAAAGCCTCCAAACATTTCAGTAAACATGGGAAGGTGTTTTCAGTCCTCTTGTAAAAGAAGCTTCAAAATTATCTGCTTCTCTAAGGAGACGGTGGATCCAATACAGACACAAGTATCTCTTATATATGGGGTGATTCCAAATAGCGTGACCAGCTCTGACTGTTGGACCCAGAGTTGCATTTCTAATTGTAGAAGAAGGATGCTGTCATTCTTTAATGAAACTCTGGGGAGCTCTGAACAGAAAGGCTTCATCCTAGGACTGGGAAGACCAGTTTGGAGGAAGTAAAAGTTAGACTGGATTCAAGCCAGCTCTTGAGCTTTATTCTGTATTTAAAAGGGCCTGCTTCCCATTTCCTGACTACTCATTAATGTTTTACCTGATTGACATCCACCAAATGACACTCTGTTGGACCTTTGTTGGATGTAACACAAGCTCCAGGTCATGGGAGCAGAAGCAGTACATCTGAGCCAAAGGATCTAGAGCAAACCATTTCACACAGACCTTGAGACAGAGAGCTTTCTAGAGATGGAGGTCTCAGGAAAGTTTGAAGCCCTGGTAAGCACTCTTAGGGCTCAAAAGGAGAAAGAGAAATACACAGCAGCAGGGGAAGAATCAGTAGGTGGACCCTTGTTGCAAATAACATTTTGAATGTGAAAAATAAAATTCCTTTATGTATTTCAATTTACAGATCTTTAGCCTCAGTAGGCCAAAACGACCTCATAGATCTGTTGAAAGGTGAAATCTTCAGAACCTCCAATGGAGACAGGGAGTGCTGGATGCTGTCACAGGATTTCTGAGGAACAGTGGAGTCCAGGTCCTGCTCTAATAACTGCTTCCCCCATGTGAGTTACCTTCACATCAATGGACTCATTACTATGACTAAAAAGATCAGAATCTGGCCCTGAATATCTTATTCCTGCATTTTTAATCCTCCATCTTTAATACTTTTTGAATCAATCACATCAAAAGAAATGAAAGAGACTTCCTGAACAGAAGCAATTTTTTTACTGCACTGAAGACAAGTCAGAACCGACAGGAAATGATTAAATAATGTTAAGTCATTACTGGACCCTGGTGGAATAATTGTAGCATTAAGCTTTGGAAGACTTAGAATATATATTCTTGGAAAGCAGCAGGATCTTTGCATTTCAAAGAAGAAAATGGACACATTTACAAAATTCAGTTCATGTCAGGAAAAGAAAATTGTTCTCAAGAAGTCGTCAGACTGGGATTATTTGCATAATGTGTTATTACATGTAACGTCTTCTAATGTTTTTCTAAGAGAGGATGACAGATCTTTCAGAGTACTGGGCTAATAACTCATAAGCCTCAAGAATTGCAAAATGCAGGATGCAAAAATAATCGGTCTACTCCCAAAGTGTCTCGCCTGCTCCTTGGAGAAGCACCCTATCTGCTCCTGTGACAGTCAATTTGCAATAGAAGTTGTTTACCAAAAAAAGAAAACCCAACCAGAAAAAGCTCCAAAAGCATAAACCCACCTCAGCTTCAGCTTGTGTGTATTTAACGAGCTCCCCATCTGGATTCCTCTTGATTTGTGGAAGTTGAGCTTATTTCAGAATTTGAAGCTTAGTGTGGGAGGTGAGCTGAAATCCTCTGTAAAAGCCCTTTAATTTTCCTCGAAATACGAGGAGGAACATTCCTCTGCCTGACAGCACCCGTCCCACCGGAGGCAGCAAAAGGCACGCGGAGGAAGCTGTCCTGCCCCATTGCTCATCGGGGCAAATCACTGCGCTTCAGTCGAATTGCAAGAGCCCTGGCTATTTCAGCTGCCTGACAATCACGTGTTCTCTCCCCAAACATTACAAGGAAGGGGCTAAATATAGGTTCAGAAGGGTTTCTGACCCTGGGTGGAAATTAATTACTGATGCCTGTTTGAGATTGGATGAGCGCAGGGTTGCGGGTCCCGGCGTCGCTGGTGACAAGGCAGAACAGCGTGGGAAGGTTGAGCCACGAAGGCTGGTTGAAAGGAAACCTTCCCTTACACATCCCTCAGCTTTCTGGTGACAGGTTGTCATGACACGGAGTGCGGGAGGGTTTCTTCTGAGATAGATATAGCATTGGATGTTGTTGGAGATCTGATGCTGGTAATAGCCCTGGAAAAAAGGTGCCATAAAAAAAAAACAAAAAGAAAGTTCAGACCATTCTAATGCATGTTTTATTTCCCCCACACACACACTTTTTTGCCTTTTTCTTGTTTTATTTGAAACAGTTTGAAATTTGACCTGCCATCTCCTCCAAGGAGGCACTGAAGAAGCTTTCTGAAGAGAGTTGTTGTTTATCACTGTGAAATAAGCGTGTCTGAGACTGGAGTGTGACGTTTCCCTTATAAATTGGACAGCAGTGCCTGGGCGATCACTCCCTTTCTATTACAATTAGGCAGTGACTAATAAAAAGTCACTTTTTAAAGACTTGACAGTTCACTGACATTTAACCTTATAAAACATCTGATTAAGAGATCCGGCATGAGTTTTCAAATTTTTAGGACTAGTCTGTGTTCAGCTTTCATGCCTGATGTTGCTAAATCACGTCCCCTGATACAGAAAAATTCCTACTAATGTTTTATGTCACTAATGATAGGATCATTCTGTTGGGTCCGTGTCTTTAATGTCGGTCTTTGTGGACGGTATGAGATTACTGCAGTGTAGGTTGTTGCATTCAACCTTACTATGTGGATATACTCCAAAATTAGTCTGCAGTTTTAGAATCAACTTTTTAAGTATTCCTTCACCTCCTCTTTTTCATCCTACATCCATTTTCTCTCTTACTCTCATGGCTTGTACCCATTTTGAATTTTTGGTATGAACTTAGGCAAAGATGACAATGTAAACATGATGTCAGAAACCCCGCTAAGCTTCCCCTAAGCTCCCCAGTGTGTTCAGTCTTCTTTCTTTTTATTAAAAAAAAAGAAAAAAAAGCTTTCTGAATGCAGGAAACAAATTCATTTTGTGCCAGTACATAGTCTGTACTTGTCAGCAAACTGCGGTCCTGTACTAGCATAACCTGACACGGAGAGTTAAGAATTTGGTTCAAATCTCCCACAGCTCAGAATTCCTGGATCACATTATTTTAAGTTCTTTTATTTTATGTTCATTCTTAAGCACTTAACTGTGCCTAGGAAGTCCTGTATATATGGATATTTCTACATATGTGGAGTCCTGTATATATGGCATATCTTCATCAGGGCTAGCAGCCCTAACAACAGCCTCAACATAGAATCATAGCATCATAGAATCATAGAACCATAGAATGGTTTGGCTTGGAACCTTATGGGTTGGGAACCGTATGGACCTTAAAGAACATCAAGTTCCAACCCCCTGCCCTGGGCAGGGACACCTCCCACCAGACCAAGTTGCTCCGAGCTCCATCCAGCCTGGCCTTGAACCCCTCCAGGGATGGGGCAGCCACAGCTTCTCTGGGAAACCTCTGCCAGGGTCTCACCACTCTCACAGCAAAGAATTTCTTCCTAATATCTAATATAAATCTTCCCTCTTTCTGTTTAAAACCATTTCCCCTTGTCCTATGGCTCCCCTCCCTGATCCAGAGTCCCTCCCCATCTCTCCCAGACCCCCTTTAGGGACTGGAAGGGGCTCTAAGTTCTCCTTGGAACCTTCTCTTCTCCAGCCTGAACAACCCCAAATCTCTCAGCCTGTCTTCTTGTCCCAGCCCTCCCAGCATCTTCATGTCCTCTTCTGGACTCGTTCCAACCGGTCCATGTCCTTTATTCATTCAATGGACTTTGGAGATATATGCCATTTTACTGTTTACATCGGGGATAAAGAAGCATCTTGGGTGAGACCTGGGCTTCCCAGCCAAAGCCTGCAGGATAGTTTTTTGGAAAGCAAAATATCCTGGTAATCAAATGAGAAGTTTTAGCCTGGAAACGCCTGGTAGCTTGGCCTCGGCACACACGTCTGCAGCTGCATCTGACCTCTGACTGTCACCCTCTGACAGCATCATCTGAAACTTTGGGTTTAAATTCAAAACCCACGCAGCCCCTCCATGCTTTAAATACAAATTCTGCCCGTGCCGCCCCTGACGAGTGCTGCTGCCAGCTGGAGCAGTCATGGAGTTGGCAGTTCTCCTGCCCTGGGACAGCAGTAGGTACTCCTCCAAATCCCGTTATTAAATAGGGTGGTTTTGCAGAAAATAGCTCCCCTTATTTTCTCTATTTGACCTGGTACTTGGTTTTGGAAAAAGCGGTGGCCAGTGCTGTGTTGGGACGCGAGGCGAGCTCTGTCAGCACACTCTGGGAGAGAAGAAAAGGATTCTTGGCTGTGAAATTTTCTCCTGGCATTGTTGGAAATAAAAGCTTAGATTACTCTTAATGTAGCTTTTCTTGAGCTTGGGGGAAAAAAAAAGCCGTCTTGCTGGAAAACATCACATTAATCCTCTTTTCAGCTCCTAGCTTATGCTGTGGCCAGTAATCTTTTTTGTTATTTACTCACAGCCAGACAGAAGTTGCCCATCCCTTGCTTTCATTTGTAGCTGAATAAATAACAAGATCTTTCTCTCAGATACCCACATTATTAACTAGTCTCCAATTGTTGTGAATTTTCCCTCAGCATGAAAAAGCCTTGCTTTCAAATCTATTTAAAAGACCATCTTTTCGCTGGGAAAAGAGGGAGAGGGAATAGACCAGTGTGTTTATTTCTGTATAACTTACAGAAATAGATGGGGGTTTTTTTGCACATCCACCAGAGTGAACCTGCAGCACAGGTATAGTCACATAAGCCTATGGCTTTCCTGCATCCAGTCACTTCTTGTGCTTGTTTTTCCTGGGAAAAACAGGCTTATCAATATGAAATGGGTGCCTCATACTCTGGTCCACATCACCCCATCATTACTGGTTCTCTTCCCATCAGAGAATAAACTCCAGTCTTGGACTCAAACGGTGGAGTTCTGACTCAGGCAAAATTTCTTGTTGTTGGTATTATTTATTAATGATAATAAAATAATAATGCATCATTATTTATGTATTGGCTGATTTGTATTTAGAGCATGACTATGAATCTGCAAGTCTCTTAAATGCAGAATAAGAAAAGGTGCAGGCCCTGCTAAGTTTTTTATCCCGCATTAAATTTATCTAGTCCCTTCCTAAACAATATAGGGAAAGAGATGAGACAGCAAGCTGTTAGAAGATTGCTCAAATGAAGAAAGCTTGAATAATTTCTTTTAATTTTGTACTTTTAGTAAAAGCCCCCACAGCATGTTACTTGGGAGTGTTAAAAAATAATCCAATTAAAGTTTCCTGAGTTTTAACACATGGTAGATTATATTTAAAAAGTCAGAGAAAATTAAGACTAACAACTTGTTTTCTTTATAATACTGATTTGACTAGAAAGGTGCTTTGCCTCACAGCCCTGCCACAAAGTTTATCAAGATTAGAGAGCAAGAAGTCTCATTAACAGTTCCCATTTCAGGGTCGCCTGGATCATCTTACTGTCATTCATCCAATAGTTCTGTGTTTGCACTGGGATGCTCCATATCTGCCATCCTCAGAGGATACAAGTAATAGTGTATCATTAATTTGCTGTCTATCGAATAGTTTTCCTACATTTCTCATTTAGGAAAAGCTTTTAATCTTTGGCCCACACCTGCCCATTTCTTTCACTGGCAACAGTGACAGCCTGTTCTAAATCTCCGCTTTCTAGTGAGCTCCAACAACATCATAGCCTGGTTTTGGAAATTACCTTTGTTTCTGGGGGAAAAAAACTGGATCAGTCTTTATTTCTTGGTTAATACCCATTAAAACAGCCTTGCAGTACTTCATCTGAGTCACTGTTCTTCACGTTATGTCCTGGACCAAGGATATGTGAGTGCTCAGGAAAAGGACCTTTAGTCACTGCATTTCCTTATTTAAATTCCCACCCCACCTGTCATTATTCACTGCTATTATCTCACCATTTTTCATGTTTCCTTCTGAACCTACCAACTGTCTTATCTTAATGTGGTTTTTTTTTAAGAAAGCATTAACTTTCAGTAAATAGCTTTGTCTGTATAAAGCATTTGAGCAATGAGATGTGTGATGCGTGGCCCAGATGTCATATGAGCCACTGCCAAGACCTCACTGGCCTGAAAAGTGACAGCCTCATTGAGGACTGAGGCTGAACCTGAGTCTCTTCCTTCACTGTTGTGGTTTGTTTTCTATTCTCTGGAGAGCTCAGGTTTTCTGGTTGCTTCTTTCTAGCCAGTGGTCACCATATACCCGATGGCCTCTTTCTGCCGTAACATTAAGCAGTTGTTGTGTTCTTCTTCATAGCTGTGCGATAGATCCAACCAGTGTCAGGCAAATAATGGTAAAGACAGAACAGGCTTCTTAATCCTGGTACTCTTTCTAGATTATCTAAGGAAAAATACCAGGTTTGGTGCTAGATTTAGCATCACTAAGGCTCCTGTTTGTGAGAAGCCAGGTTATGCTTTTCCTGATTTCTTTTCACTGAAGGGCAAGGCTAGAACACAGTCCCATTGGCAAAATCCTGGGCATCATTGCTCATTTGTCTCATTTGAGGAAAGGAACCTCAAAGCTCTGCAGTGCCTCCCCCACACATCATCCCTTTGGGAGGAAAATAATTATGCTGAGAAATTAGACCAAAATAAGATTCCCTTAAGCATAATTTAACCCCAAATTGTTGCCAAGAATGTGACAAGGAAATGGTAAGCATAGGCTGATATATATTTTTAATTTTTCTTAGAATGTCTTCTGATCTTGTGAAGAAAATGGCTATTCACTGTTCTTGCTTTTTGATACTCTGGGGATTCTTCTAGGTCTTTTTGTTCTTCCCACCCTTTCATTTGCAGTAGCAGCCCTGGATAATCAAGATGTTGCTGTCAGGATTACTCCATCCCAGCATAGCCCTCATAGCTCATGGGGAACTCCAGCTCCCAATGGTGTCACCATAGGCCAGTCTCCTTTAGCATGTGGCCTTAGTGTGGGGTTATTACCTTTAAATTTGGGCTTCAACTCCTGTGAAACCAGCGGGACACAAACACACATTGAAAAGCTCTGCAGCCTGCTGAGCTGGGTCCTGTTTACAGACGGCTGGAACAGACTGTGCCTGGCTGTTGAGCATCACGGAAGAGGATATGCACAGACGTGAATCCATCTGCAGAATTTGGAGCATGATTAAACATTGTCTCCCCATAATGAGCCAGCCTTGTACTTAATGATGGTGGTGGTGAAAACAAACCTAACGCACCATTTCATCTGTTAATTTTGCACAGCTCATTGGAATCGATCTTATGACCTTGTCATGTCTCACCCCCAAAAAATTATGTCCAAAATGCAAATTTTCAGCTAAAAAATGAGAGTATGACTGATGCAAAGAAGCAGTTGGTGGGAAAAAAAAAAGTTTTCAAGGTTTCGAAGGGATATGAGTTCTATGAAGGGATCTAATCCAAAAAGGAAAGATCACGTATGGCACCTGAAATATATTTTATGTTATGGGTTGCTCAAAGGCACATATGTTTCCTCTTTGTGAGAGAAAGCTGGCTGCTGTCTTAACTGCATTTCAGGGTTTTTAGTATTATTCTTAATTATGCTATTTATCTGATGACCTAATCAAACAGAAAAAGTAAATCATACCTCTGACTTTTAGCAAAGTCATAAAATGCCTGACTGTGTCCTTGAATTTAATATTTCCTAATTGCCAGTTGTTCCCCAAAATAATTATGTTGTAGATTTATTTTTATAGCCTGAAGTTCTGTTCTAGGACAATTTCACCTCTTGAATGTGATGTAGAAGAAGGATGGTTACCGTCGAATTATAAAAGAGCTCATATAATACAGTCGGACATTTTATTCTCTGATACAACCCTGAGAAGTCAGAGAAGTTATAGAAGAGATTAACTTGATTTAGGATGTTTGAATACTAACATACTGGAATTACTGGGATTACCTTATTTCTTTGAATATTTGGAAAAAGAATGTTATAAATAACATTAGCAGTATATACACTAGATAACTAAATATATACTAGGTAACTAGATACACACTAGGTAACTAGATATATACTAGGTAACTTCATTTCTCTGGATGGCAGTATCTATGGGCCTTGAAAGTAGCCCTGAGAAAAAAAGAAAATTTTATAAGTCTCTGTGGTTTTCACAGATCACATATGTTAAATGCGACACCGATTTAAAGATTAAAGGTACTCATTTATTATTCAATATTTGGGGTGGATTTCTAGAGCTCCTAACAGTGCTCTGATTTGTTTTGATGACTTGTTTCACGATATTTTTTCTTTATGCAAGACTCTCTGATCTGTCTTCAGATAGCAAAATATTTTCTCTGCTCAATTCAGAAGTGGCTGCCTCCTTGTCCTGAACCTGGAGCATCACTAATATTTAGTCACTCCTTAAATTCTATGACCTAATATGCTTTAATCAGTTATCTAGCTTAGAGTTATGCAGTGAAACACCAGCTCGTAGAGCCATCTATCACCAGCATTGGCCAAAGGGGACTAAATACCCTGTGGCAAATCTGTAATACCCTACGGCAAAGCTTGGAAGCCAGTCTCCAGTCTCCCTACAGCACTGAAGGGCTGAGCAATTAAACAGACCAGTATAGGTTGGTCTCAGTTAGAAGAGAGCAAGGCAACATCTCCTCAGGGTGTCTCCTTGTATGGAAGGGAGCTGCATCTGTTTGTCTTGTAATCCTTTGAAACACACCAGGACAATTTCCGAGGAAAATTACTGAGACTAGTGTGGATCCCTGTGTCCAGTACCATTAGGTAATATTTTATTAAAAAACCCCATGGAGGAAGTGAAATGATCACTTCTGAATTATTTAAACGATGCATTTTCTATTGAGCTTCATGAGCAATGAGCGATTGTAGGAGATGCCCAGAGCTGGACTAGAAAGACATGAAGCCCAAGATAATATGGCGTATAAGGATACTCCTTTAAAGCAGTGGCAGGTACCATATACTCCTGAAATAGCAATTCCTCATAATATTTATGCATATTACTTTAAATGACCTCTGCCAATTTTGTTTAGGTTATAGCAACCTAGGTTGCAGCTCTTCCATGGTTAATCACATCCAAGAATAACAGTAGCTTTCAGAGAGTGGAAAAGTCTTGGATAACCTGCCAAATTTCACCAATTACTATGTTCTTATGGAATTCATCTTTCCTTCCATCTTCATAAGCAAGTGTTGTTGAATATTTTTGTCTCACAATAAGCAATGATGGTTTTTTGGCTGATTCTGTACTTCCTGCTATGTAGCTTGTTAATTTTGGTTTTTACAACAATTTTTTTTGTTGCTTTTTTTAGGGGATAAACTTGGAAAGAGGTTGTTTTATCTAGTGTAAAAAAAAAGCATACTAATCTGAGACATAGAATATAAAAAGAAACCTTATGGCCTTAGTATGCATAGGCAGGAGCCAAGCCCCTAATTTGTAGTGCTTTACAAGCATATATAAATGTGTGAGGTGGGAAGAGAGATCAAGAGGTGGGAAGGAGAGGACCATGCTATGTGCAGGATTGCTATGGATAATTATATAATTCACAAAAGCACAGCCCCCAATATAATAAGAATGAATAAGTGTAAGAGTGAAAATGTTCAGAGTTGACTTGGAATTTTTCATCAGCGGAGTTCAAAGTGCAGTGTTTCTTGGTTCTAGCTTATTGCTACTCTTGAAAGCTCTTTCTAATTTGGAAGGGGAAAACAAAAGGATTAGGGATTCAAGTTTGAACAAAAGACCTCTGGTATATATGGTTCTGCAAAGATTAGGCTGGACTTGCTGGGGTGCGTTGAGAATGTAAGACCTGACCCAAAGTTAGCCATTATTTCTGGTTTTCCTGATAGGTATTTTTATTCAGGAGTTTGAGAACATGCTGACAGTCTTTATCCTGCAGCTGATGTTCGTGATGTCCTTGACTCCCTCTTTTATCTGGACTTGTTCTTATTATTTTGACATCAGAAGTAAATTTGAGTAACAGTTAATCTGCTAGATCAGTCTGTGTGTGCTGTGAGACAGACATTCATTTCATTCTTACACAGAAGTACTTGCTGCTCAGCCAGGGGATCCTCAGCATTTCATTTACTTTTCAGAGTGTCTTTGCACATTGACTTACAGGATGACAAGAGCAGCAGAACTTAGCAGGAGGTTATGAGAGGCAATATTATCATAATCTCATAGGCAGGGAAAACACGGTAAAGCACTCCAGTAAAATCTGGACCACTGCCCACCTGAAGTGAGTTTCAGCAAAGCATTTCCTTTTCTGGTCCCACCTATTCTCAGGGAAACACGAGCAGTGCTGCTAACATGCTTTGTAAGAGAGTTTAAAAGCCGCTGGTGAAAAGCCTACTCTGGAGTGTAGAATGGCATTTTCAGTAGATGACGCTGCAGAAGGCATGGGGAGATTAAGCCTGTCTTTCCTAGGATCCAAATCCCTTCAGACTTGACAGTCTTTGCTTGCTTCTGCTAAAGTCAGATTTTAAAGTCAAATATCATATTAGGTGTCCCCATTCAGTCCACCTTCACATTCATAAACTGTTCTAATTCTCATTTCATCCGCGTCCTTTACATCGTACAAAATAAAATGGCATTGTTTCAACATCATTTCCAACCATCTGCTTTCTGTTCCCACTCCTCCTTTGAAAGCTCAAGCTCTGCTCTGCATGAAATTAGTTTTAGAGCCTTCGGTACTCAATTGGTCCCTTACACACACATGTACCCCCCAAATAGATGAGAGGAACATTAGCAGTAACTGGGAGTATGTATTTCCTCATCAGAGATCTCCTCCTGAGCTTTACGGCTCAGGGCTCTCAAACATCAAAACGATGGCATGAGAAAGGACAGGCCAGTGGGGTTGGGAACTGAGCAGACACAGGCTTGTTTGGGGATTGCATCGGGCTGGAGACTGTTCCTAATGGGATATGGAAATTTGGGTTGAAGAATATACAGGGTACCTTCCCTATCTAGGTTTCGTTGAAATACATCTGGAGTCAGATGCTGAAATAAAAGTGTAGCCAAGACACCCTGGGAGCAATGAAAGGGAGCTTGGCCAACTGCTGATCATGCTCCCAGGATAAACAGGACTTGCCATAATGTCATCCTTTATTAAAGGCTGACATGATGTGGTTTAGTGGTGATTATGGCAGTGTTAGGTTAATGGTTGGACTCGATGATCATAGAACCATAGAATGGTTTGTGTTGGAAGGGACTTTAAAGACCATCTAGTTCCAACCCCCCTGTCCTGGATAGGGACAACCAGACCAGGTTGCTCCAAGCCCCATCCAGCCTGGCCTTGAACCCCTCCAGGGATGGGGCAGCCACAGCTTCTCTGGGCAACCTCTTACAGTGCCTCACCACCCTCACAGCAAGGCATTTCTTTTTAGTATCTAATCTAAATCTCCCCTCTTACAATTTAAAACCATTGCCCCTTGTCCTGTCACTGCACTTCCCGTAGCTCCCTTCAGATATTGAAAGACCATTATAAGGTCTCCCCGGAGTCTTCTCTTCTCCTGACTGAACAACCCCTACTCTCTCAGCCTGTCCTCACAGCAGAGGGGCTCCATCCCTCTGATCTTAAAGGTCCCTTCCAATCTAGACAATTCTATTATTATATGATTCTACGTGCAGGCAGAGAAAGAGTGGACATAAATTACAGCACTTGTGTGCTTTGACTAAGTAGACAGTATCAAGAATGCATCACTGGGCCAGGGTCATTTGAACCAATTTTATTACACACGTAGACAGAGCATTAAGGTCAAATCTTCTGCATGGAAATAATCCAAGGGTTTGGGAAAGTATCATATTCTTTAGTCTCTTCAATCTGAAAGAACAAATAAAAAAGCAACTAAAGGGATTACAAATAAATCACACTGGCCTCTTTATTCTAAAGCCCTTTTGGCTGAATATGTTTTAGTATTCAAAATTGCAGTAACAATTCCTACACTTACCTAGCAAACTATTTCACTTGACCAAATCAATGAGTAAAGTTGATTAATTGCCAAAGCTGCTAAGTTTAGCACGAGCTACGTTTCACTTCCTCTTTTTTTGAGTATATCCTATGGCTAAAAGCGGATTTTGTAAATCCCACACTGAGATTAATCATGTGTTGTGTTCAAAGACAAAACAGAGCCCTGAAATTACAGATTTGTGAAATAATGTGTCCTGTGTTCATTCATTAAATCTTAAGCTATCCTGTATTAGAAATACTCCACGACTCAATAAGGCTTGCTTTCATCAAAAATGAGCATGCTGTCTTCAACCTTATTTGAAAAGTTGACATAAGGTGTTTATATCTCCAGGAAGACATGCCTTAATCTAAACCAAATTCTGTCTAATAAGACATTGACTGAGCTTTCAGGGATCTGAACAGAAAAGCCTAAGGATGAAACTCCTCATAAAAACTCAAATAATCTTGGACAAATAGTACACATAAGATATTTACACATGGAACTGTTTAGTCTTGGGATATTTTGGGGGGTGGATATTTTATTTATTTTTTTTGTCAGAGGCTTTTTTCATCATATTCTCAGTCCTATGGATTCAGTGAGTCACACATCTTACAGAGAGATAGTAGAGCTCTTGAGAAAGGGAGAGGTTTTTTTTCTTTTCCTCCCCTCGGGCTTCTCTGTCCCTCATATTCTAACCATTCTATTCATACTGGTCCTCCCCTTGGTCTTCCCATCCCTCCAAAGCAGTATTAGATTCTTTCTCAGATTAAAATTGAAAGTATATAGGATTATTTCACCCAATGTTGAGATCATTCTTCACTGCTCATTACAAAGCACAATGGAAATCATCAGTGAAAGACAAAATTTGGTTTAAGTACTGACTTCTTGAATTAGTTTTATCTTTCATTTGTATTTCTGAACATGTTATATTCTGTGTTACGTGCAAGTACATAAACATGTTGAAGTGCATGCATGCTCACACATTTACCTTTTTATCTCTTTAAACACAGTGGTTAGAGATCCCTTTTCTATCTAAACCTGCATGCACACATGCAGCTACACAGGTATTGTTAATTTGGTTATATGTTAAATTGGTTTCAGTCTTCATAAAGCTGTGAGTAGTACAAGCTGAATGATTTTATAGTAGAGCACCAGATGTGATCCAGCAACAATTTCACTTCTGCTAATATAGAGTTTTGAAATGCAATACATCGCAGCAACAAAAAGGTTAATGAACATAAGAGAGAGAGACTTAAAGGG
The DNA here is from genome assembly GCA_028571045.1 of Scolopax bukidnonensis. Classification (NCBI taxonomy): domain Eukaryota; kingdom Metazoa; phylum Chordata; class Aves; order Charadriiformes; family Scolopacidae; genus Scolopax; species Scolopax bukidnonensis. The sequence goes on from JAOWAV010000012.1 coordinate 117,459,722, forward strand.
AATTAAAGACCATCCAGTTCCAACCCCCTGCCCTGGGCAGGGACACCTCCCACCAGACCAGGTTGCTCCAAGCCCCATC
>JAOWAV010000012.1:117459900-117490238 GCA_028571045.1 Scolopax bukidnonensis
CAGGGATGGGGCAGCCACAGCTTCTCTGGGCAACCTCTTCCAGGGTCTCACCACCCTCACAGCAAAGAATTTCTTCCCGAGATCTCATCTCAATCTCCCCTCTTTCAGTTTAAAAGCATTCCCCCTCATCCTGTGGCTCCCCTCCCTGATCCAGAGTCCCTCCCCACCTCTCCCAGAGCCCCTTTAGGCACTGGAAGGAGCTCTAAGGTCTCCCCGGAGTCTTCTCTTCCAATTCCTCTTCTTCCTTTGGCACATCCTCAGATCTTTGGTCTCCTGGTGTTTTCCTAAGCAACCAGTTGTGTTGTTTTTTGAGTTCCTTCCAGTGGTGAACCACCCACCACAGAAAGAGGGAATTAGAACCAGTAATTGAGGTTCTCATTGTTACTAGCTCTTACCTCCACCAGGGAGATGTTATATGGAAACTTCACCCAATAATTCTGCCCCATCTTCCCTGGCTGACAAGAATATTCTAATTAAACACAACTGCTGTTGTAGTAGCTGTAGTAAATCTGTCGTCCTAAATTTAAGAGGGTAGAAGGAAAACCGTATTTCTGTTGTAAAGTAATGCAAAATCTAAAAAGACAATAAATAAATAAATAAATAAATAAATAGATAGATAGTAAGATCAAAGGTTTAAAGCAATTCGGTTAATGATTGGAATTTGGTGTGGTTATTCCTGCTGTCTGTCTTTCTTTGATGGAGAACATCATACATGATAAATAACTATATTTGTTCCCCTATTTCTTTATTGTCTTGGAACCACAAAGGAAAGTAAAGCAAAACCAAAAATATTTTTCAAACAAGAAACAAGAATTATTTGTATTTAAAAGATATCAGTAAAAACAGTCCTGTTAGGAAATGATGGTACATCTCAAAACTAGAAATGTTCTTTTCTTCTTTCCAAATATGAACGAAAACAACAGGAGCAACTAATTTTGTCTGCAATAGCTCTCCTTAGTGCATAACTTCCTGAAAAATGCTGCTGCTTTTCCTCACATCCCTTTATCTAGGTATAATCATCCTTCATCTGTGTGTTGTGTTTATTTTCCTATTTCTTTCTGTTGCTTCAGCTCGGTATTAGACAACTACCTTGGCTTGATGGTAAGGTTTCAAACTTTCAGTTGAAGATCATTGCAAGTTTCATTTTCGTTTTATGTAAGCAGTAAAATTTAATTGAAGAGCTAGAAACAGAGATAAAAGCCAATCTCCAAATACATTAATAATTCTGTAGGATTTACACAAAGCTCATACAGAAGGCTACAAGAGATTTGTCTCAAAGAAGACTTTAAGACTCAATATTTATTCAATATGTGATAGCTCACATCTGGAAATGAACAACTGAAAAAATGATATTTGTTTCAAGAAAAGAACCCAAATAAACTATTTACCTCATGAATGAAAAAGAAACCTAAGCAAATTGTTAGGGAGCCAGAGAGTCCCATTGGCGGCCATATTTGGTTATATCTCAGATAAATACATTATTCAAGGCAGCCTGTGAAGGTAACAGGCAAATCACAGCTCATACACTCCCAGTAGATTTAAAGAAATTAGACAAACTTCAGAGAAAGTAGGATTTTGGAGACGACCCCCTTTGTTTTCATCAGTGCCAGGTATGAGAGGGGCAGTTCTGGCCTGCCCTGCGTGGCATTTCCCCAAGAGCCCCAAACATCTCTGGGGTCCTCGGGAGCTGGGGGGTGCTCCCCCGGGCTCTGCCTTTCCCAGGGACTGGCAGGGTGAGCAACACCCCTCCCTGGGGACCAGCATCCAGTAGTCCCATGGGATGATGGAGGAGCCAAGCAGGGACTGCTAGTTCCTCCTGTAGTTGTAGCCATGCAGCATGGCTCATTAGCCTCACAGCAATTACTGTCTCCTGTTTAATGATACTGTGGTTCTGCTCAGGTTGGTAAATGTATCCAACTGGATTTTGCTTCAGGAGGGATCTGGTGTGAATTCCTTTCTCTTCCCCTACTGTGGGGCACTTCTCAGTGTCTACCCCAAGGCTGGAGGGTGAAAATATCCCACAGAGAGCAATGTCCCTCACACAAAACAGGTATGAACCTGTCAGAGCCATAAGGTCTCACGTATAAATCCTGCTTGGGCTGGGTGTTACGGGTATCCTGCAATGTGCTTTGTGCTGACTGACAGCAGCCTTGATGACAGCAAAATGGAAACGTTCTTTACAGCACACACTCAATATTTGTGCAAACTTGACCCTGCCCTTTTGTTCCAAGTTTCTTTCACTCAATTCTAAACAGTAGAATAAAAAAAAAAAAAAGAGGAAGTACTACACACCAGAAACCGATGGGCTTATAAGCAAGTTCAGTGTGAAATACAGTGACAGGAATTTGGAGGTGTTATATGTCATGGTGACACGCTGCTGTAAAACCATTCCATGGTGCAGAGAGATGGTTCCGATCATTAACATTTACAGATTTAATAAGGAGGATCCTTGTTTCTGTGCCACTGTGCATCAGAGGTGTAATTAAAGGGAGTGTTTGCTTGCTTCATTATTACAGCAAACAAGATCTCATAGCCTTGCTATAATCTTCTTCTATAGATCTACACAGGTGTATACATGTTCATATAATATACATGTATATAATATGTATAATATTATATATACATGTATATATATATAATATCTGACATGTATAATATACTGATGTAATATCATATCCAACATATGTAATACTTTGTAAAACAGATGGAATATTTACATTGTAGTTCTATTATCTACATCATATTTATGGGCATATTGTTTATGTATTTGCAATTCTTGACAATTACAGGAAAGTAAAACACAGCCGTGCTAAAAATCTGTATAAAATCTAATCAGATTATTTGCACAAACAAGTGACCAGATGTCATTTCTATATTTGTTATATATCTGCTGTATTTCAAGCAACAATACCCCAGGGTGGCCCATCCCGGGGTCTGTGCAGCAAATAGTCTGAAGAGCTGAAAAAAACCATAAACCACAGGGTCAGATTCTTTCCTGTTGTAGTGACACTTAAACACATGGAGGCAATTTCTTTATTTAATCTCCCTCCTTAACACAGTGCCTCTCGAGCTCAAGGGGAAGGTATCTTTAAGTCCATCCTGCCCTCTGGGACCAGCTGAAATTGTCCCCACAGTCAAGAGGCCAAGAATTATCATGGAAACTCTTGCAGCAAAGTCTGGTATCAAACCACATCCTTCAATGTTAGTTAACAGATTTAATAAGGTGCTGACTGAAAGCGCAGCACACTTTGTGCCCTTTCTGAGGTCACTTGGGTAATCTGCCCGCTAAATCTGCAGACAGCACCTGTTGCTCTCTGCTGACCTTCAAAGTGCTGGAAAAAGATGGATCTGAGAGGAGTCTAGAAATGACACAAAATATTCTCAGCAGAGGGACCTGACTACATGATCATAGAATCATAGAATCAATCATAGAATGGTTTGGGTTGGAAGGGACTTTAAAGACTATCCATTTCCAATCCCCTGCCCTGGGCAGAGACACCTCTCACCAGACCAGGTTGCTCCAAGCCCCATCCAGCCTGGCCTTGAACCCCTCCAGGGATGGGGCAACCACAGCTTCTCTGGGAAACCTCTTCCACCCTCACAGCAAAGAATTTCTTCCTGAGATCTTATCTCATTCTCCACTCTTTCAGTTTAAAACCATTCCCCCTCATCCTATGGCTCCACTCCCTGATCAAGAGTCCCTCCCCATTTCTCCTGAAGCCCCTTTAGGTATTGGATTTGGACAGTCACATGATAGTGATGAACAACAGGTGACCCTGGCAGTGTTTTAGGTCTTGAAGTTAAGATAAAGTGTGCCAGTCCAAGAACAGTTCCTGAGTAGGAACCTCGTGCCTACGTGGTACCATCTACAAGAGAGTCTGTGTGTCCTGTCACATAATGGGATCACCAGAAAAGGCGCCACAGTGAGATCCAAGCTTGATGGGTAGGTGGGTGCTCTTGGTGCTTCCCCTGGCTTAGGATGTGAGGTGGGATGTGTCACTCCATTGCTCAGTGTCACTGCTTCTGCCCACTTCCCCTCTCTTGCCTGTATAAATCACAGGTGTTCTACCTGCCCCTTGTTTTGTTTGGTTGAGTAAACAAACAGTGAACAGAACCTCCAGCTTTGCCATATTCTCTTTTTATCCAAACCTTGTTTTCTTGACAATGCTCAGTTCTTTCCTCCAATGTGATATTTTGATTCTTCTAATGGACACTTCCTACCGGTTTGGTGTAATCAGCTACTACATTTTGTGCCAAAGTTATTAATGATAATTTTACAAGATGTTTTGGTTTTAACTTATGGATCATCCCTCTCTCTCTCTCCTCTTTTTTTTTTTTTTTTTTTTTGCCAGACATATTGCTTCTAAACACTTTGGCAGCGTTAGTGCAACATATGTTTTCACATGAATAATTTAGTAGTTGTACTAAACCACTACCATCCTGTATATATTATCTGGATGTGCTGAATAGACTGGGTGCTGATTAGTATGGAGAACCTTGGGGAGAAAACAGCGCAGTGAGAATGAATTTAACACAGGAAATGTTCATATGCAAAATGTGTTCAGTTTTCACAAAAATATGAATAAATATACTGGGAGTTTTTTTGAATGATTCTTTGCAATTGATTGTTCTTGCACCACAGTAAAGCAAAGCAGGATTTAAATTTACAAGTAGCACAAAGAGAAAATTTGCCAAAACGTGGTTCCATACAGCTCAAAGTTTACAGGGACTTGCATTAAATTTGCCAAGTCCTTTCAGCTGCAAACATGTTTAGGCTGTTGAGGAGGAGACATATCTTGACAGAGGGACAGATAATGTCCCTTCTGCTTTTCCAGAGTCTGCTGATTAATGTTGTCAAGGAAAACACGGGAGAGCTGCATTCAGTCCACTTCTGCCTGCACTGATTTGAGCTTCCCCCTCCTCAGCAGAATGCCTTAACCGTCAGGGTAAAAAAAATCCCCGTACATGTTTCCTCGATATTTAAAGCTCTGAAACACATTTTTACAAATAGGGAAACATTGTCTGTCAAGAGTGAGAGAGCGGCTAGCTCCTTTGGCAGGGGATGCAAATGGAAGCCCCTCAGGCAGCGCTGGGCCTGGGGTGCAGGTCCAGGAGCATCCCTGTCACTGGCCCCTCTGGGGAATGGAGGCAGCGACAGAGGTGCAGCCACCTCCTCCATTGCCTCTTGTTTCTCACAAGGTGAAAACCTTGTGTTGCAGGTTAAAGAGATGTCCTGGTGGAAAAGCAGTTTGATAAGAACATTGTTTTCTTTTATTTTCCTCTCCAAAATGGGGGGAAAAAAGATACTGTCCTGTTTGTTCAAACTGAAAGAAAGGAAAAAACAACTATTATTTATTTTTATTGGCACTCTTAATCCTTCTGTAGAACACTGGTTTTAATGGGACAGCTGAGCCTATGTCTGTGCTGCTGCTGCTTAACCTGGAGCAGAGAAGGTCCCTTCCCCCTTTACAGAGTGAACATCCTAAGAAAGAAAACAGTAGAGCGAGAGCTGCTGCCTCCCCCCAGGTGCTCCATCTCCTTCTTGACAGGCACAGAAAGGCCAAACGGTCAGAAAAATAGATAAAGAGGAGACTGAGCACCAGGAAAAATAATTTGTGCGAGGCTGGAACCGATTTCAGCTGATTCCTTCCATTGCAGAGCAGTGGGCAGTAGCCAAGGCTGTGGGGAGGCTGGTGGCCAGGGAGACTGGTGGCCAGGGAGGTTGGCGGCTGATGCTCATCAGCCTCTGCCGGGGGCACCGGGGCTGAGCTCCCTGCCAGCCCAGCACAGTCCCTGGCCAGCGTTCCCAGTGTCCTCCTGCCTGTCCTGTGACAAGGACAACACCCTCTCTCATACAGGTGCCTGGTCTGTTTGGAATGTGGGAAAATGGGCAGGGTTTCTTTGTCTCTCAGAATCACAGAATGGTAGGGGTTGGAAGGGACCTCTGGAGATCATCCAGTCCAGCCCCCTGCCAGAGCAGGGTCACCCAGAGCAGATCCCACAGGAATGTGTCCAGGTGGGTTGGAATGTCTCCAGAGAAGGAGACTCCACCACCTCTCTGGGCAGCCTCTGACAGGGCTCTGCCATCCTCACAGGAAAGAATTTCCTCCTCATGTTGAGATGGAACTTCTTATGTTCCAGTTTGTGCCCATTCCCTGTTGTCCTGTCCCTGGGCACCACTGAAAAAAGCCTGGCCCCATCCTCCTGACACCCACCCTTTCAGTATTTATAGGTGTTGATCAAATCCCCCCTCAGCCTTCTCTTCTCCAGACTAAAAAGACCCAAGTTCCTCAGCCTTTCCTCATCAGAGAGATGTTGTAGTCACCTTGTAACTTTCATAGCCTTTTGCTGTCCCCTCTCCAGCAGTTGTTTGTCCTTCTTGAACTGGGGAGCCCGTAACTGGACACAGGACTCCAGATGGGGCCTCAGCAGGGCAGAGCAGAGGGGGAGGATGACCTCCCTGGACCTGCTGGCCACACTCTTCTTGATGAACACCAGGAGACCACTGGCCTTCTTGGCCACCAGGGCACATTGCTGGCTTGTGGTCAACTTATTGTCCACCAGGCCTGTAAGGTCTCTCTCATTGGATAGTTCAAGTAGGCAGAGCTACTGTAAAGCAGCTCTTCAGCGCTGGTTTTACCACGTGCCTTTTGGGACTGGTGTTTGAGAAAGAAGTGTCGTGGTTTGGGCTGGAGTGGCCACTGAATGATCCACAGACACTCTCTTGAATTTCTCTCCCAAGGTAGGAAAGGATGAGAGAGAGAGACTTACGGGTTGACAAAGAAACAAAACTGCTTCAAGCATATAATAATAATAATAAAATAATAAAAATAATGATAATAATGAAATATATACTATATATATAAAACCATATCAAATTCCCAGGATGACAGTCACATCACTGGCAGGTACTGGGTATGCCGTTAATTTCACAGAGTGCAGTTCGTTAGAAGAAACTTAACTGAAATGTAAAATTGCTGAAAAAGGAATTGGTTCTGTTTTACCTCAAACCAGGGCAAGAAGGAAGCGGAGGAGCCAGAGGAGTGTGTGATACGAGTTACTGCTTTTTGACTTCACTTGATTTTCTTAAGGCCAGTTTTACGGAGAGATGGTCAGGCAGAGTTTCGGCTCCCATTTGGCTGTCACTTTATTGGCAGCATTTATTATGAGACCAAATTGATGAGAGGTTTATTTGCATGATCAATCTCTTCATCTTCAGCAGGGCTGCTTATCAAGCATGTATGCTGTAGTGAGAGTAACTGTAGATCGGCCTTGCCCCTAGAGACCATGTGAAGGAAAATATGCTAATTAAATGTATGCAGGAGGCCACATTTTATATAAATGCTAAAGGGATTTTATTTATTATAAGGGCTACTCTTTTGATTGCCTTGTTAAAAAACTGCCAACAGTCTAACATTGTTTGGCCTTGAAAAATTATTTTTTCTTTTTCCTTGCTGTCTGCCTGGAATTAAAATGATGCCTGCTTCTGTTTAAATTCTACAAATACTGGTTCCCAGCAAAGAAGTCAAAAGAGATATTGTGCCTCTCATTTAAAAACAAAAACCCAAAACACACAAAACAAGCTAAAAACTCCACCACTCCACATACTCATCAGAAACTAATTGCCAGAGTGATGGAAGAGGGTGTTTTCATCCCGTTTGAGGCTTTTAATTGCAGTCCTTACGAATGGTGTGAAACTCTCATACCTGAGTTGCAGCACAGAGTTATTTTTAGCAGCTGTAGCCCAAAGCTGCTGTTGCTGCTCCACAGTGGCATATCCATAGATACATCCTGTGGAAGGCTTCAGGCTCGGTAGTTAAATTAAAAGCATTACCTGATATAACATCTTTAGTAGCAATTAACAAAGAGTAGACAAATATTAACTGAAAGGAGCCAGGAGGAAGATAAAAGCAGCCAATGAAATTGCCTCCTCTTGTTCAGAGCTGCTATAGATATGCAAAACCCAGAAAAAAATAGATTCTTTTTAAAGATGGTATAGAGGAAAGCTCTTTGAGATTTACTTTTCTGTTAAATACACACAAGAGGAAGGCCATCATTATTTACTTACTTTTAAAGATAAAGGAGGTTTTGCCGTTGAAAATGAAGGTTAATTTTTGTGCAGGGAAAAAAAAATAAAATCTTTTTTGGCTTGCTTGGAGGATTTTTACAGATTTTAGTGCAAAGCAGTAGGTTGAAAAATCTAGTCTCTGCTGTAATGAATTAGACAGCTTCTCCCTTACAGAGTGCACTTTGATTAGGGGGAACAATGGAGGCTGCTGGGTGGATTGCGACGAACAGCCTTCCATGGAAGGACAAGCTGCATTTATCTGAAGGAGGCAATTCCCGGGTGTATAATGGACAGGGGGGGCTTTGTCTTTGCTAAGAGCCTTCCCAGGAATAGCTCTATGATTCATAGCCAAATTATAGTTGCTTCCTACTATCATGGCCATTTTAATAGCAGGGTTCTCAAAAGGATCTCTACAAACGTTAAGTGGCACTAGTGGGCTGGCACCTATTTTATTTTTTTTTTTGCACTTATTAGAATCAGATGAAATAAATAAGTCACCTTTTTGATCCTTGTAAGGATTTCTAGCGAAAAATTAAGTTCAAAGCACAAGTATCAGTATAGAATCACTCACGTTTTCCTCTCAGTTAAAGAATGATGGATACACTAGAAAACCCATCTAATCAAGGATAAAAATCTCACAGATGTGCAGCTGTAGATAAGCAGTTAAAACCACTTAAAGGTTTCTGATGAATATAAGTATTTTGAGATCCTTTGGTGCAAATTACTGTGTATTCTATACATGACAACATCATGATGGTGCTAATAGTTGATAATCCATGCCCCAGCCTCCATAACAGAGATAGCTTTGGGATGAATCAAAATTAATATGTGTAAAATGATATTCATAGTAGTAGTAAATGTTATATCCTAGTGGCATGGAAGGCCACATCAGGACTGAGATTCTTTTGTGTTATGCATCGACAGAGAGAAAAAGTACAGTCTGTGCCAAAGCTTGTATAGTTTCTGTTTAATTAACCCACTGGATTTTTCAGGTTAATTTGTGTAGTTTCTGGGGGAAACCTAATGTGTGACTAATAACTGTCTCCCTCAGTTATTTGTCCAAGTTGTGCTTTAATTAAAAGTGAGCTCTGTTTGCCTTGGAATATACTGAGTATATGTATGATGGATGCTGCAGCCTGAGTGTTTGCTCAGTAGATTGGCAGAAGCTTTAATCTTCCAGTCTACTCAGAGGTAAAAGGGATTAATGCTACTATATCTCATTAAAGATAGATAGATAGATAGATAGATAGATAGATATTTAGATATTCTAGGAGTGGATGAGTTTAGATATTCCAGATATAGATAGACATATATTCTAGATATAGAAGTCCAGATATTTAAGCCTTTTTTTAGCTCAACTCAAGGCTGGAAGAAGTGAGCAAGTTGAAGTTTCTCAAACCTTCCATATTTTTCACTGCCATCTACCCTGAAGAGCATAGACTCATAGCATTTATGTTCTTATCCTGGACTTGGACACAACACAGTGGGGGTGTGAGATGAGAAGAGTAGCAGTTAATGCTGGTTTCAGTCAAATGAAGACTGTGAGAAGTGGTTTGCTCTTTTCTAAACTGCTTGGGAGTGGCCAAGGGCGTTCTCGTAGCACAAGGGCAAGATGAGAAAACCCAACACCCCACTAGAGAATTGCTGAGCTACTTCAGGTGGAGAATTCATTTCAGGCACTGATTCAGCCTAGCACTTGAGCACGTCGTTTTGCAGCAGCTTTGATAAAAGTGTTATCTGATGCTCTGGCCCACACAGTCTCCTGCAGAATATGCATATGGTGGTTTCCACCTTGCGCTTGTCCCCTGCATTGACATGGAGTGTCCTTCTGAGATGCTTCAGTGGATGGACACAGAGGGTTAAAGAAGGAAGAGATTTGCACAATGAAGCGCAAATCTCTGCACTGCCTGAAAGAAGCACAGCTGTCTTGGATGCCAGTGTTAAGACAAGACCTGCTCTAGATATTCCAGAAGAAAATACCCTAGCTCCTGTGGAAGGAATAAAACCACCTTGGTGGCTTCTAGGAGAGCACTATTGATTCTCCTTGTGAATAAAAATGAACTTGATTCTGAAATTCCTTATTGAGCTACCCAAATAGAATAGTGTCTTGTTTTTAAAACTCTCTACCTAGTAGTGAATGAGTGGAAGTGGTTGCATCCACTATTGCAGCCATGTGTTGTCTAAGAACTACATTTGGTGTCTTAGTGTGCAAAAGTGCGTGCCAGAGACTCCTCCCCAGTGTTCTGAAGCTGCTGAATTTTCACCTTTTGGAGAAAAACATGGAAAAGCTCATGAGGATTTCCCGTGAAGTTCTGGTGGTTCATAAGTTATGTACTGGCCTTTGCTAAACAGCTTGGTTTGATGCCACTTTGATGGAGACAGATCGATCTGTTATTGATGCCATCCATATTCTGAAAACTGGCAAAGTGATGCTGACTTCTGTTTTCTGACGGGTTACTGTTCTGTGTGATGATAAACAATGGGTGGTCATCACTGGTAATAAACAGTCAAGGTGCCTCATAGGCAAAAGATAAATAGGAATAAATAGCTAATATTGCCTGATGAAATTGGCATCAGTTCAGAATTAATAGGGAGAAAAGATTACCTTTTCTTACCTGGGATGTAGGCCATTTAACTAGATTTGTTTATAAGATACAGATGTAGAAAAGACAAGTTCTACATTGCTTCAAGTCTGATTTTTATTGTTCTTAGGGACTATCAGCAACATGAGATTATAGCATTGTCATGGTTAGCAGCAATGTAAGGTTTTTCACATTATTCATTCTTTTTTTTTTAAACACAAAAATAATTGTGCTATCTTTGTGGTATCTCAGCACAAGTAGATTAAGAAGATACAGGGTCAGAAAGAAAAGGATTTTCTCTCCTAAGACTCCTAAGGAAGAAAGACTGAAATGGCAAAAAAGCAAACAGAAATGTTTATGGTAGATTAGAGGCACAGATTAGGCTGCCAGGTGGAGCCTGACAAGTTAAATAAGAAAACTAGGAGCTCATTTTCAGCCTTGGAGCCATGGACATAGGAGCATGTGAATATTTGCAATCCCAGAAAATAAAGAAATCTAATACAGGTAGATTCCCAGCTAGGTTTGATACCCAGGGCTCGCTGTTCATCAGTGGGAAGAGGCAGAGGTCTGTGTTTCATGGCCCTCTCAAGAGCCCTGACTTTGTCCCTTGTACGTGCAAGAAGACCAATCAACATGAGCTGGTCTAAAAGTGGTGAGTGCTATGTAGTAGGTATTTAAACCAACTTTGATAAATCCAAGACTTGCCAGCCTTATAGCCACACAGCTATTTTTCTGTCATGTCCAACAATCTGGCCTGCCTGGCATTCAGGAAATTGTAAATCTTTACACAAAGAGCTCAGGCAGTCAGTATTACCAAAATTGGTGCCCTCCCCTTCATGGTCTGTGATCATATGAAACCTAAATATGGACCATCTTTAGGTTTCTGTGGCTACGCATCATCAATATTCCCCACAATAGCAAGGCAAGAACATTAAATTGAAGTGGTCTTGATGTTGAAATAACATAATCATTCTCTCTGTTCAGTGTAGATAATTGCAAATGGTCCCTCCTTACCTGTAAACATATTCTTACACCAGAGGTGACAGCTTTCATAGGCAAGCGGGGTATTCTGGGGCATCAGCTAATTACATCAGCAGCAATTACTCCCCTTTGAGGCTGTTTTGCATTAAGCCCCTTTTGTTATTTAGGCTCATTCTATGACATTTAGGCTCATTCTATGACATTTACACTCACAATCTGCATATAATCTGCACACCACCAACTGCATGTTTGGACTAAAACATTGGGGTATCTCACTGAAAAGTGAAAGGGGCCATTAGGAAGAAATTCCTTGCTGTGAGGGTGGTGAGACACTGGAAGAGGTTGCCCAGAGAAGCTGTGGCTGCCCCATCCCTGGAGGGGTTCAAGGCCAGGCTGGATGGGGCTTAGAGCAACCTGCTCTGGTGGGAGGTGTCCCTGCCCAGGGCAGCGGGTTTGGAACTAGATGGTCTTTAAAGTCCCTTCCAACCCAATCCATTCTATGATTCTATCCCTGTAAATTGTTCCATGGACAGATTTCATATAGAAATATGGCCTCAGTAATGCACACTAGACTGCGCTGCACTTGCAGAAGTACGGACATAATTTTGTCCTTCTAGTTATACAGGGCCCTGAAGTGTAGAAGTTACTTGCAATTGACTTCAGTGCATTTTGGAGCCTACCTATCAGGAATTCTGTGAGCGGAGGAAGAGCCTCTTCGGGAGCAGAGGAACCATGAGTGGGCACATACTAAAATACAGGAGATTCCCTCTGTACATCAGGAAGCACTTTTTCACTGTGAGAGTGGCCAAGCACTGGCACAGAGTACCCAAGAATGTGGTGGAGTCTCCTTGGAGATACTCAAAAATCATCTGTACAGAGTCCTGGGCAACCACCTCTAGGTTACCCTGCTAGAGCAAGGGGGTTGGGCCAGATGACTTCCAGAGGTCCCTTCCAGCTCTGTGACTCTGTGATTCAGATACCACCCAGCAGGAGCTGAGGAATCAGAATCTGGCCTTCAGTTGGTTTTATGTAGGGGAAAATCATCCCATCTCTTAAAATGTGCTGTCAAAATGCACTCGTAATGAAATACAGGGAAACTGAAATAGGGTTGAAATAAGCAATTTTGTCAACAACATTTGGAATGTAACATTTTGCACTCCTAATACAATTTCCACAGCTCTCTGGAAATACCTGGTTTGACTGAAGTGATTATTCTTCAGAGATAATGGAATCTTTGATTTCAGGCACGGTTTGAATTATACATCAGGATAATTTTTTTTTTAAAACTGGTTAAAAAAAAAAAAGCAATTGCATTTTTTTCTTTTTAGGAACAATCTGGTACTTGTATCTTCAAAGCTGTTATTTACATATCAACAGCTTTGTTCAGTTCCTCTGTTCTTTGGCCAAGTGTGAGATTACAATGAAATCCAGAGAAAGGGGTGACAACTCAATCCAGTCAGGTGGAAAGAGGCAAAAAAGGAGTAAACAGGACTATTAGGAGGAATAAACAATGATGGTAAAAAGAACACAGTTGCATATTTTTGTGTTTTGTTTAATTTCATTTCACATTTCTTTGTTAATTGTAAAATCTTCTCAGAAGTTTGAAACTAATTTTTCCCCTCTAACCAGCTTGGTCCTTTTCCATTTGGCAAATACACCATTGGGTTTATTTTTCCCTCCCATATGTTGCATGGTAATAAAATAAATATATCTGATAATGTTTTTTTGTGTAGGAACTACTTTTCCTGTACATTAGTCTCATAAAAAGCTTTCTTTGCCCCACAATGGCATCATGGGTAATAACAGCTTGTCTGTCATTAGGAGTAAACTCCTAATGAAGTAAAAATTACATATGTCACAATTTATTAGCAGCCAGTCATGTACCAGAATAGAATTTGACTCGGTCTCAGAATCATTTTGAAGTTGTTGAACCAGGTTTAGGCTTGAATTAAGATAAAAGAAAAAAAAATCAACACTAAGAAGTGGAAGACACTGATTTAAAGAAGAGGATGGAGGGAGGCTTCCCCTTTTTGTCGTGGTGTGGCATCAGACACCAGTGTCTATTTCCATGTGCTATTCCCATGGGAAAACACAGTGTCCTTTTCCACACCTTGTGGCTAAACATCTTAAGGCACTTCATTTAGATTTGGATTCAGAAGAAAACCTCACTTGACAGTGAAACCAAGATAAGAAAATATAGCATTGAGACAGAGAGAAAGCTCTAGCTGGTGCATGAAAAAGGGAAGGAGGATGAATGAAAAGGAAGGAGGATGACAAGTCAAAGTGGAAGACTTAAAAAAAGAGAACAGTGATGAATGGGGAGATCATTCTTGTACCATACTCTTGTCTTACCCTTTGACTTTCCTCGGGGCCAGTCCCTGCACGCTCTCACACATCAGTTAGAGGTACCAGCCAGCACTTTGTGGTGACAGTTTCCCTAAAGCAGGGCTAGGCCGAGTAATAAAGATACTACATTGTACTTACTCCAGGTGCAAGATGAGACATGAAAAAGGACTGAGGGAAATTTGTTGGTTTTGGGAAAAATAATGTATTTTTAAAGTTCTGTGCAAATGTCACTGATTGCTGGGGCAGATATGAGCTGTTCTCTACTCTTCCAGGCAAGCTTAAAAAGGAATGTTACAGGGGTGTCTCTGGACACAGGAGCTGGCTTTTGGGATCTTGAGCTATTTTCCTCCTCTCCCTTTTGCTTTCTCATCCCTTAAAGTTGTGGAAGGACTATCTTCTACCCAGGTGACTCACTTGCTCTTCTGTGCCTCTCAAAACTGTTTGCAAGAGAGGGCAAGCACTTTTACACAAGACATGCAATACAAAGCAGCATAGAGTCTGAAAGAGAACGTGAACTATGGGTACAAGGATTGTTTCAGCTATCAGTGAAGCACAGCTGTCTCCCAGGCTGGTGCAGCTCTGAAATAATAGGCACCACTCCTGTAAAATGTGACAGGAGGCAGAGAGAATACACTGCTCCTCTGAAAAGAGAACTTCATATTGAGCTGCATGTAATTACTCAAATGGATGTCAGCCATTGCACCTGGGCTCACTCAGCATAGCAAACCCTAATTCCTAAATAGGATTTCAGCAGAAATGTTCTGGGCTCTACATAAATTCTCAGAACTGTTTGTATAATTTATATTTTCATCTTCACTTTCACAATGACATTTGGTCTTCTCTCTATCACCTAGTGAGCAAAGAGAAGCTTCTCTATAACTTTGTCAGAACTCTGCAGCAAATTGAACTGAGACACCAAGATGACAAATACTTTAATCGTTCAGATATTTCAACACTGGGAAAAACAACGGATCACATACTCAAGTGGTGTACATTGACCAAAAAATATCAGTTTGGTTAGTGTTCCTTTTTAGTAGCTGAAGATCCAGTCCAGTGATCTGAAGCCTATCAAATTTCTGAGAAAATTCTGGTTCCTCCTTCATGCAGCTTGGATAGAGAAATCTCAGTTCCACAGTGACTGGGCTGTCTGCTCACATTGCCAGAACATTCGTTCGCATCCTCCACACTGGCTAGAAAGGAGCCATCACTAGACCTGAAGCCACTTTAGAGCCCTGTTGTGCCTGATAGCACTTTGCTAAGAAGCTAATAAATGTCCCTGGGCAATGTCTGGCGAGCATCTCCCCTGTTGGACCTGTGCTGCCATAAAAACACCAGGTCTTCACCTTCTGGACAAACAGTGGCACCCTGTGCTTTACCCATGGCTTTACCCGTGGCTACTGTCTTTCAGTGCCAGAAGGTCCTTCCAAATGGGCAGGGTCATCTCAGCTGAGAGAAGGAAAAGTCTTCTTGGCAGATAGGTGATAGTGGAGACACCTGACAGCACTGTCCTAGCCCAGGAATAATGTCAGGCCACAGGTCCGAAGAAGTCCTTCTGTCACATGAATCATAGAATCATAGAATGGTTTGGGTTGGAAGGGACCTTAAAGATCATCCAGTTCCATCCCCCCATGTGATGGGCAGGGACACTTCTCAGAAGACAAGGCTGCTCAAAATCTGGTCTTGAACATCTCCAAGGGATGAGGCAGCCATCCCATTTATCTGGGGCTTCATATTCAGGGTCTATTATCATCATTAACAATAAATTTAGATAGATGGCTAAGCCTCTAAAACATAAGGCTTTAAAATCAAGCAGAAGAAATAATTTTCTCTGGATAGGGCCTTAAAAATGACTGCCGTTCATCTGGCTACACATCAAAGGAAGGTTGAAAAGTAGATACGTTTGTGAAATTTCCTTTTGATAGTCACAAAACTTAAAGTAGCTGCTAGAAAAACTCATCCACTTCAATGGTTTGTGAGGTAGAGCGCAGGGCATCAACTTTTGTAAAAAATCTCAAGAGTTCTGAAAGTCATTTGAATGGCTTTTCGAGGAAGAAGAGGCTGTGTTACCCAGGGCAGCATTATCTCTAATCCATTAATTTCCTCCATAACTGAAGTCATTAAAGTACGGATATTTGGATGTGTACTGGAGCATCAGATTGGATTTTTAGCCTTTTACCAGTTTTCCCTTTATGTTCTTTCTTAGGATCAATCTGCAGCAATTGGCTTAGAGTAAAATACCCTGCTGTGGCTCGTCCCCTGCCCAGACCCTGTGAGCAGTGGCCCAGCAGTATTGTACTGTCATTGTATTTGCTATTACTGTCCTAAAACTCAGTATCTAAACGGGAAGAAAATGAAAACGACAAAGTGAGAGGAAGTTCCATCACATTTAGAAAGGCAGCCAATACTGGGCACTGGTAACTTTGTGGGAAAAAAAAAAAAAAGGACCTCTGGTAAGTTTTAATCAATTTTTGAGGTGTTCTACATTTCAGAAGCAACTATTCAGAACTGCACTTTGTCGGTGAATCATATGAGGAATTCCTGATAGTGGCATGCACAAACACAGTTGTACGTCTTCTCACTATGTTAAAAATAGGTGTCCCAATTATTCTGGACTGGAAGAATATTAGATGACATCAGTCTTTGTATAGGTATGTGATATTTGGGTGTCCGTTTCTGGCATATTGTAATGAAGTGAGATTATTACCTAGCTCAAAAAACTAAGGAAAATCAATGAACCTATATCAAACTAATTAATTAAATTGGATGAGTTAATGCATTTCTTGTGGATGATGACAATAAATCAATTCCCATATGGCATGATGTTTTTCCACGTCAGTAGTGTTTCCCACACAGGTGGATACTCATAGCAGCAAACTCAATTCAGACTGTGATGGCCAGGAGAGGATGTCAGTCACACCAGCCACAGCCTGCCAAATTTCATTTGCAATTCATAGAGTTCCTCCTCCTTTAAACTCATGTATCTGAATTGCAATTGTCTTTGGTCTTCAGATTAGTTCATCTTTATCCATCTTTTACCCACTTCTGACCTCACAGGAGTTATTCATTATATTTTACACTATTTATATTTGGATTAACTGGATTTACAGGAAAGGAAAATGGAAAATGTAAGAAAAGAACATTTTGCAGAGATGGCTTGGCTTGAGGTCAATCTTTGTAATTTTACTGAAGCTGTTCCCTATACTCCCAAATATATTTCAGCAAAATGCATGCATTTACTTTTCTTTTAATACACAGAGGTATTTTTATTTGGGAATAATAAACCCCAATCTCAATATATTTAGCCTAACCAATATTATAGAATATAACCTTATGTTTTTATATACGTATTTATGAGGATTTAACAATTCAGGCTGGTGATGTAACATTGTGTACCCTGCGCTGCTTTCCATCTTAACCACAGCATCTCTGAGCTATTGATCCTTTGCATTTTAAAGACACTTTCAACCTGTTTAGTTTCAAGGGCACAACAAAGTTCAAGTAGGAGACTTTTTAAGAAAGGCCAGATGAGAATGTGATTTCAACAAGTTATCGATGAAAACTGTATCTAATGTTTAAACTAAGCATTTTTTTATGTTCTCACCCAATCATTTCCTCATTATCTCCACTGATGCTGAGTTGCCCAGCATGATCTAGGCAACTTTCTGAAGTCCTTCATATTATTATTATTTCAGTTTATTTGGATTCGAAGTTGCGTGGCAAAGCATTAGACAAATATGAGGTATCCAGTCTGGGATACCCCCTGCTGTCAGTAAGGAAAAATCTGTTGTTTGCAGGTCAATACCATTGTTCTTGTGCCAAGTTTGGACTTGATGATCTGAGATGTCCATTCCAGTCTAGACAATTCTATGGTTCTATGGTTTTGTGCTTACCAGCTACTGGAACAACAAAGTTGTGAACCTTGTGTTGATGCCTCATGTTTTCATCTGCCTTTGGGGTCAGTCAGTCATATCAGCTGCGTGGTATATATCACAAGGATATTTTGTTCAGTTTGTCCTGACTGAGCTTAGTACCAGTCTAAACACCAGTGAGATTCTCTCTCTGTAAAATCAACAGAACAAAATCAACACTGTCATATATCCACAATTTGTGGAAAAACCTCATCTCCAGATCCGCATTTTAAACCCGTGGTCTACCTTTTCCATTAATAATCTGCAAAAGAAATACAGCATTCAGCTGACCCAACATCAGAAAGCTAAAAACAAGGTCTAAGCCAGATTGTCTGTGGTCTGTTGATAGTCAAGCTCCAGAGGGTCATGGAACCAGTCCCACAACTCAATGCCATCTCAAAGAGGTGCCTCCTCCTCTGATGGTGAGCATCACCTTGAGGACTAGCTGGTACCATCTGCCTAACTTCAGACAGCTGATGTTAGGTACAACAAAACCCTCCCTTCATTATTAAAATGTCTCTCACATGGCTTCATAAAGGATGGGTAAATTAGATCTGATAAAGAGAGCTACCCGGTGGCAGCTGGAACAATAATTTGTGAGTCCCAGTCCCACATGCAGATGATTAGGCTGTGCTCCCTGTCATTGTATTAGAAAGCTTTCTTTTTTCTAATGGATTTACTTCCCAAATCAAAATCATGCTACACTGGAAAGACTGTTTTCCATTTCTTATCTATGAAAATTAAGTTACATGGGACTTTTCAGGATTTACCATATAGAATTTGCCTCTTAATGTCCTCATCTTGATAAAATACATGGCAGTCAAAGATGGCTCATGTAAGACACCGGGTAATTAGTCATTTACGTAACTCACCGTCGCACAAGCCAAATCAGCTTCTATATAAATGTCTAGACAGCACATTAGTGCTTTGCTCAACCGGTCTGAGAATATGTAACTGGTAAAGATAAAAAGATCCCTGCTTCCTAAACTCCTTGTTAGCACTTGCCACTCTCCGCGCTGTCATTTGTATTTTGGCAGATAAACCCCAAGCGTGCAGGTCCGAAATATTCCAATCTCTCTGTTAAACAGAGCCCATATGAGATTATATTTCTGTAAGTCACATTGAAATCAGTATCTGTTTGTTCAGAGCACTGACCTCAGAGAGATTTCAGATGTCCCTCAGGACTGTGTAAAATTAAGGCCTATTCTATTTACAGCATCATTATTCCAAATATATTACTGACTGGTTCATAGTACACTTAACGGGAGACTTCTCAATGGGTAAGATATTGTGTTCTTAGATTGAACGTAGGATTTTCATGATGTAAATGGACAGAATCATGCAGTTTGGGCCAAAAGCTTTAGTTCCAAACAATCAAATTCTTGCTTTAAGCAGCAATCGGATTAAGGGCTGGCATGCACAGGCCTGTCACGCGCTGTGGAATAACTCATGAAGTTCATCACGGGGAAAGGAAGGTTCTTGCTGAAGAGTACATGCACGTGAGTGTGCAAATCCAGCCTGGAGGGCTTCTCTGTGTGGCACAGCACTGACAGCTTCACCCAGGACCAGGACCAGATACGTGCATTAACAGAGATTATTACTTCTGCCTCTTAACATCATTTATTATCAGGAAAGCACTGCCTTGACTTGATTAGTGTTGACCATATCCTTACCTTAAATCACCAGCACCACCGTGAGTACTGTGGCATTACACAAAGTAAAAAATTCCTCAGCTAGATCTAATTCTTGTTCATTAAGGCAATGTAATGATGGATATTCTTTCTCTTGCTGTTCGGTGTCCAGGTGAAACCCAAACACCAGGCAGATTAATATGACAGATAGACATGGAAGATCTCACTCAAACAGAGCTCTTGGTTCTGTTCATTTCCAGCTGAAGGAAACACATATTTCAACCAAAAATGGAGCATGTGCTTTCTTACGCTTGCCATAAAAGCCTCTGGGAAAACAAGCTGGAGTCACAAGAGTCCTAGAGAAAAAAACACCGATTTTACCTCAGAGCACATAATTATACACCTCACTTAAGATGAATTAGACTACAGTTCTATCCTCTACTTTCCCTCATTGTCCACCTAGTTATCTCCCTAATTTATTCTCCTCAAGAATACATTTTCAGGATTAAAAAACAGTTTCACTGCATAGTACTTTTTTCAGTAGCAAAAAAAAAAAAAGAAAACAAAACCCAGAAAAAAGCCAGTAATCTGGGAAATGGTAAATATTAACAAAATATGCAACTCAGGATGGGTTTAGCTGCACATCTGGGATTTTTCTTTCCAAATTCTATCCATGCCTGTCACTCGCAGAACAGGAATCTCTCTTCATGTGTCCTCTTGTGGATAATTACAATTCATATGAAATAGTTCTTAAAATGCTTCAAAGAATGGGAGGAAATAGTGGTAGCTTTCTCTCAGTGTCTGTATGTAATATCTGTGTCTGGATTTTGGGGGTTCAGAGGTCAGAAAAAATTTTTTTTCAGAATATTCTACTGGTGATTTGAAATTTGAATCTGGATGCAAATTCTGTTGCTCAGTCCCATCTCTGTTCTTTCTCTGCAGATAACAGGGGGTAAAAAAAAAGTTGGCTATTTATTGCACTGTTGCTACCCATACATCCTATTCCTATTTTGGAAGGCTTCCTAAATTCATTACACAGGCAAAACTCCCACTGAAGTTATTTGTTTGCCTGTGCAGAGACCAAAAAACAGATCAGAGAACAGAACTGGCCATCGCTGTAAATATGTCAGTTATTGGCTTGCTGAAAGCATGTGCTTTTTCTCACTCCTTGAGCAGAGTCCAGACAGCTTGGAAAATTCAGGGGAAAGTTGGAAGTCAAAGCCCTCTAGCTTTGGAAGTTGGAAGTCAAAGCCCACCACATATGAATAACCAGTACTGCCAAGGGCCATTGGTTTTGTAGATGAAATGGACCTTGATGGGTGAAAGAAAATGTTTATAGTGAAAGGCAAATGAATTAATCAGAACATTAGCCTTCAGCTGTTGGCACCAGAATACAATATCAATGGAAACAGGAGTAGCCTCTGACAAACCTCACCTGCTCTCATCAGCCCTGGGTGTAGTGATTTTATGCACAGATCTCTATGGGAACAGGGCAACGCTTATCAGCGCAGTCGTAGAATCATATAATTGTCTAGGTTGGAAAGGACCTTTAAGATCATCCAGTCCAACCATCAACCTAACTCTAATAAAAAAAACCCCATCACTAAACCATGTCTCTAAGCACTATGTCAACCCATCTTTTAAATACCTCCAGGGATGGTGACTCCACCACTGCCCTGGGCAGCCCATTCTAATGCTTAATAACCCTTTCCATGTAAAAATTATTCCTAATCTCCAATCTGAACCGCCCATGATGCAACTTGAGTCTGTTTTCTCTTGTCCCATAGCCTGTAACTTGTGAGAAGAGACCAACCCCACTTGGCTACACCCTCCTTTCAGGGTATTTTAGAGAGCCAGAAGGTCTCCCCTCAGCCTCCTTTTCCCCAGGGGGAACACCCCCAGCTCCCTCAGCTGCTCCTTATAAGACTTTTTCTGTAGTCCATCAGCTGTGATTGCTATTGCCTTGATTTCCAAATAAAATGCTGCAGCAGAAAAAGAGCAATACTCTAGTATCTTTGCTGTTGACCATACAAGACTTGGTATTGATTTATTTCTGAACAATATTCATCTTGTAGGGTAAAAGAAGCTCATTTACCTGATAAGCCTAATAAGCTACTGGTATATTTAGGAAAAACACAATGTTCTCAGATATCACAGAAAATTAGCTAGGCTGCAGTGCCAGGGCTGTGACTGTGATTCTTAAGCTTATAATTTGATTTATGCTGTTAAGACTAGGAAAGTATAAGTCTCAGGAAATAGTTCTATTGATGCTTCATGGGACGTGGGGAGCCAGACTAGCAGAAGTCTTCAACTGCTCTAAGTTATCTGAAATGGAAAAAGGTAACTTTTATATTATACTGATCTTTAAACTGAAAGTTTAAAAAAAATATTTTGCTTTCTAAATGGTGAAATTTCTGGAAGTAAGTGGTAAACTGCAACTGCTTGATATCTTCATAAATTTGGGGGTGAATATGTCAGTTCAGATGCTCTGAAGAAATGAATCCATCCAGGTAAGGTATATATGGGAGATCATACTTGGAAGCTAAAGATATGTGTCAAAATAGGTGTATGAACCACACATCCCTTGTTTATTGTGGGTGGCTCCTACTCTTCCCCCCTCCCGTGCATGCTGTGAACTATATGAGATAATTGGGTCCTATAATATTGTATTTATTACAAGATTCAGAACACTTTGTTCAAATACTTCTTATTTTATATTTTTAATGAAAAACAGTTCTGTAGCTTTTGTCCTACTAGTCCTGCTAAGTTCACGATCTTTGGAAGGGGATCTTCTTGGACTGTCATAAGGGAGTGTTACTTTGTGTTGCCATTTATGCAAATGGAGTATTAAGTATGATTAAGAAGACTGCTATTAGTGTACAACTCCTTCCATTGCTGTAAAGGCTGAGATGTGCAGTGCATGGGGCAGGGGACTGCTTGATGAGACTGGAAATTATTACATTTAAGTCAAGGGAGGTGATTCTACCAGTCTACTCTGCTCTGGTGAGACTCCACCTGGAGCACTGTGTCAGGTTCTGGAGTCCTCAGCACAGGAAGGACATGGAATTGTTGGAACGGGTCCAAAGAAAGCCACAAAGATGCTGTGAGGATAGACTGAGAGAGTTGGGGTTGTTCAGCCTGGAGAAGGCTCCAGGGAGACCTTTCTGGTCCCTAAAGGGGCTTCAGGAGAGATGGGGAGGGACTCTTGAGGGAGGGGAGCGACAGCATGAGGGATAATGGTTTTAAACTGAAAGATGGGAGATTTAAATTAGATCTTAGGAGGAAATTCTTTGCTGTGAGGGTGGTGAGAAGTTTCTGTGTGTACCATAGAACAGCCCAGGAGTGTATCTATTATATTTAGGAGAGAGCTTCTCTACTGAAGTGTATGCAACATACTGAGCCAGGAGAAAGCAAAACAGCAAGTGCTATTTAATGCATGCACTGAATGAGAGGGGAGTCATATGGAAAAAAATCATATGTGCTCAAGTCATTAAAAACTATTCTAATGCTTGAGGGGGAAGGATAAATAAGGACAAATGCTGAATGGAAACCACTAAATCTAGTATTCCCTAAGCTCTCAGTGCTCCGTAGCTTTAAATTTATGAAATTCTTTCAATGAAGCAGGGAGTGACAGTGCACAGGCGTGTCTACTTTCCACATTTCATATTTCCTAACCTGCCCCATGTTCCTTGCTGATGGATCAGACTGACATCCCACCAGCTTTGCCACTTTAAGTACTTGGATTGCAGCTTGGATGGAAGGTGACCAGTAATTAACCACAGACAGCACTTCTGATCTTTCACTAGACCATGCACTCTGCCTGCACCCAATTAACCTTCCACCATGAGTCCAGAAAGCAGAGTGGAAGCTGTATGATAATTCTTGGATCATTAAAAAGTCCCATGACAGTTTTTGTAGAGTAATTTTGTTAGGCCCTAATATCCTGGCTAACTCCCAATGTTGTTTAATTACTTGAATTATCTGAGAACAGGATAAATGTATTCATTGTACATTTTACTTAAAATGTCATGGAGCACACCAAAGAACATATTCAGAAATTATATTTGTGAATGATTCAGCTGTGTCTCTAAACCGGGCATATAATGGCAAGAAGTTTTCAGAAGCATTTTTGGATTAGTCAGGAAGGTCATCTGATACTAATCAACCGGCTTTTCTGCATCTTGACTAGGATATTCTTTCTGGGGTTTTGTCTGAGAGTTGTAATATTTTTCTTTCCTCTCTAACCAGTTCTGCAGTGCTGGTCATGGTGTTCAAAATAGGTTTGCTTGTCTACCTTACAGCTGGAAAGGTTTCAGTCCCTTACAGCAGGGAAAGGGTTACTCATATGGGAGTCTTATCAAGGAAATTTTCTTGCCTTTATCCCCCTTTATTCTGGGAGCAATATTATTATTGTACATTAATTCTTTGCTATGTGTGTAACTCTCTGCATCTAGCTGGCTTAACAAGCTTTAAAGACTTGCTGACTTTAGGCAATGCATTGAATAGCAATGCAACGCGAGCTGTTAACCTCCACAAATCCTGTAGCAGGCCTCCCTTTTCTAAATGTGACCTGTGGGTGAGCTCAGACAAACCTTTCATTTCTACACAGAGCATGAGAAACATCCCAGGTCAAGGATTGCAAAGAACCCACTTGCAGTATGCAATCAGGAGTTTTATTGATTTTACAAAACCCAGAAAATCCACTACTTATTCATTGTGCTTTCTACTGGCATTTTATCAGTTAACCACTTGGAGATCTACAGACTTTTATAGAATTCTTTTATAACGTAGCATTTGCCAACATTGGGTAGTCAATGCACTGTGTTATTCCAGTTTTATGTTTTTTCGGATGCACTAGCAGACCCATTTTATAAAATGAGGAAAAAAATAAATAAAATATTGATCTGGGCAATTGCTTCCTGTACTGGCGTAGTCTTTCAGCTAGCAGTCACAAAATGAGTTCTTCATCTCATTTGCTTATGGTGATGGTAGGCATAAATTACTCGAATTGACCCATCTAAAATGAGTTTTGTGGAAGCCACTGTTCTGTGTAATTGCAGTGTTCCGTGTAATGATGTATTTACTGGCAGTGCTTGACTGAGACTTAGAGCAATAGTATGTTTCTTCACCAAACATCTATAGAGTAGCACAGTAACATTTTTTAACAAAGATTGTCTTTATCCTAAACAACAGCATCTTAAATGTGTTATCCTTATGTAAATGTGTTAGCAAATAGAGCGTTTTTACCTCTATGTCCTTTCCACTCCAGGGTTTGTGGGTTTTTTTAAGGGCTTGGGGCTTAGGCAGCCTGCTCTCATTTTCAATGACAGTGTAAAATCATTGCCAGTTTGATAAAGATTGTTATATGGAAATTACAAAATACCGTGTCTTTCATGAAGTCTTTGTTGTTGTTCTTTCTTCTTGTTGGAACCAAAAATAAATGTAACTTAAATGCAGTTCTCTCTGAGCAGAAACTGTACTTTATTAAGTGCTCTTTCTTCTAACCAGGGTTAGATTTAATTTATTTTTACTTAAGAAAAAAAGCAATGGTACTTTATCTTGCATGGATAAAATAGAACTGTTTTCTACAGTTATGTAGAAAACTCCTACTGTCATCAATGTACACCAACAGGTTGTGTTGTTCAGAAGAGTTCCCCAAAATTACTATGAACAGGGAGCAATGTCTTTTCTTAGGATCAACAGAAGTTATGTTTGACCAGAAATGGGGCTGAGACAGTAAAATTACCATAACGATTCCCTGGAAAGTGGGACATGGCAGGTTATGGACAGCATCCTCTCCCTGACTGTAAAGCAGGAGGGAATGTGTAAAGAGGGGTCATGGATGTACCACTGACTGTCATGCAGTTTGTGAAGAGATTTATCGTCTTTGTGAGCAGGACTTTTTTTGAGGTTTTGCTTCCTGTCAGTATTTAAATGCTTTTGGACTTCCTCCAACCCAGTGTCCACACCAGCTTCATTAGTTGTTCTTTCTGGTCATACTTACTACAGCCTGTTTGGTGGGGAACTCTCAGCTGGCATATGTTATTCCGCCACAAAATCCAGCTTCCTTTAGAGGTGAACCTGAAACTCAGCAAAAGTACCCTGGGCCATGGTGAGGGGTCACGCTGTAAAAGTCTGGGTCTAAGGTGTGATTCTCTCATCGTTGCTTTTCCCTCTGTCCTCTCCCATTTGTGACACAAGTCCAGTCCATTTTCCACCCTCAGCTTGTAGCCTGCTGTCCTGGTGAGAGCTGCCCTAGTACTGACATTCAGGAGCAGATTTTTATATCACTTTGGGAGTGCAGTCACTCGGTCAGTGATATTAGTAGTTTAAGAAAGAAAGCAGAGAATCAGGTCTACAGTTACTGAAATGAAACTTTCCTCTTCAGGCCAAAACTGAGACTCTGGAAACCTCAATTCAGAGTGCTTCAAACTCAAATTGCATTTTGCTGACAAATTGCCAAGACACATTTGACCCATGAGAGAGCCTCTTCCGAGAGCTAAATGAAAAATGCATTCTTTGAATATCATTGAAATGGTTCTCAGGTTCTCCTCGTGCTCTTGGCCATTAGCCCCTTGCAGAAAATGGTTTTCAGATTCTCTTTCCTTCCCTCCTACAGACATAAAGGGTTTTCAGCCTCTGAAGATGTTATGAGCTGTCTTTATAAATCTCTTTAAAATAACTTGGCAAGTCATAACATGAAATTTCATACAGTTGCAGAAAAATACGCCAGACCATCCTGTATTGAAAGAATATGGGACTAAATGTGAAATATGAAGGCTGAGTTGCATCTAAGGTTGATTTCTTTACAGATAGTATACGGTGGGCGAAGTCCCTAAAAATATCCTAATACTTGCTCCTTATCAACAACCAACAATAAATATATCACAATTTACAGTCTCAATGTCACATGCAAAAGAAGTCTTTGGTGCTGATCCAAAGAGATGCCTTCATGCTGAAGGACAGACCTGTGGAAGATTCCTTTGTATAAGAAATTTTTGCCCATAGACTGCAAAATTCTTCTTTAAGGTGTGCTCCTCGTGTGAAGGGGAATTGAGAGCTATTCCCCTGAAAAGAGGTGAAAGAGATAAGAAAGGTGGAGATTCCTTCCTGTCTTCCTGTGGTTTAACCCCAGCCAGAAAGTGGGACCATGCAGCTGCTCACTCACCGCCCCCAGTTGGGATGGGAGAGAGAATCAGAAGAGTAAAAGTGAGGAAAAACTTCTGGGTTGAGATAAAGTTTAATGTAAACAAAAAAAGCAAAAAGTTGCACATACAAAGCAAAATAAGGAATTCATTCTCTGCTTCCCGTGGGCAGACGGGTCTTCAGCCATCTCCAGTAAATCAGGGCTCCATCATGCTTCATGGTGGCTTGAGAAGACAAACACCATCACCCTGAACAACCCCCCTACAACTTCTTTCTTCTTCCCCCCTTGACTGGCTTTTATGGCCCATCAATAACCAAACCCAGCAGTGTTTTCCCAACACTTCTCATCCCAAATCCAAACCACAGCACTGCACCAGCTGCTAGGATGAAAGTCAACCCCATCCCAGCTGAAACCATGACCCTTTCAAACCAGGACACAAGGATCCTCCATGCTAGGATGTTATTAACATCCCATTTTATTTATTAACATCCCATAACATTTTATACCCTATAGGCAGGGTAGAAAATGGAAAGTGGCATATATTTATTTAGTCTGGTCTTATTAATATAACACTGAGTAATGAGGCAACATCTGCAAATTCATCTTGCTAAAAGTGGGGTTGGGATGGGTGTGCCTATTTATGTGTGCACTCATCCATTGACCCCAAGAGCCCATCTCTGTATAAATTACTGCAGCTCAGAATAATTTAACCAAAACTCTCATGTTTTGCTGAGATCTTCACCAGATGATTACCTTACAGATGTTCAATTTGTAATTTACATATTACATTTCGTGTGCATCTATCTGATATGCTGATGCAAATGAAGAAGTTAACTTCCATGTCTCCTCTGGACTAGTTGGAAAATGGGGAAGAGAGGATGAACATTTTCTAGAAAAAAAAATCATATTTGTTCATTGTTGGAAGCTTATTTTCATTAAAATCTAGTAGGAAAATAAATTAAAACCTTTTAGATTTAACAGGAAATGTGATGGCTCCCCCTTATTAGCACACAAGCTACAGGCTCAGCATCATTCTCTTTCTCTGTGATAACTGAGACTGAGTTTTGCTTTGTTTGCAATAATTTAGCCAAAATTAGTCAGTTTCAAGGAGAAAGACTGAGGGAGCTTCCTCGTTGCCCCTACTACACCTAACAGTCTGATGGCTAGAGCCCTGTCTTCATAGGAGATATAAATTCCAACTACTGTGCTCAATCAGTGAGACAAGGTTTGAGCAGGAGGTTCTCATTTGCCCAGAAAATGGCTTGCACGTTGTTTGAGAGCTTGAGTTACTGAATTTAATGGTGCCATGCATGGTTTGAATAGCTGCATCTTCCCTGGTGCTTGAAAGGTAATGGAATCTTGTTATGAAGGTAATCCAGAATTCCTTTACATTCCTTACTTTGGTCATAAGTAACCCCAAATTATTACAATTCTCAAATATTCTTCTCAGTTTACCAAAGAGAACACACTGAAAAATGATTGTCTGCATCGGCTCAAATGAAAACATTCAATTGTGTTTATTTTTGCTCAGCTGAGTGGTTTTGACTCACACAGGCCTGGTTTCCATGGGTAACTAAGGTGCCAAGAGCTCCTGAGCCTGAAGAAATTGTGTAAGTTCCCGCTTTTCCTTCTTTTGCACCCTGACACTTTTTTCTCGGGCAGTAAAGCTTCCCAGCAGTGGCCATTTACTCTGGTACTGTAGCTTTACAAAATGAATTTTAGCTTGTACTTTCCCCTTCAGCCACATTAGCTGCAGAAGAAGACGTGCTGTGTGATGCCTTCAAAACCGCTTATTCAGCCCACCAGCTGACAGGGTGTTAACTGGAACTATCACTGCCAAAATGAGAGTTAATCCTCTGGGGAACTGGAGAGGAGACATACAGTGATGTAACTTGATTTTTTTTTTTCTTTTTTTTCTTGCAAGGCTTTGTTTATGAATTACAGGGGAGGGTTTAGGTGGAATCAGTAGAGATGGGACATGGATGGTGCCAGAGCAAGGAACTTTCTGTTACTCTAGATGAGCATTTGCAGTAGGGTTTTGCTTGGTTTGAAGCAAATCCCTATAACAGCTTCACATAGTATGTTCTGTTTTAGTTAGGAAAACGATTTTGGATTTTAAATTTCTTTTGGAGGAAGCTAAATTGGAAAATCCTTCCCAAGCGCTTATCAGTGCTTGCCAGCTCTGAGGGGAGAGTCCAAAGCAATGCCTGGCCTTGAGCAGCTTTGAGCTCCAGCATTGTGAAGGCTTTCAGTCTCAGGAACCAAACAAACTTGGCTTCAAAGTAAGTTCCTTCAGCTACATATGAGAAGGATGCAGGAGCCTCAGCACCAAGTCTTTTCATCTACTGACCCCCTCCTATCGTGCCATATATGTAACAACATTTTCTTCAGTGCTTGTCGAGTCCTGTGCTGGTTTTGTCTGGTACACAGCCACACTAGCCATCTGTAATAATACCTTGTTATTTAATTCCCTATCAGTTGATGCCCATGTTTATGTCTGCATAATTGCTCCTGTCATCCACTGCCATTTTAGAATTAATATTAGCACAACATTGACTCTTTTTCCAGTCTGTGTCTATCTTTAAAATGGAAAATTAGGCTTATACCTCTCAGACAAATCTACAAGGACTCCTGGGTGCGAGTTTTTCAGGGCTGCAGCCTGGAAAGTATTTATCTGCCTGTACATGCTGTTTGATATCCTTCTTGAAAGTGCTAGAAGGTACTTCATCATGCTCTTACAATACTTCAATCTGCTGCCTTGTGAAAACAGGACAAAATGTGTTAGACACTTTGGTCTGTGCCACAGCAATACACACCATCTACGTAGAAATGGATCTCTGCCAATCCTAAAATTCTTCTATTCCTTTTTTTTTTATTTTTCATCACTTTTCCCCATATATTACAAAAGCCTACTCCATCAACTTACTGTAATTTGAGGTATACCAACTGGGTTTTTTCCTTTCTGTTTATTATTTCAAAACTTCTATTCCAACCTTTACCTTAATTTTCACACTGAATGTGGGTGTGCTTTCAGCCAAAATTGGCCTTTTCTAGACCTTTAGTGTTTCTTCAGGTTAAGTCTCATCCCAAATGCTCAACATCTACAATGGCAAAGCTCCTGTTACAATCCAGTGCATCAGCAAACAATTTTATTGAAAGTGTAAGGATTAATACTTTGGTGTTCCATTCTGATGTTCTGCTAAATGCCATGTTATCTTTGCATGATGCAGGTAAACTTCTGAATAGTCAGAAGGGAGGAATGATATTTTTATTGTTTTTTTAATTGAATTCCTATTACCAATCAGAGAACAAAAAAAATTTCCTTTTCTAGCATTTTGTTTGTTTAAAAATCAATTTAAAATAGAAAAATGTTTGAATAAAGAGCATTTCGTCCTTTTTAACAAAAATATCTTCTTTCAGATGGTCTTCTGCGGCCATTCAAAAAGGTAGAAAAGAAACTGAAATTTGTCAAAAGACCATCAAATCAAGAAGTTATTCTAATAATAAAAATCCCTGCCCTAAATTGTATATTCTCAATAGTATTTGAAGCTGCAAAACAGGTCATAGAATCAGGGAATGGTTTAGGTTAGAAGGGACATCAAAGATCATCCAGTTCCAACCCCCTGCCCTGGGCAGGGACACCTCCCACCAGACCAGGTTGCTCCAAGCCCCATC
>JAOWAV010000012.1:117494915-117525727 GCA_028571045.1 Scolopax bukidnonensis
GAGGGGTTCAAGGCCAGGCTGGATGGGGCTTGGAGCAACCTGGTCTGGTGGGAGGTGTCCCTGCCCAGGGCAGGAGGCTTAGAACCTGATGTTCTTTAAAGTCCCTTCCAACCCAAACCACTCTATGTTTCTATGATTCAAGAGCTGGCCCCAGACTCCAGCTCTGTCTGGAAGCACCCAGCAAGGAGCTACGGGAGGAAGGCATCCTCCCTCATCAAATGTACTTGCTCTGCCTTTGGGCATCACATTTAGTTCTCCACTAACTGTAACGCGGGGGCAGAAGGTGCTCAGAGCCCCACAAAACCCGTGCTGGTTCGCTGAGCAGCTGCTGTCTATGTTTCTTTCTGCCTTAAAGTTCTCTCACTTTTAACCCCCTCTGACACCTTATTACCAGGAATTCTATCTGTAGCTGTTGTGGGCAAAGTTTCACTGCAATTATACTAATGGTAAGGGAAAAGCAGTAGAGACAGAGATGAACTGTGGTTTTAAACCACACAGATTATGTTACTGTAGACAAAGAAACAGCAACTGAGTCTATTGAAGACAGGAGGGTATTCATTATAGATGAATCAGAAAAGAAAAGGCAGTGATGGAAGGTAAATATGATTTGGGAGTGCCTGGGTTTTCCTGTCTTGACTGTCACCTACACTGTTTTTGTTCTCTTCTAAGAAATTAGGGAGGCAGCTGGTGATGTATCTGAAAAGTGTGTTAAGTTTTATTTCTCTGTTTTATGAGAGAAAACAGTGGGCACAGACATAAAATTGATATACAGTGCAAATATGTAATTTACAGTGTTTATATAAATTATTGCAGGATATCACTTTGAATGAAGACATTATCTTAGCAGTAGTCAGAGAATTATTCATACCACAAAATCACCGAGTTTCAGAAAGAAGAAATCACGACTGATTGTTGTGAATCAGTGCTTTTTGTATGGGATAACCCTGTCTTTTCCATCCCCCTGCTCCATTAGGGCAGATTCCAGGGGCTCCAGGTCTGGCCAGGGGGGTGCAGCCCTGTAGAGCTGGAGCGCACTGATGGCCAGCCCCATCCAGTGCCGCCAGAGCTCCTCCAACCCTGGGAGCTCTGCAAAGCCTACAGCCTGCAGATCTAACATCAGCATGGTGGAAGTCCATCAAAATGAAGGGACTTACACCCCAAAACCTCCTAGCATCTTTGAAAATGAGATGGCAGTCACATCACAAGCTGAAGGTGAATACCTTTCCCCTGGTGGGACACCAGTCAAAGAGGCTTTGACTGTAGCTGAATACCTAGGGTGTTGATATTGCTTGACAGCGGATTATAGGCTGAGTTTCTAACAGGTGTTGACCCACAGAGCTCCACTACATGGAGCTTTTCTGGACTTATATCCATTGAGGTGTCCCTTCCCCAACAGAAACATTGAGTTTAATACCCAGCTCCAAGGCAGCTTTCTCTGTGGCTTGCACTGCAGAACCTCTTTTTGAGTTGCTGAGAAAGAGAACTGACAGGAACAACTCAGAACTTTGCTTTATTACTTTATCATTTCAATAAAATTTCTGTACTTCCCCATAGTTACCAGAGTGCTTGTTACGCTGCCAAGTAGTCTTTTGCATTGCTGAGTTGAGAGGATCTCTCTTGCTTCTTCACATGTGGTCATACAAGATGGAAGAGCTCATTTCTGCCAAAATTCAACATATAAATCATTTTCCCAATAACCAGAGATGGAATTCATTCCATGTTAGGGTAGGATATAGCCGTGAACAGGCATTTGAACTTATGTTCCCCTGACCCACTGATACTGGTGTTTGCCTTGCATAAATTTAGTTCTTTGTATAAAGATTTTAAAACTCTGTGGTACAAGGACTTGACCCTTGGTTTCCAGTGTCCCAGATGAATGCCCTGACTGTGCCGTTACAGAGTGTGTTTCTTGCAATAGCATCTGTTGGAGCCATTCCATGTTTAAATAATTGAGTAGTTACTAGGGCACAGCAAGAGGTACCAAGTCTGTAATCTAGTAGTCAGGAATCCCAACTGAGCTGCTAAAATAGACATCTCTGGCAGAAATTGGGAGCTGAAGGAAATTTGGGTTGCTTTGTCTTCCATTTTAGAGGAGGATGGTAACCTCTTATGATATCCTGAGATTTGGAATTTGACTGGAAAGCTCTTAGTTTCAACCCAAATAGAATGCGACAAATGTAAAATCAGAAACTTTTAAAGGACTGGCAAATTATTTTCCAACGTGCTCTAGGAATAATCATAATCACATTATGAGGAAAGAGAGAATTCCTATGTCAATGCTGCATATGCTCTATTTGAAAGAGAGCATTGCTTGCTGCTTCAGTGTTTGACAAATTCCAGTGTTAATTGTCAACACAGGTCATGCATCGCAAACTCATCTACCCTGAACTGGCTTGTGAAACATCACCAGTTGCAGGGTCAGGCCAAAAGCTTGTGAACTGCTGCCACTTTTGTGTTTCAAGCTGGCCCGTTGGTGCACCCAACGCAGACAACGTAAGCAAGAGGTGAGATCTGGTCCTTAAAACCCTGCCTTAGCTCTGGTGATGCTCCTGCAACCTGCTTCAGGTGCACACTGTGGCACTCAGCTCCCATTCGGGTGCCCTCCTAGAAGATGCACAGCGGAGTGAGGAGCAGGGATTGTCAGTGCAGTGATGGAATCTTCTTTAATAGAGCCACTTCAATAACTAAATCAAAATATCATTCCTTTTCTTAATTTAGTGCTGCCTGCTAATGATTTCCCCATTAACTAGGAATGCAGAGTAATAGGCAACGTGCTGCTCTGCATGTTAATAAGATTTCCAACTTTACAAGCTGTTTTCTAGTACCGTTTCAAAGTATGTCAGCAGAGTTTCCTCATAGCAGCTGCCATTATACCAGGATGTTCCTGTCTGAAAAACTGAGACACTCTTGAGCTCCCTGTGGTTGGTAACTGACAGGGTTTAGTCCCAGAGCTAATCTTGATGGACAACATTAAAATTAGTAGCTATGCAAAATGAAGATAATAAGGCTTCGGCCTGTCTGCCGAGCAGCAATGACCACCGGCACCTGGGAAGAAGACAACTTCTTCAAACTCACGTAGAGAAACAACTATTCTGGCCAGGGCCCATCCTGCCACACACATAAAGCATAATCATCTGAGGCTAAATCACTAGTGTACAAGAGCTGAGAGCTGAAATGCTTGGAAATCAACAGATAAATATGAATTCCAATGCAAAACCTGAAAGTACAGTGTCAAAAAAAAAAATCAAAAGTTTAGTGCTGAGTTTAGCTTCTGCTTTTACCAAATAAAATCCTAGAGACAGAGATGGGGATAAAAGGTGCCTGGTATTGACTTGACATTTATTGGAACTTCCCCTCAACCTGGCTTGGATTTAAAATAATTATTTCTGTAGAAAAGGTTTAAATTTCAAAAGAAATAAAATGGATTTTCATTTCCTGTATTCAAAACCAATCAAAATTCCACCTAGCAGGGAATCTTTCCGTTTTCAATGGAAAAAGAAGGCAATCTCTGCATCAGTGCCCTCCACATGACCTCTAGAGCATCAGCACAATCCGGTCACAATTGCTCCTGCGGCCAAAAGCTGCAGCCAGTGTGAGGAAGGTCTGGTCTCCCTGCTTGCTCACTGAGGACACATCAAGTGAGATGCTCACATAGCTCTGGGGCACTACCAGGCACCAGCTGGGTGGCTGGGGCTGCGAGGGTGGACTTTGCAGATTTTTTGGAGCTAGAGCTGAGGTTTACAAGGAGGTACGTTGCTCCCAGCACCCTGGGAGGGACACTCGTTCAGGGCATGAAGGCTTCATCCAGGCATGCTGGTCCCCTCTTACCCTCAGCTCCCCGGTTAGCCCGACTTTAAAACTGTCTGTTACGATTGTCAGCAACAGGAATAGTGGAAGTTGTACGTCTGGATCAATCATGTAAGCTAGATAGGATTTGACAACTTTGGGAAAGATTAAATTTAGACATGTCAAGTTAAAACACATGCCCTCAACAAAACCAAGTCACTTTTAAGTATTTTGCTTCTTCAGGTCCTTTGAGAGTTTCCCGTGGAGAGGTGTTATTCATCTGGTCCCAGTTATTTTAGATATTTGCTGATCTTTTTTTTTTTAAAAAAAAAAAAAATCGCCTGCTGTGCTATTTAAACAGCAACCTTTAAGCTGTTTAAAGGAAGAGAGTGCAAAGCACTGGATTAATCTGCTTATGGCCCATATGGCCAGATGTTCCAAGGACTGTGGAGGAGCACAGGTCACAGTTAACCCGCATTCAAATAGCTTTCTCAGCAAGAGGGCTTTATTCCACTTGATGAATCAAACTGGATGGCATTTTTGTCTTTGGAACTGATTTCAATATTCTACTGTCAGGAAGAAAAATCGAGATGCAGTTTTCTGTTGGTGGGCATGTTCTTTGAGGTGGTGGGCAGTGATCCTTTAGTTGATCAACTAAAAGAATCAGGAGGATCTAGGCAAAAAATGCACGTTGTAGGCAAAAAGTGAGGAAGAAAATAAATTTCTGCTTCTCCGTGGGAGAACAGGGTACACAAAACTGAATTTTCCAATTTAATGAAAGGAGGCAGAAGGGTGATGACTGAGGAGTGTTATTATAAATGAAAATGAGGGCCTTTACAAGCTGATAAAAAGAGCATAATGAATAACACTTTTAAGCGTCAACTAATTTATGAATGCTCTTAAGCCTTCAGCCTGGCCAATTCTTGTTACTTCCTTTGCTTCCCAAGGGACTTGACCCGTTATATATTGTTCTACAAAACCACCTTCTCAAGTGGCATCTTTGTTTTTTATATAATCTTATTTGTGTGATTTTTCACAGGGCAAGTCAAAATATTGATTTCAGTCTCTTCTGTAGTGTAAAACAAATGGTCTTGCTCTTTCTATGATTTTTTTTTTGGTATGTCAGCAACAGAAATAGGTGATAAAAACTAGTATGTCATTAATTTAAAGATGGTATAACACTAATACTCCTGGTAGAGCCTTTTAAAAGGAGTAGAAAATCAATACAAAGTTGTAATTTCTCAACCTACTGGATTTGACAGCATCCAGCATAAAGCAGTCCAACTGTTGTGTGGGCATTTATTTTTGTCAGAGTTAGGTTGATGGTTGGACAAGATGATCCTGAAGGTCCCTTCCAACCTAGAAGATTCTATGATTCTATGATTTGAGTTTGCTGTTACCAGAATCAGTGATTTTCAAGTCATCCAGAGGAACAGAGCTGACATCCTCACTGCCGCCCTGCTTCTCCACACAATTTAGGGGATACCTACCAGGGTTTTGCATGTCAAGTTGCAGCTCAGATTTTCTACATTCCAAAAGAACCATTTCAAGTGTGGGGTAAAACCATTGCCTGTATTGCTCTTCATTGCCAGGTCCACAATAAATCATAGAATTGTTTGTGTTGGAAGGGACCTTAAAGATCATCGAGTTGGACTAGATGATCTATATGGTCCCTTCCAACTCCAAAAAAAAAAATTCAGAGTTCCAACCCCCTGCCCTGGCCCTGGCCCTGGTGTATTGTTATAAAGTTAGTGGGGTTTATGAGGACAGCTGATAATTACTCTAGTGGCTGATTGGGTTGGCCAAAAGGGATGGAGTGGAGGTGAAAGAACTAGCAACCTTTTAATCAACGCCTTAGCAATCAATAAAGAGTTAATTCTTTATGTAGCCAGCATGGGCAACCTACTGCTCGTTTTAAGCTACTTGAGAAGATTTCATTCACAATTTTTGACTCCCTGGATTTTCTTGAATGGGCATTTGCGAATTGCTGACAAAGTGGCAACGAGCACCGTGGAAGTGCTGTCGAGGGATAAACGTGCTTGGCGGGGAAGCGGAGAAAAATCACAGCACAGTCAACCTGTGATCACAGGATAGCAAGGCTATGAGAAAACAGACTCACAGCAACTCTTGGAAACCAGGATCAGGAAAGCCGAGACACAGGAAAGAACTTTAACCATTTAACGAAGGATGGAGGTTGTGATAATGAACCAAGAGAGAGGAGCGTGTAAATTTTAAGATAATTTATTGGGAGAAATATAATTAGGATTAAATGTTTCCTCTGACTTTCTTCGATATACTGGGGAATGTAAAACAGTCATGGCATGCAAAATTTCCATAGAAAAGAGTGCTAATATCCATGCAATTTTTTATCTACCACTGCAGCTAATTAGGAAATTTCAGACAGAACATTTTTTCCACTGAAAAAAACCAAATTTAACGAAAAAAATAAAGAAACCAAATTAACTTTTTTTAACCTTTCAGAAATGGAAAAAAATATACTTCAAAATTAATATACTATTTTGATAAAACTTTACACAGTAAATTATGAAGGTAAAAAGTAACAATGAAAACAAAATGGTTTAATTCTGTCTAAATCAAACATTTCAATTTATACTGCTGTATTTATCAGCGTGCAATTATAAAGTCACTAAACAATAGTCAAGGGTATAATTAATACTTAGACCTGGTCATTGCTGGAACTGGTAGATGTATACAGTTTAGTTCATTAGTAAGTACTCTATGAGAATTTGAGTTGTACAAATAATTTTAAGTTATACAAACCATGGAGTAGTCTGGATGTATACAGCGTTTTCAGGATGGAAAATGTAATGAATCCCCTTAAAATCACAATAAAATGTTCCTGATTTCCAAAGGAAGAAGGTTTGGATTCCACAGCATCACAGTCAGGGTGTCACAAGATGTGACTGAACTAGTTGAAAGGTACTGTCATAGTGAGGCAGCTCAAAAATTGACTTTTATTCTCCATGTTTCTATCTTATTCTTAACAAAATGCCTGTTTCTGTATATATATGGTCTTTTTTCCCTTCTGAAAAAAAAACCAAACCTGCAGTAAGTGTTCGTGAATAGCTCTGTAATAGCAAATGGAAGGTCAAGCAAAATGAAGCATTTTAGTTTTTATATAGCTGCAATTCCAGATTTAACCTGAAATTAAACGGTAGCCTGCTAGATTCAAGCACGGGACAAAATGCTTAAGAAATGCTAGGCTTTTTCTGTAGCGCTTTAACTTCACGTTGTTGGCAAAATATCCCTTCTGGCTGGATGTTGATATAAATCTCCTCTTTTGTGGGAAAAGGATTCAAATCTCTTCAAATCTCTTCTGTGAGTAGAGAGTGGTGAAACCGCGCTGTACTTAATGTGCACTTCTCCTGGTGTAACCAGCATTTACTGGAAGGTTCCTAAGACTCTGCGCCAAGTGAAGGCAGTCATTAAAAACTCATTATCTACACAATTTGCAGTATTTTTTGAACTGGGAGTAACAGTATTTGTTATTCGTATCATGTTGCTAAGTGAGAGAGACATTACATCATTCGTTACATCATTCATTACAACGGCTGACCCAAACGAATAATTGACCTCTGTTCGGAAGATTATCTTCCCACTTTTGTTCTTTCATTCTCTTCATGATCCTTTAATTGTGAACCACAGTCTGAGATAAGAAAATAACAAAAAATGGAACAAATCCTTTGGAAGTAGTAAGAACAGCAGAAAAGCAGAACAAATCTTGGCCATACCAGGATGGCAACACTCCCTTTGATGCTTAATGTTTCATTAGATGTTTGATCTTAACATTGTCTTTAAAACAGAACGTGTTATTAAAAAATCTGTAGAAATAACTATAGTGTGACCACAGTATAATCAAATATCTAGAAATGGTGAGCATCCTTAGGCAAATATTTTTCAGTTACTGCAGCTCTTAGCGGCTGAAAAGGTGGTTATATCAAGTCAACATTTTTTCACTCAATAGCTTATCCTTTTTTTCACGCTGTGTTGGTAGATCTAGTAGAATCACAGAATCACCTAGGTTGGAAGGGACCTTGTAAGATCATCTAGTCCAACCAATGAAGACACCATCCGTCCCCTCAAACCTTGTGCCATGTATCTTTAGACTGTCACAGCTACAGCAGCATCACTGCTGGATTTTCCTCATGGAAAACCATGAGGATTTCATGCCCCTAATATCCCAGAATAAACTGGCCCAAGACAAAAAGTGACTCAACAGCATGGAATTGGGCCACAGGGGTTGTGGGGTGAGGGTGGTGTTCCTCTTTTTGCTAGGAATCTAAAGCATTTACTAGGTAGAAGACGTCTGGGCCTAAAAGTTTTTCTTCTCTTTGGGCAGAAGAAATTGGCTTCCTTCCAAAGCTCATTGTCATAGAATCGCCTGGGCCAATGTCTCTGTCACTTCTCTAATGCTTTCTTTTTGTCTGCTTAAAAGAAAATATGAGAAAGTTACTGTTGCTGGAACCAAAGGAGAGGTTGGAGGGGTTGGCTTTGGATAAAAGGGTGCAAAGCCCAAGTGATCCTTTGGTGGAAGGAGAGGTTGAATATGTAATTAAAGGCTAAAAGATGACTTAAAATGGCTATAATTGGTGGGGCACTCACGCAGGACACTGCCACTCTGCCCAAAGACTCCCTTTTTCTCCAGGCTTGCCTTTGGCTTTGCAGGGCAGTGATTTGTTAGCCCATTTGTTGGTGTGAGGGCAGTTGAGGGCTCTGTGGGTGTCTTCTCTGCAGACGTCACAGAAATGTGTTGATCCAGCTAAAACTCATCCAGCCAGGATTCCCACGGAACCTCCATGGACACCAGGGCTGATGCTGATGCGTTGATACCAGAGTGCTTTCTTCTAGAAAGTCCCAGAAAATGAAGAATATCTGAGTTTTGGGCAGGTGTATGAACAAATGTATGAATTGCATCCCCAAAGTGCTTGTCATAGTTTAGAAGAAGCAAAATCCCTTTGCTGCTGAAGCCCCTTCCACAAAGTGTTTTCAGAGAACGATGGTGGAGCAAATTCCTGTCTCTGGGATGTAAAAGGTTTTGCTTTATTTTCAATCGTATGGTCATACAAGAAAAAACATTGTAAGAATTGTTTTTTTTTTTTTATAGTGGAAGTAAATCTAACCTGTTTGCTCAGAACAAGCGATTAATATGAGAGAGTTGGCACAGATCCACAACGACCTTGTAGTAAGGATTGATTCCTACTCTCTTGCTGTTGCACAGGCTGCTATAACAGGACCCTGCTATTATCAGTTCAAAATGCACATTACTGTCTTCATTCCTATCTCTCATTTTGCTGACGTTGCTCCTAAGAATATTTGAAGTAAATGTCATTAAAATTTTCATCGTATTTAAATTAAAGCTTAAAACCAGTGTGTGAAGTGAAGGATGACATGTTCAACAACACATGAGATCACAGGGCAGAAGCATGTATTCTTAATGGAACAGAGAGTTCTTGTTTCATGTGGCTGGGCTCCTTTTGATCACTTTAGATTTCCCACAGCTGCCAAGAATACTTTGATGGGGACTCACAGAAACCAAAGTCATGAAGGTGCTAAAGCTCAAACCATTTACAAAGCGGTAGTTGGAGGCTGATGTTTTACTTTGAGCTTCATTCCTGAATTAGGCACTAAGATGTTTCATAGTCCCAAACCTCCTCCTTCCTCCACTTTACCTTATTCTCCAGAACACATTCTCTTGAGCATTCACTTCCATCACATTTTTTGCCTTGCAGACAGAGCTCCCCTCTTTCTGAAGGTGTGCTAGCCCCCGTCTAGCAGACAGACTTTAATATGCAGGCTTGGGGCAGAGTGGCTGGAGCTGCCTGGTGGAAAAGGACCTGGGGGTGTTGGTCGACTGTGGGCTGAACAGGAGCCAGCAGTGTGCCCAGGTGGTCAAGAAGGCCAACAGCATCCTGGCCTGGGTCAGGAACAGTGTGGGGAGTAGGACCCAAGAGGTGATTGTCCCCCTGTACTCGGCACTGGTGAGACCCCACCTCGAGTACTGTGTCCAGTTTTGGGCCCCCTACTACAAAAAAGACATTGAGGATCTGGAGCGGGTCCAGAGAAGGGCGAAGGAGCTGGTGAGGGGTCTGGAGCACAAGTCTGGTGAGGAGCGGCTGAGGGAGCTGGGGGTGTTCAGCCTGGAGAAAAGGAGGCTGAGGGGAGACCTTCTTATGCTCTATAACTACCTGAAGGGGGGGTGTAGAGAGGTGGGGGTCGGTCTCATCTCCCAAGTCACAGGAGACAGGACAAGGGGCAATGGCCTCAGGTTGCACTAGGGAAGGTTCAGATTAGATATTAGGAAACATTTCTTCATGGAGAGGGTTATCGGGCATTGGCATGGGCTGCCCAGGGAAGTGGCTGAGGCCCCATTCCTGGAGGTGTTCAAAAGACAGGTTGATGTAGTCCTTAGGAATATGGTTTAGTGATTTTTGTCAGGGTCAGGCTGATGGTTGGATTAGATGATCTTTAAGGTCCCTTCCGACCTAGACAATTCTATGATTCTATGAAAATCTACTGGATTTATAGCCTGTTCACTAGATCTTGACTTCATTCTACAGCTGTATCTGTCGAGCCCCCATCACAGCAGTACTTCAAAAATTGCTTTCTATTGCGTTTAGCACTTTAGCCCATCACTGGCAAAAGAAAAGAAAAATACCAGTTTGTTATTGAATCATAAATAACACCTATTTCTGGTGTAGCTCGTGGCAAAATGCCACTGGCTGTGTTATTAGATAGACAATGAGACAAAACTGAGTTTCTACGTTTGTATTGAGGTTAATATGTCCTGTAAACTTCACATAGAATTATTCAGGAGGATCCAAAACACTGTATTTTATAGGGAGAATAATGATTATGATAAAAAAAAAGGGGTTGTGTGCTAATGTAGTTCCACCTAAACCGTTCTCCGTAACTTCTGATAAATTTGTAGGAAAAGAGGAAGAAAAGCACTTTGTGCACATTCTAATTTCTCTCTTTTAAAGAAAACACCATTTTAAGCAAAAGGGGAATTTGTAATTTACTTATAGTGATGAGAAATAGAAATTGCTATAAATTGGCTCAGAACTCAAAACTTGGATTTTGGATAGCTCATATTTCTTTAGATTTGATCATTTTCAAAATTCCAGCTGTACATTTGTTTTTTAGATCTCTCTAAAAAAATGTTTCAACTTTTCATTTGTGCCATCCCTATTCAGAAGTGAAAATGCTTTTGAACGTCATTGTTTGGATAATCTTATTTACAGAGAGCTAAAGAAACAGGTACATCTGTGCAGCAGACAGATTTATCCAGGCAAGTTTAAAGTTTAAATAGGGCAGTAAGCAAATATGGAAAAAGTAATTTTAAGAAAAATAACTGTTCTTGATCTTGATTTTTTTATTCTTTTTTTCTGCTTTTAGTAAAATACTGGTATAAGATAAATATATTTTCTATAATTTTCCATGTAGTATATATATAAAACAGAAAGACAATATTGATTAAAATAGTAATCTGTTAACATTATATATATATATGTATATAAAATAATATAAAATTATTTTTATATTTTGCAACAGGATAGTTTATGAGACCTGCAATTAGGGTCACACTTCTGTGTATACTGTATTCACTCACAGAAGTTGGGAATCTTGGAGAGCAGGCAGGATACCAGGATGCACTCTTGTATACACATACAGTAATAAACATATTCCTGGCATTAATTGTCCATCCTTTCCCAGCAAATAAGGGGCCATTTTCTACATTTTATCTGTATGTTCACCAGAGTAACATTTGCCCTCCCTGTGCTCCTCTATACTCTATCATGGTAGAGGGTATCAAAATACCACCAGTTGGCCATGCCCCATCCCTGGAGGAGTTCAAGGCCAGGTTGGATGGAGTTTTGAGCAACCTGGTCTGGTGGGAGGTGGGTGATCTTTAAGGTCCCTTCCAACCCAAATCATCCTATGATTCTATGACTCTATGGTTCTGTGAGCAGGGTGTGGGATCTGTGATTTAGAGGCATCTCACATGGCATTCGTGCTGCTGGTGAGTCATGCCTTTGCTCCATCTAGACTGCTGTGAATAAACCCTGCTTGGGTGAGGAGGAAAAGCCTGCCAGCAGGAGCCCCGTATATTCTTTGTTATCCAGAGAGCATCCAGGCAAAGCTGCTGTTACTACTGCTATAAACAGTGAGGATGAGGTGAGGGTGGATCAGATTCCTGAACAAAAGGATACAGTAGAACGGAGAAATCCACCTCAGCATGTAGGAAAGGAGAAAGAGGCTGTGCAGTTCCAGAGTCGGTGGCCATTAAATGTGTTTTTAGCAGGTCCCTGGAAGGGGTTGATGTTCACCACAGGCTTAGGGTCACTGAGGTGCCATGTCCCTCCTGGGGACAGAAGGGTGAGAAGCCCCGTGCTGCCCTCCGTTAGGAACCCTGAACAGGAGGTTGGAAGTGAGATTTGTTGGATTCATTTTCCATGTTACAAAAACCAGCATCCAGGAGAGAATGCCGCTTATGCAGCAGCAATCTGAAGTCAGGTAGTGGTCACCAACTCACTTCAGTAGTCCACATCCTTTCCTAAGACTGCTGTCTTACCACCCTGCTGACAGATTACATGGAAGGAGATCTAAACTTACCCAAAATTGATTGAATTCTCAAGTCTGGTTAAATTTAGGTCCGCCTTCTTAGCTCTGGACTTTCTCCCTTAAGATTAAGAAGTAAAGGGGATTATTGTTTTCCACAGGCCTGCTGTGTGTTCTGCAAACATCTTCCTGTCACCTCTTTGGGAACAGCACATTATAGCTGTAACAAAAACAGTCTGTTCTTTTTTTGACTAGGCAATAGCCTTTATGTATGGCAGAGGTTTGGGCATCTTCTTTTTCCCAGTTTTCACATGGCAGAAACAGCATGTACATCTTCTCAAAGTGTGTCTTCTTTGGGAAGTGAGATATAATTTCTTGGGAATGGAAATTTAAAGCTAATGAGTGAAGCAATTCTGTTTAAATTATTATTTAAAATGATTTCTCATTTGAAACCTGCTGATCACTGCTGTTTAATCACTTAAACATGTATCAGCAAGATCCCTTTGTTATACTTTGCCAATTAAATGATGTTTATTCCTTATTGTACTAGAAAGCTAATGACTCGGAAATTTAAAATGATAGGGCTGTAGAGATTACATGTGGTTTTAATTGTCCTTAATATGGCATTACAGAGAGGAACACGGAACTTCTGCCTTTCCCCTGTAACATGTAACAACCGTTCCCTTTTATGATATGCCACCATTAAAAAAATATTACATAACTCCTTCTCAGAGCCACATCGAATATGGGTTGTGAGTCTAAGCAGCCAGGTTGTAAACCATTGGAAAGATTTTACACTAAAGCATTTAAGTATGTTAAATCCATGATTCATACTCCTCCCAGCAGAAAGTCCCATTCAGTGCACCAGCCAGGAAAGACTAATACCTCACACTGTCAGAGCCTCAGGAAATTGCTATATTTAGATTCCTAAATTATAGAATGCTGCTATTAGTGTGAACGTTATTATCACTATCATTATGATGAATACTGAAAGTTAAAACTGCTAAAGAATTTAACTTACTCATCAAGAAGAGTTTTCCCAGCTCCAGCAACTGTATACAAATGTGTGAATTTGACATAATATCCTGTGTTATGACATGGCATTTATAACACTAGAGCGTCGACAAAAGTGAATTATTGCCCCCCTCACCCAAGGCACTTCTTAGGCCTCACTCACCAGGATGTAGAGCAGAGATAACGCTGTGCTTTGTGCTAAAAAGTCCTTTTTTGACGGCAGAATCCTGGAGAGGATGAGATTCTATCACTACATGCTCACAGCACCCATTTCCACAGGACCCGCTCCTGTCAGAGGCCCCGGGGTGTTTCCACAAGACGAAAGGGCTCAGCAGTCGTGCCCTATATCAGGGACTATACATCTATGTCTGACTTCAGCTCTGTGTGTTCCTGGTGGGCTTTTCAAAATCAAACAGAAAATTTTTCAGTGTCACGTAGGAGCAGTAAGGAAATGAGCTTCATCCTTGCGGGTTGTGATTACAGGCCATAAAATTAGTGATTTGACCTATTGTTATCTTGCCCTTTGGGAAAAAAATGCTATTTGAAAGTCTGTAGGGTCTGGCAGTAACCCTGCCAGAGATTTGTCCACATCATTATTTAATTGCCAGGAGCGTAACAAAAAAATGTCCCTTCATTTAAGCCACATTTATCAGCTGAGACTCGGTGTCCGCCCCAGGCCCCAGCAACTGTGAGCAATTCATGTTTAATCACGAGCATTATGCAATATGAAAACAGATTGTATTTTTAAAGTTAACTTTATCCTGCTCCAAGGAGAGGGCAGT
This sequence comes from Scolopax bukidnonensis, assembly GCA_028571045.1. NCBI lineage: Eukaryota > Metazoa > Chordata > Aves > Charadriiformes > Scolopacidae > Scolopax > Scolopax bukidnonensis. The sequence continues at coordinate 117,509,078 of JAOWAV010000012.1, forward strand.
GTCCTGCGAGAGCATGTCCTGATGTGTCCCTGCAGCCCTGATGCTTGTGTCTCACTGACAGAACACCTTTATTCCTTAAATCCAGGCCCATGTAAGAAAAAGAGTGTTTTTAATCTAGACACACCAGATCTGAACCTGCAGAATATCTGAGGCCAGTTTTCAGGCTGCACTGGGATGGAGAAACATCTCCTTGGTTACCTCAGGCCACCAAAATTATCATTGTAGCACTGGATGCCTGAAAGAAAGTATAGCCCCACTGCTCTCTCCTGTCTGGGACACAGGAAGGGCAGTGGAGGTCCTGAGCAACATCGGTGCTCTCAGCAAAGAGCACTGCTCAGTTATAAAAAAGTTCTCCATTCTTGTCTTCAAGGTTAAGTATTTTGATCCTCAGAAAGGACACAGTACGGTTCTAGATGTAAGCCTTGGAAAACACTCAAACTTTGATTTCTGGGAAGCTTTTAAGATCTTCAGGATCTTAAAGATTTCTATTAATATTAAATGCACAGGTCTATAAAAATATAAGAAGCCTACTCTGAAGGGCTGTGGAAGGGTACCATGGCTACTAGAAGGGCTACTGGCAGGTACCAGGGGGTGGTCAGTGCAGTCTAAGACACAGCCTGTGCCTGGCTGCATCCCGAAGGGCAGAGTTGGTCTCCAACAAGCAGACGTAGTGGGGCTCCACATCACAGGCTGATTCCACAGAGCAGGGTGGGGAAAACCTCATGTCCTAAACTTAATCCAAGAGTGATGAGGAGTCAGGACACCAGAGAAAGCCACTGAGAGATGCACCTTGTGTACACCTGGCATCCTCATAGCAGCTCGCTGTCACTGTGTCAGGGAACAGTTCGCAGTGAAAAATATCCCACGCTAAAGAAAGCCCCAAACCCAGGTCTTTTTCTCCCTAACAAATGGCAGAGCTGCCAAGCTTCCAGCCTGGGTTTATTTTATCAACATTTCCCATTTCCCTTTCAGTCAAAATAAGACTGTGGGACCATCTGAGCAGATAATTATGTAACTGTGAAAGTTCAGAGCACGCTGAACAAAACAAAATATGCTTTCCCTCATTTATGCAGACTAAACATATTGTCAGGGTTTTGAAGCAGGCAGTCCAAAATTTTTCACAAAATACTGCAGTTTCCCAAGCAGCCTGTTAGGGGGAGAATTGTACCAAAATGCTGTCCTCCCTGCAGACGCTCATCAGAGGGAAGACTTTGCAGAATACTTCCAGTGCCTAATTAATTGCAGGCATCTGAAAAATCACTTTGGATACTCCATTTCTGCCAGCTGAAGCATTCTGACATCACTGGTGAGCTTCCCATATTTATTACAGTTTTAAAATAATTATGGATCTGAGGAATCTCTTTTGGATCCTTTTGCTTGCATGTGTTTCATGCAGATGACTCCATTTAGTTGTCTAAATATAGGGATCTGGTACCATTTAAGATGCCCCCGGGGGGGTACCCAGGGCATCTGCGTGGGTCTCACAGATGTGACATTGGAGCAAGAGAAGACCCGTGTCCTTCCAGAGCAGTAGCTGGAGGCCAGTCAGGGTCCTGTAGGGCATCCAAAATGACATGTGGTTAAGTCACCGAATCGTGCTCCGACTGTCACATTTCCAAGCTGTTCATTGTAACTGTGAAGGTTAAAAGCCAGCGAAAGCTGGTGCTTGCTTGTATTTGACTGGCACCGAAAGCTGTATCTTCACTCTGAATATCTGCTGCTCAAAGCAACAGTCTCACGACTGCTGGGACCAAAACCTGACCAACATCCCCCAGAAAGCTTTCTGTAACTATAGCTAATATAAGGTAGCATAGGCTTTTCTTCAATATAGCTGATAATCATTATTTTAATGTAGCAAAATTGGCCTCATTTTAAACACTCATGGGCTTTGCCTTCTACGAAGAGGTAAGATAATAGTGAGAGAAATTATATTCGTTGAAGGATGTTTAGGAAATTCTCTGAATATGAGGGCAACCTTTTCAATGGTAAAAAAATTCAGCTTAAGGCCCTCAGTCACCAGACTGTAATGAACTAACATGAGCACTTCTCTAAGCAATACTCTCTTTTATCTCTGGAGAACTTAGAAAGAGTTTATAGATTTTTCCCTAAGCCAGGCAAGGTCGAAATGTAAATACTCAGTACAGTCACTGGGACTTTGTGAATATATATATATACACGCACATGTAAGAATAAAGTAGCTGCAGATTTTTCAATTTCATGTTTAAAAATATTAAATAGAAGGCATCTTGAATGAAAGAGATGTTTTGTTAAACTAAAAAGGTGCACCTTATTGTATATTTTTTATTATTTTAAAATGTAACTTCCAAATACCAAATTAAACCGTTTCTTTATAAAGTGTCAGAAAGAAAGGTTTTCAAGACATGAAAACTGATTTTTTTTAAAATAACCAGTACAACTATGAATATTTCAAGAGTCCTGTTTCTCTATTTAAAGAATATAAAGAAAACTGGCAAAGGTATTTAGGCACAGAAGGGTGTAGATAAATACTTTGTGATGTTTAAAAAAAAGAAAGCACAAACAAGTTCTGTCTCCAGCTCCCAATTGCACTTTTGTTTTGAAAGATAGTTTTGAAAATGAGTTTTGAGAGCAGATAGTTTTGAAAATGAGAGATTCATCTACTTTCTGTTTCTTTGTGCATGTACACCCAGGTCACTGTAAGATGAAGAAGCTTTATAAAAATAAAACAAATACTTGTTTTCACAGTGCATTAGAGAGAACCTGAGTGCGAATCCCACGGACTCTGAAGAGATAAAATGAATTAGGTCTTTCTGTCAATGTTAACTAATACCTTATTCACTTGTGGATAAGTTACTGAGGTTCAGAGAAATACTTTTACCTTGATATTTTAGAAAGCATAGTAACCAGAGACAAATATACTTAAGGTCTGTCTTTGAGGATTTGGGGCACTTCCTTCATCTTTCACTTGGCCTTCATGGGATGCTTTGCAATGAGTGTTGTTTTTTTTGATGTAGGCACTTGATTAGTGCAGCCCTCCTAATCTCACGGTATTTTATAAGAGAAATAGCAGATTTAAAGCTTAAGGGCTTCAGGAGTTACTGAAAGTAAGTAATACTGGACATGTAACAACACAGCACACAGACCTCCATCTGCCTACCCTTTCTATAGAACTACTTTCCAAGAGGATCTTACATATTTGTTATGTTAAATATTGTGAATTATACCTCAGAACTAATGCCAAGCCATGATAATTCCCTATAAATAACAGGTGACAAAACTGCTTAGGGCGAATCACTTATTTTTCTCTAGAAATATTCTCAGTAGCTGAAAAATATCAGACAAAAATGTGTCCCTCTCCTAGTGTTCCCTCTCCAGAAGGATTTCACTTCGATGTCACCACCGATACTAATTGCCTTTCACCCCTGTGCTTTTAAATGAATCATAATCTCTGCTAACCGAGCAGATTGCCTGAATAGGTTTGGTTCCCCCAGCAGCTGGTGCTAGCGGGGATGCTGGGGGGGATTTCTTGGGGAGACTCCAGCAGTGGGTTGAGGGGGGCCAGGAGTGAGCAGAGATTGGAGCCGGCGGAACCCCCAGAACAGGCTGGGCTGGGCAGAAAGCTACTCCCTGGGGTTCCTTGTGCCTCGTTGGCCCTACCCCCCTTCTGCCAAAAAAGCCAAAGAACCTAACGTGCCCAGGTAAACACCACTCTCAAACGATAACTTCAGTGATCTGAGAGAAAGTTCTTGGCAGCTCAGTTTTGCTGACATTAACCAACGCAAAAAACTGGCTTCCACAGTAGAAAGCATGTGCTAGAATTGCAAGGGATGGGGCATTTTATCAGCAGAAATAATGATTTTCCAGCAACTCCAAAGTTGACTCTTTTGCCTCACGTAATTGGCTTCCAACTTTTGCCAGTGTCTTAGGCAAGAAACTGAAATACTTAAAAGTGATACTCATGAAGTATTTCTGCTGCTGTTTCCCATCAATTCTGTTGCTACCTTTTGGAAAGCCTTGGACTGAAAAGTTTGCAAAACCTGATTAAAGTTAGCCAGAATGGATTTAAATCGGCTGCAATCTTATCTGCCACAACTAGACCCCATCTTCTGAGTCCTGAAAGTACAATGTAAGGTTACTTAAGAAAGTCTGGAGAAAAACTAATTTCTATCTTTTAGACTGTAAAATTTGAATGTAAAATGTGGATCATCAGAAGAGAGGCTGTTCTTCCATTAAATCCATCCTGTAAAGATTTTAACCATCAAGTTTTTATCACATTTGGGTGGGAGCAAGCACTTGGAATAAAGATTTTACAAGGCCCCTGTCATCTGACTGATTTAACCTCTGAGGAATCACAAGTTCCTCCAAAGAAGTCGCATCATGAATCAGTGTAATTTTCTCTCTTTCCTTCATTCATTCTTCAGTAACTGTTGCTTAAGGTGATAAATTCTTGTTGGGAAATATTTATCATCTTAGATTTCATCTGTTCCATCTGCAGAGAAGCAGTGTAAGGCCACAGATCTTGGTGAGATACTGGTCTTCTCCTAAAAAAACATTGAGTACCTTTCTAGACAGTCATCTGTAAGTGAATTAATAACCTGCAATAAATCTTATGGGCATTCACTGCCATTTCTCTGTTGGTAATAATAGAATTGGTTGCTAAGTCTGCACTGGATAAAGCCAAAGGTCTCCTTATGTGCCCTCGTAGCAAAGAGCCCAAAGATAACGATCTTCTAAAAGCTTAGTCCCACAAAGGAGCCGCTTCCAGCCCCTGGGCACGCTCCTGGGTGGCCCTGCAGAAGCTGGGGTTTTGGAAGGAATTCTACCAGTAGCTCTGGGGAGAGGAGAGTTTCCATCTCAAAAAGAGGTGACTTCTTTTGTCAAACAATTTTTTGTTTGCCTGTGATGCCAGACCAGCCATCATCTGCCTTGCTCTAATAATGAAACACGTTCAAGGTTTAAGGTGGAATTGCTCACTGTTCAGAGCCATCCAGCCCCTTCTAATAGAAAGTGGACTGTGCTTTAGGAAAGGAACGAGCCATTTTCAATAGAACTGTCTAACCAGAGATGGCCAAAAATCTACCTGCTTGTTCTTGGCAACCGGTACTAAAAACCAAAAGGCAGAAGTAAGTGATTTCTGCAGCTGAGAGGCAGAAATCAAGTTCAAGGGCACTTCTCTTCAAACCTCCCATTCCATGTTTTGCACAAATGCCTCTTGCATCAATGAAAAGAAGGGCTAATGAGTGGGGAAAGAGAAAATCAGAGAAATACAGGGAAGTTATTTAAAGATGCTTGTCTCAATCCCCTCACTCTTTATCTTCCCTCCCTGCCCTCCTCCTCCTCCATTCCAATAACTTCGCAGGATATTTTCTCCCAGGAGTTTTACCTCTTAAGCTTCTCTCTGTTGCCTTTCTATAGGTTTTCAGACTATGTTTATCACTGTATTGAAATACCTTATTATTTTGCATTAGGCACTGTATCTAATACCTGGCGGGCAGTGTTTCTTCTCCTACCCTTTCCCCAGAGACAGAAGTGAGTACTTGAGAGTCTTGTTTTGTAAACTCATATACATTAACTAAGAGATGTCATTACTATCCACGTAAGCAGACAAGGTAAAAGAAATGTGCTTTCTATTTCAGGTTGGAGGTCTCCGATATTCTTACTGCCTGAACGTGCCAGCCCTATTCCCTGTAGAGATGAGCTTTTTAAAATTCCCTCTGCTTTAGCCTCAAGTCTTTGATTTCCACCCTGTGTTTAGTATTTTCTTTCCTTGAGGTATTTTTATGCTGAATCACTGCCAGACTGAATCTTGAGCATACATTTCTTCCCAGAAGGCTATTACCTAGCCAAGGACATAAATATTTCTTCATCTAATGGACTGCAAAGCAATTACATTTTTCTGTTTTTCTTTATTTTTACCATTTTTCAGTTAAGAAATAGGGACCAGGTTGTAAAAGAGAAAACTAAATGAAAGTCTCGTCCACCACAGTTCAAGTTTTACTTTGGTCTAGTTGCCATACTAAAAGCCAAGTGCAGCATGCCAGTGTTATAAAAAGGCTATAACCTCTCAACAAACTGCAGTTTCTTATCTTTATCATGTGCAGCTATGTCAAATATCCCATACGGACCCACGAGGAGTATATGTTGGAGGAACAAAGGAGGACCAAACTCTTTTCCCAACTGTTTTCATTATCTTTGGTTCCTTTAGTCCATTTTGTTTAAAATCAAGTATTTCTTGTGCTTATTACCCTAGGCATAAAGCTCCAACTTTATTTATAATTGAATAATTTATAAACCCTATGTCTTCTCATTTTTATATTGTTTAATTGCATGTGAAGAGTTTGGATTAGTTCTGTCAATCTTCTTTATAATGCTAAGTATGAAAATTAGGTGCTATAAAACCTTCACATTCAGTGAATATAACTCCTCTTCCTCAACCTGCCCGTTGAAACTTAAACATTTGCATCCAGTTGCTATTCTGATCACATTAAAACTTGCCCAGTTAAAATATATGATGGCAATTTTTATAGTGGGTAACTGGTGCAGACTTCAGATATCTCTGCTTTCCCATGGAAATGTGTTCTTTAACAAGCCAAAAGAGCATCTTACTCCCTTCCTCTTGGCTGCAGGGTGGGTTCATGGGAATTTATCACAAGACATTACTTAGGCTTATCTTAAGATAAGGTAGCCCTTTAGATACAAGAAGATAATATCTGGGGCTGTTACACTTAAATCCAGAGCTGGTGGGTTTCTTCCATACACACTTCCACAGCTGAGAAGTGAAAGGAACTGAAATTAGAAATGGGAAGGGCTGTCCAGATGATGATGCTAAAACTGAGTGTGACAATTCTCTCTGACCTTGCTAGGATGTGTTGGCCTCTCAATTGGGGTGTGGGGACAGAGTACATTTCTCTTCCTACCAGTAGGACACGAGGTGGAATATTTTAGGTAGTGCAAGCCTCAAGGACTTTGCACCTTCCCTCCGTTTTTACCCATGGCTGCTGCCAGTCTCAGGAGGAGGTGAGAAGGAGGAAGGGCCCACAGTAAGTACGTCAGAAAGAAAAGCTGCAGACAAGCTAGTGTGCTTGTTTTAAAATAGTTTTCACTCATAAATTGCAATATAAACTAATCAGACAACTTAAAAACAGGCATAGGGTGAATAAGGGCCCCTAAGTGCTCCTCAACTTAAAAATATTTGATTGGCAAACAGTTTTATTTATTAGTCCTTTCAGCATCTGTGTGATAGAGATAAAAGAGTATCTATTTGTGCTCTGCAGAGTGGGAAGCAGAGAGTTTGGGTGAGTTGCTGAAAACCAGAGAGCTAATGCCAGGGTGGGGAAAGAGAATAATACTTAGAGACTGGTTGGTGGCAGCCACTCTGTGAGGTACAACACGTGTCTCATGCTGAGTTCACCCCACGAGAAAACCTTTCTCTTTCCCTCCGTGGTAACTGTTAGCTTCACTGGGTAGGTTGGTGAGCAGCTCTTCCAGGAATTTGGAGGTGGTGATGGTTTATATATAACTGCTCTGGCTGCTTGGAGGAGGTTGATGGGCTGTTTCTCACCACGCACCACAAGGGTCCTGGGGCTCTTCACACAATGGCACCTTGTCCGGTCACTTGAGTGCCTGGGCCAGAGCAGTAGGGCTGAAATGGCAAGGATATCTTTATAAGTAAAATCAATTACAGCTTATTTTAGCATTTCAGAGTGAAGCAAGCTGGGACAAAAAAAAAAAAAACCCAAAACCATTCTTCAGTTTCTGTAGACTTTTTGGCTTCTTAGTGTCTTCCAGATGCTCCACCCCCTTCAGCATCCGGCCTTTGGCAGCATTTGGAAAGCAGCAGCCTTAAAACTTTGCCCAGTCTCAGGCAGTGTCCCTCTAAACAGAGGGTTTAGGACACAAAAACCAGAGTCCCCTTTCTTCCTCTTGAGTTTGGGGAGTCTTTGAGCTCTCGGTGAGCATTTCTTTTTTTTCTAGGCAATAGGCTGTAACACAGCAATGTACTTCAGATCATTTTTATTTTATTAATTTTTATTACTACATTAAGGTTATATGAAGAACTAACTGTTCAGTACCTGTTGCAGATCTAGGACATTTTTTTTTATAATCCCTTTATAAGTAATATTAAAGCATTTATTAAGGTTCGTTAAAGGCAATGAGTAACTAGCTTTAGATAGAAAATCAGAAGCAATGTCTTCTGAAAAATCTGATAGGGATTAAAATGGTCCTTGTAATGAATAACTAAACAGAGAGAGTTCAAAAACCTTGAAAACCTGAATTGTTTATAAAAATGTATTTATTTTCAAGGGATCAAAATTAACTTTTCCAGTATTTGAATGGTTAAAAATTCTGGAGCAAATGCCTTTCCCTATGGGAAAAACATTGTCACATTTACTTCAGCTCAGCTATTGCTGTAGGGACTAAGTTATTTGTAATGCAGAAAGTGTTTTTGCTAGAATAGTTAGCTTTTCAGGGAACATAGCTTACACCTTTTTGGAGCCTATGTAATTAGAACTGAGGAAATGGGTCCTTCACTACTGCTATTTCATTACTCAATAATCATTTGTATCTAAACACACCACTCTTCAGAGAATGGCTGTCTGTGGTCAGATATGCTAATTTGTCCTCTCGTTTACATTACGCTGTGTTTAGCAGTGTACTTTTTAAGATGGGCAAATAAATGCAGCCGAATTTTTAATTCCTCATGTTGCTAAGAGGTTGGTTCAGTTTAGAAAATCAGAGCTATAACAAGCAGCGCCGAACCATTTCATCAGCTTCTAAAGAGGAGGCCCTTAAAGAGAGAGATCTCAACAAGGGACACGCATTTCCTGCATTATAGGGTTTGTGTATCAGAGGAGATGCCTCTTGGTAGAACAAAGAAAAGCTGCCAGACCTCGGACTGCAACTCACCTGTGGGATTCTGTACTGGTTTGAGGTAAAAGAGAACCAACTTTCTGTTCAGTAATTTTACTTCTCAGACATGCCTCTTCTAACTCTCTGAAATTAACAGCGTATTGTGCATAAAACTGTTCCTTCTCAGAGTGGTAAGACCTGTTTTTATAATCAATGCCAGGGAATGGTGTGGAGAGAGGCTCCTGCTTATACCTATTGCTATAACAACCAAGGTCAGCTTGTTTTGTTATTTGCCTCGCTGGAGGGTCAGAAACAGAAAAGTGTAGAGAGGTCCCACCTGCAGGGACGACCAGACAGGAGAGGTGACCCCAAACTGACCAACAGGGGTCAGATGGAACCAAACGGTTCCATCCCATCTGCTCCATGCTCAGTCTTTGACAGGACAAGAGGAAGTGGGCACAAAGTTGAACGTAAGAAGTTCCATCTAAACACGAGAAGGAACTTCTTTCCTGTGAGGGTGGCAGAGCCCTGGCAGAGGCTGCCCAGAGAGGTGGTGGAGTCTCCTTCTCTGGAGACATTCAAACCCACCAGTACACGCACCTGTATCTGCTCTAGGTGACCCTGCTCTGGCAGGGGGTTGTACTGGATGATCTCCAGAGGTCCCCCCACCATTCTGTGATTCCGTATAAAAGCCTTTGATCCCCTATGAAGGATCAAAGTGTCAGGCCTCTTTCTTCGATGGCCAACATCCGAGGAGGACCCTGTCTGTTCATCTGCCTTTGATCCCAATCTGTGTATTCCTGACTCCAGAACTGGGATCCAGTTCCCATCAAGTGGTGAGTCCAGTCTGGGACTTCCCCAGTGCCTGCCAGTGACGTCATCCTGTGAGCTTGATACGGTTTTGTATATATTGTATCTATTTAATTATTTTATTTTTATTTTAATATTAATATTTCATTAAAGTAGTTTTGTTCCTTCTAAACTTATAAATCTCTTTATCCCTCCTCCTCCTCTCTTTGGAGCGAGAGCTGGGGAGAGCATCCGTAGTCAGTCCTTGGCCAGTTTGGCCGAAACCACAACAAATGCAAGAATGCCCTTGGGTTTGAGTGTGCATCCCAGCCACAGCCCAACACCATACCAGGATCAGACCAGCCTTCCCTCCCCTCCCACACTGGTCCTATGCACCTTGGTGTCTACCAGAAGAAAATTTCCAGTAGGTCTCTCAGCCAAGGGCTGGTGGAGAGGCAGGACAGGAGGGCACATTGTGACGCTCTCCTGGTCCTGCTGGTCTTAAGTGTTGGTTCATTTAGTTTCTTTAGAGGCAGCTTAGCATAGTGGTTCACACAGGGTCATTCTGCCCATGTGCAGTCTCTCCAAGAGAGACTTGAAGTGGAAGGGGAGGCAGAAAGAGTTTAGGTACCTCCAGGTAGTTTGTTAAGCAGTGTATTTATTAAGTCATTTGGGACTTCAATGACTAATACCTACCTAAGTCCAGTTCAAGTGGATTTTTTTGGCTCTGACCATGTGTAATTCACTGCTAATATCCACTCTCACACAGTACAACTGGGTAAAACTCCTCAGTTCATTCCACTTCAGAAATACCCTTTCATCGAATACCCATTCAAGAGAGGCTTATGCACCTCTCTCACACCAGATGTTTTCAAATATATTACTCAACTGGTACCTCATTAGCAGTGAAACACAATAGCAAGGATTAGCTTAGAAATAAAAGGCAAATAACACTTCCAGAGATAGCTAGAAACCTGAGGCTTATGGTCTTTGCTACAACTGTGGAGACTGTGAGTAGTTTAAAGAGGCCGAAAGGGGAATTTGCGCTTTGTTTAGAACCTTTATCCATACACTGAGGTCTTGTACCTAAAGGATCTTCTCTTCTTTGCCTGCAATATTGAATGTCTGCTGTAACACCAATATTATACAAACCAGAATTTCGTATTCCCAATCCTTAGAACCCTTACTCTTGTGTAAAATAGTAAGCTTCACTGAACAGAAAATTTTAACTTGGTTGTGTACCAAAAAATATACCATGGATATGGGAGGTTACAGTAAGTAAGAATCTTATTTCCATTACAAGATGCATAATTTTGGAGAGGTTTATTTTTTGCTGTGTCAAGGCTTCATATACCTTCTTCATACAGTTGATGATTCTCCTTTGGGGAAGACAGAGGCCAACCATGCTGTTTTTAATAAGTGGCTACTCAGCTATGGCAACTACAGGGCCAGCTTTCACCTGAACTTCTGCTGTACCTGACTTGGGTTCTTTAATCCCACTGAAGGTTTCTCATTTCCCTAGTGCTTCTCCTACAGAGCCTTCTCAGCTTGAAGAACACCTGCCTGACAGGGAGGAAAAGGGCAGTTGGTAACAGGGACCAATAAGAGGACACGAAGAAAGAGTCACTTACAAATGGTTCTTTTGGAGAAACAGAAGGCACAGAAGATACTTTCCCACCCCAGGCCTGAAGGGAAGATCATAGAATCATAGAATTGTCTAGGTTGGAAGGGACCTTAAATATCATCTAGTCCAACCATCAACCTAACCCTGACAAAAATCACTAAACCATATTCCTAAGAACTACGTTAACCCGACTTATGAACACCTCCAGGGATGGTGCCTCAGCCACTTCCCTGGGCAGCCCATTCCAATGCCCGATAACCCTCTCCATGAAGAAATGTTTCCTAATATCCAATCTAAACCTCCCCTGGTGCAACTTGAGGCCATTGCCCCTTGTCCTGTCTCCTGTGACTTGGGAGATGAGACCGACCCCCACCTCTCTACACCCCCCCTTCAGGTAGTTATAGAGCATAAGAAGGTCTCCCCTCAGCCTCCTTTTCTCCAGGCTGAACACCCCCAGCTCCCTCAGCCGCTCCTCACCAGACTTGTGCTCCAGACCCCTCACCAGCTCCTTCGCCCTTCTCTGGACCCGCTCCAGATCCTCAATGTCTTTTTTGTGGTAGGGGGTCCAAAACTGGACAGAGTACTCGAGGTGAGGTCTCACCAGTGCCCAGGGCAGGGGGACGATGACCAGCATGCAATCTTTTCTCACAGATAAGAAAAAGACAGAAAACAGGGTTTCACATATTTTGTAAAGTTAACATGATACCATGATTTAGCTAAAGAAGCAAATCTGATTACACAAAATAGCTGAGAATCTGTTATACCCACTGAATAAACGATGGCTGTGCTTTCTGACAGTAGCCTATTTTCCACCACCTTCACTAAATAATCCCCAGGAATCAAAAACTCAGGTGCATAATCATCCCAGAGCTTTGAATTGCACTTTGGAAGTGAAGAGGAAACTCACTAATGAACCAGCTCACGTAATCTTGGGTTATTTGTGGGTTTTGTCTTTCAAGCAATTAGCCCTGCTCATTCTCCACCCTGCTGAACAGTCGCACCTGCCAGTGGGAAACTGAGGAGGTGGATAATAAGGCTGTTAAGGAACCTTATTAAACAAGCAGATTAAAACTCAATTTCTTTTTAGATCCGTGAACAGCAGAAAGTTTCTAGGTGAAAACTTTGGACAGTGAGGATCTGATTCCTTGCTCAAGCAAGAGTAATTGAAGAATGGGCAAGGAAGGGTTACTGTTATGTGAGCAATAGAGAGCCTATTCTATTGCAAGACTAAAGGAAGTGCCTACCTTCCAAAAGGCTTGGTTAGCCTTCCAAATTGACAATGATCAGAAGTACCCATCAGGGAGGAAGGCAGCTACTTAAACGATACTGGCACAGGAATGGATCCCTATACACTAGTGAACAATGGATTTAAACTGAGAACTAGAAGAACATTTCAGAATGTAACGCTCAGAAATATTTTCCCAGCAGAAAGAAAGAACATGACTTGGTGTAGGTGGAGCCTGATGGCCTCATGAAGAATAGTCCCAGTTGTAGGTGTCGCAGGTGATCACGCTCTATGACTTTGGAGGTATCTCAGTTCTGTAGTTGAGGCTCCTTCATCCCTATGAAAGCCCATCCAAATCTGTCAGCCACTTCTCAATGACTTAAATGCTGCCTGGGTCAAACGGTGAAGTTTGTTCTCCTCCTTTCTTCATTTCTGTTTCACTATCTTCTATTTTAAGACAGAAATAAGTGGAGTAGTGTGACAGTCCTTCGCAGAAATACATGTATGTTCCACTTCTTTATTTATTAACATAACAAGCTGGTCTTCGCAATATTCTGCTGCCTAAGGGAAAGCCATGTGTCCAAAGCCATTTTTCCTGAGACTTCAGGTCAAACCAGTCTACAGAAATGCAGAGAATCAGCAGTGAGTGTGCACCTTCTACTTGTGCGAGAGGAGAATATGGTTTGGCTGGGGTGGTCTTCCTCAGCCATGAGGAGGTCTCACTTGACCTGTTAGTGGGTTATGCCAAACAACGTTAACAGGGTCCCTGAGGACAGCATGGCTTTGGATTATTGAGCTGGGAAAGGGTCCTTCAGCTTTCCTGCAGTGGTTGGTTTTGTGGATAGGGGCACATGAGGAGAGCAAAGGCAAGACAGAAGGAGGTACCGACTCTTCCTTGTGTGGCAGGTGGAGTCAGCAATAGAGCTGAAGAGAGCACCTGAATTCCAGCAGGAAAGGCAACTAGACCCCAGAGGAGAGCAAAAAGAGCAACTGGTTCCCAGTGGAGAGAGAGAAAGCCAAGATGGTGGGCAAAGCTGGGCAGAACATTGCATGTCCATGTCTGAAGAAAGGAGGAAACGATGTGAGAGAACACCTAGCTCAGCAGAAGCAGTTCAACAGGGCTCTGTGCCATCTCACCAGTACTTCAGGGTCTGGTTTCTACTCTCAACCAACCATAAGATGTGCTGATGGATCCTTGTCCTTCTCCTGCAGAGGAAGAGGTACAGGTAGATGAAGGCCCCACACAGCCCAGGAAGGTCAACCCCATAAGAGAACAACTCACAACCTCACTGCTTTCAGAGGTAGCCACAAAACTTTTCACTCTGGCGAGTGAATTCTCCCCATCACTTATATTTCCCAAACAGGCCTACGGATTAAATGGCTGATTCCTGCTGCATCCTGTAAAAACAGAATAAGAGCTTTTTACTGTTAATGATTGGGAAGTACTTAAGCCCTATTAGAATGGAAGACAAAAGATTAAATAGAAAAGTCTTTCTCTGCCTAAGTTTTCAGTCTTAAAGCAGCAGTGTTTAGCTTCATGGAATTGCTCTTAGGGACATCGGAGCACTGCAGGAAGATGGTAGCAGGGCTTTTTTGGATGCTCAAAACGCAATCCCACATTGTGACTCCTGTTGATGGCCAAAAGCTCTCCGCCAGTTGTGTCTCCTCTGCCTTGAGATAAAGAAGAGCAGAGACCAGATCTGGGGACAGAGAGCAGAGGGAAGCTGGGAAAAAGAACCGGATATTTTCTTCAAGCCCAAACTTTTTTTAAAAAACACACATACTGATAGTTAATCCTCTTATGCAAAAAGCAGTGATTCACCAGAAATTTACACGTTATCAATTAGCACAAAAATTGGCCCATTTGAAGTTGGAAAACCAGTGTAACTTGCTGATTTACAGCTGATGTCTTAGATTTAAGCTGGGCTGGGCATGTATTTTAGCAACATAACTTGATTTTTGAAAAAATTATTAGACTAACCTCCAAGTACCTAAATAGAATGGCTGGATTCAGAAGGGAGATTTAAAAAATGGGATTTATTGGCAAAGATCACATGACGTTTCCTTAGCCATTAGGATGGAAAAAGAACAGACTGGATGCCTGCCAGCCCTAGAAGTGTAGAAAATTAGATGCCATTTTGCACACAAATCAATACAGTAAGTGGGAAATCTCGGGTCTCCCAAACTGCCAGCAGATCTAGCTGCTAATTGACTCAATTAATCTCTGATCCTGTTTCCACAGAATTGTATGCTTAGAATAAGGGGAGACTGGCAGTGTTGCAGATGATTAGAGGCTATTGCTGTAATGAGCTTGCTCAGCCACGAGCAGTTAACTGACCATTAATCTTCAGAAGCAAAGGGACAGGCTCCCCACTTAAATCCACGGGAAGAAAAAAAATTTGGCAACAAAGACAGCTTTTAAAGAACTGCTAAAAATGGGATTAGATGCACTGATAGTGATGATTATAACCATTATCCATCTGTGGCATGTGAGAACATTCCTCCACTGAAATCCACCTTCATCCCTTATGCAGGCCGTGGATTCTGCACGGATTTGCTTTCTGAAGGCATGAATGCTGCCTGACACTTTTCTGAATACTTTGTGCTCCAAATCCCAGAGGTGTCAATGGAGGGTACTCTGAGCAACAGCTCAGTTGGCAAAATGTTAAAACAGGTCCAGCATAAAAAACTGTCACTGCACATGCAAACTGTGCACCAAAGGTGAAGATGAGGATGAGGATGCTACACATCTGCTTGGAAATGAACTATACACTAAAAGTGGATTGGGATTGTTTCTGCTTGCTGTACACACAGACAAACCCTGGCATCTCACTGTATTTACCTACAGAGGACACAGAAGAAACTACTACAGGAAGGCAAAGGACAGTTAAGGGTAATTGTAATAGGATTTCTATGTATAGCCAGGATGTGAAGCCACTTTTAGTTCTTACTCATTCTTTCCTGGTACAGGATGACAAACCGTCTGATGTTTCTTCAACAGCATTTTAGAACACAACGAGTTTTAGGCTTTCTTAGATAATTAGTTTATTAAATGTCATGCATTAGGTACTATGCCATTGAAAAAAACCACAGATCATGGATATGGGTCTGAATTTTAAAAGTTCAAGAAACAGAGCTTAAAAGTATAAAAGTAGAGGTAGAGCTAGAGAGGTAAAGCAAGATTTCTGTACGGATTATTTTTTCTATTACCTGAGCCTGGAAATTAAGTTATTTATGTATTTACTGCTTAAAATATATCCTTCCACAAAGGTCACCCAGGTTATAGCCTGATCATTGGCTGCTAACAGGATTATGTTTTTAGAAAATTTAGCACGGAATGTTTCTGCTGCGCGCCAGCCAGGGACGAGGGGATTTCTGTTGATCATTTGTATAACTCCAGGAGTACGCATGGAGTTTTCCATGACAAAAAAAGAGGTCAACTGCTGATCTGAAGAGGCTAAAATTGTAATGAGGTGTAGCACCTTAACGCCATAACAAAGCACAGGAGGAAAAGAATTTCACTGGTGTGAGTGCACAGTATATATGGAATCACAGAAAAACCTATAGCTTCCTGGCTGCTTTTTTACACAGATACATCAGCTAACGCGCTTGTGAGAGCATTGGAGGGAGCCATCGGAGGGGTTACTCCATGAGGGGTGGGAATTTGTCATTGTATTCTATTAAAGAGGATGATTCTGGTTAAAATCAGAGTTTATTGGTTTGGCAACGGACTCCTTGCTGTGGTTGTTCTTAGTGCAACAAACAAACTCTGGAGGAAACAAACTCTGATCCCAGCAAATGTCCACTGGCAAAGACATGCTGAGAAACGAAGTGATAGTGAGTCTGCACGTCTATCCTTTCCATGACACTATTTCAGGTTTGTTAATACTACATTATTTATTTGTGCTTTTGAATACTAAAAACGTGACACAGGAAGATCCATTAGATTGGCATGGGCTGTCAAAATAGAACATGCTTCTGTCAGTTACATGCAAATAACACGGAACACTTCTTTGGTGTGAGTAGTAACGTGCCATTCCAGTTTCTCTCTCCTGTGTTGTCGTGTTTGTAGCGTGTTAGGGTTCACACAGAATCCCAGAATGCTCTGGGGTTGGAAGGGACCTCTGGAGATCATCCAGTCCAACCCCCTGCCAGAGCAGGGTCACCCAGAGCAGGTCCCACA
>JAOWAV010000012.1:117534057-117549369 GCA_028571045.1 Scolopax bukidnonensis
GTGTCGGCCCCCCCCCCCCCCCAATCCCCAAATTCTGCTTCGTCCTGTCCCTTTTCCCCCCCTACCCTGGGGGGTTCGGGTTGGAACGCATCTCTCCGAGGGGTCTCAACATTGAGAGGGGGTGTCCCCCCCCCTCTTTTCCCTTTGCTTGTGGGTCCTTTGGGGGCTGGAGGTTTTCCTGGGCTTTGGAGAAGGGTCTGGGCTGGGAGTGGGGAGGGGGGGCTCTGCAAAGCCAAATTCCTGCCCGGTATCGCCAGCCTCGGGGCAGGGGGGACACCCCTCTTCCCCCCCCAAAATGCGCAGGGACCCGGCTGGGGCTGGGTGAGGGTCAGAGGAGGCAGAGGAGTGGGAAGAGGGGCTTTCCCCCATCCCCGTTGGCATTTGGCAGGTGCTTGGGAGTTTGAAGTTATTTTTTCTCTCTAAAATGCCACATTCTGAACTTCTCGCTCGCCCTCATCCCGGATCCGCGGGGATTAGAGTGGGGATGAAGGATTTAGGGGGATGAAGGATTTAGGGGAGACAACGGAGTGATCCCTTTATCACGTCAGTCTCTCTGAGCTGACTTCTTCTCACCCAACAAATATCCAAGAAATAATGGGGGAAATCCCCAGGGCAAGGTTTGTCCCCCCTCGTTTCTGAGCGACCCTGCTCTAGTAGGAGGTGTCCTCTGCCAGGTGGGGGGGGAAGGTGGCTCCCAGGGGAGGGGTGATGAGGAGGAGGAAGGTTCCCAGGGGGACCCAGCAGCCCGATAGGTATTTACACCCCCTCTTTTCATGGTGTCTTTTATGGTCTTTTTGAGGTCCTCCCCATTTGCCTTCCCTCCCTCTGCCTGGCTTTGCAGGTGCAGCACCGGGTTCAGGCAGCCTGCAGCCACCAAGTCGTGAGCCTCTGCTGCACCCTCCTGCTAATTAGGGTGCAATTAGCAGGCTCAGTGCTCTGCTGATGCAGCCACGTAGCTTTGGGACCCCGAGCTGCCAGGTTTGGGCAGGGGGAGTAGGGCTGTCGGAGGGTGTAGGACCCATCCGAGGCGATGTAAATCATGGAATGGTTTGGGTTGGAAGGGACCTTCAAGACCATCCAGTTCCAACCCCCTGCCCTGGGCAGGGACACCTCCCACCAGACCAGGTTGCTCCAAGACTGAGCAGAACTCCCACCTCAGGTCTCCAGAGGAGACACAGTCAGTTCTCTCGTCACCAAATAATCTCTGCAGAATAACCTTAGAGGGAAAAATGTGCCCCACGAGATCTGGCAGAAGGACCTCTTTACATTCAGCGTTTATTTTTTTAACATACGCATCTGTCGTTCAACTAAATCAGTTGGGGGAGAGGTGACAGGACACTTGTCACTCAGTCACAGCACATTGTGTCCCTTCAGTCACTCAAATGGCATTTCATAGTCAGGTGTGATAGAAGACCCCGTGAAGGTGTCTGGAGTCACGTGGGGCTCTGATCTGATAAAAACTTCTACACCGTGTGAAAAGCAGCTCAACCGTGTGCTCAGAATGTCCACTTTTCTCACCACGATTCTGGCACCTGATGATGAGGTGGTATCTTTTGTCTTCAGCTCAGTGATGGTCACCTCAAAATGCGTGATGCATTTGTGCTGTCTCTGTCCTGGACCAAGAGCAGGTTGGATGGGTCTGGTGGAAAGTGTCTTTAAGGTCCCTTCCAACCCGAACCATCCCATCGTTGTATAAAGTCTCTCTGTCTCTCGTTCCTGCACCAGAACTGGAACTGGACACTCTCTGTTGGCCCAGCTCAGGGAGTTGAACCCACAGAAAACTGTTTTCTCTTGTGCAAGCACCGATGCTGGTGGGAGCACCAGGAGCAGGACATTCTGTGTGGATTTTGGCAGCCTGGCGAGATGTTCCTAGAGCTCATACTGCCACAAACTACAAAACTGAGCACAAGAAACCATTCTTTGGAAGGGCGAGTGATCCTATCTGTTCCCTGTTGTGAGCAGCCTGGGAGCTGTTTTCTTCCAGTGGGGATTCATGTCAAATTAGTGGGAAATTTCAGAGTTGTTTTTGTTCCCGTGGGACATGGAGGTCTCACTGTTGAGCATTTCTAAATTCGGTCCCCGTGTTTAATGATACCAGGGGTGTTTATTGGCATAGTTCACTCTAAAATACTATTTTAAAGGTAGAGTTCAAAGAATTTTAAAATGGAACGTGAGGAAAGGTGACGGGCAGCTCCTGTGCTCCCAGCACCTGCCACAATGACATTTTGTCCTTTCACAAGTATTTAACAGGACAAAGTATTTGGGGAAAGCGTAAAGTGCCTTAAGTATGTGGAATCAAGAAATGTGTCAGGACACTGGTGAGGCCCCACCTCGAGGGCTGGGTCCAGTTTTGAGCCCCTCACCACAAAAAAAGACCTTGAGGGGCTGGAGTGGGTCCAGAGAAGGGCAACAGAGCTGGTGAGGGGTCTGGAGCACAAGTCTGGTGAGGAGCGGCTGAGGGAGCTGGGGGTGTTCAGCCTGGAGAAAAGGAGGCTGAGGGGAGACCTTCTGGCTCTCTCCAACTCCCTGAAAGGAGGGGGTAGCCAGGGGGGGTCGGTCTCTTCTCCCAGGGAACAGGCCATGGGACAAGAGGAAATGGCCTCAAGTTGTACCCAGGAAGGTTCAGATTGGAGATTAGGAACAGTTTTTACATGGAAAGGGTTATTGCACATTGGAATGGGCTGCCCAGGGCAGTGGTGGAGGCACCATCCCTGGAGGGATTCAAAAGCCAGGCAGACACAGTGCTTAGAGACATGGTTTAGTGATGGTTTTTATCAGCGTTGGGTTGATGGTTGGACTCAATGATCTGGAAGGTCTCTTCCAATCCAGGCAATTCTATGATTCCATGAATAATACTAAAGCCATGCTCCAAAATAATAGAAACCACTGAAAGGAGGGGTGTCCTAAAGCTGCCGACACCATAGTTAATGCCTAAAAATTGTAGTAGGTCTGGTACTTCATAAATAGACTGCCCAACAGAAGTCCATGGGCTGTTGAACCTATGTCCAAGGGGTTTTAAATACATTTCCCTATAGTTCTAACAACAGAGAAAGAATATTCTTCTAGACAGAGCATTTCAAATGGGAACTACTGTACAATAAGGAGGTCTGAAAAAGGAACGACCTTGTCATTTGCATGGAAATGGTTCCTCTGAGATCTGAAATCTGCAGATATTTATACATTTCCCCATCCGTCGTGCAGTGATTCAACAAAGATACCATCAATCTCTTTTTTCCAGAGATGGGAAAAAATTGGATAGAGTGTGACCCCCCCAAAAAATATCTATGATTCACAGTGTTGCAAATGGAAAAACCCAAAAAAGCCCTGACCACAATGAAGCTTTGTTTCATAGGATGACAAAGAAATTTCTCTGTCCTTCAGACAGGCCAAGTGCAAGGTCCTGCACCCAGGTCATGGCAATCCCAAGTACAAATACAGGCTGGGAGGAGAAGGCACTGAGGACAGCCCTGAGGAGAGGGACTTGGGCCTGTTGTTGGACAAGAAACTCAACATTAAGCCATCAGTGTGTGCTGGCAGCCCAGAAAGCCAACCCCATCCTGGGCTGTATCTCCAGCAGCGTGGCCAGCAGGGCTGGGTGGGGATTCTGCCCCTCTGCTCCGCTCTGGGGAGACCCCACCTGGAGCACTGTGTCCAGCTCTGGAGTCCTCAGCACAGGAAGGACATGGACCTGTTGGAATGGGTCCAGAGGAGGCCATGAAGATAATGGGAGGGTTGGAGCCCCTCTGCTGTGAGGACAGGCTGAGAGAGTTGGGGGTGTTCAGCCTGGAGACGAGAAGACTCCCCCTTCCAGAATCTAAAGGGGGATACAGGAGAGATGGGGAGGGAGCCTTTATGAAAGACTCATTACATAGGATGAGGGGGAACTGTTTTAAACTGAAAGAGGGGAAATTTAGTTGAGATCTCAGGAAGAAATTCTTCGCTGTGGGGGTGGTGAGACACTGGCAGAGGTTTCCCAGAGAAGCTGTGGCTGCCCCATCCCTGGAGGGGTTCAAGGCCAGGCTGGATGGGGCTTGGAGCAACCTGGTCTGGTGGGAGGTGTCCCTGCCCAGGGCAGGGGGTTGGAACTCAATGATCTTTAAGGTCCCTTCCAACCCAAACCATTCTATGATCACATTTTCCACGCAGAAAACTCCCCAAGGGACCGAGCAGCTGCATAACAAATAAAGCGATGATTTCACATCTGCATGGAATTAAACCAAGTTGACAGTTAAATATTGGTCATCTGCAGCAAAACATGGGAATTTTATGGTCATTAAGATTTAGGGCGAGAATTATGAATTGCCTTAGTCATGTGGAATAATAGGAATATTGGGTCGCTAGAATGGAATTGAGCCAGTGGGATAATGACATCGCTCCTGCAGTCGGTCCCCAGCAGCTATTAAGGGACAGAAGATCAGTTTTGTGCCTCGTTGGAAAGATGTCAAATTCCACAGCGTGACAGAGGATGGGTCCCAGAGCTGACATAAAAAGAATGGTGCCATCTCTTGAAATACAAAGAGAAGTGTCAGGGACCCAGAGCTACATCTTTATGGTCTCTGTGTTACTATGGGTCTAGCTTAATTAACATAATGATGGCAGATGATAATTCACTGAAATAACAAAAAGGAGGCAAGTCAAAAGAACCTAAATCACATTTAACTAGAGAATGATACTCACGACCCAAACCAATTCAGAAACAACTTGCTCCAGCCCAACCATTGTTTATGACATGTATTTTGCACCAGTGTCTAAGTGTCATGTTGAGGACCTGCCTTTACAAAAGCTAAGTAAAACGTGATTCACACTACATGAAAAATAAGGTTAAGCCTCATTTCATTGCACACTGCAAAGAAGTCTTTGTAGAACTGGGGAATTTCCATATCAATAAGAAACCTTAATACTAACCTAGGCACCTTTATGAGCCACTACGTGCTAGTATTTCAATTACATGACATTAATTATAGCTTTATTGAATAACCCAGCCCCTCTGAGGACAAAAAGCAGGTAATGATATCAGTGAAAGCAGCGTGGACCTATGTTGCAGTGTTGTGATGTCTTGTCCCATTCCACAATTCAGGAAAGCTGCAGAGCTGGCCATCTCCCACTCACCCAGCAACATGGGAAAACTGTTCCAGGCAGAGGACGTTCCCAAAATGCTCTGGGGTTGGAAGGGACCTCTGGAGATCATCCAGTCCAACCCCCTGCCAGAGTAGGGCCACCCAGAGCAGGTCCCACAGGAACATGTCCAGGGTTTGAATGTCTCCAGAGAAGGAGACTCCACCACCTCTCTGGGCAGTTACTCAAATTATTCAAAGTTTTGGTAAAAATTAGGATAAAACAGATGTTCTTGTCTCCTAGTAATGTTTTTATCCTGCTTTTTGCAGCTCTTCCGTGCGTTGTGGGGGAGTGGAGCCACTGGAGTGGCTGTGCAGAACAGTGTCAACCCCACCTGCGGATACGGAGGCGCTACATACAACAGGAACCTAAAAACGGTGGGGAACCTTGTCCTGCTCTGGAGCAGAAGGCTGGCTGCCTGGAATACCTGACTTACCAGGGAGAGGAATGCGGACATGAGCATGGTATTTATGCTCTCTGTGCTTTATCTGTATGTTGTGCCCATCAGGGCCTTCAAAATTTTTATTTATGTCAATGAACAGGAAAAAATAAGCATCTATCTGCAGCCAGCTGCTTAAAAATAAAATTCATAGAACGGTTTGGGTTGGAAGGGACCTTAAAGACCATCTAGTTCCAACCCCCTGCCCTGGGCAGGGACACCTCCCACCAGACCAGGTTGCTCCAAGCCCCATCCAGCCTGGCCTTGAACCCCTCCAGGGATGGGGCAGCCACAGCTTCTCTGGCAAACCTGTTCCTACCTGTTCCTAACCAATCAGTTTGCATCCAAGAACCATTTTTAAAGTAGGATGATCAAATCTAACAATGTGCTAAAGGGAAATGGATACAAGTAAAGCATGAACTCAAACCTCTGGTGGTCCAGAGCTGGTTTTATTCTTACCATGAAGTTTTGATTCTTACAGCCAGCGATCCCTGTTCCACAGCTACTCGGGAGCCCTTCCCGCTCCAAGAGTTAACTTCCACACATGTGGAGATTTAGAAAGAAGAAGGTTCTTCATTGAAGGGCCTGAGATGCAACCTTCCCTAGACCTTGAAGTAGCATAGGTGTGTTTCATGAGCTGTAACAGAGCCCAGAACATTTGGGATTTTGGTGACTGTTCCAGAGAGAAACTATCAGAGGAAATCCGCTTAAGTAGCCATTAATATTTAATAAACTTTATTCAGATGACATCTGTCAACCAGACGGGCTTCTTGGACATCTGTTGTTCCCTGGGTTGGTATTCAGTTTGCTTTTTGTATCCCAGATAGGGTTCGGATACCAATACTCTCGGTGTGCTCTTCAACACTATAAATAACCATGCGTGCAAGCAATTGCTTAAGCTTCCAGCAGCAACATGCGTGACCCAGCAGAGATCTGACCTCTTGTCTGTCAGCACGATATCAGCTGCTTTCATGCAGTTTCAACACAGCATTCTGCAGATCAGCTGCAAAAAAAAAAAAACATTAATAAGGCATTTGCATTGAAAGGAATCAGAAGTTCCTTTCCTGGTTGCATTAAGGTCATTAAGGTTTCTGCTTTTGTAGATGAGTAATTAAGATAGATAACCACACACAAATACACACACATTCAGACTGTGACATCATCTAAATTTCTGTAAGGGGAAGCTTATAAATTGGTAAGCAGGAATTTTAAGGAACTAAAAAAATACAGCAAAAAGATGGTTCCAGTGAGAATAGCTAATAATGTCAGTCTTCCAGCTTGGCAAGGCTAGTGGAGAGCAGAAGAATTTATTAATTTTCTTTCATTTCCAGTTTGTTAATAGGAATTTCTTCAAATGGGTTACTTACACCTTCTTTCTGCCATGGAAGATGCATAAAGTAAATCCATTCTTCATATTTTCATGGGTTTGGCAGAACTTCTGCAAACTGGAGCGGAGGGAAGAAAAGGAATAGCCAGTGATTTGTTGGGAGTATTATCTGATATTTGTTAGAGATGTGGGAGAAAGTGAACAAAATTAATATAACCCTCAATTCAACCAATTGAACTACACAAACTCTGGATCCTTAGACCCGTTTCCCTATCTCTAGTGTTTCCCTTTTCTTTGAGGATTGTATTTATTTCACTGTAAGGAAATGAAAATGATCATCTGATTTTTTTTTAATGTAAGGACACTTTCTACCTGTCTTACTGTTAAAAAAAGGCCTTACATATATAAATTGTATGTAAAACTAATGATCATTGAAAATAATGAATTGTATTTTTTAACCATGTATATAGCACTTGATGATACTCAGTGCCCAGAATTCATAAAGGCCCTTATTTACTCTAAAGCCACTCATATAAAAAAAATATAAAGTAGATAATACGGGATGCTAAACTTTGACCATCTTCCTATCTTTCCATTTTATGTATCGTTTTCACTCAGTATCAGGTTTAATAAAGATCCAACAAGAGTCTGTAAAGAGCCCAAGAGTTCAGTGAACAACATTTTTCCAGCAATGCAATGTAAGTAGTAGTAAATAATTAATTGTAAAGAAAACAAGCTGCCCAATACCACAAATCACGGCATGCGAAGCAGTCCCAGCAGTCACCGTTAATGTTAACAGTTAATCCAGTGTGGTACCATTTCCAGAACTATTTAAAAATGGATGTTAAAAACATCAGCTCAGGTCCTTCGACGTTGGCCAGCATGTCCCAGAGTCCCTGTGTGGCAGGACATGAACAGTAACCCCATCTTTCATCCCTCTGTGAGACAGAGAGCCAGCAAGATGCTGTGATTTAAATGGGAACTGATCTCTGAACAACTATCGACCGCCAAACATAATTAATTGATCCTCCTAAGACCAATGTAAAATTGGCAGCTACTGTACAGTAGCTTTTATATAGAAGTTTTATACAAGGGGAAGCTTATAGCTAGGGAAAGTGAGGCCATGGATGTGATATTCCACAGCCTTCCCCAGGAGAGGGACTTGATTTGTATTTGATTCTCTCGAAAATTAAACAGTTCGTATCTAGAAAGGCCACCTGGTTTTCAGTTTCAGGACATAACTGTAGGTTTTGATAACTCACAGGTCATCAAAGCTTAAGGCAATAGTCATGCAGAACAAGAAATTCCTCCCATAACTTTATTCCCATGAAACTTCTGACATGCTTAATAAATAATAGAAAATGTTGGCATTTTTTATAAGGCATCTCTCCCTCTGTATTTTCTGCTTCTTTTCTAACTTGCAATGCCTAAATACTATTTGAAGAAAAAATGAGTGATACCTGTTTAACCAGATAACTCACTGAAAAAAAAAATTGTTCAGTCACTGAATTTAAAATTGCATTGCTACTACCATAATTTTACCAAGTTGATTTTAAAGGGGCTTTTTCAAAGAGTTTAGTTTAAAGCAACAGGGCTTTTACAGCTGGGATTATTGTGGTGATTCTATTTTGAAGCATATCTTGGTGTATAAATTATTGATGGGGAAAGTATTATGCTGGTAATATTACAGCCACATAGATATATTCTTGGTTTAGCCTTTTGGTCATTTCCAGCATTGTCAGACAGAAAAGGTATATTAATTTATGTGACACTATCAGAGCAGAATTCCACACACCTTAATAGGTTTTATCTACCATCAGTGCATCTAAATAACTTGGAATTTACCATCTATCCCCAGCAATTACTATATAGAGTGCAGAAAGAGAAAACTTAAGAAACAGCTGAAGGCTCACTCTTTTGAGCTGGTTTAAGACACATCAAAATCGAGGCAGGATTTTGATCCTTGACACCCCCTTTCCATGGGCCTCTGGCTCCTGAAGTTAGTGGGCAGATTCCATCTGAGTTCCGTGGGTCTGGGTAAGGATTTATCCAGAAAACACTTTAGAGCAGGTCCAGTAAATTCACTTGGAGCAGGCACAGCACGCTGTGCTTTAATCTCTTCTCACCAGTGGGCCAAGGCTTACGTTGATTAAATGCTAATATGCTAATCCCAACCTCTGGTACCAAGAGGTTAATATGATGCCTCTGCTTTAGTAATTATCCCTAAGACTGACTCACATATTAATGGAAAATTGATGAAACTCTTTAGCAAATGTCACACCCTCTGGAAACAATATACAATTCATTCCTAAACTAAATCTGATAAGCAAGTAATTTAAGTCATTTGTCAAATCCAAAAGCAATCGGGAACTCCAAAATAAATATTTCTTTTCTTTCCAGCCACTGAGTTAGAAACTAAATGAATTTTATTAATAAAAGAACGATGCTTGGTAACGGAGGGGGAATGGCAGCTTCTTCTGTTTGTCAGGGTTTTTTGGAGGAGACGTGTTTTCCTTTGATGTAAATTAAAAAAAGCCTAATCCCTTTCATCCCAGCTTCCAGATTTGGTGTGCAGGTAGTGACCCTGCTAACGCTGCTGATGTTTAACCCTACTTTCAATGCCATTTCATTTGCACCTTTCCACGTTGGCAGCGAGGCTCATCACACTGCAAGACTAACCGTAAGGGGAAGGATCAGACAAGGAAAGTGCATCTGTTCCTCGCTCTCTTTCCTGGCACCATTTTACTGCTGGGATCTCTGATTTCCACCAAGAGAGAGATTTGGAAACTGTATTCCTCTCCTACGATTTCACATGCCTTTAAGGGAATTTCTTATCCAAACTGTGCTGCTCTGTAACAAGCCTCCTGCTGATAAAAATCCATAGAAATTGCTTTTTATCCTGTTGCGTTACGTATAGCATGTTTCCCCCAACAGATGCATTCCATACGCACGGTAACACCACGTCGTTCCTCTGTGAGTGCTTTCTCTCAGAAACCAGATCCGGTGTCAGACTGTAGCTGGAAGATGTACATTTGAAAAGGTGTTTGTAACAGTGATGGAAACATCTGTCCCGGCTCAGCCCAAGCACGCAGACAGGTCCCTCCCATTGTGGAAGGGGACTGTAAAAAGGTCCCGTGCAGAGGATGGAGGTCATGAGCAAATCTGGTCTGATCCTTGCTCCTGCTTTTAGACTTCAGTGGTTTTGTCCACATTGTTCTCCTGGAGTATATTGTCAAACATATTGGTCTCATTTTAAATCACAGAATGGTAGGAATTGGAAGGGACCTCTGGAGCTCATCCAGTCCAACCCCCTGCCAGAGCAGGGTCACCCAGAGCAGGTCCCACAGGAACGTGTCCAAGTGGGTTGGAATGTCTCCAGAGAAGGAGCCTCCACCACCTCTCTGGGCAGCCTCTGCCAGGGCTCTGCCACCCTCACAGCAAAGAAGTTCCTCCTCATGTTGAAATGGAACTTCCTAATGTTCAAGCTTGTACCTGTTCCCTCTTGTCCTGTCCCTGGGCACCACTGAAAAAAGCCTGGCCCCATCCTCCTGACACCCACCCCTTCAGTATTTATAGGTATTGATCAGATCCCCCTCAGTCTTCTCTTCTCCAGACTAAAAAGCCCCAAGTCCCTCAGCCTTTCCTTGTAAGAGAGATGCTCCAGGCCCTACAGCCTCTGCTGTCCCCTCTCCAGCAGTTCCCTGTCCTTCCTGAACTGGGGAGCCCAGAACTGGACACAAGACTCCAGATGGGGCCTCCCCAGGGCAGAGCAGAGGGGGAGGATGACCTCCCTCCACCTGCAGACACACTCTTCTTGATGCATCCCAGGATGCCATTGGCCTTCTTGACCACAAGGGCATGTTGCTGGCTCATCACAGAGGGAGGTCATTACCTGCCTCTGGAAAGAGCCTGTAAGTGAACCAGGTCTTGGAAATAAAGCAGGGAGCTAATAATTTGAGCATAAATCATCCACAACTGGTGGTGTTAGGGCTGGTGGAGGATAGTCTGTTTCCCTCAGTCACTTTGAGGTAATATAGTCCCATATTTCTAAATAATTGCAGTCCCATGACAATGGTAATATTTCAAAAGGAATCCAGCTTAAGACAGAAGAGGAGATCGTATGGGTTCTGATAGAGGTAAATATAAACAGGAGCTCAAAGGTGAGGAGTGTTTCCTTAGATGCTGAAAAATTCAGTTCACAACTCAAGATCCCAAATTTTGAAAAGCACCTCAAATATTCCTCTGCGTTGACTCTTTAATCTCCACATCACGTGCGTTTCTGCATCTTGTATGTAAGCAAAAAGCAGCATTTGCACTGACTTGCTTTCAGACCAGCATCAACTGCTCTGTCGTAACGTCAAATGTATTGTACTGAAGGCAACAAATCACCTCCCTCCCACTTCGTCCCCTTCAGAGGAGCATGGGACAAGTATAGAGCATGCACTTCCATGACTACTAAGGTAAATCATTTGGAAAAAAAAAAAAAAGAAGGAAAAAAAAGAACCAAACTGCAACCCTGGTGCCGTTGCCACGTTTCTATTAATAGCAGTGAGATGCATCACTGTCAGTTAGCTTATAGGTGTAGGGAAACAGGTATTTTCCCATTTAAAAAAAAAATTCTCATTAGGTTATATACAGAAAAATAATTGTGCATGAAGGGTGCAGAATAAAGTAGAAGCAATTATAATCTGCAAGATCAATACTACTAAATCCTTTTGAAAGAACATAGCTGTATGTTTATGCCTCAGACAAACCATACATAACAGTAAATGTAATAATATTATATATTTTTTCTTTATATACAGTGGTTCCAGTTTGTTCCAGGTGTAACTGACTGGTATTTGGATTTTACTGTCTTTCTCGAGCACTGCCAGGATTCTCTGTAAACTACTAGAAGCCACATGGGTTTGTCATATGCATTCCACGGTAAAAGATGGATATCTTTCAAAAATATTTTCTTTGTTTTGATTAGCACTTCTGACTGACAAAACAACACAAATTTGTTGTCTTTATGGCAGTGCTGTCCCTTATAAACATCGGGCAAAATAACCACATTGCCCTTACAGCATTTTTTTTTTTGGTTTTCCGGGGGGGTAGCTTTTGGGAAGCAGAATAGATATAACCAGTGTGTGGACAGAAGCTGTTGTAAATACCCCAAAGCCTCTATTCCAAGTCTTTATCATAAATTGCCAGATGCTGGCAGTTAGAAATAAAAAAAAAAGTATGTATTATGAAATTGTCAGCTATGAAAGATACTTCCCGAGGCATAGCCGGAGTATAATGTATTTTTTTCCATGTTCAAGTGTTCTTTGAAGTTTAATTTTATTGCCCATAATCTTGCCGCAAATAGGGGCATTATAGCCATTGGTACCAATTTATTTTCAGGTTTGTTTCCTGTCTTAAGCTTGATTGAGCTGTAGAAACTCTGCTGCACAGCTGCAGTCGTGGGAACCTCGGGGGTTTTTGGGGCCTGGCCATCACTTTTGGCTATTTGGTCCTTCTTGTGCTACTGTTCAACACTGATTTCCCCTTCTACAAGCAGCTCCTCATTGTCCATACATTTGGGGAACAGCTGTGAGTAATAATAAGTCATTTCAGGGTAAGACCTGGTATTTCCTTCTATTACTTCATGTTTTGCTTGGCTTTTAGCACTGGCCACCCTCTGAGGAGGTGGAACCAGTGAAACAGGACTAATGACTCCTCGCTCTCTTAGCTTAGCACAGCTATCATCCAAACTAAGCAACACTTTTCTTCTCCGACATAATAAGCTTCTGCAATTTAATTAGTGTGAGACACAGCCACAAATCCTAACAGCTTCTGTAAGGATTTCTACCAAGGGACCATCTTGGGGACAAAGATGCAAACAAAAAAACTCTGATGCAGTTCAGAGCTCAGTGCAGGTCCAGCCATGAGGGGTTTTCCCTCTGATAAGCTAATGCAGGATCTCATCTGTAAAGATTTCAGAATAATTATATATATATATATATATATATATATATATATACACACCCTATATCTTTCTCAAACAATGATGAAAATACAAATTTCTGTATAGAATCGCATCACAGATATTTTCAATTAAGTGTGAATGTTTCAAATCATCTATATTATTACCCCTGATAGCTATAGATACAGGAATAATATTATTTTACACATTCATGAAGCAGAGATGATAATTCATCTATCACAACTTGGAATTTCCTGAGGTATTGTGTAGAAATTGAATATTCCATTTAAAAACTCCAATTGAACACTGTTCTGTAAGCTGCTTCCATAGAGCCTTCCCATGTGATAAAGCTATACTAAATTTATTACATTTTTTGGTGAACAGCCATAAAATCTCACCCATTTCCCTTTGGTCCTCTTAAAACCCTATAGGATATTTCCATAAGGATGATTTTCAAAGTTACTTAGCAGCCAGAGCTCTCCCTAAAGCTTCCAGGGGCTGAGGTTGGTCAGAAACCAGCAGGGCACGCCAGGAGCATTAAGTCAGCATCTTTACATTCACCTACATTAGTTCCGGGGGAAACAAAATGGGTTTTTTTTTACTAAATGTGTGTTGTGACAACAGGAATATTGTGTCAACAACTGCACGATAAAACAGAGACATCTACTGGTGGATGGAGGACAATTGCCAAAGCAGCCATTGTGGAAGGCTAGACCAAGACCTGCTCTTCTTTATCCTTGGTGATATTCCAAATAAATCTTACCTAAACATCCAAACTCCTCTTGTGCTCTCTGCTTAAAGGCAGCATAAAATTTCCCTTTGATTTCCCAAGAACCAAGCCAGCTCCAGTGGTGCAGGGGGACCGTGAGTGTCTGCAGCCTGATAGACATGTATATGCGACCAGGCAATACCAGCCTTTTCTGAAGAGCAGTGAATATTCATCCCTTCTTCTGGCCAGTCCATAGTTTGGGAAAAAACAGACATTATTTGAACACCCTACTCAGCACCTGCCCAGGGGATTTGTGCTAAAAGCAGGGTGTGAATTACAGCCCTAAATTGGAAGGTTCACATAATTTATAGGCATTTTCCTATCTAGTGTCTATCTAGTTAGTCACAGCCACAGGAGCAGCACCTTTTAATATATTTTAATAATAGGTCATGTATTTCGTGCATCAGATCTTTATTCAATTACAATTTGACCTTTCTAAAATATGACAGGAGTTTAGCTGAAGAGCACTCTGCGGGTGTGTTACAGAGTATGTCCCAGCTTAACAAAGGCTTGAAGCCGGAGTATTAAAGTGTCAAGAGTAATTCTGGGGGTACATCTAACATCCAGAAAAGTTTCTAACCCAGATTCTGGATCTGAACTGTGTTGCTTAGCATCCAACCCGTCCAAAGAACTCTTCTCAATTTCATGCCTACCTTTGCAAATTTTGGCTTTGTAGAATCATAGAATGACTGAGCTTGAAGGGACCTTTCAGATCACGAAGTCCAACCATCAACCTAACACTGATACAAACCATCCCTGAACCATATCATACCCGTCTTTTAATGGGTAGACTCACCAGGGACAGTGAATATCCCCATCAAGAGTACTCCCCTCTAGGCCAAGCCATGTGTTGCCACCACGGGAGGTGAAAGTCCCAGCAGCATAGCTTTCAAAGACACTGGAGAAAACAAACATTCTTACCACATGAAAGGCAAACTTGGAATGGAGGGTAATTAAGTCTACTCCAAATATGTAGTTCAGCTCCCAGATCCTTATCATCAGTCTTGTCACAGTAACTCTACCAGCAGTGTGTTCCTATGAGTTAAAAAAAGACCAGAATAGGAGCATTCCAATAAAGACTATTCATCCTCTGCATCAGCTTCTGAAGAATCTGCCTCCATCTTTTCCAGAAACTCTGGGATTCCAGGAGCTGCTGGAGTTGAAAGATTAGAAGTTAATAATCAGTGGATTCACTATCAGTAATAGAAATAAGCTCCAATCACATTACCTGCTTATATTACCTGATAGAGTCAGGATGCGCAGGATGAATATTAATTGCACCTTCAGAGAGTCTCTGAACCTGTGTCTGCTTTAGAGCTGTCTTAAAATACATTGTTTTCCACCAAACTAACACTCTGGTGGCAAAACCTATTCTTCTTGAACTACATCCTTCCTAACAGAAACAAGAATAAGGCAAAAATGTTATACAAGATCCCTCACCCAGGTGATTTGTGTTAGCCTAACTCTCACCCAGTTGATTTAATCAGCTCTCCAGCTGCTTTGGATCATGGCAGAGGAAAGCAGAGGTTGAGTTCCATGAATACCCCAGGATATTCAGCTTCTTGGGTTGAAGGATAAGAATGGAGAACAGAACAACTCCCCTGTAATCCAGGAGGAAGGAAGTAGTTAATGATTTGCTTCTGCACCTGGACACTCATAAGTCTATGGGGCCGGATGGGATTCACCCAAAGGTTCTCAGGGAGCTGGCAGGAGAG